>WOAB01000217.1:0-742661 GCA_027886185.1 Rheum nobile
GACACTAACTACCATATAAACCAAAAAATTGACCCTGCATAATTAGTATTTATATTAAAGTTCATATTACTATTTAGTAGACAAAATTTCAACAAAAAATGCAAAATATTAACCTGATCCATTAGAAACTGTCCGTTGTCGTTTCTCTCTAACAACAGGCAATCTCAATGTTCTATTATGTCGGGATAATTCCTCCATAACAAAATCACCCTGATAAACTAAGATATAAATATTTAAATAAATATCTACATAAGAATCATCTTATTCAAATACATTAACATGTTTACATACATAATTTATAATATTAATTAAATAAGACATATTATTTTACAAATCTAATATTGGATATTAAAAATAACAAATTAATACATGAAAGTACTTAAAAAAAATCATTCAACATTGCATTAATAAATGTCAATATTTACTTATTATTTTATTACTATATAACTGCAAAAAAAATTGTAAAAAAAATTATTGAATTTTTTTACCGAATTTACTTATGGATAAATGAGTTATTAATACATCATTTTGCCATTCAATAAGAAGTTTGCCATTAAATCAGAAGCCCACAAAATTAAATTGGCCTGACCCAAGACTCACTCCCTCACTCTGGGCCACACTTCCCAACCAAGCCCATTAACCCAAAACCCTAACCAATCTAACCTGATCCCTCTCACCAAAGGTTTGCCTCATTTGTCTCGGTCAAACCCTAGCTTTCCTTTCCAGAATTCTCTTTCCTTTTCCAGATCTCCTCACATTTCTCTCGTTCCATTTCCAGATCTCCACCTCCATGGCCATTTCGATCCGAGCTGTCGCCATGGCCAGACCTCTCGTCATCCTCCCTTTCGCTCCATTTCCAGCTTCAAACCCTAGCTTTCCAAAAATCTCGACCTCCATGGCGATTTCGATCCGCGCTGTCGCCATGGCCAGACCTCTCATCATCCTCGCTTTCGCTCCATTTCCAGCTTCAAACCCTAGCTTTCCAGAAATCTCGACCTCCATGGCGATTTCGATCCGCGTTGTCGCCATGGCCAGACCTCTCGTCATCCTCACTTTCACTCCATTTCCAGCCTCAAACCCTAGCTTTCCAGAAACCTCTTTTTCCTTTTCCAGATCTCGTCACCGTGTCTCTCGTTCCATTTCCAGATCTCGCCATCCATGGCGATTTCAAACCGAGCTGTCGCCATCCATGGCGCAGATCTGTTAGTCGGAAGTTGTGCAGAGATAAATAACCCCAAAAAAGCGTAAGATATCTCTCTCGCTCTATCTCAGTATATTTCTCTATTTTTTTTTTATTCTCAAAACTTTTCTTTTCGATTTTGCAGATCATCTGGAAGTCGGAGGTTGTGCTCAATATTACAGAAAAAGCAAGATTACACAAAAGTAAGATTTCCTTCTCTATCGATAAATCTGTATTTTTCTATTTCTCTGGATATAATTTGTTGCTTCATATCATAAATTTCCTTCTTTTAAAAATATGTACATATGTTGACAAATTTCAGTGATTTCGAATGTTGATATTGATTTCATTGTTTTCAAATTTTACAAACTTCGGATTGAGATATCATATAATATGAGGCTCGCATTTCAATTTTTTTAAGTTCGAAATGTTTGCTTCATCTAGAGTGTTCTTCATGAAGTTCATGTTCATGTATATTTGACTTCCATGATTATTACAACCGAGTTAGTACAATATAATAAAACCGGGTTCAATTTTTTTTATTTTATGTTATAACTTTGAATAATGTTATGATCTTAATACAAAATAGTTAGTCTGAACAAATTTAATGGGCTAGGCCCAATGACACTAAACAAATCATAACTTCGGCCCAATATATTTGTACAATAGAATACTGTACCTGAAGAATTAATTTCATATATGTTTATTTATAAGATATTTAAAATTTATACTGGGCTTTGGGCTTTAAAATGTGAAGAGGCCCAATCAGTTATTGGCCTTATAAAATTTACAACTTATTAAATCTCTCTCTCTCTGACTCTCTCTCTCTCTGACTCTCTCTCTCTCTCTCTCTCTCTCTCTCTCTCTCTCTCTCTCTCTCTCTCTCTCTCTCTCTCTCTCTCTCTCTCTCTCTCTCTCTCTCTCTCTCTCTCTCTCTCTCTCTCTCTCTCTCTCTCTCTCTCTCTCTCTCTCTCTCTCTCTCTCTCTCTCTCTCTCTCTCTCTCTCTCTCTCTCTCTCTCTCACTCTCAAGATAATCAGAACAAAATAATACCATTACTGTAACATGCACAACTTAAATATATACTGAATCATTATTTCATCTAGTACACAACTAACCTTTGCAATTACTCTACTCTATCTGAATGCAGGTAATCACTCCACGTGGTTTTGATAACAGCAGTCAAAAATATTAATGACTTAATAAAGTTCACTGAAGCTTCAAATCTGCAAGGTAGAACATTCGAAATTGGGACCATTTAATTTGTTAATAATATGAAATGTATTATTACTATTCTAGCATATATAAATCATATACATTTACTGTATTGACCTTATTATTTTCCTTTATAGGTTTGAAGGAATCAATATCCATGATATCTGCTTCTACAAATGTGGATCAATAATATAAACACAAGTATTTTTCTTATACAACTTACAATATATACAATTTGTTTATTACTTTTAATTCATATACTAATTAATGATTGCATATTGTGCAAGTGCAAATACTAAAAACCATAATTTGAACAGCACTGGAGCTAAGATAGCAGTTTGGGTGATATAATATTGCAAGGTATGATATTTACACTGCAAGTTACAAATACTCTTTCAGATTTATTTTGATCATTACAATACAGAATATAATTCATATATTAATTAGTGGTTGTTCTAATTATTTCAGTTTAAACAACTTAAACTAGAAATTGATATGCACTTGAAGTGGAATGGCCTTCTTCTTGTTATAATATTTCAAGGTAATTGTAGTAATTTACATTGGAAGTTATACATTTCCTGTAGCTTTATATTGTTTATGTGCATACAAAATATTAACTGTATGATCTTATTCCTTGAAAATACAGGTTTTGTCATTGGTCTACAATCTACATATATTACTGGGTTTGAAGATAAACATTAAGGTCATGTCTTTATCTTTATACTTGTTCAAACTACTACAAATTTTCTAAATCTTTGAAATAATACAGATTATTTAATAATACAGATTATTTAATCTTAGTGTAGGTTAACATCATTATTAGTAGTGTTTATCAAAGATAATAGATTAGAATCATTGCATGTTTCAGAAATCTTACAAAGTACAAAGCAACCTAGATATTATACATGAACCCTAGACAGCAAATACCATTTAGAAATAGAAATACTTAAAACACTAAAATACCTTCACAATAGAATCTCTGCTCAAAGTCTCTAGGTTTCAGCCGTTTTCTTTGTTTTTGTCTTTGTGTCTTGGTCTACAATCAGCGAACCTTATATACAACTCCATCATAATTCGATCAATAAAGGAAATTATAGAAATTGACTTAATTATACTTATAATCAACTATATAATCTGATTTGGTAGTCGTATATGGACTTATATAATATATAAACTGATTTGGTAATCATATATGGACTCTAAATTATACTACACTGGATAAAGATTTCTATAAGGCCCAAATATGTTAGATTTATTAATGCTTAAATTTATTCGATCAATGGGCTTTAAGGTACAGCTATGACTTTTTCTAAACATTTATTTCATCGGGTTAATGGACAGATTAGATTAATGGGCTTGTAAACATTTTCTAAACATTTATTCATTGGGTTAATATATGTCTTTGTTTGTTTATATCTTTTTCTCTCCTCGATCATATAATTCAAAAAACTAATGAAATACTTCATTTCATTTGAACAGATCTAGAGGTTGGTGAAGAAATATCAAACAGGACATGTGCTGCCAAGGTCAAAACGTAAGCTATCTATGTCTATATATCTATTTGCTCATGGCTCCCATGTCATATAGTAATGAAAATTATCAATATTTAAATGTGTTGCAATGTATATAGGAAATACATATTTTTGAAAGTTGATAGAAATTTGTAAGTAGACAGCAGAATTGAAGTTAAATAACATTGTTGAAAATTGAGGGGGTATTATTAGTCGGTGTAGAAGTTGCTCTGAGAGAGTATTTGTTTCATTGGCAAAAGGACTAGTGTAATAGTCTCTCGGAGCATCTTCTACACCGACTTGGTAAACATGCCTCCTCATTAAAGAACAAAAATAGTAATAAGGTTACAAAACTGTAAAAAACATATAAGCATTCTCATCTCAATTCAAATCTCATATAGATGGGGTATTATTAGTCGGTGTAGAAGTTGCTCCGAGAGACTATTTGTTTCATTGACAAAAGGACTAATTCAATAGTCTCTCGTAGCAATTTCTACACCGACTTAGGATGTATTCGTCTTTTTTTTTCTACTCTGTTTCTCATTGTTACATCCTTTTTTTTCTTTCCTTGATGAGGATGTCTGGAGGCTGGGAACAGATCATTGACTGTCCTAGTTGATTGAATATGGAGTGGACTTTGAAGAAGAGGATATAGTTATCTGCATGCGACCATGTATGTTCCTCTCTCTCTCTCTCTCTCTCTCTCTCTCTCTCTCTCTCTCTCTCTCTCTCTCTCTCTCTCTCTCTCTCTCTCTCTCTCTCTCTCTCTCTCTCTCTCTCTCTCTCTCTCTCTCTCTCTCTCTCATCATAGAACATTAGTCATATATCCACCCTTGTTTTTTATTTAGGTTAAGTAACAAAATATCATTAAGCAAAAACAAAATCATGGATGCAAAATTATATAAATTAAACATAATTCTGCAATAGATTAAACAAAAATAGTCTAACTTGGAGGAATTAATAAACATGAAACTTATATGAAAACTGCCATTCTGAACTTTTAAAATAAATGATCATACGAAATAATACAACCTCTTCCTAATATGAAATTATTTATTCATCTAGCTTTTCCTCTTTCAATTTCTTGAATATAAACCTCTTCCTGGTACTTGAGTGCTCCCCACGATTAACTAAAGGAAAATCATCATCTCTCTCTCTCTCTCTCTCTCTCTCTCTCTCTCTCTCTCTCTCTCTCTCTCTCTCTCTCTCTCTCTCTCTCTCTAAATTCTATATTAAAAAAATAATAACTGAATATCACATATAAAGGTATATTATTTCTAGATATTAGGACTGTTGGATTACATCTCTCTGAGGGTATTAGTTACTGCTTCGTAGGCTTGGAGAAGTTAATAGTTTCATCACTTAAAGGAATAAACTATAATTGCTATAAGCGTATTTTGAACTGACATTCAATTAATTATGCCTACTTGTAAAAGTCTGAAAAAGCAAGTGAAAAGAACAAACAAATTAACATAACTAAGAGTTAAATGATTTTAAAACACGACATACTGGAAATTAAAAACAGCAAAGTTTAAAACAAATAACACTAATGCTACCCTAATCTTAATTGCCTTCTTCTTCCTCAAATGGTTCTTCATCTTCATCATCTGCTTGTTCAATATCTTCTTCTTCCTCTAAGTTGACTTGTTCTTCTTCGTCTCCTTGTTGAATATCGTCTTCTTCCTCTTCGTTGACTTGTTCTTCTTCATCACTTAAATTAATCACTTCCTTTCTCCCGTTTAAGTATTGCCAAGGTAGAAAATTAAGCCTTGCAAATTCATCCAAAGTACTCCATAGTAGTAGTCCGGATATTTCATTATCCACTTCATAAATACATGAAAGTTGCCACGGTTCAACAGACTTGCTATTGAATTTCAATATATACTCATTTCCTTCCCTGTCAATCCATATATTTACATCACGGCTGCGCCATGTGATGTAATTGTGTTCATTGTTGTACAATGAATCAATACGTATATAGCGGTCATGGCCATATGGTAAAAACATTTGTTCAAGAAGACTTTCTTCCAATTCAGCATGTGTAAGCACAATAATCATAGGATTATAGGATGTAAATGTTGAGTGAAATCCTGCCAGTTGAGTTGGACCGAAAAAACCTACCACATTTCTTATTGCAACATTCATATGAATGTTTGGGAATAGAATAGGATCTCTCTCATAAATAAATGGAGTATATCTCTTGTTCATTTCATCCAAAGCATCTTTCAACCTGCACATGCATACAAAAAAACAGTTTTTTTACAATATTACATTAACACAAAACGACATATAATATTACTAAATTAAAAAAAAACAGTATAATAAAATTACCTTTGTGTTGCATTTGCTAGATCACTCGGCATAGTAACTGAACATTTTATGTAATGTTCATCGTCCGATAAATCAATTGGAAAGGAAAGTCCAAAGTAAAAAGTGTTTGCGATACTTGGAAACCTAAAAAAATGGCTTTCCGGTACAATATCTATAAGGAAAAGCAACTCAGTGTCAATTGAGACATCATGCGGAATGGGATGCACCATACTAAATACTATAAAATGAGAGCCTGGAGAAGTTAATAGTTTAGAACGTGATATAAGACTTTAAGAATGTGGTACTTATAATCTGCATAGTATGATATCAGTAAATAAACTTTATGACCTAAATTTACTTAAACAAAATTCTGCATTCAACACGTAAGGAAATTTATATTATAATGTTTCCATGTAATATAAATACTATATTATGTATGTATAATATATACATATAGGGAAATTTATATACCAACAGCGTAATATGAAAGTTATAATGTTTCCATTTAATATAAAGAATATATTCTGTAAGTATATCAATATACATATATGAACCCCCCCAAAAAAATTCGTATGTTCTGCTTTATTAAATAAGGAAATTTCTTCTTTCACAATTCTATAACTCATATTCATTAAAAATAAAAAACAGAAAAGGAAATTTCTGCATAGTATGATATCAGTAAATATACTTTATGACCTAAATTTAACAAAATTCTGCATTCAACACGTAAGGAAATTTCTTTTGCTCACTTATCCATGTAATATAAATACTATATATGTAAGTATGATATATACATATAGGGAAATTTATATACCAACAGCGTAATATGAAAATTATAATGTTTCCCTTTAATATAAATAATATATTCTGTAAGTATATCAATATACATATATGAACCCCAAAAAAAGAATTTTCGTATGTTCTGCTTTATTAAATATGAAAATTGCTGATTTCATAATTTTTAAACTCATATTCATTCACACACTTGTATAAAACCTAATTTGTTTCTCCATAGATAATATACCTTACTCTAGACACTAAACCCTAAATCTTATAACCTATATCATATAACTACACTCCATTGATTTAGTTTTAATTTTAATTATTAATCTCTAAAATAATCAGACTTTACAAAGCATACAGTTTTGACCTTTGTATATGATTTCTGAAGTTACTTGAAAATAACGAATTCTTTACAAAAAATGGTGTGTTATTAGTCGGTGTAGAATATGCTCAGAGAGAGTATTTGTTTCATTGGAAAAAGGACTAATGAAATAGTCTCTCTAAGCATATTCTACACCGACTTAGGTAAACATGCCTCATTAAACCTAATTTATGTCTTTCTTTGTCTATCTCTTTCTATCTGTATCACTTTGTATGCAGATATGATTATTAATATCTAAAATAATCGGACTTTACAAAGCAAACAGAACAAAATGAATACAGTTTTTGCTCATTATTCAAAGGAAAAAAGATTTTTCGTATGTTCTGCTTTATTAAATAAGTAAATTTCTGATTTCACAATTCTATAACTCATATTCATTAATACACTTGTATAAAACCTAATTTGTTTATCCATAGATAATATACCTTACTCTAGAAACTAAACCCTAAATCCTATAACCTACATCATATAACTACACTATTGATGTAGTTTTAATTTTAATTATTAATATCTTACAAAATCAGACTTTACAAAGCAAATAGAACAAAAATAAAGAACACAGTTTTTACCATATATGCACCCTTGTTTTTGATTTAGGTTAAGTAAACAAATTTCATTAAGCAAAAACAAAATCATGGATGCAAAATTATATAAATTAAACAGAGTTCTACAATAGAATCAAAACAAATAGTCTAACTTGGAGGAATTAATAAACATGAAACTTATAAGAAACTGCCATTCTGAACTTTAAAAATAAATGGACATACGAAATAATGCAATTAAATCCTAATATGAAATTCTTTATTCATCTAGCTTTTCCTCTTTCACTTTCTTGAATATAAGCCTCTTCCTAGTACTTGAGTGCTCCCCACGATTAACCAAATGAAAATCATCAGCTTTAGTAATCTCCTCTTCATCCGATTCACCATTATCATCATCTTCGTCGATATTAATATAACGACGCTTACGGGGTGAAACCATTTCATTTGATGAAACTTTTGACATAACATCATTGTCTAGGGTGAATGATTCCATATTTTCCTATCAATAAAAAATTAAACATGTATTAAATTTATGATTAGTAATAAAATAACTCATAAATATCATAATCTTAATTCAGCGAAAGATACCTCAGATTCTTTGGTAGTTTGCTCAAATTTCTCAATGAGAGTGGTATCGTCGGTCATATTCATCACGGTATATGCAGAAGGTGTAGGAAGTCTACTGATGTTGAATTGCGAAATAAGAACTCTAAATAACATCTTTTTGTTCAGCAAGACATTTAACTCTTTCGGGATATTATTTATGTCCTCATCCTGAAAAAATAATAAGTTAAATAAAAACATAAATTAATAAGTAATGCATTAAAATGTTAATGCATTACTTATTAATTTATGTTTTTGAAACACTTGAACAATCGAATTACTCTAACCTTTAGCTCATAATTTCCTCGGGTACCCGTAATATCCTTTATTTCTTGTTGCTGTTTTGACATTGCTACAAATGTCCAAAACAAAAATTCATTATTATGTAAATGCAAAAAACCATCTCTAACTGCTAATATATTTCTGTTTAGTATTTGCATGCTATGTAAATGAAAAATCATTAATGGACAAAATCAGTAATGGAAAATGAGATCAATGTTGGCTGATATGTAAATGCAAAAAATCAGTGCAGATGGGGATAATGTCCGAACCTTTAGCTAATTATTATGTAAATGCAAAAAACTCAGTCAGTGTGATAATATGTTTTTAAAATAGCAATTTCTGAAATCTGTTAAGTATTTCCTGGTTTGATAATATGTTTTTTATTCAACTTAATTACTGAAATCTGTTATTGAACGAATATCCATACCTTTATGTATTGAAGCATATGTTCAGTTCATGATTCTATCAATGTAGTCATTAATTTCTGAAATCTGTATTTGTTTATTGTTGGTGTAGGAATACATATGGGAAATCAAACTGATGTTTCAAACAACTCATGCAGTTCGAAGATGTAAAACTGAAAACCTAAAGGTACGGATACTATACTAACATTTAGATGAACGTGACAAATAGATATATTCAATGTTGCATAGAGTAGAATGAATCAAAGCCTGAAAATTAGTTATTTAAATGAAAAATATAGGTCCTGAATTATTACCTTGTAACTCTGTTTTGAATTTCCTGAGTAACACTGAACCAAAGAAAATAAAGCAATATCAGTATTTCCTGGTATGTAAATGTAAAATCAGTAATGGACAAAATACATACGAAAATCAGTAATAGAAAATGAGTTCACTGTTGGCTGAACTATAAATGCAGAAACTCAGTATAGATGTGGAAAATGGCCGAACCTTTAGCTCATTATTATGAATTGCAAAAACATACCTCATGTCTCGATATTGTTTATGCCTGTGCTAGAAGTCAGAAAGTTTTAGAACATGACTACTATGAATTGCAAAAAACATACCTGCTGTCTCGATATTTTTATGCCTGTGCTAGAAGTCAGAAAAGTTTTAGAACATAATTGAGGAAGATGCACTGTATTTATAAGGCATAATTGATTCTGTACGTGTATTATATTGGATGATTTTATTTGATTGTGCACATATTCAACTGCCATAATGGATATAATTGATTCTGTACGTGTATTGTATACATCTTCAAATTGGAAAAAATCTTGCCTTGCAGATTACACAATGGAGAAAAAGATGTGCCTTGGGCCGAGATTGTTTATTGTTTATGTAATTGTTTATTATTTATGTAATTTATGTACTTATGCCTATGTTGTTTTTTTAAGGTCATTTGAAGCAGCAGCTCAGTGTTGTATCTTTGCATGGATGTAATTTTTTTCATTTATGTGTTATTTGCATATATTGTAGGTTGGTTTGCAAGTTTCATGTTGCAGGTTGGGAATTTTTTATGGATACCCTAATTGAATTAGGGTTGGTAAAATTATTTTGCATGTTATTCTTTCATTAGGAGAGATTTGCATGAATATTTAGACATTCATGTAGTACTGGGATTTGCATAAAATTATTTTCGAAGCATTAACAGGGATTTGCATAAAATTATTTAGACATGCTATTTTGCAGGTTATTTTATTAGCAGGGATTTGCATAAAATTATTTTCGAAGCATTGTTTACAGCAATTTAGGTTTTGATTTAGCCATTTTTAGTATGCTTGTTTATATATTCAAGATTTTCCCAATTTTGTGCGATTCTTTAATATAATTTCCGAACAAAAATATACAAAAATAGAGTAGCATATTTTAAGTAATCTATATGGAAAATATATGCTACAGATATTTTGGAAGATTGCGATTGGAAGATAAAAACGGCAAAAATGGAAAAACGGATGAAATTACACGTTGCCAAACTGTTGAAAAAATGACACGTGGCAGAAAAGAAACTGTGCATTGTGGGGGCGCCACGTGGCGTAGCCGGGCATTTGCGTTTAGTAGATATATAGTAGATTATAGGATAAAACTCTAGTCTATTTATCCGTCTAATGACTCCATGACTTTAACAAACTGTTTTGATTATTTGAATATTACTTAAATTTCACTATTACTAAATTTTACCAAATTGATAACTATTCGTCCATTAGTAAATGTCGTGCTAATTAATATTACAAGGCATATACGTCACCAAATTATAACATCAAATCATGTTGAAATTATTGAGGGTTGCAATGTAAAATGAGAACGTTGAAATTATAACATCAAATTAGTAAATTATCGGCGAAAAATCGCGCTTTTTTTAACCGTGCACTCCCATTTGAGCGGCACCTGGTGCAACACAGAAAATTCGCCAAAAATCCGGTTCAAGACGTGGACGGCACGTCGTGTAGCACAGAAAAGACTGTTTTTTGAAAACTCGGTTCACATCTTGTGCTACACGTAATGCCGCACAAACAGTCTGATTTTTTAATTATTTTGCGAACCCGATTTACTAAAATAAAAAAAATATTAAAATTTATTATTTTGAACCCGGTTTACATTCTGGACGGCACCTAGTGCAATACAGAAGAAATTTAAAAATAAAAATAAAATAAAAATCTCGGGCACTACATAGTAGCGCTCACTCCCACTCTTGTATTTAAATCAATAAATTTATTTTAAGAATTATTTTGGAAATAAATTTACTACATACTCAACGCATTGTATATATCCTGCTATTCTATATGATTTGAAAATTCAAATACCTAGTAGATTTGTATAATTATGTGCATTTGACTATAGTAATAGACGTTTTCAAGTAATCAGGGTTACATAGCTATAAATCCGTTTGTATCATGAGATTTCAATATACTTTTATTCATCTAAAATTCATGTGCGTTTCTCCACCAATTCGTTTAATATTAACTGTTTGTTATTATTATTCTCAAAAACCACATATAACTATGGTTATATCCAATTTGGTTATATCTTATAGTTATATCCAATTTGGTTAAATATTATATTTATATTCTATAGTTATATACTATGGTTATATCCTATAGTTATATACTATGATTATATCTTATAGTTATATCCAATTTGGTTATATCATATGGTTATATTCTATAGTTATATACTACGGTTATATCGTATATTATATTCTATAGTTATATACTATGGTTATATCCTATATTATATAATATAGTTATATACTATGGTTATATCCTATATTATATTCTATAGTTATATATTATGGTTATATCATACAGTTATATACTATGATTGTATCTTATAGTTATATCCAATTTGGTTATATCCTATAATTATATCCAATTTGGTTATATCATATGGTTATATTCAATGGTTATATACTACGGTTATATCGTATATTATATTCTATAGTTATATACTATGGTTATATCCAATATTATATACTATAGTTATATACTATAATTATATCTTATAGTTATATCCAATTTGGTTATATCTTATGGTTATATTCAATAGTTATATACTATGGTTATATCCTATAGTTATATACTATGATTATATCTTATAGTTATATCCAATTTGGTTATATCATATAGTTATCTTATGGTTATATTCTATAGTTATATACTATGGTTATATCCTATATTATATTCTATAGTTATATACTATGGTTATATCATATAGTTATATACTAGGGTAAACTACATAAAACCACCCCTTATTTTGGGGTATTTGCAATAAACCACCCCTTATTTTGTTATTTACAGAAAACCACCCCTTATTACAATTATTTTGCATCAAACCACCCTTTATTTTGTTATTTACAGAAAACCACCCCTTATTACAATTATTTTGCATTAAACCACCCATTATCTTGATTTTTATACTAAATCACCCCTTAAATAGTTAATGTTATAATAAACCACCAATTCATTTCTCGTTAAGCATTCACTAAGCGTAAGTTCTCTCACGCTAAATTAATAATAGTTCTGTATACTTAATAATCTGCCCCTTCTCAATGGTGTCCTCCTCCCTAACATCCCTTAAGAGGACAAATCTTCCTAGGCCTATGACGAACTATGAGATCCATGATTTTTTATCATCGAGGACCAAGCAAATCATTGTCACCATTGGATTGATATTGAAGAGGTTGGCTCGGTTCAGATCCTTAGTTGGAGGTAAGGTCTAAAGGCTTTAATTGAATATAAAAAAGAAATTTTGGTTATTGAATTTACATAACCCTCACTTCTTTAAACTAGTGAATCAATGCAAACAAATATAGGGTAGTTGTCATATATTTTTTCTTTATCAAAGTCCTACTACTTGTTCTTTTGGAATGAAACTAAGAGTTGAAACCTTCAACATTTAATAGTATATCCATAATAATGAGCTATAGACCGTACAAAGGATAAAAAATTTGACGAGTTAATAAAAGCCTAATGTGAAAGGTCTAGGGGTGGTTTGATGCATACTAATTGTAATAAGGGGTGGTTTTCTGTAAATAAAAAAATAAAGGGTGGTTTGATGCAAAATAATTGTAATAAGGGGTGGTTTTCTATAAATAACAAAATAAGGGGTGGTTTATTGCAAACACCCCAAAATAAGGGGTAGTGTTTTGTAATTTACCCTATATACTATGATTTTATCTTATAGTTATAGATATTAGAAGTTATTTTTTCAACTTCAACTTGAAAATCTTAAACTTTGTACTATAATGATAGTTGCGCCCAAGGGGTTTCTAGTATTATTTTAGGGTTTATGGTTAGGTTTTGGGGGAGTTTCGGTAGAGGGTGGGAGTTTAGAGTCCATTCGAATACAAAGTCTAACATTGATTACTTGATTTGAGATTAGGAAGAAAACCACGATAAAATAGAGTTTAATCCATAAAATAATTCTATTTTTCAATCCGTGTTCCTCTAAATAGTTGAATATACTATGATTATATCCTATAGTTATATAATATGGTTATATCCTATAGTTATATACTATGGTTATATCCTATAGTTATATCTTATAGTTATATCCAATTTGGTTATATCATATCGTTATATCCTGTGGTTATATCTTATAGTTATATCTAATTTGGTTATATATTATATTTATAGTCTATAGTTATATACTATGGTTATATCATATAGTTATATACTACGATTATATCTTATAGTTATATCCAATTTGGTTATTATCATATCGTTATATCCAATTTGGTTATATTTTATGGTTATATTATATAGTTATATCCTATATTATATTCTATAGTTATATACTATGGTTATATCATATAGTTATATACTATGATTATATCTTATAGTTATATCCAATTTGGTTATATCATATCGTTATATCATATGGTTATATCCAATTTGGTTATATCTTATAGTTATATCCAATTTGGTTATATATTATATTTATATTCTATAGTTATATACTATGGTTATATCATATAATTATATACTATGATTATATCTTATAGTTATATCCAATTTGGTTATATCATATCGTTATATCCTATAGTTATATCCAATTTGGTTATATCATATCGTTATATCCTATGGTTATATCCAATTTGGTTATATCTTATAATTATATCCAATTTGGTTATATTATATTTATATTCTATAGTTATATACTATGGTCATATCATATAGTTATATACTATGATTATATCATATAGCTATAGTTATTTACTATGATTATAGTTATATCCTATTTGGTTAAATCTTATGGTTATACTAGGTATTTGAATTTCCAAATCATATATAATAGCAGGATACATACAATGCGATGAGGATGTAGTAAAATTTTTAAAAAAATAATAATTGTTGATTTAAAAACAAGAGTGGGTGGGTTTTTTTTTTCTGGGCGCAAGTTAATCGGTTTTTTTGGACTGCACTGCATGCCGCCCAAAATACCGGTTCAGTGAACCTTTTTTTTTTTAAAAAAAAATCATAAAAGTTTTTTTAAAAAAATTGAACCAGGCTTGTGCTGCACGTAGTGCAGCACAAAAACCTGGTTTTTTTTCGGCGGCACCAAGTGCAACACAATTTGGAGTGCACGGTTAAAAAAAGTGGAGTGCGCGGTTTTTTTGCCTAAATTATTGAGGAAAAATTAAGAATTATGATTAGACATTGATTAAAAGGTCGTGCGTCATGCACAATACTTCATTTACAAGGTTCGGTCAAACAAGCTTTTGGTGGTCAACGACTGCGTTGACTAGCCAACATTTTTTTTTCAGGACCTTTTTTTTACACGCCCATCTAAGATCGAATTGGGACATATTTTGGCATGTATATACACAAGTTTTAACACACCTATATTTTTTCGGGACCAATTTTTTTCTTTTCCACGCTCCCACCTAAGATCGAATATGCACATGTTTTGGGTTGTGTGTGCACAGAGATTGACCCATATGTACACAAGTTTTGACATACCAATTTTTTTTGGGCATTTTTTTTCACGCGCGCACCTGAAATGAAATGTGCACATGTTTTGGCATGTATGTGTACAAGTTGTTACAAACCAATTTTTTCCCTGGACATTTTTTTGTGCGTGTACCTGAGATGAAATGTGCACATATTTTTGCCTGTGTGTGTATAAATATTGACTCGTATGTGCACAAGTTTTGACCGACATATTTTAATTTTCCTTTTTGGGGGGGGGGGGGGGGATTTTCATGTGTGCACCTGAGATGAAATGTGCACATGTTTTTGCTTGTGTGTGCATAGATATTAACTTGTATGTGAATAATGACTTGTATGTGTACCTAATTTGTACTATGTGTACATATATCGTGTTTATGCATGCAAATTAGCCTAAATGTGCATAACTTTTTATACTGGATGTGCATAGAAATTTTTGGTTCGAAAGAAAAAAAATGGCAAAAAAATTGGCCCGAAAAAACGTTGATTGGTCAATGCTGATGTGCATGTGCTTGCAAATTGACCTGAATGTGCATAGAAAATTTTGGAATGGAGAGAAAAAATTAACCCAAAACAATTTATCCAAAAAAATATGTTAACCGATCAATTGTGATATCCCGTATTTCTGTAAGGATATTTTGGAATTTTGGGATTTTTTCGGAAAGCCCGTTTTGTACGTCGGATTTATTTCAGAGAGTTTAAGACATTCTGTAATGTGCTCTATCTCTGTAATATTTTTCTCAGTGAAATAATATACAGTCGACGTATTTTGGGAGTTAATATTCGTTCGTGTACGAGTATATTTAACCCGGGTTAAGATTATTACCCGAAAGATTATTATCCAAGAGGCAACAAAGGAAAAAGGAAGTTTCCTACCACCTTCCTCCATTAGGGTTTGCCTATAAAAGGAGGCATGGGAGGAGAGAGAGAGAGCTCACTCTCAAGACTCTCAAAGCTCTCAAACTCTCAAAAACGCTCTCTCCGGGAAAACTCAAGCCGATCGTCGGAGCTCGTTTGGTGTCGTTTCCGGTGGCCAAGAGAAGCTTGGGAGGCCCTTAGAAGCCTAGAAACCAAGCAAGGCGAAAGACGAGCCAAATCGATCGTCGCGGATAAGTTTTCTTCTCGCGTATTTCGGTTTCTGTTAGCGACGGCGACCGCCGGCTAGAACACGGCGCCCGCCGTGAGGAACCGGCGACCGTCGGCTAGAAGCGACGCCCGCCGTGAAGAGCCCGGCGACCGCCGTGAAGAAGCCACATCCGCCGTGAAGAGTTGCCTTTGGGCGGCGCCCGCCGCGGTGAAGGCGGCGCCCGCCGTAAGTTTTGTTGTTGGCCGGTTGCTGTCGTGGCTTCCGTGGCCTTCGTTCGGGTTTCGTTTCCTTCGATTCCTTTCGTTATTTCTTAGATCTGTATTGTTGTTTGTCGAATCTAACTTAGGGTTTCTTTGTGGGTCGATCCGAAGGAATCTGTGCTCCAGATCTGTCCTTGTGTCGATCGAGCCCGAGATCCCGTCGTTAGACTTCATTCAAACTCTGCGGACTAAGGCAAGTGGCGGTTCGCTCTTGCTCATCGTTCCATATTTACATTAATTATCAGTTGTTTATCTGAGTAATTAATTTGGAATGATTACTGTGTTTATCTGGAATTGGTTTTATAAACTGTTTTGGAAACTGTAATAATGATATTATAATAGGTTGTATATCTGTTAGAACAACGCTATTATTTATGTTCGCCTTGAGGGCATTTATGTGGATTTATCCTGAACTATTGTTGTGCTCGAACTGTTAGTTAGCACGAGTATTCGTAGGAACGCCTGGACTCCGCGAGGTCCATTCGTTTCTTTATAACTTGGGGAAAAGGGCGATCAAGACCCTACGATAGTAGAAGCTTGGACTCTGCGAGGTTCATTCCTTCGATATAAGTCCAGAGGCTTGGATTCGGTAAGGTCCATTCCTTAGTTGTATGTCCTGCGTGACATGGCATATGTTTAAAAGCTTATAACGTAATGTGGGTTTTGGAATTTAATAAGATAAAGTGCCCTAGTGCACATAATTAATATACCTTTGGCGAGTAGTGCAGCTAAGTAAATAGTGCAACTAGGAAAGCTCGTCTTGACTTTTGATCAGAGTACGTTCTCTTTCCAATCTGGATTCGCTATAAGCGGTGAGGGTGGTCATGAACCGAAACATCTAAGTCAGCTTTTAAATCACTGATGTCTGATTCTTTAAACGTTCCAGATTTGTCATATTTCCTTAAGACTCACTTCCGTTGGAGTATTCTTTCGGGTCGATTTCTGCGAAGATTCAGTCTTCCAGCATCTTCTCTTGTGCATACCTCTTGTTGTAATTCAGTAGAAGTATGAAGGTTGATTATCGTTATCGGTTATTATTCGAGAAACGATAAGTCTAACCTAATACAACTACTTCGAACCTTCTGCTTTGTACCCTTGCATAGTCTATTCAGTAGACTAACCAACCGCAATTATTCTCTGCATGGTTGGCTGGTGTCATCCGTTCGATTCGGCACATCAGATAGAGCGAAGATATGAGGAGACTAGATTGACTATGAAGACGACGGTTATTTTTGGATGTTTTAATAATTATCTTTTAATCAGGTTGAGATCCTGGGGCAGGTGATCATTTCGATCACAACCCTTTTTGTAAAATTTCCAGAAAGACTTCCGCTGTAACTTATTCACTATGTTATATATTTAAAATACTTTTGTTGTACTCTGTTTAAAACTCTGTGTTTGTCCTATTCGGGATTGGGATGTAATCCCGGGACTCATGTTTTATATGAATAAAAATATGATTTTTGTATCATATGTGTTTCATGATTGTATTTAAACGGTAAAGCCTGGGGTGACTTCAGTGAGGAATATCGAGGTCACTGGCGGTAATACCTTTCCATTTGGGTTCAGATTTGGGGGTGTTACAGTTGTGGTATCAGAGCGATGTTGTTTTAAAACGGGTTGGGTATTTAAAAACCATTTACTCGTTTTAATCGAAAAGTGTTTTCAAAGGACTCTAAATTTTCAAAATGAAAAGAATTTGAAAATACCGTCCATAGTCATGTCTTCTATATATAGTCTGATGTAGGAAGCTTGCTTCTATGTCTAGAAAGACTAATCCCTTCATCGTTACCCTATGGGATATGGGTGCATGTCTCTCTCAGAAGAAAGAGATCGGCTAATGTGAAGTTGTAAAATAGTTTAAGTTCATCAATAGAAATTACCAAGTTTGATCTATTCTAAGTTGATTTTATTACGATAAATATATCAGAATGATATTAATGTGATAAAATCCTTGGAATTTGATCGGTAAACAGATGGTGAACACGAGGAACGTTATCCGTGCTGGTGCTGGGCCGAGTAATGACCTCAGACCAAATGCGAGGAATGCTACAGACCCAACAGGAGAGCGTGAGTCTGTCTTCAACAATAACCCTGGAGGCAATGGCCAAGCTCAGGCCGACGCTCCAATAGTGTTTGATGCAGCAGTTATTGCAACTATTCGGGGAATTGTGATGCAAGCAATCGCCGATGCTAGGCAACCTGCCACACCACAGGCACAAGGTGTGCCAATTCCGCCAGTAGTTCATAGGTTCGAGGAACCTAATGTTTATGAACACCGAGGAGAAGCAGTCAGGAATAGAGGTGACTATGGCCGAGCACTGAAGGCCATTAACTCTATGAGACCCGACAGCTACGATGGAAAGGGAGAGTCAGTCAAAGTGGCTCATTGGTTTTCCCACATGGAGCGATTGTTCCGTAATGTGGAGTGCACCGAAGCGGAGAAGGTTCACATAGCTTCTCTACAGTTGAAGGAGGAAGCCAGTGAATGGTGGGAGAGTATCGGCTTAGCTGATAGCCCTGTTCTGAACTGGTCAATGTTTAAGACCAAGATGACAGATCGTTTCTTCTCTCGAGCTATGAGGGAGGAGAAACACAATGAGTTCTTGTATCCTAAGACGGATGGATTGAAGGTGACCGAGCTTGCCACTAAGTTCAATCATTTGCTGCAGTATGCTGAACTAGAGATATCCAGTGAGGCTCAGAAGATCTGGTACTTCCATGAATGAATGAACCCAGATATTAAACCATGGATGGTGCACCACACATGCTCTACTCTCGAGCAGTACGTGGATGCGGCCTACAAGTTGGAGGTAACTCTGGAGGAGTCAACCAGGAAGCGTGATAGCCAGAGGCAAGTGCAGAACCAGCCTCATGCAAGTGGGTTTAAACGTCTCATACCACCTTCTGATTTTGCCAAGTCCAACAAGGCAAAGACAGAAACGACTCGAGATGGGTCAACTCAGCAATCGGGTTAGAGCAAGAGTCTGATCCAATGCCATAATTGTGGTGCATCTGGGCACAAGAGTTTTGCATGTCGGAATGAGAAGAAGACTTGTTTTGGTTGTGGAAAGGAAGGACATATGCAGAGGTTCTGTCGGCAGGGAATGCAAAAAGGAGCGGAGTCACAACAAGGGTCTGTTAATCCAAACAACAGACCTAGGTTTACACCAGCAGAGACTTCTCCTTCGATGCAGACAACTGCGTAGGATAAGGGGAAAGCCCCAGTGGCTTCTGGAAGTCAGAGTCAACGCCTTTACGTGATGCGTGAGGCAGATGGACCCTATGCTCCTAATGCTTAGAGTACTTTGTATCTGCGTTCTACTTTTGTTAATGTGTTGTTGATGTGGGTACTACCCAGACTTTCATTTTGGATGGTTGTAAGTTAAGTTCTGTATGCGGCTAAGTTTGTGAACCTTTGGTTATAAATATTATTAATATGAAATATTTGGTTAGAACAAATCGTCTGTAGGGATTGTCGATTACCATCAAGGGTAAGAAATTCAAAGCGATTTGACCTAAATAACCATGGTCCCATACGATAATTATTCTCGGTATGGATTGATGGAAGCGTCATAAGGCAGTGATCGACTTCAGTTTTTGATATTCCCGTGGTTAGAGGATTTTCGGGTGTCTTTCCAGAAGATATTCCTGGATACCCCGAATCGTGTCGTGGAGTTTGCCGTTGATCTCGAGCCGAGTACCACGCCGATCTCTGAGGCACCGTACCGGATGGCTCCTGTTGAGATGCAAGAGTTGAAGAAGCAACTCAAGGATCTTCTTGACAAAAGTTATATAAAGCTGAGTGCATCACCTTAAGTAGGAGTGCCCTAGTTTTATTTGTCAAAAAAAAAGATGGACCGTTTCGACTTTGTTTTGACTTTCGAGAGTTGAATAAAGTCACGATCAAGAGCAAGTATCTGTTGCCAAGGAGTGATGATCTGTTGGATCAACTACAGGGAGCAAAAGTTTTCTCCAAGATCGACCGAAGATCTGGTTTTTATCAGCTCAGGATTCATGAGAATGATATTCCGAGGATTGCGTTCAGATGAGAGATGGTCACTACGAGTTTGTAGTCATGCCATCTGGGCTTCGAACGCTCCAACAGTTTTCATGAACCTAGTGCATCGATGTTTTCGACCAGTACTTGAATAAGTTCATAGTGGTCTTCATCAATGGCATTTTGATATTTTCCCGAGCAAGGAAGCTCACAGGGAACATCTACGGATTGCTTTATCGGTCCTTAGACCAAGTCGGCTGTACGCAAAGTGGGCTAAGTGCGATTGTTGAATCTAGAAGTGGCTTTCTTAGGCCATGTGATCAATAAGAATGAGGTTATGGTTATTCCCCAGAAGAGTGAATCAGTAGTTGTTTGGAAGCGGCCTCAGGGTGTGAGCGAGGTGCGCAGTTTCCCAGAGCTTGCTGAGCATTATAGACGGTTCATGAAAGGATTTTTCTAAGATCACTCCACCTATGATCAGTCTGTTCCACAAGGTCAACAAGAAGTTGTCTGGGATGACAAGTGCAAGACCAGTTTTCAAGAAGTTGAAACAGTGTCTGACTTATGCACCAGTTTTGGCGTTGTCGGAAGGAATGATGGTTGTATGGTCTATAGTAATGCTTTGAGAAATGGGTTGGGATGTGTCTTTGATGCAGAGGGGCAAGGTTATTGCATACGCATCTAGACAATTGAAAACCTATGAAGCAAACTAACCAACACATGACCTAGAACTAGCATCAATAGTGTTTGCATTGGAAACTGAGGTTACTTGGGTGACCCAGAGGTCAGCAGAAGTTTTCCACCAGGAGATTGTCCGTTTACATGGCATTCCTAAGACCATTGTATCGGATCGAGATGGCCGATTCATGTCAAGGTTCTGGCAAGAGATTTATAAGGCCATGGGAACCGAGCTGAGGTTCAGTACATCGTTTCATCCTCAGACAGATGGTCAGTCTGAAAGGACCATCCAGACCCTTGAGGATATGCTAAGAGCATGCGTGCTCGATCATCCGACTAGATGGGAAGACAGTCTAAGTCTGATCGAGTTCACGTACGATAATAGATGGCATGCTACGATCAAGATGACTCAGTTCGAAGCTTTATATGGTCACAGATGCAGATCTCCGATTTGTTGGGTTGAGTACGCCGACAAGATTCTACTTGGACCAGAGTTGGTCGAAAGGACAACTTCGAACATTGCTTTGATTAGACAGAGGATGTTGACCGCCCAGAGTCGATAGAAGTCGTACGCAGATAAGAAGCGTAGAAGTGTCAAGTTCAAGGTTGGTGGCAAGGTACTTGTCAGAGTATCGCCATCCAAGGGAGTTTTTTTTTCAGGATTGGTAAGCGTGGGAAGCTTAACCCTCGCTACGTGGGACCATTCTAGATTCTAGTTAGAGTAGGATCTCTAGCGTACCGTTTGGCATTGTCGCCATCGGCACACCCAGTGCATAATGTGTTCCATGTATCCTTGCTAAGGAAATACGTGGCAGACGAGTCTCGTGTGCTGAGCTATAAGGATATTGAGATTCAGGCAAATGGTACTTCAGAGGAGATGACAATGCGCATTCTCAAACGCCGTGTGAAGCAACTGCGCAACAAGATCGTACTGTCGGTACAAATTTTGTGGTCCAAGTCTGGGACAGAGGAAGTTACTTGGGAAACCAAAGATGCTCAAACGTTTTCCCGAGTTATTTGCGACCTAAGTTTCGGGGTCGAAACTTCTTTTAAGGGGGAGGTGATGTGATACCCCGTATTTCTGTAAGGATATTTTGGAATTTTTCCGGAAAGCCCGTTTTATACGTCGGATTTATTTCAGAGAGTTTAAGACATTCTGTAATGTGCTTTATCTCTGTAATATTTTTCTCAGTGAAATAATATACAGTCGACGTATTTTGAGAGTTAATATTCGTTCGTGTACGAGTATATTTAACCCGGGGTTAAGATTATTATCCAAAAGGTTATTATCCAAGAGGCAACAAAGGAAAAATGAAGTTTCCTATCACCTTCCTCCATTAGGGTTTGCCTATAAAAGGAGGCATGTGAGGAGAGAGAGAGAGCTCACTCTCAAGACTCTCAAAAACGCTCTCTCCGGGAAAACTCAAGCCGATCGTCGGAGCTCGTTTGGTGTCGTTTTCGGTGGCCAAGAGAAGCTTGGGAGGCCCTTAGAAGCCTAGAAACCAAGCAAGGCGAAAGACGAGCCAAATCGATCATTGCGGGTAAGTTTTCTTCTCGCGTATTTCGGTTTCTGTTAGCGACGGCGACCGTCGGCTAGAACACGGCGCCCGCCGTGAGGAACCGGCGACCGCCGGCTAGAAGCGGCGCCCGCCGTGAAGAGCCCGGCGACCGCCGTGAAGAAGCCACATCCGCCGTGAAGAGTTGCCTTTGGGCGGCGCCCGCCGCGGTGAAGGCGGCGCCCGCCGCAAGTGGGGCGGTGCCCGCCGCAAGTTTGGTTGTTGGCCGGTTGCTGTCGTGGCTTCCGTGGCCTTCGTTCGGGTTTCGTTTCCTTCGATTCCTTTCGTTCTTTCTTAATCTGTATTGTTGTTTGTCGAATCTAACTTAGGGTTTCTTTGTGGGTCGATCCAAAGGAATCTGTGCTCCAGATCTGTCCCTGTGTCGAGCCTGGGATCCCGTCGTTAGACTTCATTCAAACTCTGCGGACTAAGGCAAGTGGCGGTTCGCTCTTGCTCATCGTTCCATATTTACATTAATTATCAGTTGTTTATCTGAGTAATTAATTTGGAATAATTACTGTATTTATTTGGAATTAGTTTTATAAACTGTTTTGGAAACTGTAATAATGATATTATAATAGGTTGTATATATGTTAGAACAACGCTATTATTTATGTTCGCCTTGAGAGCATTTATGTGGATTTATCCTGAACTATTGTTGTGCTCGAACTGTTAGTTAGCACGAGTATTCGTAGGAACGCCTGGACTCCGCGAGGTCCATTCGTTTCTTTATAACTTGGGGAAAAGGGCGATCAAGACCCTACGATAGTAGAAGCTTGGACTCTGCGAGGTTCATTCCTTCGATATAAGTCCAGAGGCTTGGATTCGGTGAGGTCCATTCCTTAGTTGTATGTCCTGCGTGACAGGGCATATGTTTAAAAGCTTATAACGTAATGTGGGTTTTGGAATTTAATAAGATAAAGTGCCCGAGTGCACATAATTAATATACCTTTGGCGAGTAGTGCAGCTAAGTAAATAGTACAACTAGGAAAGCTCGTCTCGACTTTTGATCAGAGTACGTTCTCTTTCCAATCTGGATTCGCTGTAAGCGGTGAGGGTGGTCGTGAACCGAAACATCTAAGTCAGCTTTTAAATCACTGATGTCTGATTCTTTAAACGTTCCAGATTTGTCATATTTTCTTAAGACTCACTTCCGTTGGAGTACTCTTTCGGGTCGATTTCTGCGAAGATTCAGTCTTCCAGCATCTTCTCTTGTGCATACCTCTTGTTGTAATTCAGTAGAAGTATGAAGGTTGATTATCGTTATCGGTTATTATTCGAGAAACGATAAGTCTAACCTAATACAACTACTTCGAACCTTCTGCTTTGTACCCTTGCATAGTCTATTCAGTAGACTAACCAACCGCAATTGTTCTCTGCATGGTTGGCTGGTGTCATCCGTTCGATTCGGCACATCAGATAGAGCGAAGATATGAGGAGACTAGATTGACTATGAAGACGACGGTTGTTTTTGGATGTTTTAATAATTATCTTTTAATCAGGTTGAGATCCTTGGGCAGGTGATCATTTCGATCACAACCCTTTTTGTAAAATTTCCAGAAAGACTTCCGCTGTAACTTATTCACTCTGTTATATATTTAAAATACTTTTGTTGTACTCTGTTTAAAACTCTGTATTTGTCCTATTCGGGATTGGGATGTAATCCCGGGACTCATGTTTTATATGAATAAAAATATGATTTTTGTATCATATGTGTTTCATGATTGTATTTAAACGGTAAAGCCTGGGGTGACTTCAGTGAGGAATATCGAGGTCACTGGCGGTAATACCTTTTCATTTGGGGTCAGATTTGGGAGTGTTACATCAATGCCGAAGAGGAGACCAACACCAACGTTGAGCGGTCATACGGCCAAGTAAAACCAATTATATGATCAATTCCCAAATTATTGACCTTAAATAACTATTCCCACTATACCAACTTACATATACTGTATATAGTAATATACTTATTCTCCTAACAAAAACTAAAAATAAAATATTTATGAGACTACGATGATATGTTCCTTCTTTTTAGATCAAACAATATATATATAAGAGGAACGCTCCGGTAAAACGAGAGTTATGGTAAAACGAAAGTACTAATCTGAAGCGTTGGATTGATGGTGATGGATGGTTGGATGAATAGGTTATATAATAGATATGGTAGGGTTGTAACTACCAAATCTAACCTAATATGGCAATTAATCAAATTTTAATTAACAAAAAATAAATAAATGGGTTGTTATAGGAGAGAGAAAAAGAAGATTATTCTCTTTCCTAATCGTCTTCAATCGATATTTAAATGGTGTTATTCATTACTCCGTATAATAATTTTATCGATATTCATACAGTCAGTAATCGATATTCATTCAAAATGTTTTGATATTCACGTAATTTTGAAATCGATATTAATATAAGCAATATCCGATATTCATGAAAATAGTGTCGATATTCAGATTTTAATCCGCATATGATGATTATCGGTTATATGAATTAGGCGATATTCATACAAACTGTATTGATATTCGTGTGTTAATTTTAAGCTTTTGGAAACGATTCATGATCTTCGAAACTTTTTGTTTGTATCTGGTGAATATCGCAAATCCAATTTTGAATATCGACTACTCAACGCATGAAACCTACATCCAACATGAATATGAACAACATTATAGTGAATATCACATCATACAATTTGAATATCAACTACTCAACGCATGAAATGTAAATCCAACATTAATATCAAAAGAATGTGTTTGAATATCACAACAAACAATTTGAATATCACATATTAAAACGTGAATATCAATGATCAATAACTCATAAAACACCATCAATAAGCATAATCTGAATCCACGTGAATATCAATATTATTATAATGAATAACACCACAGAGAAACTGAATATCATATATACAATATCTAAAACATAAATATCAAAACACATATATTATAACACTGTGAATAACAATAATGTTAACATGAATAACAGTGCAGAGATGAGCGGAAACGAGGCAATTGGTGGTCTATCGGGACTAAAACTAGGTAGAACGGCGTCGACTTGGAAATTGTTGGTTGTGAAGAGGAGTCCCAGAGACGATGACGGAAATCTTCTTCGTCCTGAATAGGAAGAGCAAGAAGATCAATAACTTTCTACTTTCTAGTCTAAAGAAAAAAACACTCCTAAAAAAGAGAAAGAATTGCGAGAAGATCGGTAGACATACATCTGTTATGTTCGATATCGGAGGAGCGAGTCTCACGTATCTGAACCTTTCAAGTAACAAGCTTTCCGGCGGATTATCGCCGGATTTGGGGAAGCGGTGGCAGGAAAACGCTACTGTTGATCTCTCGTTCAACAACCTGACGGGTCAGATCCCGGAGGTGAATTTGTGTGGGAAGCTCGGATTTGTGTGGGAAGCCCACAAACACCAAAAAGTAGAACTGCTACAAATCAACAATGTAAGGAAGCAAAATTGATGAAATTCATGCATAATTAAGCTCTAGTAAATCATAATTTTAATCTTAATCAGACAATGATGAAATTAGAAAGGAAACAACAATGATGGAAGGCAAATCGGCGGAAAAACCCTAAGCGGATACCCGAGTGCTGGACAGATTGGCGCTGGCCGGGGGGAGTGTGTTTGGCGACGGTGTGAGAGACGAAGACGATGAACTCTTTAGCGCTGGATCTCTGGAAGTAGCCAAAGTGGCTGACATCGGAGGCGTTTGCGAGAATCACCAGATCTTCTTCGTCGCTGCAAGTGTTGGTTCAGAGAATTAGAAGCGCCATGATCTTCATCTTCTACCTCTACTTCTCCGCACCGAAATCCCACAGATACATGCAACTCAACTCCGACGAAATTCAGAGAAATTTTATCGGCTAAAAGTAGATCGGTATCGATTGAAGGATTTGAAATTTTGAAGCCTCTTTCGCGAATGAAGTTGATCGATCACAACTAGAAAAGGGGAAAATCTGAAATCTGACGGGTCAGATCTTGGATTTGTGTGGGAAGCCATTGAAGGACCAATGCATGATTCCATCTACTCTGTCAACACAACCGAAGGTTTCGGGAACAATTTCGCTAAGGCCGACGACGATTGTGGGAATTACAGTGGCTGATTTGGCCGGAATCGGGCTTCTGGGGCTGTTGCTGATGTATATCTACCGATGGAGGAAGAGCAGGGCAGAGGAAACCATGCCGACGGCGGAGAAGTACGAAACCTGCGGTGGAGAGAGATATTCGCGAGAGAGGGGAAGCGGTGAATAACAAGAGGAAGATGACGATGGTTGAGAGACTAATCAGGAGAGATAACCGTACAAGATCTGAAAATGTGATTTTGGAAAGTGAATATTGGGATAAATCAAATTCCTATAATTAAGCTAATTTGGGTGAATTAGATGTGTGCATCCTATTTTCTTTCATGTGCACCCTCCTACATTTAATATGGACCATTGATTTGATTCTAATCTAAAGGCTCTTAATTGTACTTTCGTTTTACTCTAAGAGACCGTTTTACCAGATCCAAATTCACATATATAAATCTATATATATATATATATATTATATAATGGAGAGACGGTACTCTCTTAAATTTTATAAAACAAAGGGACTACAAGAGCACAAAGTGGGGAGTAGTATGACCCCTAACATCGTCAACAATCAAAGACAAGGGTCCATCAGAAGGTTCACCTAAAACATGAAGACCTAAAATAAAAGAAAAGGCAAGAGAAGCTATACAATTTCTCAACACACCTCCGACTGCATCTCTTCCATCCTTAACCGCCCCATCAGTATTAATCTTGATTCATCCCTCGCTAGGCTTAGACCATGAAAGCAACACTTCAAACTTCAAGGACTGATTTCCATTGTTGCATCTCTTTGACCAAGCGAGGGTGTATTCTTTGGTACATATCTGGATGAACAGACTCTTATCTCCTTGGAATTTAGCATAGTTGAAAACAAGGTTGTCATGCCACTTCCAAATCCACCAATGCGTCAAGGCAAAAATGATAGCCCAAGCTTTATGCTTATCATTCCTGAGTGGTCGACAGGTGAGGTTGGTGCGAATCCAGTCGGCATAATCATCATCAAAAAAGGCCCTGTATTTGGAAGGAGGGTTAAAGCTAACCCAAATGTGACGGGAATGTCGACAGTCCCTAAACAAATGAATGAGTGATTCCTGCTCGTTGGAGCAACTAGAGCAAGCACCATCCCCACTCTGATGTCGCTGCTTCCTTTCAATGTTTGTTAGGATGCAGCCATGGAGAGCCATCCATGTGAATGTATGAGCTCTCTCCGGGATCAAAAGTCGCCAAATACGTTGAAAAACAAAAGAGTCAACTTCCTGGATGTCCACCGGGCTGTGGAATAATTTTAGGTTGAGCTGAGTGTAAATATCCTCGACTTCAACAGACCCCAACTCAAAGAATCAGGTTTGTCATCCTCATCCAGCACCGCGCGCAATGACAGCATTTTCATCAGAACAGAGGCTGGAAGGAAGGGAGAAATAAGAGCCCACTTCAAACCATTCTCTGAGTCCCAAAAAGGCCTAACCGGTGCTGATTTGTACTTATCCGCCCCTGAGCTCTTAGTGACCTGAATAAGACAATGCTCATGAACCCAAGGATCAAAGCAACAACGAAAGAATCCACTTGCGTCCTGGAATAACAACCTCGCTAACCCCTTTTTGGATGTTACGCCATATGGGAGATGGGGAAGCAAGAGAGGGCGCCCTAATATACTTCTTTTGAATCACCTCAGCACATAACTTGTTGTCGTTGGTAAGGAATCTCCAGCTAAGCTTCCCAACAAGTGCATGGTTCAGATCTAAGATATATACAAAACTGCCATTAGTTAGACCTATCCCGAAATCAAGGGAATCACCCGATAAAGTATTTTGTCATGTATAAATAATATTGCCTCCTTCATTTGGTAATAACTACTGTTAGTCTTATCATTTTTTTAATAAATATTTATTATAATAGAGTTTAACACTTTAAGATAATGATTTATTGAGATGAGTTACGAGGTAAGTTATTGGAAAAAAATATATATTAATATTTTATGTACATTTTTGTCACTAATTGATTGAAAATAAGGTGAGTAGTTATTAAATTGTAAACTTTATTAAAAAAATTTATAGTATTTTAGCTTATCTAACGGTCACGTCAAAGTAGACAATGACGATGGAGTAATGAAGGGTAGAGTATGTAGGTGAGGGGACATATAATGGATCGGTTTTTTAACACATGTTAAAAACACATCTATATCTATATCTATTTAAAAGTTGGCTTTCTTGTCATTCAATGCTAGTTTTTAAGTAGATAAGTAGGACAAAACAATGGAAAAAGCCACCTTTGTTTAGCAAAAAAAATATTAAATGATCGATTGAATCCTCAATGTTATATTGATGTAAAAATTCAACTATGAAGTTTAAACATTATTAGTCATATTATGGTATTTTTTAAGGAAACTCTTTGATATCTTATCCTGTTTATGTATATCTTATCCAATAATGCATTTTAATGATTAATTATGATTAATTCTATATATTATATTTCAATTTGAATTAAGAATTTGATAATAAATTATTTATGTCATGAGATGATTTATTTAATTTAATATAGTTTTATTTAAATTAGTTAAATTGATTATTACTATTAATTAGATTAATATTCTTGATAATATTTGATATTATTATTGCATGCATGTGTTATAATATTATGATATTATTGCTTGCATGAGGTGACTAGTATGGCCCACATTAGGATAGATAAATACGGTCTGCGTACCGTTATGTTTTTCTTGTATACGATCTGCGCATCGTTATGTATTTTTGTAATTTAAATTTCTGCAAGAGAGTTTATTTCAATTATATGTAAGACAAGAAGAAGAAGATCCTAAGAAGACCAAAGGATGAAGATCCATGGAGGATACTAAGGATGGAGATCCAAGAGTAACAAGAGCCATGAAGATTAGATCTTTAATTTTGGTTTTTAGGGGCCATACTAGGATCACATTTAATTACTGCATTACTTGAATGCTTTATTTCCCACTTTGCATGCTTGTTTGTTTGTTTATGCTATTTTGTTCACTAGTAAATAAACAACCATTGTATGCTTAAGTCCCTTAACAGAATATTGAGATCATGCCTTTCCATATCATAACCATGAGGCCCTTGGGATTCGTTGGATAGTTTTCGCTCTAGCGAGGTGTCCTTCCTTGACCTTGGGATAGTGCGAGTATGTCTAATAGGGGCATGCTGCCTTGGTATGGTTACACTCAACAAGAGACCAAAAGGCTCAGTTTTGGATCTTGAGGCATAAGGATGAGTCTTACATAAGATGTGACCATCAACCAAGAGTTATAAGGTGTTATAATTAGTAAAAGAGTTTACTTACCTTGATTACATGAGACTTGGGAAAGTGCCCTAGTACGCTCGAGTTTCATCTAAGATAGGATCTTGGAATCATTTTACTCACAAGGGACAATTTAATTGAGTAGAATGTGCAATAACTTATTGTTTATAGTTTGTCTAAATTTTAAGTTCTTGCATGTCAAGCATAATTTATCTGCATGTTTTTATTCCGTTTTGTAGTTGTCTTCTGAACACCTCAAATTCACTCTCCGCTCAATAGTTGAGAAAAACCGTTTGAACGACAAGAATTTCCTTGATTGGAAAGGAATCTGAGAATTATTCTCAGGTCTGAGGGACAAGAGGATGTCCTTGAAACCCCCATCCCAGAGCTGACTGCCACCTCATCTGATGAGGAAAAGGCACGTCACAAGAAAATATGCGAACGGGCAATGCAAGTCACTTGCCTGATGCTGGCTGCTATGAAACCTGCTCTTCAACAAAGGTTTGAAGGACAGGATGCCCATACCATTATGAAGAATCTTAGAGATCTCTTCAAGGAGCAAGCCAAAATTGAGAGGTACTTGACCCTCAAGTCCATATTGCAATGCAAGCTCGAGAAAGGGAAACCAGTTGGGCCACATGATAGGCTTGTTTGACAAGATGGCTCGACTGGGTAACCCTTACAATGTTGAGACATATATGATCTTATACTCCATGCATGATGGATTTGCCCATTTTAGGCAGATGTATCACATGGGAGCTATGAGCAAGACTCTCAACGAGCTGCACGTGATGCTCAAAACAGCTGAGCAAAACGTCATGGTTGACCCATTGAAGGAAGTTCTAATGGTCAAGGGAAAAGGGTTTAAGAAAGGGCCCCAGAAGAAGCAACAACACCAAGGGAAGGGCAAGCAAGCTGCCCGACCCCAAGGGAACACCCCTAAGGTGAAAGTGGATGCTGAGCACGAATGCTTCTACTGCAAGGCTAAGGGGCACTGGAAGAGAAACTGCCCCAAGTACCTAGAAGACAAGAAGAGGGGAACAGTCTCCACTTCAGGTATTCCCGTTACTGAAATCTTATCAACTAAGTCTCATTCTTGGGTATTAGATACCGGATGTGGTTCTCACATTATTTCGAATGTGCAGGGACCAACAAATAGGAGACGGTTGCAGAAGGACGAGATAGATCTGCGCGTTGGAAATACAGCAAGGGTTGCTGCACTTGCCATTGAAGATTATAGTCTACCTCCACTTTCTGGCTTAGTTTTAGAACTTTATAATTGTTATTTTGTTCCTTCTATTACTAAGTATTTGATTTCAATTTCAGTTTTGAACCTTGAGGGTTATGATTTTGTCATTAAGAATTGATTTTTCATTTATAAGAATGACATTTTCTATGCTCAAGCCCATATGAGTAGTAATGGACTATACATACTGGATATCAAATCTGAAAATTATAACGTTGATCTTCCTACATCCTTTTGGGGATATGCCCTCACCACTAATGCGTTCACACTAAACAGAACTCCGTTACGATCAGTTGACAAGACACCATATGAGATATGGTATGGAAAAGTTCCTAGCTTGTCACTTCTGAAGGTCTGGGGATGCAAGGCTTATGTAAAGCGTTTACTACCTGATAAGCTAGTACCCAAATCAGACAAATGCTTCTTTATAGGTTATCCCAAGGAAACAAGGGGATATTAATTCTACAATTCCGCTGAGAATAAATTGTTTGTTGCTCGGGATAGTGTCTTTTTGAAAAAGGATTTATTTTCCAAGAAGCCAAGTGGGAGAAATGTTCAGCTTGATGAGATTCAAGTTGAGCAACAAACCCAACAACACGAGGACATAGATGATGTCACTGAGGAACTTGACTTTGGAGGCGTACCTTCTCAAAGGAAAACCGCCCAGATTCAAGATGCAATTCTTCAAGTTGATGAAGCACCTGAGGTCTCGCATACAGATGTGGTCAACCCAGCAGCTGAAGTCTCTCCTATTGTTGGACCACTTTGGAGATCAGACAAGCTAAGGCAGTAGCCTAGACGTTATGAGGATTACGTCTTGACTGCTAGCATTGACGTTCTACTTTTAGAGAACGGTGAGTCTGCGACCTATAAGCAAATGATGGCGGACCCCGACTCCGAGAAGTGGCTGGTAGCCATGAAATCCGAAATGGAATCCATGTCTGAGAATCAAGTATGGGACTTGATAGATTTGCATGATGGGGTAAAACCTATTGGATGCAAATGGGTCTTTGAGATCAAGACTGACAAGGATGGAAACGTTTCTGTCTATAAGGCAAGACTAGTTGCAAAAGAATTTAGACAGGTTCATGGTACTGACTATGATGAAACGTTCGCATTGGTCGTTATGATCAGGTCCATTAGGATACTCCTAGCGATTGCCGCTTATTATGATTATGAGATTTGGCAAATCCTAGGAGAATATGCAAGCTTAAGAAATCCATCTATGGACTTAAACAAGCATCCAGGAGTTGGAATCTTCGTTTTGATGAAGTGGTCAAAAAGTTTGATTTCATCAGATGCGAAGAAGAGCCCTGTGTCTACAAGAAGTTTAGTGGGAGCAAAGTAGCCTTCCTAGTTCTGTATGTGGATGACATACTACTCATTGGGAATGACATTCCTATGCTGGAGACAGTTAAGAAGTGGCTTAAGAAGTACTTCTCAATGAATGACTTGGGAAAGGCTGAGTACATACTAGGCATTAAGATCTATAGAGATAGATCTAAGAGACATTGGTCTAAGTCAGGGAACTTATGTAGATAAGGTCCTTGATAGATTCAATATGATGAACTCTAAGAAAAGGTTCCTGCCTATGCAGCATGGCTTATATCTCAGCAAGAGCCAGTGTTCTAAGACACCTGGTAAGGCTGAAAGGATGAGCAGGATTCCCTATGCCTCAGCCATAGGATCCATCATGTATGCAATGACTTGTACTCGCCCAGATGTTGCATATGCTTTGAGCATGTGTAGAAGGTACCAATCAAACCCGGATGATGCACATTGGTGTGTAGCCAAGAACATCCTGGAGTACTTACGAAGGACTAGGGATGATCTCTTGATATTTGGAGGTGATGACGAGCTGGTCGTCAATGGCTATATTGATGCAAGTTTTCAGACATACGTAAATGATTTTGAATCTCAATCTGGATATGTCCTCATTCTGAATGAAGGAGCCGTCAGTTGGAAGAGTTCCAAATCCAGACATGTTCTACGGAAGTACCACATGATCAGACACTATGTTGATAGTGGAGATGTGAGGATGTGCAAAGTGCACACAGACGACAACATTGCAGATCCTTTTGACCAAGCCCATGTCTAGGCCCAAGCATGACAGTCACACTCGGGCCAAAGGACTCAAGCACATTAGAGAGTTCTTTTGAGACATTGTTTGTTTTATGATAAACCTTGTTTATTGTTATCACAGACATTTATGTTTGACTTATATATATGAGTTTCATATTATTATTTAATCATCTCTTGGGATTAGATAAAGTATCCAAACAATTTAATAGTTATCAAATGGGCTCATCAAAACTGTTTTGGTGAATGAAACCCCATTAAGTGAACTGGAATTATAAAATTGTTAGAAGTCCATGGTCTAAGTTGTTAACTTGGATACAAATGACTTAATCAAAAGACCATATGTGAGATTGATTGATAACACCGGGTTTCATGTGTTATAGGGACATGGAGATGTCTAATCGATTACATAGATGTGTATACTGATACACATCGGACAGACCGATCTTAGGATTTCTCGGGACTTTACTGCGGAGTTCTAGGATTATTCATGATTAGTGAGTTCCTTAGACATGAGTATGATATAGTTATCATTTGATTGCTGGTATGTCTTTGACGCTGTCAAACACTGACCGTAACAGGCAGTTATAAAGGCAGTGATTGGGATTGCCAAAAGTTGAGTGGGAGCTATAGTCTTACAAGATTGAATATGTCCTCCTATTCCATGTATACCATGATACATTTGGAAAGGATTGGTGTCTCGGCCACTTGAAGAGTGAGAACTGTGAAAACGCATGGCTATGCTCGGATGGATTATTAGTAATCATCCGTACTGACAATTTGATCTCAAGAGTTCAAGAAACATATTTGACGGTAAAGATGAGTTTCATCATATAGTCAGATAAGACACTAAGTGACAAATAAATTTTAACATTGCACACTTGTTTTAAGGACAAGTGAGAGATTGAAGGAATTGTGTCCTTTAATCAAAGGTGCAATTACTGATTATGAAGTGGGACCATTTATGGAGATATTTAATCTCGTGATTTTAGGTAGTCATAGTGCTTTGCTAGAAGCCAACTATGATTTATAGACTATATGTTATAAAGTATGTCATAAAGTCTATTGCTATTATTACCGGGTCCTACGAGGTCACACCCTTAGAGTTTAGACTGAATCAGGTTGTTGGGAGACATATTATATAAATTATATAATATAAAGTTATATAAGATATAACTTGGGAGATAAGACTTGTTAATAATAAAGTGTTATTATTAATAATAAAAGAAATACTTATTTAGGAAATAAGATATCTACACATGGAAATATAAAAGGAGGGCTTTTAGGAAAAGCCCGAAACCCTAATTCACTTGAGAAGTACGGCTGCCTCCTTCTCCCTCTCTCTCCCTTCGTTCGCCTTCGATCCTCGCTCTAGCAACCGAGTCCTAGGTGATCCAGATTCAAGCTCGGGTGGACCAAATAGAGGAGTCACACGTGAGACTCTATTCTCTCCATTCCAGCAGATTGAAACACGCATCAAGAGGTATTTGATTCTTCCTATCTATGATCTACTTGGTTTATGCATGAGATCCTTGGTTAGATGTTAGGAAATCGTTTCCTGAAATTCCGCTTTACGCATCTAAAATCCCTACAAGTACTTGGGAGAGATTTGTGTTGCTAAAGTTAGTCTGGATGGTGCTGTTGAGAGCAAAGCGTTTGGAAGAAGCGTTTGTCTGCGAAGCCATTACCTGGCTTCTCATCTACCGCACCGCCTCCTACAAGTCCCTCTGATCCGCCATTGACAGATCCAAGCTCGATTCAATGAAGAAGCTATCCTCCTCCACCTCCAAGACGAAGAAGTTCGATCGCATCAAGAACTCCCTCAAGGACGCCATTCGCGATCTCTCCCTCCAGAAGCTGTTAGGGTTTTCTCCCCCCAGGAGGCCGGCAATGTCGGACTCTTCTCCATGCCTGATCAGAAGACCAATTGATTCATCAGTTTAGATCTAATCTCATCTAATTCAATTTACACTCAATTTCATAGTTGTTCTTTTACTTGATTTTGACTGCAATCTGCGTGGTATCTAGCAACCTTCATCAACCTTCAAATCAGCAACAGTGGCCTCGCCTCTCCCGACTAATTAATTTGGAGATGGGGTTGTTCAATAGAATGGTGCAGGTGGTCGCCGGCGGGGGCGGCAGTTGCGCGGGGTCGCCAACGGCGGAGCAAGGGATGGAGAGGGAAGGGACGGGGGATTCGGAGGCGCAGTCGACGAGCCAGAGAGAAGGGCTGGAGAGGTCGACGACGAGAGTGGCGGGTACGGGTAGGCAAAATTTTCTGGATATTTATGTGAAAGCAGTTTTAAATTCAAGAGAGAAGCCAACGAAGGCTCTTAGTGAAGCATTTGACCCATTTTTGTCATGCTTATCACATGAAGAGTTTGGGAGTATTGTTTTTCCCTCATCTGTTAAAATGTTGAAGCGCAACCCTGAGATTGCTTTGGAACCAGTTGAGGCTCTGCTGAAAGCAGTCAATCTTGATTTAAGCAAGTATGCCTTGGAGATTTTATCAGTAGTATTGGCTCAAGCTCGTCATGCTGATGAAGGACGGAAAATTGGAGCCTTAGCAATAGTACATTGTTTAAGCTTAAAATCTAGCAACCCGGATGCTGTTGAAGCAATGTTTAATGCAATAAAAGCTGTGCTTGGAGGTGGACATTTGTACTTACCTCTTTGAATGTGATTTATCATGAACCTTGTTTTCTTGTTAAAATAAACGAAACAAGTAGTGGAATTTGGATTTAAATGGTTTGATAAATACTCACTAGGTGTTGATCTTAACAGGGTCAGAGGGTAGACTTGCATTTCCTTATCAAAGAGTTGGCATGGTCAATGCAATTGAGGAATTGTCTAATGTTCCTGGAGGAAAGCAACTGTCAAACCTGGCTTCCTTGATATCTAATTTTCTCTTGTCATGCTACAAAGATGACGGTATGCCATAGCTAAACAATTTCATTTTGAAAGACTATATTTTATTTTATTTTGGAGTGTTTGATCATTTCTAGAGATGCATTCTGCAATTGATTGAGAGTTATTTGGCGGATGTTCATCTCAGCTAGCACGCCATGTCCCATTGTAATCTTACTTTGATGCTGTTAAACTTGCAGGCAATGAAGAAGTGAAGCTTGCAGTTTTGCAAGCAGTTGCTTCTTGGGCAGGGCGATTTGTAGATGTTGTCCAACCCAATTTAGTTTCGTTTTTTGCTTCTGGGTTGAAGGAGAAGGAAACTATTAGGAGGGCTCATCTTCGGTGCCTACATCTTATCAGCAAAAATGCTGATGCTGTTACACAGGTTGTAATATAATTGCTTCATTATTGTAGAGTACATTTTGGAGTCAACTTTGTAGTTTTGGATATTTTATAATTTCATTCCATGTGATGAAATTAGTGTTTGTTAGGATTCGAACGTAGTAACGACAAGAAAACAGACAAAAGAACACAAGAATTGTTAACCCAATTCGTCAAGAATTGACTACGTCTGGGGGCACTACCAAACCAGAATACTTTTCTCTCTTTTGAATGTGATGAACGACGACTTCAACTTAAGATTACAATTGATCAACTAGGGTTTAAATAGCAAGACACGGATTAACCTAATGGGCCTTAAAACACAACACGTGATAACTGGCCCAGCGCCCACCGCGGGGCAGCAGCCCCCACCGCGGGGCGGTGACCCCCACCGCGGGGCTTCCACCGCGGGGCGCCAATCCTACCGCGACCTGGCGGTAACTCTCAGTTAATCCTCTCAGGAGAATCGGCGTCTGACGCGGGGCGTCCACTTCACCGCGACCCGACGACAGCCCTCAGTTGCCTTCTCTGCTTGCCGTGCAAACCTTTACTCGTCAGGCTCCATAAACCCAACAATCTCTCACCTGGAGACTGACTCCAATCATAATCTTTCTCCTCTTCAACCCATAGCTGGTAGTAGTGCCAGGCCTTCAACTCAGTTACCAAGGCCAGTTGAAGCCATACAAAGCTTCAACTTCTCTAAGGTCACAACCTTAGTCAGCATGTCTGCAGGATTCTCAGTTCCTCGAATCTTCATCAACTGCAAGACCTTACGAGTCTTTCGCGTCACAACCAACCTTGCTTTGTAACGCTTCCTTCTATTCGCCTCCTCCTTGAATCTGTAAGCCCACTTGTTATGCAATGCTTTCTTGCCTGCCGGAAGCTTAACTAGCTCCCAGGTTCCGTTGGTCATCAACGAATCCATCTCATCATCCATGGCGAGCTTCCACTCGCTCACATGATCTCCACGAGATGCCTCTGCATAACATTCTGGCTCACCACCATCTGTCAGAAACAAATAGTAGTTTGAAGGCGAATACCTATCAGGCGATCCACGCTCTCTGGTGAACCTTCGCAGCAGAATCATTGGGGTACTCGGCTCCTCCTCAATTATGGCCTCCTGGTCATTTCGAACCGCCTTGCTCCCACCCGAGTTTGAGATATCTAACTCCACAACCTCAGGTTCAGAACTAGCTGTTTCTGATGCACCCAGACTATCCTTGTACAGCACCTGCTCATTGAACACAACATCTCGACTGCGAATAACCTTCTTGTTCTGCTCATCCCAGAACCGATATCCGAAATCATCACCGCCATATCCAATAAACGTGCACTTGACAGACTTTGCATCCAGCTTGCTTCTCTCAACAGGAGCAATATGAACATATGAGACACACCCAAATATCCGAAGGAAAGACAAATTTACCTCTTTGCCACTCCAAGCTTCCTCTGGTATCCCATTCTCCAAGGGAGTTGATGGCCCTCGGTTGATCAAGAATACAGCAGTGTTTATTGCATCCGCCCAGAACATCTTTGGAAGCCCACACTTCAGCCTCATGCTCCTAGCACGCTCATTCAGGGTCCTGTTCATACGCTCAGCGACGCCGTTCTCCTGAGGGGTTCCTTTCAAGGTCTTCTCCATGAGAATTCCATTCTTAGCACAAAAGTCCTTGAACTCGCGAAGCTCGTACTCCCCACCATTATCAGATCTCAAGCACTTCACCTTAAGACCTGTCTCAGTCTCTACTAGAGCCTTCCACTTTCTAAAGAAATCAAACGCATCAGATTTTTGCTTCAGAAAATAAACCCATACCTTTCTTGTGGCATCGTCAATGAAGGTCATGTAGTATGACGCTCCACCCAGAGATGTCACAGGTGCTGGTCCCCACAAGTCGTTGTGGATCAACTCCAACTTCTGCTTCTTCGGGGTTCTGCCTCCTCTCGCAAAGCTCACTCTTTTTTGCTTCCCGAGCACACAGTCCTCACACAGCCCGATCTCAACGGACTTAAGACCTGGCAGCAAGCCCTTCGAGCATAGCACCTGCATCCCTTTCTGACTCATGTGGCCCAGACGACAGTGCCACAAATCTGCATCACAGTTTACTCCTGCAACAGCAATGCTATCACGGACGTTGCTCGTCGTGTACAGCGTCCCCTCCTTCTTTCCTCGAGCTACCACCATAGCTCCTTTGGTGATCTTCCGGCTGTTACAGCCGAAGGTTACTTCATAGCCCTCGACATCCAACTGACCAATAGAAAACAAGTTTCTCTTCAAACCAGGAATGTGCCTCACTCCATGCAACTGCAACACAGATCCGTTCGGCGCCTTGATTTTGACATCACCCTTCCCTGCGATTTTCAAAGCCTCGTCATCAGCAAGATAGACCTTTCCAAAATCCCCAGAGGTGTAACGATCCAAAATATCAGCACTGCTGCAAGAATGAAACGAAGCTCCAGAGTCTAACACCCAAGACTCCAATGGACTGCTCGCGCTCAGAATGGATGCATCTGCAGTGGTTCCTGTCGTTGAATCGCTCAGAGTCAACGCGTCAGTAATATCTTCAGTGGCTGAATTTGCTGACTTGTTCTTCAACGACGCTTTACATTCACTCTTGTAATGACCGTTTTCATCACAATTCCAACACTTGATCTTGCTCTTGTCCTTGGGCTTATCCTTCCCTTTAGACTTTGATCTGCCACGATTCGACTTTCTAGAGTCTGACCTCCCCCTACTATCTGTATTCAAGGCTGATCCAGAAGTAGAACCTGACGCCTTCCTGCGAATTTCTTCGTTGATAATCAGATCCCTCACTTCATCAAACTTGATCTTTGTCTTCCCCGCCGAAGCACTAACGGCAGTAACTGTCCCGCTCCAACTCTCTGGTAAAGAAGACAACAAGATTAGGGCTTGTACCTCATCGTCGAAATCAATCTCAACTGAACTCAGTTGGGCGATCGTCATGTTGAACTCGTTCAAGTGGTTGGTGACCGATGTACTCTCCGTCATCCGCAGATTGAACAACCGCCGCATCAGGTGAACCTTGTTCACCGCAGAAGGTTTCTCATACATCGCGAAAAGAATTTCCAGCATCCCCTTCGTCGTCTCTGCCTTGACCGTGTGATGTGCCACGTTCCTGGACAGCGATAGACGGACCACGCTCATCGCTTTCCTGTCCAACAACTTCCACTTGTCTTCCTTCATGTCTTCCGGCTTCTCACCCAACGGTAAATACAAATCTTTACCATACAGGTAATCCTCGATCTGCATCTTCCAGAATCCGAAGTCCGTTCCATCGAACTTCTCCACCGGTGATTTTTCGCTTCCCATCGTCACCTTCTGAACCAGCTCTGATACCAGTTGTTAGGATTCGAACGTAGTAACGACAAGAAAACAGACAAAAGAACACAAGAATTGTTAACCCAGTTCGTCAAGAATTGACTACGTCTGGGGGCACTACCAAGCCAGGATACTTTTCTCTCTTTTGAATGTGATGAACGACGACTTCAACTTAAGATTACAATTGATCAACTAGGGTTTAAATAGCAAGACACGGATTAACCTAATGGGCCTTAAAACACAACACGTGATAACTGGCCCAGCGCCCACCGCGGGGCAGCAGCCCCCACCGCGGGGCGGTGACTCCCACCGCGGGGCGGTGACTCCCACCGCGGGGCTTCCACCGTGGGGCGCCAATCCTACCGCGACCCGGCGGTAACTCTCAGTTAATCCTCTCAGGAGAACCGGCGTCTGACGCGGGGCGTCCACTTCACCGCGACCCGGCGACAGCCCTCAGTTGCCTTCTCTGCTTGCCGTGCAAACCTTTACTCGTCAGGCTCCATAAACCCAACAGTGTTTTCTACAGAATTTTGTAAAGTATTCCCCAAATATTTTCAAAGAAAAAAAATACATCCCTATAAAAAACAACTACCGCTTTAATTCAAAATTTAAATTGAACTTCTGACCAAAAAATAAATAAATTGTACTTCGTACAATCATAATATTTTATACCTAAAATACTTAGATATTACATTAAATACATATCAAACAATATATCATTTAAGATAAAATATACAACAACAATCCATATATTACAAATTCACATTTAAACCGCGACTTTGATTTCTAGTATTAAGAAAGATTAGCTTAAATTTGTTTTATTAATAATTTTTTATAGAGTTTATTACTTCCTTTCTAGAGTTGAGTATCCAGAACCGGAATTCTTGGAAAACCGATAATGAATATATTGGATATTTGGAGTTCATAAATTATCATTATTTATTCCTTTTTTGGTGTAATTAGCATTATTTACTATCAGATAATGATATATTGAAGAATAAAGGTTCTCATTTAAACGCTCTCTTTTGTAGCGTCGGTGCTCTTGCCTCCGACGCCTCCTTTGCGTCTTCGGCCATGGAGGTGGATCCTCCTGTCAATGGTGATAGTGGTGGGAAGAATCTTGTTCCCAAAAAACTGAAAAGGGCTGCTCCTGAGGCTGCTCCGGGTCAACGTGCTAGTATGGAGTTTGTCTTTGGGGCTTCCGATCATCCGTCAGGGTCTACTCACCTCTCTAATTCTGGCTTTGTCGCAGATTTTCCTTCTATTTAGGAAGCGCAAGCTCATCTTGCTGTCCAAAAGGCGTCTTACAGGGACAAAGTTTCCAGTTATGTTGTTCATCACAATAACCCAACTTATCAAGAATATGTGCAAGAGGATGACTATGATATTGATGATGATGATGATCTGGACTGGCCGACGATTGCTTTAACAGCGGAGGAGAAAAGGGTACTTTGGAGGCCACGGAAAGATACCTTGATCGCCAAGCTTTTTGATAAAGGACCAGAATACATGACACTGAAAAACGGTTAATGACAGAAATGGGCTCTCTCGGCTCCATTTTCGCTCATCGACATCGGTAACGACACCTACGTTGCAAGGTTTGCAAACAAGGATGACTATGAGCACGTCCTCTTGTAGGGTCCATAATTACAGCTAGTGTCCATCCTAACGCATCACCACTCTATGACCATCACCATCCGTCATAAGGCTAATAAAATTCTAGCTTTGAAAAACTCAGGGGGAGTTTGGCTGTCCTCCTCTCCATCAGATTTTTAAGCTTTGGCTCTTGACCATTTTACTAAGTTTTATTCAAGGTCTAGCTAGTGACTAGATTGTGGAAGCCAGTCTAATGGTCCATTCGGCTTTTCCTACTATCTCCGACCGTGATTCAGCTCGTTTAGTTCACAAGGTCGAGGGGGTGAAATTTGGCATGCTCTGAAATCCCTGGGGCCTATGAAAGCTCAGGGATCGGACGGTTATCCTGCCATGTTGTACCAGGCTACATTAAGATTGTGTTGGGAACCAAGTTGTTGATGCCATGTTGAATAATGGCGCGCGTATTCCTCCAAACATATGTGATTCGCTTCTTCGGCCTGTCTCTAAGGTTGTTGCCCTGGAATACATAAGTCAATTCAGACCCATCGCCCTGCTGAATGTTGTGTTCAAGCTGACAACAAAGGTTATTGTGGATAGGCTAAAAAATATTATGTCCAAGATAATCGCTCTCACCCAATCAAGTTTCATCCCCGTGAGACAGCTTGGTGATAATATTGTCATATTGCAAGAGGGCTTCATTGTATGCAACTTCGTTTTGTGCATTATAAGGCTTGCTCATTTAATCCAGGCTGCAGTTGATTTGGGTTTGTAGGCGCCTGCTGTGGTGGGCGACATTCAACTCTCCCATATGTTCTTTGTTGATGACCTTCTCTATTTTGCTGAAGCCCGGGCTGATCAGATCTCTGTTATTTATGATTGCTTGGAGAGTTTTAGCTCTGGTTTAGGGGAAAGAGTCATTTTATCCAAAAGCTCTATATTTGTGGGGAGTTCGGTCTCTTCCTAACTGGCTGCATAAATTAGTACGAGGTTGTTTATGCCTCTGATGTATGATATGGGCAGGTACTTGGGTGTTCCTACTGCTGCTAGACGGGTAACGAAGGAGAAATACAAGTTCATCCTTGATAAGATCGCCAATCATCTGCGCAGTTGGCAATCCAAGAAATTATCTCTCGCCGATCGGGTGACCTTAGCAAAATCGGTGCTTATTAGTTTGTTGCTCTATGTTATGCAGACTTCCCTCCTTCCCAAAGGCGTATGAAATGTATTCACAAAAAACTTCATTTGGGGATCCTCATCCGAGCATCGAAAAGTGCATCTCTTCTCTTGGGACATTGTTACTCACCCACCTTCCCATGGTGGTTTTGGCAGTTGTCCCATGGAGATTTCAAATCTTGCCAAACTTGGATTGCAGGAACAGGAACGACATCAACATGATTACGGATAAGAATCAGGCCTCCTTCATCTGGAGAGGTATCAATCATGGTGCTTCTTTACTTGCTAAGGGTGCTCGGGTTTCTATTGGTAATGGAACTCGCACCTTGTTCTGGATGCATAGGTGGGCGGGTGATGACCGTCTCGTGAATTGTGCAATCACTCCCATACTTGATGAGATGTTAGGGGCCATTGTTGCAGAGATGTGGACCGGAAATGACTGGAACTGGACAGCTCTTCACGAGATAAGGTGTATTGGGGGGTCGGCGTCTGTAGGGTTGTTCTCTAACAAGTCTGCCATCAACATTCTTCTTTGCCTTGTGCATGCTATTACGCTGGAGTTTGATTGGAAGATCATCTGGAAAGCTCCACTTGAGCAATGAATCCGAAGTTTTCTATACCTAGCACCTCATAACGGTTTCCTTTGCAATGCTACTCACCAATTCCCTGGCGTGCCCTCATTGTAGGCTTGATGAATCTAGCCTTCATGCCCTCTGAGACTGCACTTTCATCAAGTATATTTGGCTCAATCTCGACGGGAAAGCATCTAATCCGACCTTGGATTGGTTGAGGGATAATTTAATTTCACAAGACAGTTGGAGCACCACCTTTGGGAACATGATATGGTTGTCCTAAGAGCAGAGTAATCAGATCGTTTTTGACAATGCTACTCAACAGTCGAGACGAGATCCCTTACCTGGATGGGAAAATGGTGTGAGTGGAACAGAGTTGGTGGTGGGGGCATTCTTCGGTCATCTTCTGGTGGCTTCTTGTGGTCCTTCTCGGCCAACTTCGGTGCCTGCTCAGCACTCCGAGCGGAGCTTCTTTCAATTCATAAGGGCTTCGACTTTCTCCGCACCCGTAATTGTCGACATCTGGTGGTAGAAACCGATTGCTTGGAATCCTACAACCTCCTCCTCCTCTCTAAGGGCATGCCTCTCACTCACCCAGATTTTACCCTTCTTGAGGACTGTCTCAACCTTTTTAGTTGCAAATTTTCTCTGCTTGCAAGAATAATGGTGTGGCTGATAGATTAGCTAAGCTTTCTTTTTTGCATTCTTTTGAAGTCCTTAATTGTTTATAACTCTCCTCCCCTAGTATCTTAAGTTTGATTTATGTGCATATTGCTGCCTCTCAAGTCTTAACTTAACTTTAATAAAGCTTTGGGCTTTTGCCCTCATTCTCACCCAAAAAAATATATATATTTTAGATTATCACGCATTTTAGCTATATACTAAAGCTAGTTTAATCAAACATATTCCGCTAACTACATTTCCTTCCACTAGTTTAGTTAGCCATTGATCACGTACGTGAGGTACGTCAAACCCCTCTCGAATCTTCTTTCACTTTTCTTCTTTACATTTTAATAGTTGGAACTCTAAATTTCATATACATATACTACAATACTATAACATAACATAACATAAATAAACGGTTTCAAAACAATAAAATTGATCCCCACAAACTATACAAAATCAAGTAGAGAGCTAGCTGTAAAACAATAACTTTATGACTTCTTTTGAACCAACTATCATAAAAAAAAAAAAAAACTATTACTACTGTAATCTCAAAAAGAGGTTCCAAATGTGACCAAAACTTATTTGCCATTAGATGTACCTACCAATAAAATCATCAACCACTTGACCTAAAACAATCATCCAGCAACATAATACAAATTGTTAGGGTGATTGATCAGAATTATTTAGTGACCGTTTAATTAAATATGATTTATTGAAAGGAAGGATGCAAAACTTGTCGTTTCCACTCCTCTTAGTCTCTTACCATTCCACTTTGTACATGTTTCTAGGTCATGTACATGCTAGGTACATACATGTACTCTCAACCGCACAAGAGGTTTTTAATAGATACAAATTTACATGGATTGAAGATTCCAAGTCTATTTTATATTAATTGAATGTGGATTTGACAAAGAGGAAGAGGTTTCGATTTAATCTTGGAAGCAAACAATAAGCTTAATTTTGAATAGCTTCGTACTTGTATCATGCACGAAATTTATATAAAACTCAAATTAAATATTATTTTATGTTATAAATACTGTAAGTGAATATTCACTATGTTGTGTTAAAGAATTAGAGGGATATTGGGTATGACGATGGCGATGCAAAAAACGCGTGCATTGGAGGAAGATCAAGCAGAGGTGGTTGCTGATGTGAAAGAAATTAGTGGTGGCTTATTCTAAAAAGTAGGATGAGATTAGTGGTATATTTTGGATGGAAATTAGGCAAGTATGGTTTTAGATGGAAAATTTTGTTTTCTAATTAAATTAGGAAGAAATTAGTGGTGGGTTTTGGATGAAAATTATGCATGTAAGATTTTGGATAGAAATCTTTTATTTATGGTTGATTTATAATAAAATTGATTAAATTAATAAAGTGAAAAAATGAGAGATTGACATGTGACATTTGATGTCGTTGCTTAATTAAGGGGTGTCATGTGGCTAACTGAGATTCAACTTCAGTGTATATATACTAGATTAGTAATACGGGTGAATCAATTTACTTAATTAGGGGTTGATCGGATGCGAACGGAGGTTAAGGTGCCGACATGCGGATAAATCCCAGTCGTTCAGATTCGAAAACAAACAGATCAGATTATTTTTTCATTAAAAAGCCCAAAAAAACGGCACCGCCGAATTCTATCCATATTATTCGCGGTTAAAATTCGTTGGCCGTGCTTAAACTTTTGTGCACCACGTTGTAGCAAAATGTGCACCCAAATATGTTGAAATGTACACTTAAATTATATTGAATTGTGCAGTTGTATTTTATTTAAAGTATGTGCATTTGTGTGTAAGATTACACATTTTCGTGAAAATGTATATATGGGTTGTGATTGAATTTTCAATATAATGGTCATGTAATTATCACATGTTTAAAAAATATAGTATATTCCTATACAAATAGAAGTCAAAAACACACGAGTCATTGTAATTTTAAAATGTGTACCAAGTATATAAAAGTATGTGGTGCACAAACACATGAAAATATAGTGCACATAATAACATAAATGTGATGCACAAGCACGTGAAATCTGGTGCACAAACACATGAAATGTGGTGCACAAACAAATGAAATGTGGTGGACAAACAAATAAAATATGGTACACATAATGACATAAATGTTATGCACAAACATAGGAAAATGTGGTGCACAAACACGTCAAATGTGCGGCACAAACACGTCAAATGTGCGGCACAAACACATCAAATGTGGTGCACATAATAACATAAATTTTATGCACAAACACATGGAAATATGATCCACAAACGTACATAGAAAAATGCGGTGCACAAACACATGAAATATAGTGCACATAATAACATAGCTGTTATGCACAAAATATGTAAATGTGATGCACAAACATATAAAAATATGATGTACAAACATATGAAAATATGGTGCACAAACACATGAAATGTGGTCCATATAAAACATTAAAATGACATGCACACTTTATATTAAAACAAAAGCACATACTTAATATATAGTGAAACACAAACACATGAAAATGTAATGTACAAACATGTGAAATGTGTTGCACAAAATACATCAAATGTGATCCACATATACGTATAGCGCTACACGTACATATTGATAAGTCTTTGATGAACAAATGCATGAAATGTGGTGTACATAGTTACATAATTGTTATGCACGTTAGAATGTCATGCACACTTTGTATTACAACAAAAGCATATACATAGAATATTGCGATAAACAAATACATGAAAATGAAATACACAAACATGTAGAATAGGATGCACAAACGCATGAAAATATGGTGCACAAACACTGAAAAATGTGATGCACATATACGAATAACGTTATAACGTACGCATAGATAACTCTTTGATGTAGGGTTGAGCACCGGTCCAAACCCGGTCCGGACCGGTTTAGGGTTTTGCTAAATTTAAATATAATTTACTTACATTTAAACATGAAAAAAACCCTCAAATCTAAATATAATTTACTCTTAAATATAATTTACCCTAAAACCTAAAACCTAAACCCTAAACCTCAAATGTAAAAAAACCTCAAACCGATTAAAATTTTAAGATTTTTTAAAAAACACTGGGTCGGACCGGACCGGACCCGGAATTCCGAAAATCCCTGGACCGGTCCGGTCCAAATTTCTGGGCCGGACCGGAATTTTCTCATCCCTACTTTTGTAACACCCCCAAATATTCCCTTGAAAGTATTATCGCTAGTGACCTCAGATTACACATCTGGGGTCACCCAAGACTTAACCATTTTATTACAACCATATAAAACCTTATTAAATATCATAAGTATTATTTAAACCAAAGTCACGATTTACAACTGTTAACACCAAATACAGAATTGTTTGAATACAACGGAAGTCTTTTAAATAAGTAAAATCCACGAAGGGTCTTGATCTGAGCGATCTCACACCTAGGATCTTCAACCTTGGAAAACTCTTTAAATCCCATATGCCTTCATCATCGCCTACTAGCCTTCACGGAAAGGGAGTTTACCTGATGTGCCGTATGAGACGGATGACACCAGCCAACCATGCAAAGGAAAATAACCGATTGGTTAGTCTAATGAAAGACTACGCAAGGGTAAAATAGAAAAGGTTCTAGGTAGTCGTATTAGGTTACACCCATCACTTCTCGAATGAAAGCCGATGACGATAGTGAACCTCAACACTTCTACGGAAAGATACGAAAAGGTATGAACAAGAGAAGACTCCAAGAGATTGAGTCTTAAGGAAACTTATGAAGAGAAGACTCCAAGAGATCGAGTCTTTCGGAAAGTATGACAAGTGTTTGGGAACGTTATAGTTTCACACAAGCGTTTAAAACGACTTGATCATTTGGGTCCACGACCAACCTCACCACGCAATGCGAATCCAGATTGGAAAGAAGACTTACTCTAACCGAAGTCCGGGTGGGTTCCAAGTTGTACTTCTCGCCCGAAGGTTCATTAATTTTGTGCATAACCGCACGTATCTTATTAAATGACAAAACGTACATTTACGTTAAAGCTTTTAAGGTATATCATCTCATCACGAGAGATATATGGGGAATAAATCCCGATTATCGGCACCAACTGTGTGCACCACCACCTATACTCGGATAGGGGTAGGTCATGACCAGGAAAGTACTAGGGCAAAATCCTCGTAATACCAGTTATAAAGAAACGACTAGACCTCGCAAGGTACATAGCGTTCCTACGAATACTCGTTCTAACTACACAGTTAAGTCCACACAATAATCCACACCAATACCATCACGGTAATAACAAGTATAATAGCGTTGTTTTTAACAATATATACAACCTATTATAATGTCAAATTTTAATCACATCATTTATAAAATCTGTTCCCAAACGAAAACAACACTTCATTCCAATTTAATTAACAATCAAAGTAATTGATAACTAACGGAAATATGGAATGATAAGCAAGAGCGAACCGCCACTTGCCTTAATTGAGACGAACGTAGTTGTCGGGTTTCGGGTATCTGGGAACTGGAATCTGGTTACGGATTCCTACGACGATGACGAACAACGACGGAACCCTAAGTTAGATTCGATACGAACGAATAAAATATACGAACAAAAGAATCAAAAGGAAACGAGGGTCAAAGCCGTGACCGGGCTCCTCCAAGCCACGACTGCGCTTGCTAAAGCAAGCCGTGGTCGCGGTTTGGATTTTCGCGGTCGCGGATTTCTGGGCAGAGCCGTGGTCGCGGTGTTCATAGCCGCGGTCGCGGATCTCCCCCTGTCGCGACCCTAAATCGGTTCGAGGCTCACCGATGACGACGACGACGATGCTAGCGACCACTCCTCGGCTTCGAACAAGGCTCACCACCACTCCAAGCTTCCAAGGCACCACTGACGACCATGAAAAACTCCGGCGAAATTCCGACGAGGCACGAACTCCGGAAAGGCAAGCACGAGAGAAGGAGAGATTGATTTGGGGCTAAGGATGCATATCTCCAAGGCCTCGACCTCCTTATATAGGGTGGGAAGGAGTATAACGCCAGCCAGACGAACCGATCAAGCTCCCTCCATCGGTGAAATGCCGGAATTCAAATCGGCGAAAACGCGAAAGGCAATGAAGACGACGATGAACAGTTTCCGCGATCGCGGAAATGCCGCGAATGCGTCATTTGGCCTCAGATCGCGGGTTTCGTCCAAAGCGCGCCAAATTAATATTATTTTTGCACTCTTAAAAAGATATTTTAAGACCAAAAATACAATAACGTATATTAATACGTTCAAAAGATTATTACAGAGATCAAAGAACTTACAGAAATTCCGAATACGCCAAACGCGTCTTGCTTACAGAACAAGGGTTGGGAAAATTACTCAAATACCCTTACTGAAATTGAGGGGTATTACATCACTATCCCCTTAAAAAAAATTCGACCCCGAAACTTGGCCGAAAACAGCTTGAAAATGAGGGATATTACATCACCGCCCCCTTAAAAAGATTTCGACCCCGAAACTAGGCCGAGAACAGCTCGGGAAAACGTCCTTGCATATCAGACTCCGTCTCCCAGGTTTCCCAAGTAACCTCTTCAGATCCAGACTTGGACCAGAGAATCCGTACTAATGGTACCACCTTATTCCGCAAGTGCTTCTCGCGACGTTCGAGAATACGCACAGGTATCTCCTCGTAGGTACAATTTGCTTGAATCTCGATGTCTTCATAACTCAGCACATGAGACACATCTGGCATGTACTTTCTTAGCAAAGACACGTGAAACACGTTATGCACTGGATGCGCCGATGGCGGCAATGCTAAACGATACGCTAGAGTCCCCACTCTGTCAAGGATCTCAAACGGTCCCACGTAGCGAGGGTTAAGCTTCCCACGCTTGCCGAACCTGAACACACCCTTGGATGGAGACACTCTGACAAACACCTTATCACCAACCTCAAACTCGACATTCATGCATTTCAGATCTGTGTAAGACTTCTGTCGACTCTGAGCTGTCAACATCCTCTGTCTGATCAAAGCTGTAACACCCCGTAATTTTTAAGGGTATTTTGAATTATTTTTAAATTTTTCTTATGCCCGTTTTGCTAGACGGATTTAATTCAGTGAGTCTCGGACCTTCTCAAAAGGGGTCTGAGCTCTGTAAAATTTTCCGAGCATTATATAATACAGTTGAGGTGTTTTCGGGGTTAATGTATCGTTAATGTACGAATATATTTAACCCGGAGTTAAGAAATTTAATCCAAACCAAGTTTGGATAAGAATAAACGAAGTCGGCTGAAAACCGCGACTCACCGCGATTGACCGCGATGAACCGCGACTCACCACGATCGGCCGCGATCGCGGTAATGCCTTTTGCTGAGCAGTGTCGTCTTCCTCGCGTGGCGGTTACTGTAGCTCTGTTTTTCTGATTTTTCTGGAAGGGCAGGTGGCTCTCCAGCTGGCTTGGCTTGTGTTCCCTTGTTCCCTGCGTGTTTCCCTTGAGGAGGCTCGGATTTGGGCTATAAAAGGGGTGAGAACCGGAGCTCTCTTTCTCTTCTTCTTCCTTCTTCTTCTCCTCCGTTTCCTCTGTTTTTCTCCATTAAAGCCGAGCTTATGAGCTTCGTGTGTGGGAGATTTCGAGTGTCTCTTGAGTTGAGAAGGTTCTCTTGAGTGTTGTGAGAAGCTTTGAGGTGTTGGGAGATCGAACCATAGACAAATCGAAGGCAAACAAATCAGTTTGGGTAAGAAATTCTCCATTGTTGTCTCGCGAGCTAGCCACTGTCACAGCACGAAAACCGCGACCGACCGCGACCGCGGTATGTGTGTCCGAGTTGTGTGTTTTGTGGTTTGGCTTTGGGCTTGGCTCGTTTCCTTTGATTTCTTCTTGTATTCTTTTAGATTCATATATAAGTGTATTGAATCTAACTTAGGATCTTGTTTCAGATCCTAAGATTTGCTCCAGTTTCAGATCCAGGAACTAGACGTTGCTGAGCTTGATTCGAAGTTGTCGGATCTAAGGCAAGTGGTGGTTCGCTCTTGCTCATCATTCCATACTTTCATTAATTATCAATTGTTTGTTGTTAATTAATTTGGGATGATTGTTAATTATGTTGGAATTGTTTGATAACGTTATGTGATTAAAAAGAAGATATTATACTAGGTTGTATATTTTGCTAGAACCGACGCTAGTCTATTCTAGATTTGTGCAGGTGAAGGCCGTAAGGGACTTTGATGTGATTTATTGTGTGTGTTTAGATTATTAAATCTAGGGTGTTTGCCAGGTGGGCATAGATATGGATAGTTGTGCAGGTTGGGCCGTGATGGCTCTGTGTGGTGTGTTTGTGTGTTTGACTGTTTAGTCAGAACGAGTATTCGTAGGGACAATGGATGAGAGGTCCTGTCGTCTCTTTATAATAAATTTGTAAAGTCATTGACTGACTTCTATACTCGAGTGGAGTAAGAAGTGGTGCACTCTGTAGGTGTCACAACCCGGTTCGATATGTGTTTCGCGAGTGGCGGGACATGTATGTAAAAGCTTGTAACGTGATGTGTGTGTGTGATGACATTTAATAAGATACGTGCAATGAATAACGCACATAATTAAAATGCCTTGACCATAATATAAAGTGCCGTATGAGTAAGCACTTATTTAAAATGTTTGGCGAGTAGTGCAGCTAGGCGCTAGAGCAGCTAGGAAAAGCTCGTCTTAGTTGTAGATCGCTCGTATGCGATACTTGTGTGATGTGGTTGTGTGTGTTTGGTTATGTTTTCCAACATTTGTTGTCATGTTTCCTTTAAGGCTCATTTCATTTTGGAGTCTTCTTTTTGGGATTGATTGCTATGAGACTTGGTCTCCAGAATCTTCTCTTGTGCATACCTTTTGATATTCTAGTAGGAGTATGATGGTTGACTAGCGTACTCGGTTATTATTCGAGGGACGATGAGTCTAACCTAATACGACTGCTTCGAACCACTCTGCTTTGTACCCTTGCGTAGTCTTTCATTAGACTGACCAACCGTTATATTCCTTGCATGGTTGGCTGGTGTCATCCGTCCGATTCGGCACATCAGGTGTGTTGAAGATCCGAGAAGGCTAGAACGACTATGAAGATGAACGATGTTTCGACAAGTTGTTTTGTCGCTTTGTATTTAAAAGATTTCCGCTGTGCTATTTTGTATTTCTGATGAAATTGGATCGTTTTTGGAATCGTGAAATTCCGCGACCATGTGGTTTAATAAAAGTTACGATTTTAGTATTGTAACTGTGTTTTAAGTCAGTTATGACGTCGGAAAAGCCTGGGGTGACTTCGGGGTTTACGTCCGGGGTCATCGGCAGTAGCGCTTTCAAATGGGGTTAAATTTGGGGGTGTTACAAAAGCAATGTCCGAGGCAGTCCTTTCGACTAACTCCGATCTGAGCAGAACCTTGTCGGCATTCTCATCCCAACAAATTGGCGATCTGCACTTCCGACCGTATAATGTCTCGAATGGAGCCATCTTAATGGTAGCATGCTAGCTATTGTTGTACGTGAATTCAATCAGACTTAAGCTGTTCTCCCAGCTGGTCGGACGATCTAGTACGCAAGCTCTTAGCATATCTTCCAGTGTCTGGATGGTCCTCTCAGATTGTCCATCTGTCTGAGGATGAAACACAGTACTAAACTTCAACTCAGTTCCCATAGCCTTATGGAGTTCCTTCCAGAATCTCGACATGAATCGGCCGTCACGATCCGATACAATGGTTTTTGGCGTACCATGCAAACAGACAATCTCGTGTAGGAAAACTTCTGATAGCTTCTGGGTTCCCCATGTTGACTTGATAGCCACGAAATGAGCACTCTTCGTGAGCCTGTCAATGATTACCCATATAGCATCCTTCTGACTCTGAGTCTTCGGCAACCCCGTGACGAAGTCCATAGCAATATCCTCCCACTTCCACTCTGGCACTGGGAGAGGTAGCAATTCGCCGCCTGGTCTACGATATTTTATCTTGACCTTCTGACAAGTCAAGCATTTCGCCACAAATTCTGCCACGTCCCACTTCATATTGGGCCACCAGAATTTCTTCTTGAGGTCTTTATACATTTTACTGGATCCTGGATGTACAGAGTAAGCTGACGAATGGGCCTCCCTTCATCACCAACTGACGAAGGCCATCCACGTCAGGCACACAAATCCGATCCTGAAACCAGAGTGATCCATCATCTTGAATCACGAATCCGGGAGCCTTTCTGTCCATCACTTCACTGCTTATCTTGACCAAGATCACATCATCAATCTGCTTCTCCTTGATCTGATCTAGTAGCGTAGCCTGGATCTCCAACATACTCAGGCATCCTCAACGCTGATCATACAAGACGTCAATCTTGCACAATCCTTGGTTCAGTTTGGTCTGAGCAGTGAGTAGAGCTACTACGGTCTCGTGTGGCGTCTTCCGGCTCAATGCATCGGCCACTACATTCGCCTTGCCCGGATGATACAATAACTCGATGTCGTAGTCTTTGAGTAGCTCCAACCAGCGATGTTGTCTCATATTCAACTCTTTCTGAGTGAACACAGACTTGAGACTCTTATGGTCGGTAAAGACCTAGCACCTAACACCATAGAGGTAGTGCCTCCAAATCTTCAACGCGAAAACCACAGCCGCTAACTCTAGATCATGCGTCGGATAGTTTGCTTCATAGGTCGTCAACTGCCGAGATGCATACACAATAACCTTTCCCTTTTGCATCAACACGCACCCTAACCCATGCTTTGAAGCGTCACTATAGACCACATAACTATCAGTTCCTTCCGGTAGCGCCAAAACTGGTGCGGACGTCAGGCACTCTTTCAACTTCTGAAAGCTTGCCTTGCACTTGTTGTCCCATATAAACTTCTTATGGACCTTGCGAAGCAACCCGGTCATTGGTAGAGCGATCTTAGAAAATCCATCCATGAACCGTCTGTAATATCCTGCAAGTCCCAAGAAACTGCGTACCTCCTTCACATTCTGAGGTCGCTTCCAGTTGGCTACCGCTTCAATCTTCTAGGGGTCAACTATAACCCCATCTTCATTGATCACATGGCCTAAGAAAGCCACTTCCTTGATCCAGAAGTCACATTTAGACAATTTTGCATACAGCTGATTTTGTCTAAGGACTGATAGAGTGATTCGAAGATGCTCCTCGTGAGCCTCCTCGCACGGGGAATAGATCAGGATATCGCCGATGAAGACCACCACAAACTTATCCAAATACTGGTGGAAACATCTATGCATCAGATCCATGAAGACTGTCGGAGCATTAGTAAGCCCAAATGGCATGACTACGAACTCGTAGTGCCCATACCTCGTCCGGAATGCAGTCCTCAGAATATCTTCCTCACGAATCCTGAGCTGATGGTAACCAGATCTCAGATCGATCTTGGAAAAGACTTTTGCTCCCTGCAGTTAATCCAACAGATCATCTATCCTAGGCAACGGATACTTATTTTTGATCGTGACTTTGTTCAACTCTCGGTAGTCGATACACAGTCTGAATGATCTGTCCTTCTTCTTGACAAACAAGACCGGCGTGCCCCAAGGCGATGCACTCGGCCTTATATACCCCTTCTCAAGAAGGTCCTCGAGTTGCTTCTTCAACTCTTGCATCTCCGCTGGAGCCATCCGATACGGTGCTTTAGAAATCGGCGCGGTACCGGGCTCGAGATCAATAGTGAACTCCATGTCACGATTAGGGGGTAAACCGGGAATCTCTTCCGGAAAGACATCCGGATACTCGCATATGACAGGAATATCAAGAACTGAAGTCTCATCCCTCTTGGGCTTGTCCAGATAGCACATGTACCTGACACAACCTTGTCGAAGTAGCTTACACGCGGCCATCACATTGATGAGCTTCCCGTTATCAGCGTCATTACGACCCTTGAACTTGCATACAAATTGGCCCCCAAATGAAACTGTCACAGTCCTTGAGCTAAAATCGATTATCGCCCCTTGACGCGTCAGCCAATCCATCCCGAGAATAATGTCGTATGGAGACATGGCTATACTGATCAAATCTGCTTCGAACTTCCGACCTTGAATAGTAATCGAAAATTCTGATAGACGCTTGGTTCCTACCAACTGTTCACTATTTGGAAGATTCACCACAAAAGGCTCGCAAGTCTCATTGCATACTAAGCCTAGCTTACTCATACAGTTCTCCGAAATGAAAGAATGAGTGGCACCCGAATCAAACAATATACACACAGAAGTAGAATGGAGGTATATAGTACCTTGAGCAATCGGAGCATTCGGTCTGTCAGCCTCACGCATCTCGTAAAGTCGCTGACCCTGACCTCCCGAAGCAGCTGGGGCTTTCCCCCTATTCTGGGCAGTTGTCTGCGTCAAAGGGCTAGGAGTCTCCATCGGCTTGAATCGGGGTCGGTTGTTGTGACTAACAGACCCTTGCTGTGACTCGGCTCCCTTCTATCTCATTTGCGGACAAAATGTCTGCAAGTGCCCCTCCTTTCCGCAGGCAAAACACGTCCTTTTATCCTTCGGACACTCATTGCTCTTGTGCCCCGGCGTGTCACAATTATAACACTAGATCGGATTCTTGCCCTGTCCCGAGCGTTGAGTAGAACCTACCTGAGTTGCCTCCGTTCTAGCCCGGCCAGACTTGGCAAAATTCAACGGTGGCGCGGGTCGTTTAAACCCACTGGCCTGAGGCTGGCTCTGCATCGGTCTCTGGCGATTGCGCTTCTTCGCCGACTCCTCCAGAGTTACCTCCAACTTGTAGGCGACATCCACGTACTGCTCCAGAGTAGAGCATATGTGGCGCACCATCAAAGGCTTGATGTCTGGGTTCATCCACTTGTGGAAATGCCAGATCTTCTGCTCTTCACTGGACACTTCCGGCCCAACATACTGCAACAGGTGATTAAACTTGGCCGCAAGCTCAGTCAGCTTCAACCCATCCGTATTCGGATACAGGAACTCCTTATGTTTCTCCTCCCTCATAGCACGAGAAAATAAACGGTCGGTCATCTTTGTCTTAAACATTCCCCAGTTCAAATCAGGGTGATCAGCTAGACCAGTGCTTTCCCACCATTCGCTAGCCACCTCCTTCAGTTGAAGGGAAGCAATATACACTTTTTCAGCTTTAGTGCACTCGACATTTCTGAACAACCTCTCCATGTGTGAGAACCAATACGCCACTTTGACTGGTTCCCCCTTGCCATCATAGCTGTCAGGCCTCATAGAACTAATGGCCTTCAACGCTCGACCATAATTCCCCATGTTCCTGACGACATCATCCTGAGGCACATGAATAACTGGCTCCTCGAATCCGGGGATAACCTGAGAAACCGGCACACCTTGTGCCTGTGGTGCAATTGGCCGTATTATATCGGTGACCGCTTGCATCACGATCCCCCGAATAACTTCTATAGCCGCGACGTCAAACACCACCTGAGGATTGGCCGGAACTTGACCACCGCCCCCGGGGTTGTTGTGAGAGACCGACTCGCTCTCATCCCCTTGATTCACGGCATTCCTCAAATTCAGCCTGGGGTTGTTGCTTGGCCCAGCACCAGCACGAATAGTGTTTTTTGTGTTCACCATCTGTTTACCGATCAATTTCCCAAGTATTTCACAACATTAAAATCACACTTTTAAAATGTACAACACATAAAATTGACTCGGAATAGATCAAACTGGTAATCTTTTATTGATGAAGTGAACTGAAACTGAGTTCGATAAGCTTTTACAAAAGCCTCCAAAACGAAAAGACAAAATTGCTAGGAGGTAACATCTCTAACAAAGCAAAACAAAACAACTAGAGACGGAAAATTACTAAGATAAGCTACTGATCCTTTCCAGGTGCCATGAAGAGTTTCCTATACCCACTGGATCTCTGACATCTTCTCTTCGGAGGTGGACCATCCTCGGGTTCCGGTGTCGGACTCCTCGACCTAGTAGGACCCGAAGCACACAGCTCCTCCCTAGGCCTCGGTACAATTTGTCCTTCACCTGGCACAGGAACACTCGGCCCCTCCTCAGGTACCGGTGGGTAGCAAAATTCTTCAAGGAATCCCGGAAGGAAATCCGCCCTGTTTACCTCGTACTGAGGGTTGAGTAGAAGCTTGGCATGCCGGATGTTCTCTTGGAGCTCGCGGACGTCCCCTAGCATACGGGAGAGACCGAGTTCTGTCTTGTAATTCCTCTCCTCCATATCGTACAAGGCGTTCGTCCACTCCTCCATACACTCAACCAGTACTCGGGGCCTCGGCCTGGCCTGTTGGGTCGGGACCACCCTCGGGGCACCCATCGACTCCCAAGGCCTTGCCCTCATACGAGCACACTCACACATCTCCTCCACCTGGCGACGAGCCTCAGAGGAAGCCATCTCGCTCTGATGAAGCACATGCCGAGAAACAGGGTTCACCATCGGCCTTCTTGGTGTGGGGATAACTTGCGGGTCCACTGGTGCATCCAGCGGCCCATACCTCCTCCTGTTGATACCCGAAATCCCAATCGCCTCCCAAGCGGCAGGGGACAACGGCGTATATTCCTCATCAGGCGGCAATACTGGACTCGGAAAAATGAACTGCATTCCCGGGTCCTCACTGTCCTCAAGCAAGTACTCTAGGCCATCTGACTCGTAGTCATACTCCTCGAGGTCCTCTTCAGGGTCCTTCTTCTTCCGGGTCTTCCTCTGGATCCTCCTCGGGATCCTCCTCCACCTCGAAGTCGTCGTCGTAGTACCCTCCATGATACTCCTCCTCCTCCTCCTCTGTGTCCTCCCTCGGGTCTGCCTCGGGCTCTACCTCGGGAACCCTTGCCCCGTCAGACACCAACACTACCGACTTCGGGAGTACGATCTTCACCACCTCGGGTGGACAGCTTGGCTCCCCGACCTCAACGCGACGAGGGGAAATCGGAAACTCAAGTCTAACTGGAGATGGCGAAACCACCTCGGCTTCCTTCCTACTTCTGAGTTGAGATACGAATGCGCCCATATCCTGCGAGGCGACAAGAAAGGATTAGTCTTTCTAAATATAGAAGCGAACTTACTATATCAGACTAGAAAGAAGGCATGACTTGAATGGCAGAGACTTTAAAATATCATATTTTACTCAAGTATGATTTCGTTCAAAATTTCAACTCTTGGATTTAACCAACACAATTTTCATAACACAAGTAAAACACGGTTCATAAAAATTTTGTTTTAGAAAAACGATTTAAAACCCAAACCCGTTTTAAAAACTTTCGGCTCTGATACCAAATCTGTAACACCCCCAAATATTCTCTTGAAAGTACTACCACCAGTGACCTCAGATTACACATCTGGGGTCACCCAAGGCTTAATCATTTTATTACAACCATATAAAAACCTTATTAAATATCATAAGTATTATTTACACCAAAGTCACGGTTTACAACTGTTAACACCAAATACATAATTGTTTGAATACAGCGGAAGTCTTTTAAATATGTAAAATCCACAAAGGGTCTTGATCTGAGCGATCTCACGCCTAGAATCTTCAACCTTGGAAAACTCTTTAAATCCCATCTGCCTTCATCATCGCCTACTAGCCTTCACGGAAAGGGAGTTTACCTGATGTGCCGTATGAGACGGATGACACCAGCCAACCATGCAAAGAAAAATAACCGATTGGTTAGTCTAATGAAAGACTACGCAAGGGTAAAATAGAAAAGGTTCTAGGTAGTCGTATTAGGTTACACCCATCACTTCTCGAATGAAAGCCGAATGACGATAGTGAACCTCAACACTTCTACGGAAAGATACAAAAAGGTATGAACAAGAGAAGACTCTAAGAGATTGAGTCTTAAGGAAACTTATGAAGAGAAGACTCCAAGAGATTGAGTCTTTCGGAAAGTGACAAGTGTTTGGGAACGTTATAGTTTCACACAAGCGTTTAAAATGACTTGATCATTTGGGTCCACGACCAACCTCACCGCGCAATGTGAATCCATATTGGAAAGAAGACTTACTCTAACCGAAGTCCGGGCGGGTTCCAAGTTGTACTTCTCACCGAAGGTTCATTAATTTTGTGCATAACCGCACTTATCTTATTAAATGACAAAACGTACATTTACGTTAAAGCTTTTAAGGTATATCATCTCATCACGAGAGATATCTGGGGAATAAATCCCGATTGTCGGCACCAGCTGTGTGCACCACCACTTATACTCGGATAGGGGTAGGTCATGACCAGGAAAGTACTAGGGCAAAATCCTCCTAATACCAGTTATAAAGAAACGACTAGACCTCGTAAGGTACATAGCGTTCCTACGAATACTCGTTCTAACTACACAGTTAAGTCCACACCAATACCATCACGGTAATAACATGTATAATAGCGTTGTTTTTAGCAATATATACAACCTATTATAATGTCAAATTTTAATCACATCATTTATATAATCTGTTCCCAAACGAAAACAACACTTCATTCCAATTTAATTAACAATCAAAGTAATTGATAACTAACGGAAATATGGAATGATAAGCAAGAGCGAACCGCCACTTGCCTTAATTGAGACGAACGTAGTTGTCGGGTTTCGGGTATCTGGGAAATGGAATCTGGTTACGGATTCCTACGACGACGACGAACACCGACGGAACCCTAAGTTAGATTCGATACGAACGGATAAAATATACGAACGAAAGAATCAAAAGGAAACGAGGGTCAAAGCCGTGACTGGCTCCTCCAAGTCACGATCGCGCTTGCTAAAGCAAGCCGCGGTCGCGGTTTGGATTTCCACGGTCGCGGATTTCTAGGCAGAGCCGCGGTCGTGGATCTCCCCTTGTCGCGACCCTAAATTGGTTCGAGGCTCACCAATGATGACGACGACGATGCTAGCGACCACTCCTCGGCTTCGAACAAGGCTCACCACCACTCCAAGCTTCCAAGGCACCACTGACGACCACGAAGAACTCCGGCGAAATTCCGACGAGGCACGAACTCCGCCGAGGCAAGCACGAGAGAAGGAGAGATTGATTCGGGGCTGAGGATGCATATCTCCGAGGCCTTGACCTCCTTATATAGGGTGGGAAGGAGTATAACGCCGGCCAGACGAACCGATCGAGCTCCCTCCATCGGCGAAACGCCGGAATTCAAATCGGCGAAAACGCGAAAGGCAATGAAGACGACAATGAACAGTTTCCGCGATCGCGGAAACTCCTCCGCGGTCGCGGAAATGCCGCGAATGCGTCATTTGGCCTCAGATCGCGGATTTCTTCCAAAGCGCGCCAAATTAATATTATTTTTGCACTCTTAAAAAGATATTTTAAGACCAAAAATACAATAACGTATATCAATACGTTCAAAAGATTATTACAGAGATCAAAGAAGTTACAGAAATTCCGAATACGCCAAACGCGTTTTGCTTACAGAACGAGGGTTGGGAAAATTACCCAAATATCCTTACTGAAATTGAGGGGTATTACAACTTTGATGTGCACATGTCCTTTATGTAATGCACCATCGACCTATAAATCCTAGTCTGTTTTACACTCGTCTTCATTGCAACGTAAGAATTCAGAAACTCATCTATTTTCCCAACTAAGAACTCGAAAAACTTTGGTGTACATTTTATTATAATATGGTGCACTTTCATTTTAATTTTGGTGCATATTTTAATATATCTCTTGTGCACAAAGTTTTTAAGCATGTCAACGGATTTTATTCAAAAAAAGGTGAATCCGTATATATATACTAAAAATATTAATCAAGGTGACCTGATCTATTTTGATTTGCCGACAATCCAAAAAACAATGTATCTTGAAATTAGTTAAATACAAAAATATTTTCACCTTGATTAATATTATTATATAATATCAATTTATTTTTTATATAAAAGAGAATAATTAAAAAATTCTATGAAAAAATTCATTATTCAAAACTTATAACTAAATATAATTTCTATTTAACATTAAACTTTGGCTTGTATAGTAATGATGAATGTTTTCGGTTATTATTGTATTCCTATATTATGACATTTTTATGAATACTAATGTGTAAAATTAATCATTTTTAGTACCATGAAACGTATTTTACTTTATAAATTTTATAGTCATATTATTAAAAATATTTAATAAATCTTATCTCGTGCTTGGCACATGCACTATGCGAGTTATACGGGAAAATACGGTTATGTTATTTTTTCTTTTTTAATGAAAGACATATTTAAAGAGTTGATTTACTAAAATCCGACAACTCGGACAAGCGTTGACACAAGAACCAACTCCTACTTAATTATCAAAATAAGAAAATGACATTTACTTCCTTCTACAACAAATATTTCACACTAATTTTTTACATAAATGTTAAATGTCACCCTAAACATCCATCACCAATATAAATTTCCCATAATACCCCATCTTTTAAAAAAAAAACTAAAACAATTAAAATTGGCGTCAACAAATCCCAACCCATTTGTAGTCCAAGAAGGGTTTGAACAACTCAAGTCCCAAAACTCCATCCGGGTCAACAAATCCCGACCCATTTATAGTCCGGAGAGAACTAAAGAATCATTTTACAACATATTAATTTCGGAATTTTCGCGTAGAACCCTTGAGTTTTTGCAATTTTTACGAAATATTCGAATGTTTGTTATATTTCGCGTGGTACCCCTGAGGTTTTGACAAATTTTGCCAAATACCCTTGACGTCAAAAAACGTTAAATTTTGGGGTTCAACCATTAACTCCTAAAAAAATATTAAATTATAATATGAAAAATCAAGGTCTATTTGGATCATATTTTATTTATAATTATAACATGGAATTTGTATAAGTTTATTTAATGTTGTATTATAATATAATATAATATATCAAAATTTGCAATTTAAACAAATCCTAAATCACTTATATCCTCCCCTTTTCAAATATAAATGTATCACACATAATTAAGTCGAGATGAATGTGTATAAAACCATTCAGAAATCAAAATATCTAAGAATAAATATGAACGAAAAATCATTCTAACTATAAGTAAACTATGTATTTTGTTTTATATAAATCTAAACAGTGGAAGGGTCGTGTGTTTTTATTTTTTCAAACAATAATATCAAAGTTGGTGGTCTTATGCTTCATTTATATGTAAAGATAAATAATCTTTTACTTATATATATATATATATCTTATATATATATATTATAAAATCGACATCGTATGGGGATGAGAATTGTAGTTTAGAGTACAACACAGACTAAATAAGAAAATTCAGAAAAAGAAGAAAACAACACTTCTCGACTTAATTGTTTGTGATACATTTATATTTGAAAAGGGGAGGATATAAGTGATTTATGATTTGTTTAAATTGCGTATTTCAAAATATTTTATTATATTATAATGCAAGATTAAATAAATTTATACTAAATTTCATGTTATAATTATAAATAAAATACGATCCAAATAGACCTTGATTTTTCATATTGTAATTTAATTTTTGTAAATTTTTTTTTTTAGGAGTTAATGGCTGAACCCCAAAATTTAACGTTTTTTTGACGTCAAGGGTATTTGACGAAATTTATCAAAACCTCAGGAGTACCACACGAAATATAACAAACATTCGGATATTTCGCGAAAATTGCAAAAACTCAAGGATATCACACGAAAATTCCGTATTAATTTTATCAAAATAAATATTCAATTTCTCCAATTCAATGTACAATGGAAATTTTAGCATACATCAATTATCATTTATCACCCTCCAATCTACAATTCTACAGACAAATATACATTAAGATAAGTACATACATATACATTGAGATAAGTACAACCATAATTAGCTAACATCAATTTCCCTAATTCAACGATCAATGCAGTACAGTAGAGCCTAATTTGAGAAATCCGATGCTGAGGGGGGTCGCCGTCGTGGGAGGTTGCCGTTGAGGGAGGTCGGCGTGGAAAATCGGCGTCGTTGTCATTTTTTCGAGGTAGCAATTGCTTTCCGGCAATAAGTGCGAGGAAGAACTAGCTGCGAGGAGGGAGAATCGACGTTGTTGGTCATGTGCTCTGAAATGGGGGAAGATTAAAAGAGACCCAAATTTTATTTCAGGGGTATTTTAGGAAATAGAAATTGGTAATGAATATTTGTGGGGTAGGCTTTTTGCACGCGCGGCAGTCACTGCCGGCCGGCAGTCACTGCCGGCCGGCAGTCACTGCCGGCCGGCAGTCGGTGCCGGCCGACAGTCGGTGCCGGCCGACAGTCGGTGCCGGCCGGCAGTCTATTAGGGAATATTTTATAGGAAAAAATTGATTTTAAAATTCAATATTTTTTATATATCGAAGAAGAACCCGTTTCGACCTAAATCCGACTCGAACTCAACCCGAAAATTTGTACGACTCAATCGATCCACCGCCAGCCACCTCCGACATTCACCGCCGACACCCACGCCGGCACCCACCACCGCGCGGCACTCACTGTCGCACGCCTGCTGGTGTGTGTCAGGGCGCCTGCACCCCGGTGCAAATAGGATCTCCCTATTTGTGGTGATATATAGCATCACTCGTTTTTTTATAATTCGAAAGTGGAAATGCCTGTTTTGATTAATTTGCCGGGACTTGGATGTCTTGTAGTTATTGGATTCCATCCGATTGTTAATTTTCGGCAGCCATAAAAATACTGATAGCTGCAAATCAATCCAGCAACGTTGTAATACTACGTCAAAAGTAACTCAAAAATCATATCAAACTAATGAGCTCAGCTAGCAAACATAATATCGTTTTTTGCAACTTAAAAAATCTCGTATATGTATATGCCAATTTGTAACTTCCTAACCAACAAACATATAAGTCCAATGTCATGTATTTTTCCCTCCAAACAAATGTCACCATACATATACAAAACAATTTAAGATCAGAATTGTTTTGAGGCGAAAAGATCGAACCGACCTGAATCGCCTTAAGAAGAACAACTAGACAATGATAGTATTGATTATATCTGAATGATCTGAATCAAGCAAAAAACTAAACGAAATAAGGTTAAACAGATGCAAAGACTAGCGTATCTCCCTTGAACAAGAGATTGGTCGAATCGAATGATTCAATCATCGGTCGCTTCAAGATTGAAATGAAGAATCGAACTTAGAGAACAATCGTAACAGAGCGAGAGAGTTGCAAATGGTAGCTTGTATTAGTAGTAATAATCGTGTCTTCGTCGTGACAAAAAGCCTTTAGCTTTGAACCTGGATGTTAACGACCGTGGGTGGAGAACTTGTTTCTTCTTTGTAGAGCGTGAGTCGCTTGAAAGGGGGGTCGATTGTTCCTTTTTGCTCTCAGACTGGAGGAAGACAGGTATTGTATTCTTCCTTTGATTTTTCTTTGTTGGAAATCTTCTAAACCCTTGCTTACGTATTTTTTATCGCAGTGCCTGAACCAGGAGAACCTGAGGATTTCGAGGCTGCGACCAAGGCTTTGCTCAAACTCCCTGAATCAGAGAGATATTTCAAGAACATTAACTTCTTAACACCTTATCATGTCGAGATGTCGACTCCTTCCGCATCCATCTCCAAAGGCACTTGTTCGTTCCTACAGGTATACGTGTGGTTGGTCTTCGGAGTTTTCATATGCTTATGGTGTTGTGCTATTTTATTAGCGTCTCGCGGCGGTCGGTCCAGCGCGCGTCTGTCGGGGAAAAGCCTTTTGGAGCAAAAGTTGCCGGCTGCCAAAGCATCCTTTTCGAGGGCTGTCGTCAAGGCTCGACCGTCCGTTGGAGTAATCGCTTTAGACTCTCCATCGTCTAAGACATCAGGGGCGAAGAGGAAGGCGTCTGTCTCTTTAGGTTCCCCGCCAGGGATGCTGAAAGAGAGGGCGGCGAGTGACTTGACTCGATTTGTTGACCCAAAAGCCAAGAAAGAGATTGGCGACCTTTCTCCCATCGATTGTATGGATGAAGCTGTCGTTGGCGCCTGGAAAGTAAGTAGTAGGAGATTTCTTTATTTGAATTCTTCTCCTTTTTTTTAAACTGATTACATGTTGTATGAAATGTAGGCCTTTCAGTACTCGATGGTCGCTTTCTCTACTATACAAGAATTGAGTGATAGGTCTGACAAGCGAATCACACAGGCGGAGAGCCAGGCGAAGGCTGCCAAGGACCGTGTGAGGATTGTCGAGAAAGAGCTGATGTCGGTCAAGGAGGAACTTCAATCCCAAGTCGAGGAGGCTGAAAAGCGTCGTGAGAAAGATGCTCGGACTGTCGGCGACGTAGGGACTTATTATTGTTTGAAGTCTCGCATTGAGATGACGGAGGAGTTCGCCACTGGTACCCATGTGGATTGGGATGTCGAAGGGGAGAGATCCAATCTGGACCTCTTGTATCATGATGGCAATCCCGGTGAAGAGCTCTTTAAGTTGGCCGGCTTGGAGGGAGGAGAGGACGATCAAAAAGACGATGCCGATTCTGAAGCGGTTGAGGAGGTCGGGAAGGTTGAATATATGTTGAAGGCTCTCCCTGAAGCGACAACTGATAAGGAAGTCGATCCTGTGCAAGCCAAAGAGAAGTCGGACGAGTCTTAGTATGTATGAAGATTGTGTTATTTGTCTCAAAACATTCTGACTGTTTTAGATACTTTTATCATGACACCTTGTGCCCCATCGTGGAGATGGGATGGATAATGTTTTGGCGACCCGTCCACCATCGCGGGTCGCGTATTTTGTAAGTGTTTTAGTACTTGTTACGTACCTTGTGTTTGTGTGTTTTTTGCAGGTGGACTTGTCGATTGCGCCTTGGCCGTGACGCGAACCGTTTGGTCGTGGCGACCTGTAATTGTAAATGTCAATGTAGCATGCTCTGTGTGTTTAGGGAAGAGTAGTTTGTATCATATGGTAAAGACGAGTACCTTGAATATGACAAGCCTTTTGTAAAATAGGATGTTTTTGTGTTGTTTCCTACATTCCCTGTTTATCGATCGATTTGGATGTTGTAAGCGTTGTTTTGTATATAGTAAGGATATCCTTTTGAATGTCAAGTTTGTCTTCGAGGCCTCTCGTTCTTGTTCAGGTTGCGTTAAGAGTACAAAAAAGAAAGATCTTAGGGCGACCGTTGGGGGGTGACCCAACGGCCCTCCGATGCTTAAGTCAGTGATCGTACTTCAAGCGAATATGAATGTACAAAAAATGTAAAGAGAAGGAAAGTTCAGAAATGATACAACTTTAAGTGGGTCGCATTCCAACTTCTAGGGATAGGTTGTTCGTCCTTTGTTTCTAGTCGATATGCCCCTTGCCTGACGACTTCTTTGATGAGGTAAGGTCCTTCCCATTGGGGTGCTAGCTTCCCGTCGGTTGGATCTCTGGTGTTCTGGAATGTTTTCCTTAGGACCCAGTCTCCTAACTTGAAGACTTTAGCTCGGACGTTCTTGTTGTAGCTCCGAGCGACTTGTTGTTGGTATTGGACCATTCAGATTCTGGCTTTCTCTCTGGTCTCGTTAATGGTGTCGAGATTGTGAGCTAACTCGACATCATTTTGTTCTGGAGTTTGGAGTTCGTATCTGGCAGTTGGGACGAGTAGCTCAGTAGGGATGACTGCTTCGCTTCCATAGACTAGCGAGAAAGGGCTTTGTCCTATTGCATTTTTTGGCGTCGTCCTGACGGACCATAATATCAAAGGGAGCTCGTCGGCCCACTTGCCTTTTGCCCCTGTGAGGCGTTTTTTAAGATTGTTGATGATGATTTTATTGCTGGATTCTGCTTGACTATTGGATTGTGGGTATCTTGGTGTGGACGTGACTAGTGTGATGTTCCACTATTTATAGAAGGATCGTGTCTTGCTACCGATGAATTGGGAGCCATTGTCGCATACGATTTCTGAAGGGACGCCAAATCTGCATAGAATATTACGTTTTATGAATGAGATGACGTGTTTCTCTTTTACCTCTCGATATGCTTCGGCCTCTATCCATTTAGAAAAAATAGTCAGTCATGGCCAGGAAGAAGACGCGTTGTCCTGACGCTGGTGGCAGTTTTCCGACGATGTCCATCCCCCATCGCATGAAGGGCCAGGGGGCTAGAGTCGGATGGAGAATCTCCTACGGCTGATGCGTGATAGGTGTGTGTCGTTGGCACGCGTCGCACTTTCTGACGTAGTCGGTTGCATCTTTGTTCATTATGGGCCAGTAATAACCTGTCATGAGGGCTTTGCCGGATAGGCTGTGTCCTCCAGTATGGTTTCCACATTCTCCGTCGTGTAGAGATTGTAAGACGCGTTGTACCTCGGTTGTTTTGAGGCAACGTAGGTATAGGCCTGTAACAGATCGTTTGAACAACACATTATATTTTAAATCAAAGGTTACGGCTTGTACCTTGAGTCTTTTAGCTTATGCTTTGTTTGCTGGGAGTGTTCCATCCCCGAGCCACTTGATGTAGGGTGTGGTCCAATCGTCTTGGTCGCCCACCAAATCTTCTTATGTGTGGTCGCCTACCTCTACTGAGACGACTTCTTCTAAGGGTAACTCGTTTATTGTCTGAACATCGTCTGGATTAGTTGTTCTGATTACTTTGGGGACGGCCGGTGTGGTGATATGTGCCAACGGAATGTTGTGGAAGTTGTTGGGATGCAAGGCGGAGCCAAGATTTGCTAGGGCGTCGGCTTGTGTGTTGAGGTCGCGTGGGACTTGTCGGATGGTGAAGTTCTGGAATTTGCTTGCCAATTTTTTGACGATATCTAGATATGCCATCATTTTGTCGTCTTTGGCAGCGTACGAACCTTGTACTTGGTTGAAGATTAGGAGAGAGTCGCATGTCACCTCTATGCTTAGAATTGCGAGATTGTGCGCGAGTGTTAATCCAAATACGAGGGCTTCATATTCTGCTTCATTGTTGGTCGCGTCCCACTCGCATCTCATAGCTTGGGCTATATGGTCCCCTTGTGGTGATTTTAGCACGACACCTAGGCCGACTCCTCTTATGTTTGATGCTCCGTCTGTATGGAGTTGCCATGTGCCTCTGTTTTCTTTTACTTTTAGTTGTTCGACCTCCTTCGTGGCTTCTTGTTCCAGCGTCGGGCTGAAATCAACCACAAAGTCGGCTAAAGCTTGAGATTTGATCGATGTCCTTGGCTCGTACTCGATGTCGAATCCGCTGAGGTGTATGGCCCATTTAGCCATTCGTCTTGTAAATTCTGGTTTCCTCATGACTGCTTTCATGGGATGGTTAGTTCTCACAATAATAGCATGTGATTCGAAATAGGGTTGTAACTTGTTTGAGGCCATAACCAATGCCAAGACTAATTTTTCAAGTGATGTGTACCTGGTTTCGACAGAAAGTAAGGAACGACTTACATAGTAGACCGGTGACTGTTTACCATCTTCCTCCCTCGTTAGGATTGCGCTGAAGGCTGATTCTGATACGGCCAGATATAGTGGTAACGGCTCGTCGCCTTTTGGCTTAGCTAGTTGTAGTAGACTTGCCAGGTATGTCTTTAGATCTTGGAAGGCTTGTTCGTGTGTTGTCGTCCAGTCGAATGATTTGTTCTTTTTCAAGGCTTCGTAGAAGAGCTTGTATTTATCCGAGGACTTGGATATGAATCTGTTTAATGCCTCTATTCGTCCTGTCAGTTTCTGGACATCCTTGACGCATTGAGGGGATCTAAGGTTGACGATGGCCTTGATCTGGTCTGGACTGGCTTCGATCCCTCTTTGAGTGACCATGTATCCCAAATATTTTCCTAAAGACACTCCGAAAGAGCATTTAGTCGGGTTTAATTTCATGTTATATCTTTTCAATACCTCAAAAGCTTCCTTCAAGTGTTCGATGTGGTCCCCTGTCGCTTTGGACTTGACGAGCATGTCGTCGGTGTAAACTTCCATGGTGTCTCTGATCTGGTCTTTGAACATTTTGTTTACCAACCTCTGGTATATGGCCCCTGCATTTTTTAGTCCAAAAGGCATTACTTTATAGCAGTACGTACCTTGGCTTGTTATGAAAGCTGTCTTTTCTTGGTCGTCAGGGTCCATGAGAATCTGGTTGTATCCGTTGAACGCATCCATGAATGTCAGCAATTCGTGTCCGGTTGTCGCGTCAACCATGGCGTCGATATGTGGTAATGGGAAAGAATCTTTTGGACATGCCTTGTTTAGGTCTGTGAAGTCGATGCATACTCTCTGTTTTGGGGCAAAAATATCGGACGACCTAAATCGCCTTAGATGGGGTAACTAGTCGATCGGGTGATAGAAAACAATCCAAACCAAATAGATAATAGACAAGCAAAGAGCAAATGCAGAATAGCGAAATGACTTTATTAGATAATATATTGATCGGATTGAATTGAGATACAACTTATCGTAATAAGGCAGAGTGATCTTATTGGTTTAGACCAGTAATTCTTAGGTTGCGACCAGTGGCGAATAAGCGGGGGTGATTGCTGGAGAGCTAGACGGGCGGTGAAAGTGTTGTTCTGTTTTGTTTCTGAATGAGAATGCTTGAGTGTGTAACGTGCTTGTATCCGTCCCCCTCTTATCTTCCTCTTCGTCCATATATGGTAAGTTCTTCGTGCCTCTGACCGTTATATTTCGATCCCATCCTTATCTTCAACGCCGGGATTTAATTACGGAGATTCTGTCACTAATTGCTGTTATTATGGTGTTGTGTAAATGTTATGGCCGTTGATCAATCCTGGCATTTAATGCTTGGCGGGATCTTCGCGGTCTTGTCGGAGGACGTTCGACTGGAGAAGCCTCGTCGCCTTCTCTGGGTTTCTCTTCTGTTCTTCCGATCCGTTATGGGCCTGGGCTTGTCTTGCTCGATCCACCTTCCCAGGGGACGTCAGGCCCAACAATAGCCCCAAGTTGCCTTGGGCTTGCGGTTTAGGCAAGTAAGCGGAATCCGAGGCAACTTCTCCATACACGATCTTCACCATCCTTTTTTGACGCAGTTGCCCAGGGCTACGTGGCGTAAGATCGGAGCACGATGCGACTCCTCTACAGACCATCATTTCCCTCCATAAATTCGGAGCAGAGGGGAGCAATTAGACTTCACTTCATCTTCTCTCACAAGCTTCTTTGGTAAGTCTTCTAGCCTCTTTAGCCATAGCTTTTCGATTTCCTTCTTTTTCCGTTCTTGAAATGGTTTCTAGCGAAGCTTCCGAGTCGTCGAAGACTCTCTCTGATTCGCGCGAGGGCGAAGCTCCTCCCCTCTTCATTCTGAAAGAATCGGACGCTCTGACAAGCACCATGTCCCAGGCGGAGTTGGAGCAAATTCTTCAAGTTGGAGGCTTTCCGCCGGAGGCGGTCGCCAGGCTTTCTCACCCGGACGAGAGGGTCGATGCTCGATATGAAGGATGGGTTTGTTTCTATGCATATCCATTTCGGATAGGACATAAGTTTCCTTTATCTCCCCTCGTTAGGAATTTCTTGGCTACTCTGGCGTTGGCGCTGTGTCAGGTGATGCCACAAGCGTGGAGGGTTCTCAGGGTCTTGGACCTTGTGAACATCCGATCTGGGGCTGGTTTTGATTTTGATGCTTTGTGGTACAACTATTTCTTAGGGTCGAAGAGTTCCTCTCATGTTCAGTTACGTATCCGACATGGTCGGAAGCCTTTGGTGCAGAATCTTGATGTCAACGACCGCGGATGGGGGTCGAAGTTCTTCTTTGTCGAACGTTCTTCTCTGGAGAAGGGGGGAGAATGTTCGTTCCTGTTGATGGAGTGGCGAGTTGAGAGTACGTATTTGTCTTCTTTTTTGTTTGTTTATGTGTCTTAACTCTTTGCTTTAACTTTTCTTTTTCGTAGTTCCTGAGCCAGAAGATTTGGAGGTGAGCGCTCGGTCGAAAGGTTTGTCCAAGATTGTCCTGGGTGTTCCAGCGTCGAAGAGGAGTTTTACCAACGTCAACCTGTTATCAGCACCTCCTTCTGGTCAAGAAGTCATGTCGATTGTCTCATCATCTCGTGCCAAGGGTGAGCTCTCGACCCTGAGAATTCTTTCTGTTCTTTTTCACTTTGTCGTGTGTTTTAAGATTTTTGCTTCGTCTTGTCGTGCCAGCTTCCGCTGGTGGTCGAGCGAGTGCTCGTTTAAAGGGAGCATCTGGGAAAGGTTTGATTGAGCAAAGGAAGGCGGCGGCCAAAGCCGCGTCGAGTAAGTCTGTTCTGGCGGACTCGGCGCTTCCAGCCAAAGTTGGCTCTAAGAGGAAGGCGGATGTTCAGTCTGATGATGTCAAAGTGGAGGAGATCCCTAGGAAGAAGGAGGCGACTGCCGAGGGGATCGGCAAGATTGGCACAGTTGGTCAATCGATTGCCGATCTCTTCCGCGCTCAGGATCCGACTTTGAAATTGGAAGTCAGTGATGTTTCCCCTTTGGACTGCATTGGTGAAGCGGGATGCTCCGCGTGGAGGGTGAGTTGCCCTCTGTTTGTGCTTTTTCTCTTTTTCTTTCGTTTGGCCATGTCTTCTGACTATGTGTTGTATTGTTGTGTGAGATTTCAGACTTTCCAGTATATCTTGGGGGCCTATTCTGGTGTCAAGACAATGGTCTCCAAGGCTGAGGAAAGGGCTGCTAGGACAGAGTCCGACCTTGCGTCCTTGAGGACCAAGCTAGAGGGAGCGGAGAGCCGTTGTCGTGAGACTGATAGTCGCCTTACAAGGGAGTCAAAGAGTTGCCAAGAGGAGCTGGTTTCGAGTCGGAAAGAGTTTGAGGAGAGCCGATCAGGCATTGAGGAAGAGGTGAAGCAGGCTCGGATTGCTGCTGGTCAGATCGCAGGCGATGTCGGTGCTTTTTATGCACTGAAGTCGCGTGTCGAGATGATCGAAGAGTTCGATGAAGGCAAGCATGAGCTCTGGGACTTGAAGGCAGAAAAGGAGACTCTGGACTACATTATTTCCGAAGGGAAATCCTGGTCAGGAGCTGTTTCGCTTGGCTGGCGTCGGAGAGGAGGCCATGGATGAGGACGCTGGTGAGGACGAGGCCCATTATGGCGACGTCGAGCCGACTGATTGTGTAGCCTCTCTGGAGCCAGCCCCTGTCGAAGGTAAGGCCGTTGTCCCCGATGCCTGATTTGTTTTTCTTGCGTAGTTTGACTCGTTGTCCCACTTGTGCGTGGGTTTAGACATTTGGTATTTTTGGCGACCCGTCCACCATCGCGAGTCGTAGAATGTTTTTAAGTGAATGCTTGATGAAGTCCTACAGATGTGTAGGCAGAATATGTTTTGGTGACCCGTCCACCATCGCGGGTCGCGTATTTTGTATAAAAATGCTCGTGTTTTTATTCAATGCAATTTGTCTTTACATATAAGATCGTACATTTGCTTGTTTCGTACATGTCGTCAGACATCTAAGGGGATTGTCGATAACGTTTCGTGTTTGGTGTGTCGGTTTCGCCCGTGTGCTCCGTCGAGTGGGGCTCCCCGTATGTATGTGTGTAAAACAAGCCTGTAAATGTTTGTGTATGTGTTAGTCATGACTTTATGCCGAGGAGGTAAGCAATATGTTTCTATTGCGTGAATGTAATAAGGTGTCGTACCTTATGTTTTGTATAAGGCAGGCGGTGTGCCGATGTGCCTGTGTTGTTCATCTCCCCGTGTTCCGATCGATCGTGTAATGTAAGCGCTTTTTGCGGATGACTGGATCCAATGTATGTGTCAATGCAGTTCTGCATTCGTGTTTTTGTAAGGATGAGGTCCTCACTTAGTGTCAAATGATAGTTTGTAAAGGAAGATAGAGATGTGCATGCAATAATAAGCGATGTGCGAGTTTTTGTAGTGTCTTACCTTGTCAGTTCAGAAATGGTATAGCTTTAGATGTGCCGCGTTCCAACTTCTTGGAATTGGTTGTCCGTCTTTGTCTTCTAATTGATACGCTCCCTGTCCGACCACTTTGGTGATCAAGTAGGGTCCTTCCCATTGTGGTGCGAGTTTTCCGTCGGATGGATTCTTGGTGTTCTGGAAGGTTTTCCTAAGGACCCAATCTCCGACTGTGAATGCCTTGATCCTGATGTTCTTGTTGTAGCTCCTTGCGACCTGTTGTTGAAATCTGACCATCCTGATTCGAGCTTTTTCTCTGATCTCGTCCATTGTGTCTAGGTTATGAGCCAATTCAATATCATTTTGCTTGCTTGTTTGGAGGTTGCAACGGGCGGTCGGAACCAGTAACTCGGCCGGAATGACTGCCTCACTCCCGTAGACGAGGGAAAAAGGCAATTGTCCGGTCGCATTTTTTGGAGTAGTTCTGTCGGACCAGAGAATGTATGGGAGTTCGTCGGCCCATTTGCCCTTAGCCCCAGTGAGGCGTTTCTTGAGATTGCTGATAATGATTTTGTTGCTAGACTCGGCCTGTCCGTTGGATTGCGGATACCGAGGTGTGGACGTCACCAACTTGATGTTCCATCGGTCGCAGAAGGCTCGAGTCTTATGACTGGTGAATTGGGAATCGTTGTCGTACACGATTTCTGATAGGATGCCAAATCTGCACAAGATATTGCGTTTTATGAATGAAATGACGTGTTGATCTTTTACCTCTCTGTAGGCTTCGGCTTCGATCCACTTAGAGAAGTAGTCCGTCATGGCGAGGAAGAAGACTCTTTGACCCGATGCGGGAGGGAGCTTCCCGACGATGTCCATCCCCGATCTCATAAAGGGCCATGGAGCCAGAGTCGGATGGAGGAGCTCTGAAGGTTGGTGATGGACGGGTGCATTCCGCTGACAGGCATCGCACTTTTTGGTATAGTCCATAGCGTCCTTGTTCATCGTCGGCCAGTAGTACCCGTTTCATAGGGCTTTTCCCGAGAGGCTTCGTCCTCCAGTATGATTCCCACACTCTCCTTCGTGTAGCGATTGTAGGATGCGTTCGACCTCGGAGGTCTTGAGGCATCATAGGAGTAGCCCTATGACAGATCTTTTGTACAAGATGTTATCTATGATGTTGAAAGAGAGTGCTTGTACCTTGAGCCGCTTTGCTTCTGTTTTGTCCTCGGGCAGAATGTCGTCTTTCAACCATCTAATGTAAGGTAGCATCCAATCGTCATTGTTGTCAATGATGTCTTCTTCTGGTCGGCCGCCGACTTCCATGGCGACGAGTTCTTCAAGCGGTGTCGTTGACTCGACGGACGTCCTGGGGACGGCTGGCGTCATGATGTGGGCCAATGGTATGTGCGGAAATTCCTTCGGGTCTAGGACGGATCCTAGATTGGCAAGTGCGTCAGCTTGGGAGTTAAAATCTTTAGGTACCTGTCTGATGTTGAATGCTTGGAATTGTCCGATCAGCTTCTTGGCTACCTCCAAGTAGGCTATCATCCTGACGTCTTTAGCGTTGTACGATCCTTGTATTTGGCTTACGACCAGCAAGGAGTCGCAAACGACTTCGATCTCTCGGACCCCTAGGTCGCGAGCCAAGATGAGTCCGAATATGAGTGCTTCGTATTTAGCTTCGTTGTTAGTCGCATCCTACTCGCATCTGACGGCCTGAGCTATCTTGTCCCCTTGTGGGGATTTCAGCACGACCCCTAGCCCCGATCCTCTGGAGTTCAACGCTCCATCTGTGTGGAGCTCCCATGTACCTGTTTCTTCCGTCGTGAGCAGTTGTGTTGCTTCTCTTGTGGCTTCTTGCTCTAGGGTCGGACTGAAATCGGCCACAAAGTCGGCTAAGGCTTGCGACTTGATCGTTGTCCTGGGCTCGTACTCGATGTCGTAACCACTGAGGTGTATAGCCCATTTGGTCATTCGTCCTGTAAACTCGGGTTTCCTCATGATTGCTCTCATGGGATGATTAGTGCGGACAATAATAGTATGTGATTCAAAATAGGGTTTGAGTTTGTTCGAGGCCATTACCAACGATAGTACGAGCTTCTCGAGTGACGAATACCTTGTTTCTGCTGGCAACAACGTCCGACTGACGTAGTATATCGATGATTGCTTGGCATCCTCTTCCTTGATCAGTACTACGCTTACGGCTGATTCTGACACTGCAAGATATAGAAATAAGGGCTCGTCGCCTTTAGGTTTGGTCAGTAACATGGGACTGGCCAGGTACTCTTTCAAGTTCTGGAACGCTGCTTCGTGTTCTTCCGTCCATTGAAAGGACTTGTTTTTCCTGAGAGCGTCGTGGAAGGGTTTGCACTTGTCGGATGATTTGGAGATGAATCTGTTCAGAGCTGCTATCCGACCCGTGAGCTTTTGTACGTCTTTGATGCATCGGGGGGATCGAATATTGACGAGATCCTTGATCTATTCTGGGCTGGCTTCTATTCCTCTTTGTGTCACCATCTACCCCAAGAACTTCCCTGATGACACTCCGAAGGAACATTTAGTAGGGTTTAGTTTCATATTGTACCTTTTGAGCACCTCGAAGCTGCCGCATAGGTGGTCTATGTGATCTTCTTTCTTTTTGGACTTGACCAACATGTCGTCTATGTAGACTTCCATCGTGTCTCCAATCTGATCTTTGAACATCTTGTTGACTAGTCGCTGATAGGTAGCCCCTGTATTTTTTAGGCCAAAGGGCATTACTTTGTAAGAGTATATACCTTGGCTAGTGATGAATGCTGTTTTTTCCTGATCGTCGGGTTCCATGAGGATTTGATTATAGCCGCTGAAAGTGTCCATGAAGGTAAGCATTTTGTGCCCTGTTGTGGCGTCGACCATGGCGTCGATGTGGGGTAGTGGGAACAAGTCTTTGGGACAAGCCTTGTTGAGATCTGTGAAGTCGATGCAGACTCTCCACTTGCCGTTCTTTTTCTAGACTATGACCACGTTGGCTATCCACTCAGGATAATGGACTTCTCTTATTTTCCTTGTTTCCAATAAGCTCTTGACTTCGTCGTCAATTATCTTGTTCCGCTCAGGGGCAAACTTCATGCGTTTTTGCTTAATAGGGGGATGAGATGGATCTACATTCAATTTATGCGTAATAATGTTTGGAGATATTCCGACCATATCCTCATGCGACCATGCGAAGCAATCGGCATTGATCCTAAGAAAATCAAGAAGTTGTTGTCTGGTCGAGTCGTCCAAGTCTGACCCGACCCTTACCGTTTGGTTTGGCTTTAAAGGGTCCAGTACGATCTCGTCGAGTTTTTCCATTTCTGGTTCGATGTACCGACTGGATCCTTCACCGCTCTGTGATTGCTATGCGGTCTGATGTTCGACTGCGTTCTTCATGGAAGCGACGTAGCACTCTTTAGCGGCCCTTTGGTCTCCTCGGATTTCTTGTACTCCCCATTCAGTGGGAAACTTGATGACTTGATGATACGTCGAGGGTACCGCTCTCATAGCGTGTATCCATGGCCTGCCAAGAATACAATTGTAGGAAGATGGACAATCTAGGATCAAGAATTTCACCTGTTGGTTGATTCCTCCAGCGTATGTGGTTAGAATGATTTCACCAGTCGTATGTTTAACCTCACCGCTGAACCCGACCAGTGGGGTCGACTTTTTGATTAGGTCGTTTTCAGCTAGACCCATTTCTTTAAGAGCGTCGAGGGTCAAAAGATTGGTTGAACTCCCTGTATCGATTAGTACCCTTCGTATTAAGCAATTACCAATAGACAAAGAGATTACCAGACCATTGTGGTGACCGTCCGATCCGTCGGAATCGAACTCGTCGAACGTGACTGTCGGAAGGTTGGAGATCTTCCTTGGCCTTAATTCTGACGCCTCGGGCTTGTTGCCCTTGCTTTCCTTTGCGTGTCGCTTAGCCGCGGAGTATGTGTTCCCACATACGTCCGATCCACCTGAAATAGTATTGACAACTTTTGTATGGACGGGGGATGGAGGTTTGTTTTGTTTTACCTGGTCTCGTCATTCCATGGTGGTTTTTGCCCGCTCCGAGATTACGTCGCGCAGGAGCCCCTGTGCGAGCAGTCTTGCGACTTCCTTTCGCAGGGCGATGCATTCGTTGGTCGAATGACCATGATCACCATGGAATTCGCACCATCGGCTCATGTCTTTCTTGACGTCCGGTCGGTCGCTCTTTCGGGGCCATCTTACTTCCTTTCCATATTTGTCGAAACTCTTGACGAGCTCCGACACAGAAACGTTGAAGTTGTAAGATTGGATCCTAGGAGGCAATGCCTGAACGTCTCTCCGGTCCTGGGGCCTGTCTTGGAAAGAGTTTACCTGACCCAACTCGTTTCGATTACGAGAGTAGGGATGTGGACGTCTGTCTCTACGGTTGTCGGAGAGATTTTTACGATCAGACGGATCGGGCCCGCGTGAGGCTTATCGCAACTCACGGTCATCTTCCAATCTTACCTCGGCCATGGTCTTGGCCTGGACGTCTTCGAAGCTTTTGCATGAGTACTTGATAATCTCGTCGTAAAGGTTGTTGTCTTTGATCAGACCTTGTCTGAAGGCTTCGATGGAGGTTGTGACGTCGCAGTGGGGGATCGCCACTTTCTCCTTATTGTACCTATTGAGATAATTCCTGAGAGGTTCGTTATACCTTTGTGTGACTCGGTAGAGGTCACTCGACTGCTTTTCGAGCCTCCGACTACTGGCAAATTGACTTTTGAAGGAGTTGACCAGATCCGCAAACGATGCAATCGTTTCCTGAGTCAAACGCATAAACCAAGTTAGTGCGGAACCTGCGAGGGTCATGCCAAAGCTTTTGCACATGACGGCCTCACGGTTCTCCCTTGAAACATATGCAGCCATTAACTTTTGCTTATATATAGAAATATGGTCATCTGGGTCGCTGGTGCCGTCGAATGTCGCCATGCTGGGAAGATGAAACTTCTTGGGGATCTCGACCCTGACGATTTCTTCAATGAACGGGGATTCTTCGAATCCGTCGGTCGCTTCCCTCTCGATTGGATACGGGACTCCTGGAAGCCTATTGAAGTGATCGTCGATCGTCTTCATGTGTTGGTCGAGCATCTGCTGGAAGAGAGCCAGGACGTCTGGTGGATTGGTAACCTGTGGTTCGTCGATTCAGGCCCCTGCCGACCCGATCGGTGTGGAAAAAGTAACATGGTTAGTCGAAAACGGATTGGTAATAGGAGTTCGAGATGTACCCTCTGTGTATCCGGATCGTCGCACGCTCGGGGGCGTTGGCTCGACATTGTCCATGTCGAGGCTGTTCGGACGTTGCTGTGGATGGGCATACTCCTAGATCCCGAAGCCATTGATTGTACCTGCGACTTAAGAGACTCATTTTCACGGGTTAGTTGTGCGATCTCGGCTTCGGATTGGGTTGACAAGGCGGCGAGAGATTCAGTTTTTTGGCGCTGCTGGGCTAGTTCCTCTTGGAGGGCGGCCATTTTTTGAGAAAGTTCTTGGAACTGGGTTGGGGTAGGGTTTTCGGTTGGGTCCCCTGGAGTTTGGGTTCCGTCTTCGAGACGTGGTTCTTCGGTGTTGGTAGATGGGTCGATAGTCATGGTTGAAAAGTTTCGGAAGGATGATCGGCAAGTTGCCCCACGGTGGGCGCCAAATTGTTTTGGGGCGAAAAGATCGGATGACCTAAATCACCTTAGACGGGGTAACTAGTCGATCGGGTGATAGAAAACAATCCAAACCAAATAGATAATAGACAAGCAAAGAGCAAATGCAGAATAGCGAAATGACTTTATTAGATAATATATTGATCGGATTGAATCGAGATACAACTTATCATAATAAGGCAGAGTGATCTTATTGGTTTCGACCGGTAATTCTTAGGTTGCGACCGGTGGCGAATAAGCGGGGGTGATTGCTGGAGAGCTAGACGGGCGGTGAAAGTGTTGTTCTATTTTGTTTCTGAACGAGAATGTTTGAGTGTGTAACGTGCTTGTATCCGTCCCCCTCTTATCTTCCTTTTCGTCCATATATGGTAAGTTCTTCGTGCCTCTGACCGTTATATTTCGATCCCATCCTTATCTTCAACGCCGGAATTTAATTACGGAGATTCTGTCACTAATTGCTGCTATTATGGTGTTGTGTAAATGCTGTGGCCGTTGATCAATCATGGCATTTAATGCTTGGCGGGATCTTCGCGATCTTGTCGGAGGACATTTGACTGGAGAAGCCTCGTCGCCTTCTCTGGGTTTCTCTTCTGTTCTTCCGATCCGTCGTGGGCCTGGGCTTGTCTTGCTCGATCCACCTTCCCAGGGGACGTCAGGCCCAACACTCTCCATTTCCCATTCTTCTTTTGAACTACGACAACGTTTGCTAACCAGTCGGGGTACTTGACTTCTCTTATTTTACCTGTCTCGAGTAAGTTTTTCACCTCATCGTCTACAATCTTGTTATGTTCTGGTGCGAACTTTCTCCCTTTTTGCTTGACTGGAGGGTACGTGGGATCTACATTCAATTTGTGAGTAATAATATCTGGGGAGATTCCCACCATGTCTTCGTGAAACCAAGCAAAACAATCAGAGTTGGATCGTAAAAAAGAAATTAAATATGCCCTGGTCGAATCGTTTAGATCTGATCCGACCTTCACTATTTGTGTTGGCTTTGACGGATCCAGCGCGATCTCGTCGAGTTGTTCCATTTTTGGTTCGATGTATCGTGTGGTTCCTTCGCCACACTGTGATTGCTATGCGAAAGGTTTGTCGACTGCCCCTTTCATTGAAGTGACGTAGCACTCCTTGGCAGCCCGTTGGTCGCCTTTTATTTCCTGTACCCCCCACTTAGTAGGTAACTTTATTGTCTGGTGGTAAGTGGAAGGTACAGCTTTTATGGCGTGGATCCAAGGTCTGCCAAGGATTGCATTGTATGGAGACGGACAGTCGAGTATCAAAAACTTTGCATGTTGATTGACTCCACCAGCGTACGTTGTTAACACGATCTTGCCTTGGGTATACTTAAGTTCCCCACTGAATCCGACCATCGGAGTAGAGTTTCTGGTTAAGTCGTCATCGCTTAAACCCATACCCTTTAAGGCGTCTAGTGTCAACAAGTTGGTGGAGCTACCTGTGTCAATTAGAACACGACGGATAAGGCAATTGCTAATTGAAAGAGAAATTACCAAACCGTCGTGGTGGTCGCCTAACTCTTGAGCTTTCGAGTCGTCAAAGGTAATGGCGGAAGCGTCGGAGATCTGCGATTGTCTTGTCTCCGTCTGAGTTGGCTTGTTGCCTTTGCTCTCTCGAGCATGCCTTTTGGCGGCCGAGTATGTGTTCCCACACACGCCTGACCCTCCTGAAATGGTGTTAACAATTTTAGTGGGAACCGGAGAGGATGGTTTATCGGATGTTACCTGGTCCCTTTGATCGAGGGTCGCTTTAGCTCTATCTGAGATGACGTCGCGTAATAGCCCATGCGCGAGAAGCCTCGCGACTTCCTTGCGAAGGGTTATGCATTCATCCGTCGAGTGTCCATGGTCCTCGTGGAACTCGCACCACTGGTTCATGTCCTTCTTGGCGTCTGGTTTATCGCTCTTCCGAGGCCACCTTACTTCTTTTCCATATTTATCGAAACTTTTTTACGAGCTCCGATACGGAGATATTGAAGTTGTAAGAGTGAAGCTTCAGAGGGAGAGCGGGGTTGTTTCTCCAGTCCTGGTTCCTGTCATAAGAGTTGTTTACCTGACCGAGGTCGCTTCGCCCCTTAGGGTACGGTTGGTGTCGTCGATTGCGTCGATAATCCGAGGATGCCCTTTGGTCGACTCGATCGGGACTCTTGTTTGCCTTGGAGGGTTCCTCTTCTTCCTCGAGTCTGACTTGCGCCATGGGTTTGGCTTGTACGTCTTCGAAGCTTCGGCATGGGGTCAATTCGCGGTAGAATTCACTACCTCTGACCAGGCCCCGGCGAAACGCTTCGATCGATGTTGGAACGTCATAATGTGGGATTACGACCTTCGCTTTGTTGTACTTGTTAAGATAATCCCTTAGAGGTTTGCCATACCTTTGCACGATCCTGTACAGGTCGCTTGACTGCTTTTCTAATCGTCGACTGCTAGCAAATTGAACTTTGAACGAATTGATCAAGTTGGCGAAGGAAGCAATGGAACCCTGTGGTAAATGCATAAGCCAAGTTAGTATAGGTCCCGCGAGGGTCGTGCCAAAGCTTTTGCACATGACTGCCTCGCGGATCCCTCTTAGGATTGAAATAGTCATTAATTTTTGCTTCTAAATTGAGACATGATCGTCGGGGTCCCCGGTCCCGTTATAGTTGGGCATGTTGGGGACGTGGAACTTGTTAGGAATCTCGACGCGTGCAATCGCCTCTGCGAAAGGAGAATCTTCATATCCGTCGATTGCTTCTTTCTCGATTGGTTGAGGGACTCCCGGGATTCGTGCGATGCGATCGTCCAGGGTCTTCATGTGCTCGTTGATAGCTTGTTGTATGAGGGTCTGGATATCGGCTGGAACCGCTACCTATGGATGGATCGCTCGAGCCTCAGGGGGCTCGGCTACAAGGCTTGGCACGTTAGTCGTAACGAAAGTGACCGGAGGGGTCTGAAATATACCAGAAGGTAGGGAGGCATTAGTCGTCGTCGCATGAGTTGCATCTATCCCATCCAAGTAGAGTCAAGTAGACAGTCCTTCTGTGTTGACTATGCGTCTTGGGCCTTCGGGGACCGAGACGGCCGAGTGTACCTGTGATTTCAACAACTCATTTTCACGGGTTAGTCGAGCAATTTCGGATTCAGATTGGGTACTTAGCGTTTCCGTTCTGGCGCGTTGCTGGGCCAGTTCCTCTTGGAGAACACTCATGGATTTTGCGAGCTCTTGCATTCGTGAGTTTGTGATTGGTTGGCCATTGGTGTCCTCTGTCTGGTTCGTGATTCGGACATCGCCTTGAGGTTGATCTTCGACGAGGATTGTAGGATTTCCAGCATCGGCCATGATGGGATGAGTGTCGGATTGATGATTGGATCGCGGATTGGCTAGATGCCCCACGCTGGGCGCCAAATTGTTTTGGGGCAAAAAGATCGAACCAACCTGAATCGCCTTAAGAAGGGCAACTAGACAATGATAATATCTGAATGATCCGAATCAAGCAAAGAACTAAACGAAATAAGGTTAAACAGATGCAAAGACTAGCGTATCTCCCTTGAACAAAAGACTGGTCGAATCGAATGATCCAATCGTCGGTCGCTTCAAGATTGAAATGAAGAATCGAACTTAGAGAACAATCGTAACAGAGCGAGAGAGTTGAAAATGGTAGCTTGTATTAGTAGTAATAATCATGTCTTTACAAGAGAAAGATGAACTCCTTTTATACATAATTTACAAGACTCAACTAATCTATCCGTTGACATCCGAGTTTTCAGGGATTCGTCGGGTTGTTGCTCCATCCGTCCGATATTCACTCAACCGTCTCAACGTTCTTTTTCTCCATATTGTGGCCCAACTCGTTTGCTTCTCTGGGCCGGCTTGATGGACAACCAATAATTTCTTAGCCCAACAAGAATTTCGATCAGATCAATGCAATTGAGGGATCAGAAAACAGTCCAATAATTATAGACTCGATGTGATTCCAAATACATCCAAATATCTAATACGGTACAGGAAAATAAAGATCAAGGGTCAGACATTGATAAGGATATTTCGGGCATGTTTGGATTACATGCAATAATGACTTATCTGACATTATAATGTCAGATAAGTCATTATCGCATGTAATCCAAACAGGCCCTTCAATTTGAATGTATTAAACAACCATTAGATTATGTGCCTCATAATAGTTACATCGACAATAACATAACTTGTGCGAATTAGTGTCACAAAGTTTGAGGTTTCATCTTGTTGTAGACCCAAAGAATCAACCCTTGTTGTGAGCAATCTCAAAACAGGGTTCATGAATCATGTCTCTAGTTCACCCGGGATTTATGCACCAAAACTAGGGTTGTGCATCCCGTCCAGACCGGATCGGACCGCTTTTTCCGGTCCGGTCCGATGGACCGGAGACCGGATCGGACCGATATGATTCGGTCTGGTCCGGTCTTGGACCGGTATACGTATTTTTTTGTTTTTTTGTTTTATATAAATTAAAAATTAATTATTTTTCTTATTTTTATACCTATTGTGTATAATATTAGACAATATATTTTGTTATTAATTTATATTTATAGTAGAAATTAATTTTTAATAGTGTTATGAGATATTAATACATAAAATAAAATTAAAAACAATAAAAAACGGTCCATCCGGTCCGGAAACCGGCCGGGTTTGGACCGGACCGGAACCAGAATTTCATAAATATGTGGACTGGGGACCGGATCGTAATTCCCCCAGTCTGGTCCGGTCCGGTTTTTCGGTCCGGTCCGAATTTGCACAGCCCTAACCAAAACCACCTACTATGGAGTATAAAATGATAATAAAAGAGTACTACTAGCGTTGAGCAAATTCCGGGCCAGACCGGAAATTTGGACCGGACCGGACCTAATCGGACCGGTCCGGGCTAAATACCGGTCCGATCTGGTCCGATTTATTAAAAAACCCTAAAACTTTATGTGGCACACCTCTCCTCTCCACCAAAATTTTATACAAGTTATAGGTTTTATGTTATGGGTAAGTGTCATGTGAGAATATATATTAGGGTGAGAAATGAGAATAAATCATAGTCTTTGGATTACAAATAAACCAAAGATAAGGATTAATCTTTCATTAAAAGGTCATGTGTCATGCACATGACCTCATTTTTTAAAGTTTGACAGGTCAACATGACTGGTCAAACCAGTCACCGGCGGTCAACGTCGGAGCTCCGGCGTTGACCGGTCAAAGTTTTTTTTTTCGGCCATTTTTTTTTTCAAGCACAATTTTTGGCTTGCGACTGTATGTGCATTGATTTTTGCTTGTATGTGCATCGATATTGACTTGTATGTGTATTGATATTGCATAAAATCTGTATATGATTTTTTACTATATGTGTGACTTTGTGTATGTGAAAACTCATGCACTTCTCAGTATGTGCATATGTTTTAGCTTGTGTGTGCATAGATTTTGACATATATTTGCATCTAAATTCTACTTGTGTGTATTATTTTCTTGGGTTGAAATATTGTGCATGAGTTTTGACTTGTATATGTACCTAAATTACATAAATTTTGCATAGGATTTTGATTATATGTGTGACTTTGTGTATGTGAAAACTCATGTACATACATGCAAAAACTTATGCATGCATCATTTCAGAGAATGTGCATATGTTTTAGCATGTGTGTGTATAAATTTTGACATGTATGTGCATCTAAATTTCAACTTGTGTGCGTTGTTTACTTGGGTTAAAATGTGCATGAGTTTTGGTTTGTATGTGCATACTCATTGAAGTGCGTGTCTTTTTGCTTGCATGTGCATGTAAATTGAACTAGACGTGCATAGGGTTTGACTATATGTGTGACTTTTTATAAGTGGAAACTTATGCACACACATGTAAAATCTTAAACACTTTACAGAATGTGTATAGGTTTTGTCTTGTAAGTGCATGAAGTTTGAAGGGGATTAATTTTCGCACCCGTTTTTTTATGTGGCGCACCCGTTTTTGGGCGCAACCAGGTAAATTTACTACATATTCATCGCATTGTATCTATCTTGCTATTTTATATTATTTGGAAATTCAAATACCTAGTAGATTTGTATACTTGTGTACATGGCTATAAATTCGTTTGTATCATGACTCATGAGGTTTCAATATGCTTTTATTCATCTAAAATTCATGTGCGTTTCTCCACCAATTCGTTTGATATTAACTGTTTGCTATTATTATTCTCGATATAACTATGGTTATATCCTATAGTTATATAATATGATTATATCCTATAGTTATATACTATGATTATATCTTATTGTTATATCCAATTTGGTTATATCATATAGTTTCATACTATGATTATATATTATAGTTATATCCAATTTGGTTATATCTTATAGTTATATACTATGGTTATATCATATAGTTATATACTATGATTATATCTTATAGTTATATCCAATTTGGTTATATCTTATGGTTATATTCTAGGCCGAATTTCAGTAAACCACCCTTTAAATAGGGCACTTTGCCCACAACCACCCCTTATACACGAAATTACTTACAACCATCCATTAAACACATTCCGTTAGCAACGAGCCACCCCAACCCCTTTTCCATCCAAAAAACCGTTAACTCATGTAAATTTACCAAAAAGCCCTTATTCAACCGGTTTTGCCAAAAAAAATTATTTTTTTGTTTTTTGACCGGTTTTGCAAAAAAAAATGAACAAAATAAAAAACCGGTTTTGCAAACAAAAGGATTTATTTTTTGATTTTTTAAAATCGATAATTTTTTTTTAAAATTTTAAACCGATAAAGTAAATTTTTTTCGGTTTTTAAACCGATAATAGATTTTTTTTTAAACTGATAATATTTTTTTTTTAAATCAATAAAATAAATTTTAATCCGATAATATTTTTAAAACCGATAAAATAAATTTTTTAAAAACCGATAAAAAAAATTTAATTTTAAACCGGTTTTTGATTTTTTATCGGTTTTTAAAAAAAAGTAAAAATTATTTTATCGATTTTAATATTTTTTTATCGTTTTTATCACATTTTATCGGTTTTGCAAAAAAAAATTATCGGTTTTTTAAAAAAGATTTATCGATTTTAAAAAAAAAATCGGTTTTAAAAAATCAAAAAATAAATCCGGTTTTTTCCAAAACCGGTTTTTTATTTTATTCAATTTTTTTTTGCAAAACCGGTCAAAAACCAAAAAAAATAATTTTTTTGGAAAAACCAGTCAAAACCGTTTTAATAAGGGCTTTTTGGTAAATTTACATGAGTTAACGATTTTTTGGATGGAAAAGGGGTTGGGGTGGCTCGTTGCTAACGGAATGTGTTTAATGGGTGGTTGTAAGTAATTTCGTGTATAAGGGATGGTTGTGGGCAAAGTGCCCTATTTAAAGGGTGGTTTACTGAAATTCGGCCTATATTCTATAGTTATATACTATGGTTATATCATATAGTTATATACTATGATTATATCTTATAGTTATATCCAAATTTGTTATATCTTATGGTTATATTCTATAGTTATATACTATGGTTATATCATATAGTTATATACTATGATTATATCTTATAGTTATATCCAATTTGGTTATATCCTTATAGTTATATCCAATTTGGTTATTACTATAGAATATAACCATAAGGATATAGCCAAATTAGATAAAACTATAAGTATATAACCAAATTGGATATAACTATAGGATAAAGTCATAGTATATAACTATATGATATAATATGAGATATAACCATAGTATATAACTATGAAATATAACCATAAGATATAATCATAATATATAACTATAATATATAAAGATATGATATAACCAAATTGGATATAAGTCATATAACTATAAGATATAATCATTGTATATAACTATATGATATAACCATAGTATATAACGATATGATATAACCAAATTGGATATAACTATAAGATATAATCATAATATATAACTATTATATAGTATATAACTATAGGATATAACGATATGATATAACCAATTTGGATATAACTATAAGATATAATCATAATATATAATATATGATATAACCATAGTATATAACTATAGAATATAATAGAGGATATAACCATAGTATATAATTATAAGATATAACGATATGATATAACCAAATTGGATATAACAATAAGATATAATCATAGTATATAACTATAGGATATAAACATAGTATATCTATATGATATAATATAGGATATAACCATAGTATATAACTATGGAATATAACCATAAGATATAATCATAGTATATAATTATAGAATATAACCATAGTAAATAACTATAGAATATAACTGTAGTATATGACCATAAGACATAACCAAATTGGATATAACCATAGTTATATGTGATTTTCGAAGGATATAACCATAGTATATAACTATAGGATATAACGATATGATATAACCAAATTGGATATAACTATAAGATATAATCATAGTATATAACTATAGGATATAAACATAGTATATAACTATATGATATAATATAGGATATAACCATAGTATATAACTATGGAATATAACCATAAGATATAATCATAATATATAATTATAGGATATAACCATAGTATATAACTATAGAATATAACTGTGGTATATGACCATAATACATAACCAAATTGAATATAACCATAGTTATATGTGATTTTCGAGAATAATAATAATAAACAGTTAATAACAAACGAATTAGTGGAGAAACATACATGAATTTTAGATGAATAAAAGTATATTGAAACCTCATGATACAAACAAATTTATTGTCATGTAATCCTGATTCCTTGAAAACGTCTATTACTATAGTCAAATGCACACAAGTGTACAAATCTACTAGGTATTTGAATTTCCAAATCATATAAAATAGCAGGATAGATACAATGGGATGAGTATGTAGTAAATTTATTTTAAATATAAAATAAATTTGTTGATTTAAATACAAGCGTGGGCGCTACATTTTATTTTATTTTGTTTTTTTCCGTTTTTTTTTTGGCGCAAAGTAGTTGCGCCCAAGATGAATCGGATTTTTTTTTAAATCGGCCATGAACCGGGTTTTTTAACAACCCGGTTCATTCACTTGGGCGCAACCTGATTAAATCTTTTTTTAAAAAAACAGTTTTTGGTTGCGTCCAAAAACGGATGCGCCGTATAAAAAAGCGGGTGCGAACATTCTCCCCGATTTTGAATTGTATGTGCATCTAAATTTTACTAGTATGCATCGTTTTCTTGGCTTGATATGTGCATGAGTTTTTGACTTGTATGTGCATACCATTTGAAACACGTCTTTTTGCTTGAATGTGCACATGTCAAAATACCATTTGAAACACACGTCTTTTTGCTTGAATGTGCACATGTCAAAACTTATGCACATACAGTGTACAACTCATGTACATTTTCTCTATAAAACAATACATATTTTTTACAATATTTAAATGCACATACATGTCAATATTGATGCACATATAAGCCAAAATGTATGTACATGTTATTTCAAGCAAAAAATTAGTCTTGGAAAAAAAGTTGGGATGCGAAAAATTCAATGGAAAAAAATGGTCGAACAACACCTTAAAAAATTTTAATGCACATACAAGTCAATATTGATGCATACACAAGTAACAAATGGTGCACATGCCAACACAAGCAAAAAGTAGACCATGAAAAAAAATGGGCAAAATAAAAACACTTAGATCGGACAATGCCTTTTAAAATTTTAATGCACATATAGGACAATATAGATGCTCACACAAACCAAAATATATGTACATGTCATCTTAAGTAGAAAAAAAGTAACAAAAAGTGACCTTGAAAAGAAAAAAAAAATTGACCAATCAACACCGGCGTTGACCGACTAATAACAGGTTAATTATCCACTTAAGTGGTCATGACCGCACCCTTTAGATTTGAGATTTTTTTTCATATTTCTCTAGTGCAAAGATGTAAATCAGTCCAAATCAGACCGGACCCGTGCAAACACGGACTGGATAATTCTGATCCGGTCGCCGGTCCATCATTTTTCAAGTTTCGGGTTCCGGTCCAATCCGGATTTAGACCGATGCTCATCCCTAAGTACTACAATCGATTTAGACCCTCAGTTTTTCGGTCTGTACAAATCCCAACCCAAGTGAGTCGTGATTTTTGATGGAACTAAGATTCCAGATTGGTTTAGGACCAACTTAGAACAGTAAGAAGCATAACAACCCAATAAACTACGCATAAAAAGATGCGCTAGCTTGCAAATGTAATATAAAAAGAAACCCGTCATCAATAATCATAATTCAAAAAAAAACAGACAGGCTAACTGTCTATAAATGCAAAGCATCATGGGTTCTGGCAATAAAAGTCTTGCAGAACTTTAAGACAAAAAGATTTAACATCAGAGACATTCGGAGGATTGAGAGGCCTGGGGCAAGTTCCCTATGAAGTAGCATCAATGAAAGCTCTCCCCGGCTGACGGCTAGCGAGACGTCCATGGCAACCAAGCAGCTGCAACAACAATACAAGATAATGTAAGATTCCTAGCAAATCATCACAATAGCCTACATAAACTTGAGGTGAAGAGACAGCTTAGATAAGTAGTATTCATAGGAACCTTGGCGTTGACACCATCTGGCATGATTCTGTTCTCTTGCTTGAACCTCACATAATCAGTACGGTTGAACTTGGTGAATCCCCTGGAAACCAGCAACCAAAATTCATACATGTTCATTAACCAGAGGCTAGACAAGTTTCTACATAGTATGAATAAGCATAGCCATGAAATATATAGAGAAAATTGTTCAGCATCAGAACAGAACTTGAGATTCAACATAACAATGGCAGCTGACACACTAAAAAGAAGGATGAAAATAGAATATTTACTGACCACTTCCTGCTGACAATAATCTTTTGGCGACCAGGGAACTTGAACTTGGCACGGCGAAGGGCTTCCTGGGCATGGTGGCTGTTGCTGTCCTTGCAGCGAACAGAAAGGAGGACCTGGCCAATGGCCACTCTGGCACAAACACCTTGGGGCTTGCCAAAAGCACCCCTCATTCCAGTCTGGAGCCTATCGGCACCAGCACACGAAAGCATTTTGTTGATACGCAACACATGGAATGGGTGCACTCTCACTCTTAGATGGAAAGCATCCTTTCCAGCAAACTTAGTCATGTACTTGTTGCAAGCAATCCTAGCTGCTTCCAGAGCCTCACTTGAGACATTCTCCTTTTCCCAACTAACAAGGTGGACGCAGAAGGGAAACTCATCAACACCCTTCCTCTTCATGCCAACATCATAGATCCTAATCTTTGGATCAGGAACACCACGGCAAAACCGTGACTTCGGGTATGGCTTGTTCTTGATCTGGCGATAACACCTAGCAGGTCCTGGAACAACATGAATTTCGTCCTCAGATAACAGAAACTCTTTATGTTACATTACTGGGAAGTGATGGAAGGTCAAAGGTTTAAATACAGCCTAAGGACTACTAGACATTTCAGCAATTAACACTTGAGATCTGAGAAATGGTTACTCATTACACTCATCAGCATCTAACGTATTCAATATAAGTATGTAGTACCATGGGACACAATGTAAACCATCTCAATGTAATTAGATAATAATTCAAAGCCATTGAAGTACATGAATTTGAGAACTCTTATGCAACTTCTTAGCTACCCCTCACAACAACTAATCAGAAAATCTACTACACAAACCTTTTTTTTTTCATTTCAATTGTTGGCAGCTCCTTCTGATAACAATACCCTCTTCCAAAATCAAATTATCGCTTATAATGATTGATATCCAAGATTTCTTTCACAAATAAACCATAAATGGACGATAAGAAAGCCCAATGATTTTATATGCTTTGTGCGAGCTGATAAAATTGAAGCCACAAATTTAAATCAATTAAACAAAATAAAACAATTGCAGTGATTGAAGTAAAATTAGCCTATGAGAATGAACATCAATCAAACTTTTTCCCTTTAAGCTTGCAGATTCCACATAAACATAAAATAAATTGCCAGATCAGTAAAAATCGGAGGGTTGAAACTATGCAATTTATACGAAGTAACACTTAACAATTCATCATAAGGAGATAGGAAGAAAAACAAACAGAAATCTGAAAGAAAGGGGATAGAGGAGAAGGATTTCTTACTCCGTCCCATGGCGAATCGCTTCGAAACCCTAAAAGGAGTGCTTATGCAAATGGGAGACGAACGGCGGGGTCGTATCCTTGACGAGGATTAAATACGAGCCCGAAACCCTTCACGCGTTAGGTTTATCATTGCTACGTGGCTTGTGTGCATTCAATGGGCCACGTAGCATTGGACTCGTTTTGAAACTGGGCCGATTATTTTGGCCCAGTTATCGTATATGTTTCGGCTAATTGTTTGGGTCTATGATGGACCAACCTTAAGGTAACTTTCGGGGTCTTAAGGTTGTCAGAAGACTGCAATAGTAGGGTTGTTTAAAAATCTCAAATAATATCAAGTCGAACAAATAATGAAAAAGGCAACTTTGGCTATGTTAGACAACCTAAGTTTTTTTTTTGGTGCAAAGGAGGGTTAAACCCTTTTATTTAACTAAAAAGCCTAAACATATTCGCTAACAATCTTATCAGCTTCCAAAAACATAATAAGTCCTTCAGGCGGGAGCATAAAACAAGTAAATACTATAACACAAGAAGAGCTAAAATTCACTAGCCAATCTGCAGCTTGATTACCAATCAGAGGAATATGCTTAATGACCACCCTTCAGCTAGGATCAATGATAAGGTTTTTAATTTTGAGGATGTAATCCCGGTGGAGTGTTAGAGGTCTCTCCGCAGTCGTAACATGCTCCAAAACATCAGTATAGTCGATCTCCACCTCAAGATCGGCAACATAAGGTTTTTTAGAGAAAAAAAATTGGATAGGTGTCGGTGTTTTTTAGGTGTTTGTTTGAATTAATATTTAAAATCTTCTAAAACTCAATTGAGTGTTTGATATTATAAGTTTTTCAGAAAGTTTTATCTTTAAAAGTATAAAAAATGATATTAACTATGCCCAAAATTCCCTTGGGTCAGCGGCAGCCACGCACCACGAGCAGGGTTACATGTACTTAAATAAAAAAAAAATTTAACTAATATAAATTTATAGGCATTGATCAGATAAGAATGATTATTATCGTGTAAAATTAAAATGATGCACATACAGGTAAAAACTTATGTACTTTTAAAACACATGCACATATAAGCAAAAAATTATGCACTTTTCAAATGTCCACGCTCACACGGTAAAAAATTTATGCACATGCAAGCAAAAACTTGTACACATTCGAAAAGTGCATAAATTTTTGTTTATATGTGCATGAGTTTTAAAAGTGCATAAATTTTGCATGTTTGTGCGTAAGTTTTTTCATATATGTGCATAATTTTCAATTTATACGGTAATTATCATTCTCACATGATTAAACCCCTAAATTTATATAAATATTGTGAGCTAAATTTCTCAAACCTTCTATAACCTCATAAACTTTTCTACTCATAGGTTTCTATTTTTCAATTTTTAACCTCCCAAAAGTCTACTAATACAAGCACCTCGGGAAAAACCCTACGCCGAACACAATCTTAGTTGATGGTTTAGGATCACATGAAAACACCTCTTAACATAAAAAATGTGAAGTATTATGGACCATTAGATCATCATGATCCAATGGCCAAAATAAACTTTTTCTATCTCCCTATCTTTCCCCCTCTTATCTCTTTATAAAAAATATCTACTCCCAAAATTTTTTAATCATACAAAAGCCTTGTATTTGTTCAATAGTTATAATTTTGACCCCATATTTTTTAAGTTTTTTTCCAAAATAATTACTGTTTTGGCCTCAAAATTTTAGTGATCACAGTTTTTACTCTATATTTTCAATAATTACATTTTTACCTCATTTACCCAATACTTACAGTTTTGAGCGGATGCTTTTGAATTGTTTGTCCAAAATAATCAACATATATATTTGATTTTCTATTTTTTGTTTCTAAAAAATATTTACGGATTGATTTAAAGCATCCTTATATAAACCTTAACGTTATCATATATGAACATTAGATGACAATATGTGAACATCAACACAAAATATATGAACCTCTAGTTTTATGAACCTTGATGTTATTATATATAAACATTAGATGATAATATTTGAACATAATTATCATGTATAGTTAATAACTATAAACTATATTAGTGCACCTAAAATAAATTAAATAGAGATTCATACTTAATATACTCCATGAATCTCTAATATAAAGTTTGTTTTTAAATCTCTAATTTACTTTAATTTGTAAACTTTAGTATAAATTTTATGAACATCTAGTATGAATATATGAACATCTAATTATATATATATGAACATCTAATTTATATCTATGAACTTAAGTATAACAACGTGGCGCGATTAAAAGGAAAGGGAAATTTTGCGGTCTAAAAAAAGAGGGAAAAATCGCGATATTTATGAAAATGTCACTCGGTGACACTTAATCCTATCCTTCAATTCCCTTTAATCCAATTAATAGTTCAAAATACTTTAAAGTTTTTATATTAAGAGGTGTTTTCATAAAAAGAAAAAAAACTCATTAGTTGATTGTGTACAACGAGATAAATGTGTAATGTAAGTTATCGAATTGTTTACCACTTAATTTTTATTTTTATTTTAAAAGGCTAGAAGTGGGGCCCCCTACAACAGGCAGGCCCCTGTCCCAGCTAAAGTTGGGGCCATATACCGCTGTCCCTAGGAGTCGAACTCCCATCCATGGGCAAGGAGGCAAGCTCCTTACCACCGGACTAAGGGGGCATTGGTTGTTTACCACTTAATTTGAAATGAGATTGGTGACTAATTGTTATTAAAGAACGATTCCTTGAAATTGTGACAAGTTGTCAATGGGCCAACTTTCGAATTTTTATGTAGTAGATTTTTATGGTTAATATGCATGTCTGGCGTCTATATATATGCGAGGGATCCGATGAGAACATCCCACGAGAGAACAAAATGCTAAGTCGATCACTAGATATGCATTTAAAGTAAAGTTTTTTTCTTTTTTGGACCAATTTTTTCTTGGACCAATTTTTTTAATATGCCAACTTTTCTGTACCTTAGAATTTCGAGATGCACATTTTGTCATTTCCAAATCCACATCCAGATGATTAAAATGCACAAATAATTAAATGCACATGCACATTCATTAAATTCAACTTGAACATCTCACAAAATTCAAATTCACATCATATTATATTCAAATACACATCAAGTTATATCCAAATGCATATCAAATTATATTGAAATGCACATCAAGTTATATCCAAATGCACATAATGTTATATCCAATATGCACATCACATTATATCCAAATACAATAATATTATATCCAAATGCATATCATGTTATAGCCAAATGCACATATAGTTTAAATGCACATCTAGTATAACCCAAAACGTTCGTTTGTATTGTACATTATGTGCATTTGTATTGGACATTGTGCAATTAGAGTGTACAGTATGTATATCTCTAAGACAAACACAAGCTCGTCGGGGTAAAAGTCTCAATTGAACTATATTTGCATTTGTATTGGACACTATGTCCATTTGGAGTTTATTGTATGTGCCTTTTAAGACAAACACAAGCTCGTCCTGGGTAAAAGTCTTGGTTAAACTATATGTGCATTTGTATTGTACACTATGTGCATTTCGAGTGTACCATATGTGCATTTCTAAGACAAACACCAGTTGGGGGGTGTAAAAGTCTCGGTTGAACTATATGTTATTTGTATTGTACACTATGTGCATTTGGAGTGTACCATATGTGTATTTCTAAGACAAACACAAGTTGTGCGAGTGTAAAAGTATTGGTTGAACTATATGTCATTTGTATTATATACTATGTGCATTTAGAGTGTACATTATGTGCATTTGGTGTGCACCGTATGTAGATTTCTAAAGAAAACACAAGTCTGTCGGGGTAAAATTCTCAATTAAGCTATATACGCATTTATATTATACACTATGTGCGCGCATTTGGAGTGTATTGTATGTGAATTTTGAATTTCTAAGACAAACACATATTGGTCAGGGGTAAAAGCCTCGATTGAACTATATGTGCATTTGAATTATACACTTGCATTTGGATGGTATAGTATGTTCATTTTGAATATAAAGTATTTTGGGAGAAAATAAAAATATTTGAGTTGAAATTGCGATTAATGCAATTGCGTGTACTTGGATAATTAAGGAAAAGAGAAATGAAGAATTATAATAAAAACAAGAAGATTTTGAATAAAAAGTATTCTGAGTGAAAATAAAAATATTTGGGTTGAAATTGTCATTCATGCACATTGCGTGCACGTGAATAATTAAGAAATAAATAAATGAGTAATTAAAAAACAAGGAGGTTTTGGATAAAAAGTATTTTGGGTTAAAATTGTGATTCATGTACAAATGGATGCACTTGAATATTAAAAAAAAGTTTAATGAGGAATCAATCAATTATCAATTTCAATTATTATTAATCTACTATATAATAACTAAAGCAAAAAGGCGGCTGAGCAGCACGCGCCCCCATATTGCACCCGCATTTTCCGCTGCCATGTGTCACATCCGGAGAATTTTGCACACGTGTCACCTGTTCGCTTAATGTTGTTATTTTTGTAAAAAACTAAATTCTGTGATATTCTAACCTACTTTTCTTTCATAATTGGCAAGAGACTTACTTTGTACGATTTTTTTGATATTTATGTTTCCAAAGAAAATAAACAATTAAAACTAGCTACGTTTTCACCCATAAAATCCAAAATTTGAGTACGTTTTTGAAAAAAAAAATATTTTGCTGTAGATGTATAAAACCTGTTATATGAAAATATTTGCATTAAAAACACCAAAATATTGTAACAAAATTAAGACAATTCCTGGAGATAATATAATCACAAGACCAACCACAAATACGACAAAATAATGCACAAAACATGCCTACATATTACAAACCATCATACACACAAGAACCTAAATATGAAGCATTACAGAAATGCAGCAAAAGCCTAAACACAAAGCCAACCATAACAGATATTACAAAACCACATATACAAATAAAAACCCGCACATACATTACAGCATATATTGCACAACTTTTAAAACCTGTATAAAAATTAGACAATTGCATACATTTTGAGACAATATTGTGCTTTGTCTGTTTCCCAATGGCAGAAAATCTGCATATCATAAAACATCCATAAATTTCGCAATTGAATACAATATCTGACCCAAAAAAGCACAGTATAATACAGAATCATTAAGAGCCTTACAAAATAGTTTATGTATAAAATTAAAATGATTATTGAGAAGGCAACTGTGCTTTTATTTTCATTCTCTGAATTTTATTTTTATATATATGGCAAAATATAAGGCAAAAAATGAAGAAAACCTACCCAGCTATTACATCATATATTGCACAGCTTTTAAATCACATATATAAATAACAAAAATTCAGCATATCTTATAATCTGAGACAAAAATAATGTACTGTATTTTTCCCAATAACAGAAATTCGGCATATCATAAAACATCCATAAAAAGCAAAACTGATTATAAGATCTATGCATTCCAAAAATACAATGCTACATCTCTTGCACATAGTCTACTATAAATCTATACCTTCTCAGTTATTGTAAAACCCTAAACCACAGCAGAATAGAGACATTCAAGAGGTAATGCTTAACTAAACCAGAACTCGGTCATTTCAAGTAATTCTTATATCATTGCAAACATAAATTCAATGTTTGTAGGGATTAAGATTTAACATTTCAAACCGAACTGATATTGTTTTTTTTTCTTCTTTGTTTCAGTTTTATTCAGGATATCCAAAAACTCAGTTACAAGGTAATAATTCATACACTATACTCTGTGCAACATTTAATATCTATTTTTCATGTTCATATCAATGTTAGTATAGAAAATTTGAAGGTACGGATACTATACTAACATTGATTAGGGCTTAGGGTAAGCTTATAAGGTAAAGGTTAGGGCTTAGGGTTTAATATAAAGGATCATTTTAAAATAGTCTAATTAGGTTCTCAAAATCAGATTCTCAAAATAACATATTAAAATTGATAATTATGTCAAAGGGTAGGGTAAGCCTATAAGGTAAAGGTTAGGACTTAGGTTTTAATATAAGGGGAGATTTAGATATATTTTGAAAATAAAATAAACTACTATATAAAATAACATATTCAGTAGAGAAAATATGAATATTACCAATTTAGAATAATAAATTCAATATTACAAATGAACACTTTTTATAGGTTAGGGCTTAGGTATTAGGTTTAGGGTCATTATGTATGTCTTAGGGTTTAGATTATTAACAATTAGGTTCTCAAAGAAGACGATATGTTTATACCTCACTGTCGGTAGGCTTCTCCGGTTTGGAGATTTTGGGTGTGTCTGAAAGATTTATTTGAGAGAAGACAAATCATATTAATTTTGTTGTCATTTTACCAAGAGATCAAGATCAGGAAAGAGATGATGGCTATGGTGGGTTACCTTCAAAACTCTTGTCAAGGTTCCCAGTTCTCTTCAAGTTCTGATCAAAGTGTGGCCTGCAGTAAAGAACCCCTCAGAGGAGGAAGAGGCACTGAGAATGCGAAGATAAACTTTCAAACATTGGAGGCCACAGCACAAGACAAACAATTAATTTAAAATCACAAAATAAGAAGTGCGACATTCAAACTGAATCAAAACACAAGAAATGAAGCACAAAAGTCAACCCAGTCCAACTGGACGCGTTTCCATTGAAGAGAACCACACAAATTTAAAAGCCTTAACAGTACATGTGCATTTTTTTGGTGAACGAAACTTAACAGTAAATGTATAGCTCAAGAACCCTAAAAAGGCACAAAGATAACATAAAGAAGGGGGACAAACCTGAGTAACTTCAACTGAAGATACCCATATGACTACAACAACAGCTATTAGGAACAATCCAGCTTTATACCTCCAACCCATCGCCCAAGATCGAAAATTTAGCCCCTAAAACCCTCAAATCGGAAGAAAAATAGCAAACAGATATCTGGGCAAGCCTCGGATCTCAAAGTGCTCTCTGCGACAGTTCAGAATATAGAGCAAAACCGAGTCAATCCGCTTCTGGAATATTATCAAACTAAACTTCATATTTTAGATATCTGCTTTTTGGTTAGGGTTAGGGATTATGGTATTGAGGAGTGAGATTTAGGTTTAGGGCAAGAGTTTAGAGTTAGGGTTTAGGGTTAGGGATTATGGTATTATTGAGGAGTGGGATTTAGATTTAGGGCCAGAGTCTAGAGTTAGGGTTTCAAGTTAGGGTTTAAGGTTGGGGTTAGAAATTAGGGTTGGGGTTCGGGTTTACGGGTTTAGGGAGTGAGATTTGGGATTTAGGGTAAAAAATCAAACAAAGGATTCTAGAGACAGAGAGAGAAAAGAGATATAGATAACAAGCTTACATTTATCGACTTTGAAGCTCACAATAACATTCTTCACTTCCATCTCTTGACCAACTTTCACATCTGCTCATATGAAATAATTTTTTAATTATTTTCAGAAAGAAATGAACAAGGACATAAACCAAATAAATGATCTGCAGAGAAAGAGAGAGACAAAGAATCAAACGAAGGATCTCACAATTAAATCAAACGAAGGATCTCTAGAGACCGAGAGAGAGAAAAGAGAGATAGATAACAAGGTTACATTTATGGACTTTGAAGCTCACAATAATTTACTTCACTTCCATCTTTTGACCAACCTTCACATCTGCTCATATGAAATAAATTATTTAATTATTTTCAGACAGTAATGAACAAGGACATAAATCAAATAAATGATCTGCAGAGAAAGACAAAGACAGAAAACGTGCTTACATTTATAACTCTGGATCTGGGGAGAACATCACCCTTCTATATCTCTTCCCAACTTCCAAATATCCTCATATAGGGACAAAATAAAATGAAAAGAATCTTCAGAGAAATAGATGAATATATATATATATATATATATAGAGAGAGAGAGAGAGAGAGAGAGAGAGAGAGAGAAAAAAACACAAAAATGAAAAGGGTTTGTGGTGAGAGAGATTCTGCTAACATCAAAGATAAAGTGCTTGAGGTGATTTAGTAAAGGGTTTGTGGTGATTTACCGTAAAGATAAATGTTTTAGAGCAGTTGAAGGATCTGGAAATGTTGATTCGTTTGAATAGAGCATATAAGGAGAGAGAGAGAGAGAGAGAGAGAGAGAGAGAGAGAGAGAGAGAGAGAGAGAGAGAGAGAGAGAGAAATCCTGCTTACATCAAAGATAAAGTGCTTGCAGTGATTTAGTAAAAGGGTTTGTGCCTTTGTGGTGATTTACAGTACATATAAATGTTTTGGAGCAGTTGAAGGATCTGGAAATGTTGATTCGTTTGAATAGATAGATAGATAGATAGATAGATAGAGATAGAGATAGAGATAGAGATAGAGATAGAGATAGATAGAGAGAGAGAGAGAGAGAGAGAGAGAGAGAGAGAGAGAGAGAGAGAGAGAGAGAGAGAGAGAGAGAGAGAGAGAGAGAGAGAGAGAGATTACCTTGAGTGTGGATCTCAACAGAACTTTCTTCTTCCAGATCTCCTCATGAAGCTCTAAATAATATGAGTAATACGAGACGATGTTTCTCCTTTAGATCTCCTTTTTGCTTTGTGTGATAAAGATCTCAGCTGCAGATGTGGAAAAGCAAACGTTTATTTCAATCTTTAATTTTGAAAATTGAAAGATCAAAAGGGAAAGGTGACAATTTTAGATGGAGAGATGGAGAGAGAGAGAGAGAGAGAGAGAGAGAGAGAGAGAGAGAGAGAGAGAGAGAGAGAGAGAGAGAGAGAGAGAGAGAGAGAGAGAGAGAGAGAGAGAGAGAGAGAGAGATGGAAACGGCGGAATAAGGAAAGTTAGAAATGATTTAGGGTTTGAGTTGCTTTTGTTTCAGTGTTTGGCAACGGTCATGGACCGATTTTAGAACCAATAGTCCAATCTATAAAGCCCATTTAAGTCCAATAACCCAATATAATGTTTAAAGTTGCGTGTAAAATGTAATTGGCCCTAGAAGCCCAATGAAATAGATTTTTTGTGCCACAAATAGAAAGTGATTTGGGCCTAAATGCCCATTAAAGGTTTAGTTTAACGGGCCAATAAGCCCATATATTGTTCAATCAAGAAATGTTAACGGCCATATTTCACAATCTGTGTAAGCCCAATATATAATAGTCTGAAGCTCATTATCTTACATTCATTTAGGTAGCCCGTTAAAGTATATTACCCAACTTAAGCATATTATAGTCGTTTTGTTACCCAGGCATAATGTAAGCCCAATATATTATATACAGAATCTCATTAGATTATAGTCGTTTTGTTACCACTTATATGACTACTGCATTTCAGACTTATAACAAAAAAAATCAAAGCATTATAATATATAGTCAACGAAGAAGAATATAAATGAAGAACAATCTACATTAAGACTACATTTCAGACTTGTAACCAAAAAATAAATCAAAGCATGATATATATTTGATATTATACTATATTATTAATGGTTGATCTATCTGAAATTTGTAAAATTCTCAAACAATGAAAGCATTAAACCAGACGAAATCACTGAGCATACGGCAATCAATTTTTTTTAAAACACCAGAATCAAAAAGATGTAAGTAAAACTATACAGAAAAATATCTTACATTTTGTTCCTTGGATGATAGATCGACAGAGCATCATTGTTGAAGTTGAAATCATCACAAATCCAAAGATGTCCTCATATGCAATGAAAATATAAATGTGGTCAGAGACTAAATAAGCAGCAAAAAAAATGAGTTTCAATTTAAAATTGACCCACTCTGCTATATGTTTTACTCAATTTTTACAGAACACAAGTCAGTTGAGCATTTCAAAACAAATTGGTAGCCATAGATGGGGATATATACAGATATATAGAGATCTTACATTTAATCCTCCAGATATGCTCATCTTAGGGTTGACGTCTTTTACATGGTATAAGAATCTGTTACATACCTCATAAAATTAGGGTTTGTAACATATTTTCTATCTATAAAATAATTAACATTTGAAAAAAACAATTACGACAGAGAGATAGTGAGAGGAACTTACTCTTGCAGATCCATGGTTGGCCGAGATTTACAGGCTCGGAAGAGACAATCTGCTAAGGTTTCGTCAGCGAAGGCTAAAAATTGATTTATGTGAAGGTTTAAGAATGCGGAGGTTGAAGATTCACAAAGAAGGACATCGATCGAGACAGCAGAAACAAATTTTGACCTAGATTTTGGCGAAGGTTGAAGAAGTGAACTAATTTCAGATGGCGAAGGATGTTTTTCTTAAAAAAATTGCCATGGATCTGCAAGAAGTGAAGAATACGAAGGATGACAGAGAAAGAGAGTGTGAGAGCGTGGGAGGATAAGAGAGAGGAGACGAAAACGGCAATGGCTCAGATAGGGTTTCTTCATTAGGGTATAGAAGCATCTGGAGCTTGATGCTTCAGATTGGGCTTATTGGCCCATGAACCAGACGAGCCCAAAACCAGTCCAATTTACTTAAGTGAAAGCCGATCAACTGGGCCCATTCGGTACAACCAACCCGATTCGAGATGCATTGGGCTGGAATAGCTGATAATGTGCATGCAGGGAAGAAAAATAATACAAAATGCACATAGGAGTTGCATGTTTTAATTAGTCATTTTTCCCTTTCATGTTTTTCTCACAAAGGCATGTTTTTCTCACAAAGGCAAATACCAATTAAACAGAAGATTACAAGAAAACAAAAGAGTTTTCACTTATGAAATCAGATTGTACAAGTTTTTATTCCAAACACACGGGATCCTAAATCTGAAAATTATCAAAATTGGACTGAAAGAACACTTTGCACATATCCAGTAGACTTTTGTGGTATATTATAGGATTTATATTGATGAAGAAGCTACTAAAAAATGGAGATATGGGTGTGCTTATGTATCAGCCAACATAGCACGACATTGTTTAGTCTACTCTACTGCACAAGTTGGAGATGCTCATTTGCATCAGCAGTGGGCAGGGATAGGGTTGATTTGTCTCCTACGAGAGCATATATGACTGTTGTTTTATTCAATCAAAAGGTCCCAAAAGTTGTAAATTGGAAAAACATGTATGAATGGTATATATTGAATCAAAAGGTCCCAAAATTCATCAACAAATCAACATTTAAACTCTAAATTTAATTCCACCCCCAAAATTCACTCAATCCCAAAAGCTGTAAATTGGAGCCTTAAATTGGAAACCTAAATTCAATTTCAGCAGCAAATATCAATCCAACCCCAAATTTCACTCAATCCCAAAAGCTGAAAATTGGATCTGTAAATTGTTCGGATCTCACCTCATCACCGCTCGCCAAGCTCCAGCCGTCGTGGTCGCGCTCGCCAAGCTCCAGCCGCCCGTGGTCGCGCTCGCCAAGCTCCAGCCGCCGTGGTCGCGTTCGCCCCCATGGTCGCGCTCTTCACCGGCCGTCGCCCACCGTCCATAAGCCACCGGAAGAAGACAATATAGAGTATAAGGTGAGAAGGAGGTGGATCGAAGATGGAGTCTGGACTGAAATGGGGGAAGGGATCGGGGCAAGGGACTGAAATGGGGGAAGGGACCAAAAAATATCTGGGAACTTTTTTTTCTTCTTTTTGCCTTTTATTTTTGGAAAAATGCATCTAAATAATAGCAATTAATATAATTATCACCTTTCAACTATAAATAATAAAAAATTTAAAAATTATAAAAACATATCTAAGCTATGACAATATAACTAAAAAAAATAGTATGAGCATATCTAAACTATGACATATTTTGGATCTATTAACCCATTACAGTTTATAAGGCTTATTAATCATGTAATAGCCCAATAAGCTCAATAATTAAGTTATTTTTGTATATATATACACTAAAACATATAGTCCGTTGTGATAAAAGACGGAGAATTAATTCAAAGTTGGGCCTATTATACCAATTCAAAGTTACATTAAATATTTACGGCCTACACAAATATAATTTGGCCTCATAAGTCTATTTAGTAGTTATAAATTTATATTATATTTTTATAATAGTAAAATAAAAAATAAATTGTAAATTATTTAATTTTTTTGATTACTTATATTAAGTAGTTCCTTATGTTTATTTATTTTTATAATATTAGGGAAACAATAGTAGCATGTAAATTTATTTATTTTACTTTGAATATATTTAAGATTTTGCAGGGTGATTTTGTTATGGACGGATTAACTTGACATAACCGAGCGTTGAGATTGGCTGTTATTAGAGATAAACGACAACGGACAAATTTAAATCGATCAGGTCAATAAATTGCATTCAATTTTTCCACATTTTTTCCAATAAATTGAAATATGAACTTTAATATAAATAGTAATTATGCAGGATCTATTCGTGGAGTTAGTCTCAATTCTTTCGTTATTGATCGTATCCCTTTGTCCGATATTTTAAATGGTTAGTAATTGTTATTCTATAAAGTCTCTATTTAATTCGATTTGACCATCTATATTGTAATCACTGTTTGAAGTTAGATAATACAATATATCTTTAATTTCATGATTCTAAAAAAATGTATAAAATAAATTTAACTATGTTTATAACTATTGTAATTGTTATTCTATAAAGTCTCTATTTAACTATGAAAAATGTATAAAATAAAATTAACTATGTTTATAACAATATATCTTTAATGTTCGATTATTCATGTTTTATTCAAATAACTAATTAAAAAAATATTCAATCAATTACTCATCCATAATTGAATAAATATCTTTATTACAAATAAAGAAAAAAATAAAAAAATCTCGTACAAGACACGGGTATTACACTAGTTTAATAACTAAATCAGAAGCAATTATGCCATGTGTCATCCTATCAATAGTGCCATATCACATCTTTTAACAAATCTGATTGGTTGTTATTTTATTATGGAATCATTTAAAGCTAATATTTTATAATTTTTTTAAAATCCATTTAAAATAATTTTCTTACTAATTATATATTTAGTTTATTAATGAAAAATCATTTATGATATCTTACACGTAATAAGGTTAAACCTAATCAAATGCATAATAAGTTAATAACAGTTATGCTAAAAACACATTTTAATTCGTGCATGTCCATATTCTAATATTCAATCTAAATAAATTCATTATAAAGGACTTAATTGTATGATAAGTACAATATTTTTATAGTGAGTTACATATAGACCTAAATATAAGATCCTTTCAAAATAAAATCAATTCTCTATATAAAACATTTTTATCGTTATATCAATACAAATTAGTTTGTTATCTAATGAAACAGGGACATGCTTCAATTTGATAACCAATGTAATTATTATTTTTCAAATTACTTTTCTAAGGTCAACCAAAAATAATATACAAAAACATAAATTCAAGTATAATATACTCTAAGGAAAGAGAAAACGCTCTCCTCTGGAGAGGGAGCCGGCCCTAGGGGGCTTTTTCCCTCCGACGAGCCACCGCCTCACCGGCCCCGTCTCACCGGCCCCGCCTCACCGGCAACCGCGACTCTCGTCGCCTCTTGGCCACCGCCTCCGACGAGCTACCGCTCCCGACGAGCCCCGCCGCTCCCATGGCCCTCGCCTCACCGGCTTCTACCTCACCGACCAGACGCCGCCGGCAGCTCCGTCTCGCCGGATCTCGCTTCCGGCCTCCCCCCGCCGCCATCACCTCTCCCCCCCTCCGCCACCCTCTCCCCTGCCCCCCTCCGCCACCCTCTCCTCTCCAACCTCCCCCCCGCTGCATCCTTTCTCCCCTCCAAATCCAGATCTCCCCCGCTCCGCCACCCCCCGGCTCATCCCCGCCTCCTTCGCCGCCGCCCTCCTCCCTTCCCTGCCCCCGCCGCCGCCTTTCTCCTCTACGCCCTCCATCCCGGCCCGCCACCGCCCTCCTTCTCGGCCCCGTTTCCCCCGCCCCGCCGCCGCTTCTTTTGTTTTCTCTTTTTTGTTTTTTTCTTCTGTTTCTGTTTTTATTTTTTTAGGTTTGTATTTGTGTGGGTTTGCTTAGCTGGTGTGTTGTACTCCTTTGCTTCTGTTGAGCTGATTAGTTTGTAGATCGAGTTGTTCCAGTCGTGGTCGTGGTTGTGCTGAGGCTCCTGGAGATCCAAACGGCAACGTCAGGGTGGTCGAGACTCCTGAAGATCCTCCATCATGAGTGGGGGCAACATCATGGTTGTTCATTCAACACTTCTCACGATTGTTTTTCCTGTTTGACCCGTCGTCTGGTGGTAGACTCGTTTCTCTTTCTAGTCTTGTAGCTTGTTTTTGCTTTGTTGTATTTTCATTAGCTTGGCTTTGTTGTACTAACTGGTTCTCCAGTTGCCGATTTATCGGCCTCTCGAGTGGTCCGACTTTGTCGGTTACTCGAATTTTTACCCTTATCAAAAAAAAATATATATATACAAAAGTTAGTTGAGATCTAATTTTATTATTTAAATGTTAAATTTGACTATATAAATCCAATTATATTTACACTATAAGCTAAACTATATCAATTTTCAATTTTATCATTTCAATCTTAAATTGAGCTATTTGAATCTAATTATATCTTCACTATAATCAAGGAGTATTAAGGCCAAGTGTTAATTGATGTAGTTCTTTATTAGGGGTCATTTTTCGTATAATTGCTAAGATATAGCTATCCCACCAAACTAAGTTCTTTAAAATAAATTTAAAATAACCAATTAAATATCTTGTGTTATCTTCTACATAATTAATATTATTTTATTTTTTTGATATAAGGCAAATAAGAGGGCTCATTCAATAATAGAATGACAACCTTGAATCATCGCAATGGATGAACTTTACAAATTTATTACCGAAGTTATCATATATCGAGTTCAAATTATGGAACTCATAACGAAAAGTATGAAGTGCTCGCTCCGAAAGATTAGTAAAGGAGAGGATCTGTTACAACCGGACAAAGTCAGTTGAAGTAATCTCATGTGTAGCTAGAAAATCAGCTGCGTAGTTTACTTCCTTAAAAAATGGTGTACCTGTATACAGTCAAAAAAAGAAAGTAAAGTAGAAATGTCAAGAATAATTAGGTGACAAAACAAAACATCATGGTCGGCATGTTGTTGGGGATCCCCTCTGTGAGGTTTGCGGCAGGACTGAGTCTGGTTTCCACGCCCTTTTCGAATGCCCTATGGCCCGAAAAATTTGGAAGCCTGCTTTTCGGTTGACTTGGTGGGGTCGTAGAGCTTCATTGACGATTCAATTTTTTGATCATGTCTCTGCTAGACTCGAAAAAAATGAATTGGAGTTATGGGCTAGCCTCCTCTAGCATATCTAGAATGCCCGAAATAAGCGAATCTTCGATGGTGTCATTGCTGAACCGTCAGAAATTTTCCAAGCTGTCCGTATTCTACAGGATGAATTCCGGATCTGTTCCTCTCGTGTCATGGTTGATTTCAGTTGTCTGAACTCGACTTCGCAGGTTGTGGGTTGCTCGAAATGGTCAAAGCTTCCTGACGGCTTCCTTAAGGTCAATTGCGATGCTTCTGTTAAGGCGACCGGTGGGTGTGGTATTGGTTTTGTTATTCGGGATTCGACGGGTGCGATCTGCTATTATGGATCGCGAAGGGTGCCCGCCTCTCAAGATGTTGACATCGTGGAAGCGGAGGCCATTCTATGGGCTCTTGAGTCTTGTGCTAAACAAGGAATTACCCATCTGATTGTTGAGTCAGATTGCATCTCCATTATCTCCAAGCTCCGGATGGCATGTTGTTTGAAAGGCCCGCTAGGCGCGCTTATCTCTCGCATTAAATCGTCCAGTGGCGCTTTCGTGGATTGCACTTGGGCCCATGTTCGTCGCCAAGCTAATTGTGCTGCTTATTTTTTAGCCTCTCTTCATCCTTCAGCATCCATGTTCTGTTTGTTTCATGGTTCTTTGCCTCTTGGTTTTGAAGGGACTCTGTATGCTGATTTACATGGTTAATGCATATTGGTTTTGATGCTAAAAAAAATAAAAAAATTGGGCGGATTTCCCACGGTATCTTTCAAGTTCCACGAATTGAGTTTATAAGAGTTAAATTATCGCCTTCTATTATCAAATTTTTAATATTCAAATTAAGAACTTTGTAAATTCCAAACAAAACTGCATAAGCCTCTGTTTGTAAGACGGTGGTATCCGGAATCCGGTCCCGAAAAATGGACATAATCTTTCCATTAGAGTATCGAATTATGTAGCCAATGTGGGAGGAGTGGTTATACTTTTTGGACACATCAAAGTTTAACTTTGCCCAGCCAGAAGGAGGTTTTGTCCAAATCCTATTAGTTCTACGAGTTCTATTGCGTTTAATGGAAGGTTTGTAAGTAGATGTGGAACTTAGGGTCAAAGTGTACCAGGAATGGAATTGAAAATAAGCTTGGTCTGAAGGTAGAAGATTATGGTTACTATTGTTTCTATCGAAAATTATTGAATTACGATGGTTCCAAATGGCCTACCAAAGGAAGAACATGGGTTTAGGAGACGAATTCGATGTTATGAAGTAGTTAATACCCGTTAGGAAGTCTGATGTTGATTGGATGGAAAATGTTGTATGGATGATTTTGGAGATTAGAGATCATTTGTTGGGTATATGGGCATTCAAAGAAAAAATTGTAGATATCTTATTATTCAAATTACATAAACTACATTGTGACGGAACTTTAAAAAAGTGTCTATTTAATCTTTCTGTAGTAGGAAGACAATCCGAGACTGCTTTCTAGATAAAATGTTGAATCTTTGGAGAAATTTTTAATATTATAATAAAATCTCAAAAGATCATACTAGAACTATGTGATTCAATTATTAATAACTAAAGCTGAAATAATAGCATCATGTATCATTCAGTTAATTACGTCACATTACATCCCTTTTAACAAATCTTACCGATTATCATATATTATGGGTCCACCTATTAAATAATTAAATATAAATAATGTGTTTGATATTGTTAATTAAGTGATTCTTGATTTATATTAAGTTGTTTGAGACATATCAAATCAAATGTTAGTTGTTAGATTTTTATGGTTAATACTTAATAATAATAGAATTTTCAATAAATTGTGACAAATCATAATAATAAGATGAACTTGAATTGAGTTATTAATTTACTAGTAATTTTGATCAATTGTTTTTGTTGATTTTTTTATTATTTCCACAAACTAAAGTAGATATAAAAAACAAAGATTAATCGAACTAATATTTCTTACTACTCAATTTATAATATTACTTGAGTATAAACTTTATTCCTTACCTTTGGGGTCCTTAAAGTGCAATATCATCCTCAACAACACCAACACTTATAATAATCGTTCATTATTATTAAGTATTAACCAAGGCAAAGATATTAATTTGTTATAAAATGTTGTTGTTTTACCAATAATTATAAATTTGTGTTTCAAATTGTTATATTTATTCAATTTATGCTTATTGTTGATTATTACATAGTAAAATCATATAACGACAATAACAAATTATGAATATCGCCCCAGTGCAGGGCACATGCCTTGATCTAGTAAAAATAAAAACAAGAAGAGTAGAGTGGGAAATTCAAACATGGGTTGAAATGTTCTCCCTCACCCCCTTATTCCTACTACCATAAATGAACTTTGTGTTTAAAATCGAGCCTCCTATATGAACGACATTTTTTGCCTATATACACGAAAATCTGTATGCACAGAAATTGCATACGTCATTTCTGTGCGTACAGGTGAAAATATGTATAAATCGTAAGATTATACGTATTTTATTTTTAAAAAATATAAATCTGTACGCAATACTTTAGCGTACGCTAAAGTAATGCGTACAGATTGGGCCATCCCATATTAGGGTCGGCCCAACTTCTAAAACCTGTACGCAATATTTTAGCGTACGCTAAAATATTGCGTACTGCGTAGAGCTAAAAAAGGCTTGCTCCTTTGGGATTTTTTTTGAAATTTGGCTCCTACGCCAGATTTTGGCGTAGGATTAAAAAAAAAAATCCTGGGCGCAACCAAGTGAACAATATATCTTTTTAAATCTGCATTTGACTCTAGTAATAGACGTTTTCAAGTAATCAGGGTTACATGAAAATATATTTGTTTGTATCATGAGGTTTCAATATACTTTTATTCATGTACGTTTCTCCACCAATTCGTTTGATATTAACTGTTTGTTATTATTATTCACGAAAATCACATATAACTATGAATATATCTTATAGTTATATCCAATTTGGTTATATCTTATAGTTATATGCTACGGTTATATTCTTTAGTTATATACTATGGTTATATCCTATAGTTATATACTATGGTTATATCTTATAGTTATCAATATGGTTATATCTTATGGTTATATCTTATAGTTATATACTATGGTTTTATTCTTTAGTTATATACTATGCGTATGTCCTATAGTTATATACTATGGTTATGTCCTATAGTTATATACTATGGTTATATCTTATAGTTATCAATTTGGTTATATCTTATGGTTATATCCTATAGTTATATACTATGGTTATAGCTTATAGTTATATCCAATTTGGTTATATCTTATAGTGCTACGGTTATATTCCTTAGTTATATACTATGGTTATATCCTATAGTTATATACTATGGTTATATCTTATAGTTATCAATATGCTTATATCTTATGGTTATATATTATAGTTATATACTACGGTTTTATTCCTTAGTTATATACTATGGTTATGTCCTATAGTTATATACTATGGTTATGTCCTACAGTTATATACTATGGTTATATCTTATAGTTATCAATTTGGTTATATCCTATGGTTATATCGTATAGTTATATACTATGGTTATATCTTATAGTTATATCCAATTTGGTTATATCTTATAGTTATATGCTACGGTTATATTCTTTAGTTATATACTAGGGTTATATCTTATAGTTATATACTATGGTTATATCTTATACTATGGTTATATCATATATCTTATAGTTATATAGCTATATGATATAACCAAATTGGATATAACTATAAAGATATAACCAAATTGGATAAACTATAAGATATAACCATAGTTTATAACTATAGGATATAATCATAGTATATAACTATAGGATATAACCATAGTATATAACCATAAGATATAACCAAATTGGATATAACTATAGGATATAACCATAGTATATAACTACAGGATATAACTATAGTATATAACTAAAGAATATAACCGTAGTATATAACAATAAGATATAATCAAATTGGATATAACTATAAGACATAATCATAGTATATAATTATAAGATATAACGATATGATATAACTATAAGATATAACTACAAGATATATAACCATAGTATATAACTAAAGGATATAACCATAAGATATAACCAAATTGGATATAACTATAGGATATAACCATAGTATATAACTATAGGATATAACCATAGTATATAACTATAGGATATAACCATAGTATATAACTATAGGATATAACCATACTATATAACTAAAGTATATAACCATAGTATATAACTATAGGATATAACCGTAGTATATAACTATAGGATATAACCATAATATACAACTAAAGAATATAACCGTAGTATATAACTATAATATATAACCATAAGATATAACCAAATTAGATATAACTATAAGATATAATCATAATATATAATTATAAGATATAACGATATGATATAACCAAATTGGATATAACTATAAGATATAACCATAGTATATAACCATACTATATGACTAAAGGATATAACCATAGTATATAACTATAGGATATAAGCATAAGATATAACCAAATTGAATATAACTATAAGATATAACCATAGTATATAACTATAGGATATAACCATAGGATATAACCATATTATATAACTATAGGATATAACCATAGTATATAACTAAAGAATATAACCGTAGTATATAACTATAAGATATAACATAAGATATAACCAAATTGGATATAACTATAAGATATAATCATAGTATATAATTATAAGATATAACGATATGATATAACCAAATTGGATATAACTATAAGATATAACAATAGGATGAAACTATAGAATATAACCATAAGATATAACCAAATTGGATATAACTATAAGATATAACCATAGTATATAATTATAGGATATAACCATAGTATATAACTATAGGATATAACCATAAGATATAACTAAAGGATATAACCATAAGAAATAACCAAATTTGATATAACTATAAGATATAACAATAGGATATAACCATAGTATATAACTATAGGATATAACCATACTTGTAATACCCCTTAATTTTAGTAAGGGTATTTGGGTAATTTTCCCAACCTTCGTTCAATAATTATTTCACTTTCAGTGGAGTTTGGATTTTCCGTAACATCCATGATATCCGAAATAATTTCTTGAGTGGTATAAAATACATTCGATGTATTTTCTGGACTTAGAATATTTTTTTGGATACAAATATATAATTTTCGGGGTTTAAAACCCATACCAAAGCTACGTGTAGCTTATATTCCTCATCATCAGAACTTGGGAAATGAAGCCGACTTGAAATTCGGATTGAATTTCAGCAAAGACCAACTCAAATCAAATTAGATTTGATGAAGTATCTGCAAAGAGGAGCTACGTGTCCTCACATCAAGAAATCAGAAGCTACGTGTATTTCCTTCATCCTCAAGCAAAAGACTTGGGGTTAAATATCAGCAAAGGGGTGCCGAAATATGAGGGCGTCAAAAAAAATCCCCTTTCTCTTCTCCTCTCGTCATCTCTCGGTGAGCTTCCTCTGCCCAACCAGTCGTTCTTTCTTCTTCGACGAGCTCCCCCTGTTCACGCGTCCCTCCGGCAAGCCCAGCCTTCCCTGTTGTGGGTGCTGCGTGGCTACAGGGTGGTGGTTGCGGTGTGGTGGCTGAGATCGCCGACGACGAGAACCTTCCCGACGTGTTGAAGGCGTAGCCGAGCTGCTGTGTTTGTTGTGTTGTTGTGTGCTGTTGCTGTTGTTGATTGTTGTGGGAGGTTGAAGGAAGTGAATAGTGACGAGTGGGCCCCCTCCTTTGTTTTGACTTTGTTGGGCCGTGAAGCCCAATTAACCTTCCGTCCAAATTTAACCCGAAATTATTCGAGCGGTATAATTTCGATTCCCTTTTATCTGTATCTGTCTTTAGGAAAATTCAATCAATATTCTTATGATTTAAAATCATAAGAATTTATTGAATTTTCCTTAAGTTCGTCCAGACAAATTAATTGAGATTAATTAATATGTCAAGTGTTGAATCGCGAGTGGACTCATAATCCGTTGGAGCTATCTGAAGCTTAGGCCATATCCTCGGAAAGGATATCATCAGTAGTCGTCTCGTCTAGATTCATCGCCGAATCTATTCCAGGCAAGTGGCGGTTCGCTCTTGCTCATCGTTCCATATTTACATTAATTATCAGTTGTTTATCTGAGTATTTAATTTGGAATGATTACTGTGTTTGTCTGGAATTGGTTTTATAAACTGTTTTGTAAAATCATATAATAGGTTGTATATCTGTTAGAACGACGCTATTATCTGTGATCGCCTTTCGGGCATTTATGTGGATTTATCCTGTACTGTGGTTGTGTTGTAATTGTAAGTTAGCACGGGTATTTGTAGGAACGCCTGGATCCTGAGAGTTCCATGCGCGTTCCTTTATAACTGTAAGGGCGATGAAGACCCAACGATTGTTGAAGTTTGAACTCAGTGAGGTTCATTCTTTTAAAGGGCGAGCAAAACCTGCGATAGTAAAAGTTTGGACTCTGTGAGGTTCATTCTTTCGATGTAGATTCAGAGGTTTGGACTCGGTGAGGTTCATTCCTTAGATATGGGTCCTGCATGACAGGGACATATATTAAAAGCTTTTAACGTGTTAATCGTTTTGGAATTAAATAAGATAAGGTGCCCAAGAGCACTTAATTAATATACCTTTGGCGAGTAGTGTAGCTAAGTAAATAGTACAGCTAGGAAAGCTCTTCTTGACTTTTGATCAGAGTACGTTCTCTTTCCAATCTGGATTCGCTGTAAGCGATGAGGTTGGTCGTGAACCGAAACATCTTAGTCAGTTTTTAAATCATCGTTATGTGGTTTTGTAAGATCCAGACTTGAATGTAGTACGTTCTCCTTCCGATCTGGATTCGCTGTAAGCGGTGAGGTTGGTTGTGAGCCGAAGCATCTCAGTCAGCTTTTAATCGCTGTTGTTTGATTCTGTAAACTTTCCAGATTTGTCATATTTTCCTTAAAGACTCATTTCCTTTGGAGTCTTCTTTTGGGTTGATTGCTGTAAGACTCGGTCTTTCAGAATCTTCTCTTGTTCATGCCTTTTCATATATTCCAGTAGGAGTATGATGGTTGACTATCGTCATCGGTTGTTATTCGAGAAGCGATGAGTCTAACCTAATATGACTGCTTCGAACCACTCTGTTGTATACCCTTGCATAGTCTTTCATTAGACTAACCAACCGTAATTGTTCTCTGCATGGTTGGCTGGTGTCATCCGTTCGATTCGGCACATCAGATGAGTCGAGGACCCATGAAGGCTAGATCGACTATGAACATGAACGGTATTTGAAAATGTTTTAATCAGGCTACGATCTTTGGGCGTTGACTACTGAAGTCAATACTCTTGTAAATTATTTTAAGTCTTCCGCTGTATTGTAATAACTCTGTATTTTGTCGCATTTAGAATTGTATTGAAATTCCGCGACTATGTTTTAAATGAAAGTTATGGTAATTGTGTATCATAATTGTTCTTTATGAATTGTGTTTCAATGGTAAAGCATGGGGTGGCTTCGGTGTGGAAACCGAGGTCACTGGCGATAATACCTTTCCAAATGGGTTAAAATTTGGGGGTGTTACAGATTTGGTATCAGAGCTAAAGTTTGTTTTTAAAACAAATTGGGTATTTTGAAAGGTTTTATCCTTCTAAAACTATTTCCCGTTTTGAACTAAAAATGTCTTCCAAACGAATTTGAAATAAATACCGTTCATAGTCGTGCCTTCTTTAGTCTGATATGAGAGGTATGGGAGTTACCTCTATATCTAGAGAGACTGACCTATTCTTGTTGTTGTAAGACATAGGTGTTTGTCTATTCTTTTGAAAGGACTCGAAAGGTGCCGAGATGATTCTATCATCTCTAGCAAGGTTAAATTTCCCTGTTTCTCAGAGATATTTCGAGGTTGGAGGACCTAGTAGTCCCCTCGAAGGTATCAAGTATGTACTTCCTGAGTTGGTAGTACTAATATCCTAGTGCTGTAATCTCCGAATAATTTGGTGTGAATGCTCGAGAGATTAGTGTAGATGAATCTTGTGCTCTATGTTCATAATTCATCTATAGAATTACCAAGTTGATCTATTCTAAGTGATTTTATTACATTGATATATGGGATAATTAAGGAATTGCTCTTAGGAGTTTTGATGTCTAAGTATGATGTCACAGTCGTTGACATTCATTGTTGAGGAAACGAATACGGAGGATGAATGCTCGATGCAGTCGGGATTTGCATCCGTATGAGAATTCATGGGATGAACCTAAGGTAGAGTTCGTTGAGCCGTTAAGGTAGGACAATGAAATATTGTAATAACGACGTTTAAATGGAAGCGATTTTCAAGGGAACTCTAAGGAAAATCCCGAGGAAAATCCTAAGGAAGATCCTCAAGGAGAGGAAAATCCTAGGGGAGATCCCGGGGAAGATCCTCAGAAGAAGGAAGATCCGGAGGAAGATCCTCTAGAGGAGGAAGATCCTACGGAAGATCCTTAGAAGGAAGAAGATCCAGAGGAAAACCCTGAGGAAGATTCTCGAGAGGGGGAAGATCCGGAGGGAACTTTCGATGAGAACCCGGAGGAAGACCCCGTAAGGCAAGGCTAGAAGAGTCTGATGCCTAAAGTGTTCATTTATGCGTATCTTTTAGGAAATAAGTATATTGGGAGAAGTTATGGAAAAATTTGTTTCTTCTTGAGACATTATATTCCTAGTATTTGGAGGTATAGGTTATGTGGAGTTAATGAGATTAAAAGTTATATATCACTTGTGTACTTGAGATTTTTGTTCCACTAGAAGTATATAGAGGTGGACTAGTGCAAAGTCCGGAATGTCTAGTAGTGGAATCATGTTGTAGGCATTAGTGTGGATAAAGAGTTGTGAAGGAATAAGTTGATTAAAGGAATAGTTCTATAAGAACTCGTTTTCCCTATTTTGCGATCTTGAGTAAGACTGTGAAATCCGGAGTTATGATGGTCGGGATCATAAGTAAGTATGACCCATGTAGGACCAATGGTTAAAGCTTTTGGAAAAGCCAAGTACGAAATCATAGGTATCCTTTGGGGAGATCTATTTGAGATTCGTTTGAGGTAATATAAGAAAATGATGCGATTAAGTCCTGGATGGATAGTAGATTGCGTGATGAATATAAGGATTTTAAGTTAGAAATAAGTCATTTAAGACGGTACGAGTCGTTGGACTCGATAAGTGGAATTTCCAGAGGATGAAGAGCTAGGACTCTTGGGAATTGTCAAGGATTGACATCTTGTGAGCATGTCATCTATAAGGCTTATGGTATCATTCTCTTTGAGGAAATATGAGTAATATCTTATGTGATACGTTTCGAGGAACGTAGGAATAAGATATTGTGATTATTCTTGAATCTTAAAGGAGTTAAGTTAGGAATTGTTTAAAGAGATGTGTTAAATTATTCTTGTAAGGATTTTAAGTTAGAGATGGTGTAAGGCCAGTCTTACTTTAAGATAAGTGATGGGATTGTATAAAGTACCATTAAGGGAATTAATGAAGTTATGATTCGAGGTTACTAAGATTTAATATCTGAGTTGTAAGAAGTTAATGTATAAAACTTGGGTTTGTCTATAGAGAGATTGGAGGAGAAATGTGTGTTCTCCTATTGAAGGTGCATTAATATCGTTATGATAATTTTGGGAGACCATTATTATAAGGTAAACATGATCTTATGGAGTTAGTAAGAATTATTACCTGGTATGTTATATGGAGATAAGGTTGTATGATGATGTTATGATTAAGGATATTAAGTTCAGATAGTAAAGTTGATGTTGAGGCAGGTTCCTCATCAGTTTAATGCAAGTTTCGGGGTCAAAACTTTTCTTAAGGGGGTAGTAATGTAATACCCCTTAATTTTAGTAAGGGTATTTGGGTAATTTTCCCAACCTTCGTTCAATAATTATTTCACTTTCAGTGGAGTTCGGATTTTCCGTAACATCCATGATATCCGAAATAATTCCTTGAGTGGTATAAAATACATTCGATGTATTTTCTGGACTTAGAATATTTGTTTGGATACAAATATATAATTTTCGGGGTTTAAAACCCATACCAAAGCTACGTGTAGCTTATATTCCTCATCATCAGAACTTGGGAAATAAAGCCAACTTGAAATTCGGATTGAATTTCAGCAAAGACCAACTCAAATCAAATTAGATTTGATGAAGTATCTGCAAAGAGGAGCTACGTGTCCTCACATCAAGAAATCAGAAGCTACGTGTATTTCCTTCATCCACAAGCAAAAGACTTGGGGTTAAATATCAGCAAAGGGGTGTCGAAATATGAGGGCATCAAAAAAATCCCCTTTCTCTTCTCCTCTCGTCATCTCTCGGTGAGCTTCCTCTGCCCAGCCAGTCGTTCTTTCTTCTCCGACGAGCTCCCCCTGTTCACGCGTCCCTCCGGCAAGCCCAGCCTTCCCTGTTGTGGGTGTTGCGTGGCTACAGGGTGGTGGTTGCGGTGTGGTGGTTGTGGTGGCTGAGATCGCCGACGACGAGAACCTTCCCGGCGTGTTGAAGGCGTAGCCGAGCTGCTGTGTTTGTTGTGTTGTTGTGTGATGTTGCTGCTGTTGATTATTGTGGGAGGTTGAAGGAAGTGAATAGTGACGAGTGGGCCCCCTCCTTTGTTTTGATTCTGTTGGGCCGTGAAGCCCAATTAACCTTCCGTCCAAATTTAACCCGAAATTATTCGAGCGGTATAATTTCGATTCCCTTTTATCCATATCTGTCTTTAGGAAAATTCAATCAATATTCTTATGATTTAAAATCATAAGAATTTATTGAATTTTCCTTAAGTTTGTCCAGACAAATTAATTGAGATTAATTAATATGTCACGTGTTGGATCGCGAGTGGACTCATAATCCGTTGGAGCTATCTGAAGCTTAGGCCATATCCTCGGAAAGGATATCATCAATAGTCGTCTCGTCTAGATTCATCGCCGAATCTATTCCAGGCAAGTGGTGGTTCGCTCTTGCTCATCGTTCCATATTTACATTAATTATCAGTTGTTTATCTGAGTAATTAATTTGGAATGATCACTGTGTTTGTCTGGAATTGGTTTTATAAACTGTTTTGGAAAATCATATAATAGGTTGTATATCTGTTAGAACGACGTTATTATCTGTGATCGTCTTCCGGGCATTTATGTGGATTTATCATGTACTGTGGTTGTGTTGTAACTGTAAGTTAGCACGAGTATTTGTAGGAACGCCTGGATCCTGAGAGTTCCATGCGCGTTCCTTTATAATTGTAAGGGAGATGAAGACCCAACGATTGTTGAAGTTTGAACTTAGTGAGGTTCATTCTTTTAAAGGGCGAGCAAGACCCTGCGATAGTAAAAGTTTAGACTCTATGAGGTTCATTCTTTCGATGTAGATTCAGAGGTTTGGACTCGGTGAGGTTCATTCCTTAGATATGGGTCCTGCGTGACAAGGACATATATTAAAAGCTTTTAACATGTTAATCGTTTTGGAATTAAATAAGATAAGGTGTCCGAGAGCACTTAATTAATATACCTTTGGCGAGTAGTGTAGCTAAGTAAATAGTGCAGCTAGGAAAGCTCGTCTTGACTTTTGATCAGAGTACGTTCTCTTTCCAATCTGGATTCGCTGTAAGCGATGAGGTTGGTCGTGAACCGAAACATCTTAGTCAGTTTTTAAATCATCGTTATGTGGTTCTGTAAGATCCAGACTTGAATGTAGTACGTTCTCCTTCCGATCTGGATTCGCTGTAAGCGATGAGGTTGGTTGTTAGCCGAAGCATCTCAGTCAGCTTTTAATCGCTGTTGTTTGATTCTGTAAACTTTTCAGATTTGTCATATTTTCCTTAAAGACTCATTTCCTTTGGAGTCTTCTTTTGGGTTGATTGCTGTAAGACTCGGTCTTTCAGAATCTTCTCTTGTTCATGCCTTTTCATATATTCCAGTAGGAGTATGATGGTTGACTATCGTTATCGGTTTTTATTCGAGAAGCGATGAGTCTAACCTAATATGACTGCTTCGAACCACTTTGCTTTATACCCTTGCATAGTCTTTCATTAGACTAACCAACCGTAATTGTTCTCTGCATGGTTGGCTGGTGTCATCCGTTCGATTCGGCACATCAGATGAGTCGAGGACCCATGAAGGCTAGATCGACTATGAACATGAACGGTATTTGAAAATGTTTTAATCAGGCTACGATCTTTGGGCGTTGACTACTGAAGTCAATACTCTTGTAAATTATTTTAAGTCTTCCGTTGTATTGTAATAACTCTGTATTTTGTCGTATTTAGAATTGTGTTGAAATTCCGCGACTTTGTTTTAAATGAAAGTTATGGTAATTGTGTATCATAATTGTTCTTTATGAATTGTGTTTCAATGGTAAAGCCTGGGGTGGCTTCGGTGTGGAAACCGAGGTCACTGGCGGTAATACCTTTCCAAATGAGTTAAAATTTGAGGGTGTTACAATACTATATAACTAAAGGATATAACTATAGGATATAACCATAAGATATAACCAAATTGGATATAACTATAAGATATAACCATAGTATATAACTATAGGATATAACCATAGTATATAACTAAAGAATATAACCGTAGTATTAAACTATAAGATATAACCATAAGATATAACCAAATTGGATATAACTATAAGATATAATCATAGTATATGATTATAAGATATAACGATATGATATAACCAAATTGGATATAACTATAAGATATAACAATATGATATAACTATAGGATATAACAATATGATATAACAATAGGATATAACTATAGGATATAACCATAAGATATAACCAAATTGGATATAACTATAAGATATAACCATAGGATATAACTATAGGATATAACCATAGTATATAACTATAGGATATAACCATAAGATATAACTAAAGGATATAACCATAAGATATAACCAAATTGGATATAACTATAAGATATAACCATATTATATAACTATAGGATATAACCATAAGATATAACCAAATTGGATATAACTATAGGATATAACCATAGTATATAACTAAAGGATATAACCATAGTATATAACTATAGGATATAACCATAAGATATAACCAAATTGATAACTATAAGATATAACCATAGTATATAACTATAGGATATAACCATAGTATATAACTATAGGACATAACCATAGTATATAACTAAAGAATAAAACCGTAGTATATAACTATAAGATATAACCATAAGATATAACCATATTGATAACTATAAGATATAACCATAGTATATAACTATAGGATATAACCATAGTATATAACTAAAGAATATAACCGTAGCATATAACTACAAGATATAACCATAGTTATATGTGATTTTTTAGAATAATAATAACAAACAGTTAATATCAAACGAATTGGTGGAGAAACGTACATGAATAAAAGTATATTGAAACCTCATGATAAAAATGAATTTATTGCCATGTAACCCTGATTACTTGAAAACGTCTATTACTAGAGTCAAATGCAGATTTAAAAAGATATATTGTTCACTTGGTTGCGCCCAGGATTTTTGTTTTTTAATCCTACGCCAAAATCTGGCGTACGCGAGATTCTAGCGTAGGAGCCAAATTTCAAAAAAAATCCCAAAGAAGCAAGCCTTTTTTAGCTCTACGCAGTACGCAATATTTTAGCGTACGCTAAAATTGCGTACATGTTTTAGAAGTTGGGCCGACCCTAATATGGGCTGGCCCAATCTGTACGAATTACTTTAGCGTACGCTAAAGTAATGCGTACATATTTATACTTTTTTTAAAAATAAAATAAAATAAAATACGTATAATCTTATGATTTATACGTATTTTCACTTGTACGCACAGAAATGGCGTACGCAATTTCTGTGCGTACAGATTGTCGTGTATATAGGCGAAAAATATCGTTCATATAACAGCAACCTTTAAAATAGGTCCATTTACTTAATTTTTTATATAAAAAAGTTAGCCATATTTACAAAATTGTCAATGTGTGTCATTCCCCCTTTTGGTTCTCAGCTTAAGCATGTTCTCGTGTTAACATTAGTTCTCATGAGAACCAATTGCTATATATATGTTCTGTAGTTGATAAAAATGTCATCTATAATACATTAAAAATTAGTTTTTTTAAGCAATAAATGCCACTATTCAATTAAGTATGTAGAACATTTGTAAGAATGTAGAAATTGTATATTATAAGTTTTTGTTATAGAATAAAAAAATATATATATAATAACATCTAAAGATTTTAGTAGGGGTGTTCAAATCTCGATCGGACCGGACCGAAAATGACCGGACCGGACCAGTGAAAATACGGTCCGGTCTCCGGTTCAGATAATTTCCTTAATCCGGTTTCGGTCCGGTCCGGTCCAAACCCGGAAAAAAAACGGTCCCGATTGGTGGACCGGATTTTTTTTTTTAATTTATATGTTTTTTTGGAGATTTATATGTATTTTTTTATAGATATTTTTCTTAATTTAATAAGTTAGGAGTATATATATTTTTTAGATTTTTTTTTTAGATTTTAACAAGAATTTTATTTTATTTTTTTAAAATAAAGTCCGGTCTAAACCGGTTCTAGACCGGACCGGAACTGGACCGGACCGAATAGGTCCGGTCCGGACTTTTGAAAAAATCCGGTCCGGACCAGATTAACATCCCTAGATTTTAGTATTCTAATTTAAAAAGCTTAGGCCAAAAAATATAAGTAACTAGTATTTGTTATTAATATGAAACAATGAAGAAAACAAATAAAAATATAAAGTAATATTATAATTAGTATTAGAAAAACAACTTTAGAATAAAATATGTTAAGTATCTTTTTATAAGACGTTATTTAGTACAAGTTAGCTTTTTTAGCTATAAATGCTACTATTTAATTGAACATATAGAATTTTTTTAAGAATGTAGAAATTGTTATATATTAACATATTTATAAGTTTTTTTATATAATAAAATATAATAAATCTATAAATTTTAGTATTCTAAGCTAACATTTTAGGCCAAAATTTAAATAGTATTTCTTATTAATATGCAACAATGAATAAAATAAAATAGAAATGCAGTAAACATATAAAGTAGTATTATAGTTTGAAATTAGAAAAACAAATTTATAGTAAAATATGTTAAGTACTTTTTTATAAGAAATTATTTAGTACAAGTTAAAAAACATAAAACTTAAAAGTTATTCTTAACTATAAATCAAAATCATAGAGCAAAAAATATAAAATTTTAACTCACATTTATAACCTATGTATATCATAATAACAATTACACATAGAGATGTCAAAAAGTGACCGAACCCGTTTTACCGACCTGACCGACCCGTATTTGGACCCGGTCCGACCTGACCGAAATTTTTGGTAACCTGAATTTACCAAACCCGAATCTAACCCGAGAATGTATGATTGAACCCGACAAATCCGTACCCGACCCGATTAACTAATAAATGTGGAGTATTAGTAAAATATAACATAAAATGTGTATGATAAATGACATATAAATAATGGTAATATGCTCAATTATCTTAAATAAAGAATATTGTTATACTTATATCATTTTTTATAATTCAGAATTTTTTAAATTAATATAATATAAATTAAAATTTAAATATGATTTTGGTCTACTAATTTCAATTACATTAAAATAATTAATATTATTATTATTTTTAATTGATTTTAACTTATTTTGACATATTTAATTAGTTTTTAACTATTTAATAATATTTTAATAATGAACAACATATTTAAAAAATGACGATCTTGACCCGTTGGTCAACCTGAACCGCAAGTTGACTTATAATGACTCGACTTGGCTTGAACTGTTATCCGAATTGACCCGATCCGTTCTCAACTCAAACCCGAAATAATCGAGCCGACTTGACCAACCTGATTGACAGATCTAATTACACTCATAATAAATAATTAAATATGTAAAAATTCAAACGTTATTTTCTCTATTATATAAAAACAAAAGATTCAGAGATAGAAAAAAAAATCATATATTTATATCACTGGAACAAGAAGATTGAGCGGTCGACTTATTGTATCATGTTAGCTTTGTATATCACTAGTGTTTTAGTAGTGTATCATAATATGTATGTCTTTGTATATCACTAGTCATAATTAATAACATATACTTCAGTTCAGATCTGGTACGAACAACTCTTAATGTGTAAAATGCGGATGAACAGGAGTCGTCAGATGAGGGGAGTTGAGGGCTGAGATTAGAAGGATAAAAATAGGTTAGTTCAACAAAAAATGAATCCGGTTCATTTAAAGTGGCATTTTCGTAAATAATGTAAACAATGCATGCGGAGGGGTAATTTTTTTTTCTAAATCCTTTTTTTTAACCCTTTTTTTTTTCCTGAACCCAATTTTTTTTCCTGAACTAATGCACTAAGAATACCTAGGTTCATAGATTTTGTACCATAGGTTCATAACATTTATACTAGAGGTTCACAAACTTTGTACCAGAGATTCACAAACTAACTTTATACTAAGGTTCACAAACTTTATGCTAGTGGTTAACAAACTTATACGTAGGTTGACAATACGTTATTAAAATGCACTAATGTACCTAGGTTCATACATATTATGCGAGAGGTTCATAAATTTTAAAATTCACGAATCTAACCTAGGTTCACAAATGTATGATTGAACTTAGGTTCACAAACTTTATACGAGAGGTTCACAAACAAATAAAACTAATACTAGAAGTTCATAAACCCTAAACATAGGTTCAAAAATTCTAAACCGAGGTTGATAAACCCTATTCTAGAGGTTTATAAACCCTAACGAAGGTTTATAAACCCTATTTTAGAGGTTCATAAAACCTAAAGAGTGGTTCCTAAAACATATTCTAAAGGTTCATAAACCCTAAATGAAGGTTCATAAACCCTATTCTAGAGGTTCATAAACTCTTATACAAGAGGTTCATAAACCCTTATTCAAGAGGTTCATAAAACCTAAACAGTGGTTCCTAAAACATATTCTAACGGTTCATAAACCCTAAATGAAGGTTCATAAACCCTATTCTAGAGGTTCATAAACTCTTATACAAGAGATTCATAAACCCTTATTCAAGAGGTTCATAAACCCTATTCTAGAGGAGGTTTATAAACCTTTAATGTATTACGTATGAACCTTTAGTGTATTACGTATAAACCTCATACAAATACCTAAAAAATGAACTCATTGTAACATCCCAGGCCAAGCTACCCCAGCCACCAAGCCGCCCAGCCACCCAACGGTGCCGGCGCCGGTACTGGTGCCGCCTGGTTGTCCAAGGGCATGTAGCCCACACACCCAACCCTTCCCCCATTTAAATGGGTAGGTTTTTGCCCACGGGGATCGAACCCGGGACCTTTAGATACAAGGGCAATGCCTTACCACTTGTATCACCAATTGTGCTGCACAACCAGGCGGCACCAGTACCGACGCCGGCACCGTTGGGTGGCTGGGCGGCTTGGTGGCTGGGGTAGCTTGGCCTGGGATGTTACAAAAAAGTACACTTTGAATGAGAGGGGCTCCGACCTTATAGGGCCAGCCATTTCTCTATCCATGGGCCATAGCCCATGTACCCCAACCAAATCCCCATGGCTGGGAGGTTGTTCGTGAGTCTCGAACTCGAGACCTCACGCTTTAACAAGCGTCTTAACGCCCACTTGTTACCAATTGTGTTGCATGTGATACCCCGTATTTTTGTAAGCTATTTTTGGAGTTTCGGGATTTTTCCCGAGTACCCGTTTTGTACGTCGGATTTAATTCAGAGAGTTTAAGACATTCTGTAATGTTTTCTCTATCTATAATATTTTTCTCAGTGAAATAATATACAGACGACGTGCTTTGGATGTTAATACTCGTTCGTATATGATTATTTTTATCCCGAGTTAAGTCGATATCGTCCAAAAGCTGAGAAGGGCAAAGCCACGGTGGCGGCAACCGCCGCAATTAAGGCGGCGACCGCCGTGAAGGGCTCGAGGCATCAGTGCCCTCCTCTTCTAGCTGGGCGCGAAGACCAGAAAACGGCGACCGCCGCATTAAGGGTGGCGACCGCCGTAAGTTGCCCGCCGTAGTGGTTTTGTGAGGCGGCGACCGGGTGAATGGCGGCGCCCTCCGTGAGCTAGCTAGCGGGTAATACCCAGAGGTCTCCGGCGAGCCTCTGACGCGCCGATTTAGCCCTGCTCCGTCTCGTTGTAGACCATCATGGTGTCCCCTTGTGCTTTGGCTATAAATTGAGGAGGTTTTGGGTCAGATTGGGCACAAATCTCAGCCTAAATCTCTCAAATCTCTTCTCGCCGGAAAAGCTTGCTTCGCCGGAGTTTAGTGGTGATTGCCGGGGGTGTTGTTGGTGTGTTCCAGTGGCCCTTGAGAAGCCTCTTGGTTGCCTTTGAAGGTCAGAACCCAAGAAAGGCCAAAGAGGAACGTTTCGCGTGTGTTTGGTGAGTTTTCTTCCCTCGCCATTCTGTTCTGGGTTCACCGCGGCGATCGCCATGTTCTCGGCGGCGACCGCCGTGATAAACGCGACGCCCGCCGTGATGAACGCGGCGCCCGCCGTGATGAACCCGACGACCGTCGCCAGAAGGTCGTGGCTTCTTTTGGCCTCGGCCCTGGGTGGTCGTTGTTCGGACGTCATTCCTTTCGTATCCTTTCGTCTTCCTTTAGATTCGTACTGTTGTTATGTCGGATCTAACTTAGGGTTTCTTTATGGGTCGACTTGAAGGTTGTTGTGCTGTCGGAGCTATACCCGTGTCGAGCCCGGAATCCCGTCGTCGTTAGGCTTGTTCCAATTCAGCGGATTAAGGCAAGTGGCGGTTTGCTCTTGCTCATTGTTCCATACTTACATTAATTATCAGTTATTTCAATTGAGTAATTAATTTGGAACGATTATTGTGTTTGTCTGGAAATGATTTTATAAACTGTTTTGGAAAATCATATAATTGGTTGTATATCTGTTAGAACAACGCTATTATTTATGATCGCCTTGCGGGCATTTATGTGGATTTATCCGAACTATTGTTGTGCTGGAACTGTTTAGTTAGCACTGTTAGATAGGAACGTTACTCGGACTCTGTCCGGTCGTTTTTTTATAATCAGGTAGAGGGATGGCTCGTACCCATCCAATACCATTTTAAGGTCATGACCGGTCTCTTTCACAAGTGTGTAGAGGCAGGACACTTAGTTGGTGTCACAAACCTTCCGGTGTGCATCACTCTCGATGAAACGTATACTAAGATGTGTCATCCCAATGGTGGGGTACACATGTAAAAGTCTAATAACGTGATGCGTGTTTTGAAATATAAATCAGATAAGTGCTACTCGACGCACATAATTAATAGACCTTCGGCGAGTAGTGCAACTAAGTTATAGTGCAGCTAGGAAAACTCGTCTCGACTTTGATCATAGTACGTTCTCTTTCCAATCTGGATTCGCTGTATGCGGTGAGGTTGGTCGTGAACCGAAGCATCTCAGTCAGCTTTTAAATCATTATTTGATTCTGTAATTCCAGATTTGTCATAATTCCTTAAGACTCACTTCCGTTGGAGTCTTCCTTTGAGTTGATTTCTGTAATGATTCAGTCTTCCAGAGTCTTCTCTTGTACATACCTCTTGTTATTATTCTGTAGAAGTATGAAGGTTGATTATCGTTTTCGGTTATCATTCGAGAAACGATAAGTCTAACCTAATACAACTACATCGAACCTTCTGCTTTGTACCCTTGCTAGTCTATTCAAGTAGACTAACCCATGAACTTTGTTCTCCGCATGTGGGCTGGTGTCATCCGTTCGATTCGGCACATCAGATAGAAAGTAGTTCAGAAGAATAGAAGGACTATGGAGTCGACGGTGGTTTTCGAATGTTTTAGTTATTTCTTTATAATCAGGTTGAGATCTTTTGGGCAATGACTTTGGTTGTAATGTGTTTTATAATACTTCCGATGTACCCTACTTTATAAGACTTCCGCTGTATTTGGTTTAAACTCTGTGTTAGCCTGTTCGGGATTGGGTTGTAATCCCGTAACTCATATTTCTTTGACAATGTTATGTTTTGGAATTGAATGCTTTGATCATTATGTATCATTTGTATTTCATAAATTGTATTTAAATGGTAAAGCCTTGGATGATCTCGGTAAGGAACACTGGGGTCATTAACGGTAATACCTTTCCAAAAAGGGTTAAGTTTTGGGGGTGTTACAGTTGTGGTATCAGAGCAAAAGGTTTTAGAACGGGTTTGGGATTTTTATATCATTTATCCGTTTTTGAAAATACGTTAAAAAGGGCTCGAAATTTTCAAAGTAAAAAGAATTTCAAAACACCGTTCATAGTCGTGTCTTCTATATAGTCTGATGTAGTAAGCTTGCTTCTATGTCTAGAAAGACTAACTCCTTCCTCGTTATCCTGTAGGATGGGTGCGTGCTTTTCTCTTGATAGGGGGTCGGAGGACGCCAAGACGGACCCGCCGTCTCCAGGCAGGCTAGATTTTCCGATCCCTCAGCGATGTTTCGAGGTTGGAGGCTCGAGTAGCCCGTCCGAGGACATCAAGTATGTGATTCTCGAGTCTGTTGTCCTTACGCCTAGGGATGCAGTGGTCACTGTAGCTGCACCTGTAGAGCCACTCAGGGAGGAAGCAGTGCAGGAAGTGGGTGAGTCGTCTAGATACGCCTTAGGGCATTACGATGACGATTACCAGATAGAGATGGTCCCGGAAGGGGACGAGGATGACGAAGATGAGGAAGAAGAGATGCTAGAGATAGATCCTATCGAGGACAAGGATATGATCGAGATTGATCCCGAGGATGAGGATCCCATCGAAGATGATCCTGAGGAGGACCCCGAGATAGACCTGGAAGAGCGGAGCCAGGAGCCAGACAACTTGAGGCACTTGCTGGTGGACATCAGGAGCCGGGGGTGCAGTTTATTCCCCCTAGTCCAGAACTATCACCAGTGCCGGCTTATGCACTCATGACTGATGTTGATTGGGAGGCACTGTACACTGAGCACGGTATTGGGAGGAGTGGCCCGACCATGATCTACGAGGACTATCCGCCTACCCCGCCTCGGAGGAGGAGGTGATCAAAGGCTGAGTCGAGAGAGATCCTTCGCCAGAGCGAAATGAGCTCTCATATGGAGCAACAACAGCAGATGGATCAGGCGATCGCTAGCGCTCAGAGGAGGGCTGGGATAGGAGGACCTCTTATGGACGATCCTTTCTTTTCCATGACTGAGGTTGGGTCTGAGTCACCAGAGCCATGTGACCCAGGACCGAGCAGAGTGTGAAACTCATCGCCAGAGCTCGATGATGAGCCTAGTCCGAAGAGACCTTGCACGAGTAGCCAGTCTTATAAGAGACGTTTTGGAGCGCCCTGATGAGGATTGGCGTTGCCTATCATAGTAGTTTCCTTTCTTAGTATTTCAGTATGTACTTTGTGTAATATTTCAGTATTGTGGCAAGTACTTTGTGAAACACTTTTATCTTCGAGCAATTTTTGTCCTAGCGCTCGGATGATAGACTTATGTGTAGCTTGTGTAACAGTTCCAGTTCATCTATAAAATACCTAGTTGATCTATTCTGAGTAATTTTACTACATTAAGCATGTTTGAATGATATTAATGTATAAATAACTTGGAATTTGATCGGTAAACAGATGGTGAACACAAGGAACACAGTTCGAGCTGGTGTTGGGACTAGTCAGGGTCCCAGACCAATCATAAGAGATGTTGGCCAAGATGAGCATGTATCTGAATCCCATAATCAATCCGGGGGCAATAATCAGGATCAGAGTAATGCACCAGTGGTGTTTGATGCTGCAACAGTGGAGACAATTCGAGGAATTGTCATGCAAGCTATCACTGATGCTATGCGACCAAATGTGCCACAGGCACAAGGCGTGCCGATTCCCCCACCGGTTCTTAGATTTGAGGAGCCAAGAAACCATGATGTCCAGGAGAATGCAGTCGGGACTAGAGACAACTATGGCCGCGCTCTGAAGACCATCAGTTCTATGAGGCCTGACAGCTTCAACGGAAAAGGGGAGCCAGTCAAGGTGACCCATTGGTTCTCTCACATGGAACGGCTGTTCCGTAATGTGGACTGTACTGAGGCTGAAAAGGTCCACATAGCTTCTCTGCAACTGAAGGAGGATGCTAGTGAATGGTGGGAGAGTACAGGCTTAGCTGATAGCCCTGTATTGACTTGGTCGATGTTTAAGACCAAAATGATTGACCGTTTCTTCTCTCGTGCTATGAGAGAGGAGAAACACAAGGAGTTTCTGTACCCCAAGACTGATGGATTGAGGGTAGCCGAGCTTACAACCAAGTTCAATCATCTTCTGCAGTACGCCCCAACTGAGATAACCAGCGAGGCATAAAAGATCTGGTACTTCCACAAGTGGATGAGTCCAGATATCAAGCCGTTGATGGTGCACCACACATGCTCTACTCTGGAGCAGTATGTGGATGCTGCCTACAAGCTGGAGGTGACTCTGGAGGAGTCAACGAAGAGACGCATCCGACAGAGGTCGATGCAGAATCAGAATCAGAATCAGGGTGGTGGATTCAAGCGACCTGCGCCACCGTCTAGCTTTGCCAAGTCTGGCCGAGCAAAGACGGACATGACTCGCGGAGGGTCAACGCAGCAGTCCAGTCAGAGCAGAAGTTCAGTTCAGTGTTATAAATGTGGTGTTGCTGGGCACAAGAGCAATGAGTGTCAGAAGGAGAAGAGATCGTGCTTTGGGTGTGGACGTGATGGTCATCTGCAGAAGTTCTGCAAGCAGGGGAAGCAGAAGGGAGTAGAGTCGCAGCAAGGGTCAGTTCATCAGAGCAACCGACCTAGGTTCAAGCCTGCCGAGACTCCTAGCCCGTCAGTTCAGACGACTGCTCAAAACAAGGGAAAGGTCCCAGCTGTTTCTGGAATTCAGGGTCAACGCTTGTACGAGATGCGTGAAGCAGATGGACCCAATGCTCCGACTGCTCAAGGTACTTTATACCTTCACTCTACTTCCGTGTGCATTCTGTTTGATTCTGGTGCTACGCATTCTTTTATTTTGGATAGTTGTGTTAGCAAGTTAGACTTAGTGTGCAATGATTCGTGCGACCCTTTCGTCGTTAGTCTTCCTAATGGAGAACGTTTGGTGGGAACCAAGCATATGTCTGACTTTCCGATTACCATTCAAGGTAAGGAGTTTGAGGCAGATCTGATCTGTATAGCCATGGCACCATACGACATCATTCTTGGTATGGATTGGCTGACGCGTCACAAGGCGGTGATCGACTTCAGTTCAAGAACAGTGATGGTGACATCTAAGGGCCAGTTCGTGTGCAAGTTCAAGGGCTAGAATGACGCTGATAACGGCAAGCTGATCAATGCGATGGCTGCATTTAAGCTACTACGACAAGGTTGTGTCGGGTACCTCTGCTACTTGGATTCGCCCGCGAAAGATGGACCTGCGATTCTTGATATTCCAGTGGTTAGAGAGTTCTCGGATGTCTTTCCAGAGGAGGTTCCTAGATTACCTCTGAACCGTGATGTGGAGTTTTCCATTGATCTTGAGCCTGGTACTGCGCCAATCTCTAAGGCACCGTATCGGATGGCTCCTGCAGAGATGCAAGAGTTGAAGAGTCAGCTTGAAGATCTTCTCGACAAGGGTTATATCAGGCCGAGTGCATCGTCGTGGGGTGCTCTGATTTTGTTTGTCAAAAAGAAGGACGGATCGTTTTGACTTTGCATCGACTATCGAGAGTTGAACAAAGTGACGATCAAGAACAAGTACCCATTGCCGAGGATTGACGACTTGTTGGACCAGTTGCAGGGAGCAAAGGTTTTCTCCAAGATCGACCTGAGATCTGGATATCATCAACTCAAAATTCGTGAGCAGGACATTCCTAGAACTGCGTTTAGGACCAGATATGGTCATTACGAGTTCGTAGTGATGCCTTTTGGGCTTATAAATGCTCCAGTTGTCTTTATGGATCTAATGAATCGATGTTTTCACCAGTACTTGGACAAGTTCGTAGTGGTCTTCATAGACGACATTCTGATCTACTCTCCGAGTGAAGAAGTCCACGAAGAACATCTGCGGATTGCTTTGTCAGTCCTTAGACAACATCAGCTTTATGCTAAACTGTCCAAGTGTGAATTCTGGTTGAAGAAGGTGGCTTTCTTAGGCCACGTGATCAATGAGAATGGGGTTATGGTTGATCCCCAGAAGATCGAATATGTGGCAAATTGGACACAACCCCAGAACGTAAAGGAGGTGCGCAGCTTTCTTGGGCTTGTCGGGTATTACAGACGGTTCGTGGAGGGGTTTTCGAAGACCGCTCTACCTATGACCAATCTACTCCGCAAGGTTCACAAAAAGTTTGTCTGGAATGACAAATGCGAGGCCAGTTTCTAGGATTTGAAGCGACGGCTGACCTCGGCACCCGTGTTAGCACTCCCAGAGGGGAACGCCGATTATGTGGTCTATAGTGATGCTTCAAAGTGTGGTCTTGGTTGTGTTTTGATGCAGAGGGGCAGAGTCATTGCTTATGCATCCAGGCAACTCAAGACGTACGAAGAAAACTATCCAACACATGATCTTGAGCTAGCAACGGTTGTCTTTGCGCTGAAGATTTGGAGGCATTACCTCTACGGTATAAGATGCCAAGTCTTCACTGACCACAAAAGTCTCAAGTATATATTTACTCAAAAGGAGCTGAATATGAGACAACGCCGCTGGCTAGAGTTGCTCAAGGACTACGACATCGAGTTGTTGTACCATCCGGGCAAGGCTAATGTGGTAGCTGATGCATTGAGCCGAAAGACAACGCACGAGAGGGTAGTTGCTTTACTTACTGCTCATACCAAGCTGAACCAAGAGTCGTGCGACATTGAAGTTCTGTATGATCAGCGTAGATGTTTCCTGAGTATGCTGGAAATTCAGGCTACACTGCTGGATCAGATCAAGGAAAAGCAAGTTGATGACATCGTCTTGGTGAAGCTAAGCAGTGAAGTGATGGATGGGAAAGCTCCCAGTTTTGTGATTCAGGATGATGGATCGCTTTGGTTTCAGGATCGGATCTGTGTGCCAGACACAGAGAGTCTTCGTCAGTTGGTGATGAGAGAAGCTCATTCATCTGCTTATTCTGTGCATCCTGGCTCTAGCAAGATGTACAAGGATCTCAGGAAGAAGTTTTGGTGGCCAAACATGAAGTGGGACGTAGCAGACTTTGTGGCAAAGTGCTTAACTTGCCAGAAGGTCAAGATCGAACACCACAGGCCAGGTGGTGAGTTGCTACCTCTCCCAGTGCTAGAATGGAAATGGGAGGACATCGCCATGGACTTCGTCACTGGGCTACCCAAGACTCGAAGTCAGAGAGATGCTATCTGGGTAATTGTGGATAGGCTTACGAAGAGTGCTCATTTCATAGCCATCAAGACCACATGGGAAACCCAGAAGTTAGCAGAAGTCTACCAGAAGGAGTCTAATGTGGGCTACCGCCGTAAGTTGCCCGCCGTAGTGGTTTTGTAAGGCGGCGACCGGGTGAATGGCAGCGCCCGCCGCGAGCTAGCTAGCGGGTAATACCCAGAGGTCTCCGGCGAGCCTCTGACGCGCCGATTTAGCCCTGCTCCGTCTCGTTGTAGACCATCATGGTGTCCCCTTGTGCTTTGGTTATAAATTGAGGAGGTTTTGGGTCAGATTGGGCACAAATCTCAGCCTAAATCTCTCAAATCTCTTCTCGCCGGAAAAGCTTGCTTCGCCGGAGTTTAGTGGTGATTGTCGGGGGTGTTGTTGGTGTGTTCCAGTAGCCCTTGAGAAGCCTCTTGGTTGCCTTTGAAGGTCAGAACCCAAGCAAGGCCAAAGGGGAGCGTTTCGCGTGTGTTTGGTGAGTTTTCTTCCCTCGCCGTTCTGTTCTGGGTTCACCGCGGCGACCGCCATGATAAACGCGGCGCCCGCCGTGATGAACACGGCGCCCGCCATGATGAACCCGGCGACCGCCGCCAGAAGGTCGTGGCTTCTTTTGGCCTCGGCCCTGGGTGGTCGTTGTTCGGGCGTCGTTCCTTTCGTATCCTTTCGTCTTCCTTTAGATTCGTATTGTTGTTATGTCGGATCTAACTTAGGGTTTCTTTATGGGTCGACTCAAAGGTTGTTGTGCTGTCGGAGCTATACCCGTGTCGAGCCCGGAATCCCGTCGTCGTTAGGCTTGTTCCAATTCAACGGATTAAGGCAAGTGGCGGTTTGCTCTTGCTCATTGTTCCATACTTACATTAATTATTAGTTATTTCAATTGAGTAATTAATTTGGAACGATTATTGTGTTTGTCTGGAAATGATTTTATAAACTGTTTTGGAAAATCATATAATAGGTTGTATATCTGTTAGAACAACGCTATTATTTATGATCGCCTTGCGGGCATTTATGTGGATTTATCCAAACTATTGTTGTGCTGGAACTGTTTAGTTAGCACTGTTAGATAGGAACGTTACTCGGACTCTGTCCAGTCATTTCTTTATAATCAGGTAGAGGGATGGCTCGTACCCATCCAATACCATTTTAAGGTCATGACCGGTCTCTTTCACAAGTGTGTAGAGGCAGGACACTTAGCTGGTGTCACAAACCTTCCGGTGTGCGTCACTCTCGATGAAACGTATACTAAGATGTGTCATCCCAATGGTGGGGTACACATGTAAAAGTCTAATAACGTGATGTGTGTTTTGAAATATAAATCAGATAAGTGCTACTCGACGCACATAATTAATAGACCTTCGGCGAGTAGTGCAGCTAAGTTATAGTGCAGCTAGGAAAACTCGTCTCGACTTTGATCATAGTACGTTCTCTTTCCAATCTGGATTCGCTGTATGCGGTGAGGTTGGTCGTGAACCGAAGCATCTCAATCAACTTTTAAATCATTATTTGATTCTGTAATTCCAGATTTGTCATAATTCCTTAAGACTCACTTCCGTTGGAGTCTTCCTTTGAGTTGATTTATGTAATGATTCAGTCTTCTAGAGTCTTTTCTTGTGCATACCTCTTGTTATTATTCTGTAGAAGTATGAAGGTTGATTATCGTTATCGGTTATCATTCGAGAAACGATAAGTCTAACCTAATACAACTACATCGAACCTTCTACTTTGTACCCTTGCTAGTCTATTCAAGTAGACTAACCCACGAACTTTGTTCTCCGTATGTGGGCTGGTGTCATCCGTTCGATTCGGCATATCAGATAGAAAGTAGTTCAGAAGAATAGAAGGACTATGGAGTCGACGGTGGTTTTTGAATGTTTTAGTTATTTCTTTATAATCAGGTTGAGATCTTTTGGGCAATGACTTTGGTTGTAATGTGTTTTATAAGACTTCCGATGTACCCTACTTTATAAGACTTCCGCTGTATTTGGTTTAAACTCTGTGTTAGCCTATTCGGGATTGGGTTGTAATCCCGTAACTCATGTTTCTTTGACAATGTTATGTTTTGGAATTGAATGCGTTGATCATTATGTATCATTTGTATTTCATAAATTGTATTTAAATGGTAAAGCCTTGAGTGATCTCGGTAAGGAACACTAGGGTCACTGGCGGTAATACATTTCCAAAAAGGGTTAAGTTTTGGGGGTGTTACACTCATGATCATGGATTACGTATGAACCTTTCTTATATTATGTATGAACCTTTAGTGTGTTATGTATGAACCTTTAGTGACATTAAAAGCTAAAACATGAACTCATGATCTTGGATTTTTCTTTTTAATGTGAACCTTTTTTTTATATCATGTATGAACCTTTAGTTTATTACGTATAAACCTTTAGTGACATAGCTGGCTAAAAAGAAGAACTCATGATCTGGGAATTTTCATTTTCATATGAACCTTCTTCTATTATGCATCTTTTACATTTAGAATTCACGTTTTTAAATGTGAAACTCTAGAGTATTAAACATGAACCTTTAGTCAACTACATATTACTCCGTTTATCAAATATGAACCTTATGTATAGTAATTATGAACCTTTGGTTTACTACATGTGAACTACTCCCTCCGTCCTTTAATATAGTTCTCCTTCTGTTTTTGACACTATTCACAGTTGGAGAGAATCTTTAAGATTTCTTCTAATATATAAGAAAAAAACATAGTCATGTGGGGTCTTGTTTGATTCGTCTCAACGAGAACTTTGATAATATCAAAAAATTATAATTTTTAGGGTTATGTAATTAGATATATTAATGATACAAAACTCGTCTCGATAAGTGTGCAAAAAGAAAGGAGAACTATATTAAGGGACGGAGGGAGTAGTATACTATTTGTGAACTCAAACTATGGTTATTAACCATGCACCTTTTATGCTTAGTGCTTGTTTGGTTGGGAAGCAAATTCATGAGAATTTAAATATCCCAAGAAGTGGGATCAAATACATGTGTTTGGTTAACATTTTTCTATCTAGAAAACCCATGTATTTAAATGGCCAATTTGCAAAAGTATACCACTTTTGTATTGAAATTTGCAAAGTGGATATTCTTTTTTTGGATATTGCAAAAATATCCTAAAGTAACTTTTTTGGATTTTCTTTAACCTTTTTTTTAAATCAAAAAATCTGAAAATGAATTTATTTTCTATAAATAAAAAGATAAAATAAAATTAAAAATATCCTAAACTATACGCGGTCGTCTTCTCCGACCTCTCGACTCCCTCTCGGTCGTCTTCTCCGACCTCGCTCCATTTACCATTTCATGGAGTTCTGGTTCCATCTCCATCCTCTTTCTAGTCCAACGCCTTCTCCGGCCAGATCCAGATCCAGTTCTATGTTAGGGTTTTCAATCAACAGCTCAAGTTCACAGAAATCAGTACTCCACAGATCCAGTTCTGAAATTAGGGTTTTCAATCAACAGCTCAAGTTCCAGATCCAGTTCTGAAATTGATCGTACTCCACAGAAATCAGTTGTTGGAGATATGAAATTGGGGGTAAGAAACAGCGAATTTGATTTCTGAAATTGGTCGTCTTCTCCGACCTCCCTCCCGACCTCCCTCTCCGGCGACCTCCCTCTCCCCCCGCCTCTTCCGCCTCGATCTCGTCAGCCAGATCTCTCCAGACCTAGATCCCCCCAGACCTAGATCTCTCGATCTCTCCCACAACTCGCTCTCTGCCTCGATCCCCACCGCCTCGATCCCCCCCCCCCCCCCCCCGCCGTCAACCACCGCTTCTCCAGACCGCCTCGATCCCCACCGCTCTCCAGACCTAGATCTCTCGATCGATCCCCCCCCCACCCCCGCTGTCAACCACCGCCTCTCCAGACCGCCTCGATCCCCACCGCTCTCCGCCTCGATCCCCACCGCACTCCAGACCTAGATCTCTCGATCGAACTCTCGTCGGCCAAATCTCGACCTCGATCTGGCCAGATCTCGTCGGCCTCTCGACTCCCTCTCGTCGGCCAAATCTCGACCTCGCTCCCCCCGCCGTCAACCGCCTCCCCCACCTCCTCACCTTCCACCTTCAAACCCTAACAATTTCAGAAATAAATTTATATATTTTAAAGTATAAGAGAGTGAAAAGAAAAGATAAATTCAAATTTTATTTTACCTTTTCTCCAAAATTCCGAAAATAGATAATTTTACCCTTATACCCTTATTTGGGTATAAAAATGGATATTGCATTCATATCCTAAAAAAGAATACCCACTTTGCAATTTTGGGCACCAAAATGGGTATTTCTTGTTAATTTTTCTATTTAAATTCATGAGATTTACAATTCCTCCATTATACAGGAAGTACACTTATCTAGGAGATGGTGGATAAGATTTTCTTTCCACATTATTTTAATCGTTAAATCACCTAATTACCCCTCTCAAAATATTTTTCTTTCAATTTCTACTCTAGGAGACATCTCGATACATTTAGTGCTCGTTTCAAATTTAAATACGCATTGTTTGTGTTTATATAATTTTGATTGTGAATTTGTTGGTCTTATGTTATATATTTTATTGTATTGATTTTATGTTTTTATTGTACGTGTTTGATTAACAACTATTTCAATAATTTTGATCCAATTTGAATGCTATATATACTATTGTACGTGTTTGTGTTTGTGTAATTTTGATTGTGAATAACTATTTTTTTATATTTATAGGGTTATAGTAGTAATTTTATATAAATTCCTACAAACTTCCCACATCGAACCAAACAAAATATAATTTTTAATATCATGATTAAAATATTAACCAAACATAATTTCTTAATTCCTAGGAATTATAAATCCCAGAAACTTATTTCATGGGAAGTAAATTCATGGGAATTACACTTCCTATCTTTAACCAAACGAACACTTAGTATATTAAAATGCATGTTTTGTAAATATGAACCCTCAATATATAAATTATGAACCATACTGTACAAATGTTCATATATTACTTTTTCATAATCTATGTAAGATTCGAACTTACATATGTATAAAAAACACATCGGTCTTCCGTTTGAGCTAATAGGATTTTAAAATGGTTTTGCAACTTTGTGTAAATATATCAAACCAGATTAGGAATACAATTGTGAAGTCTAAAAAGTCAGCTGACATAGTAATACTTGCTAATTGTGTTGTGCAATGCATACGGATATTAGTCCGTATTAGTTTGGGAGTGGGATCGGGTTTCCCACTGCAAATCAATCACCAAATGTTAAAGATACAAATCAATAAGAAATCTCAAGATATTTAGCAAAATTACCAAATGATCTGACCTCAAAAAGTAGCAACTCTGTCACATCTACTAAAAGAAAAAGCATATTGATAAATAGCAAGTCCATAATCCACATACATAAAGAAGCCTGTTAGTGAGCCCTTGAAATTTCATTATACTATTCAGCATACTCCACATTCATAAAGCATATTGATAAATAGCAACTCAACCAATGAGCACATGGAGTAAACTTTGGAGCATTTGACTTTGCCTATTCAGCATACTCCATGGCAAGTTGAACTCCTTAGCTTAGTAGCTTGTACTGAAAGAAAATGCAAACTTCAGTTTGTGTTGTTAGGTAATTCTATGACTTGAACAGACCAAAACCTACACAAAAAATCAATACATGGCAATGGCAATAGAGTGATAGATAAACTGAAGTTACAGAATTAACGGGATGCTTGAGAACTGAGACCATTGTAATACCCCATTTACATTAAGGAAGTCCGAAAAATCGAATTATCCACCACAAAATCAATCCCAAATATCAGCAAAACAGAGAAATCAAAGCAACAAAATATTAGAATCCATAAGAAGTGACAAATCATACCAGCAGACAATTCAATAGAATGGAACATCAGAACCAGTCAGAAATATCAAAACCCTCCTCTTGATGACGTTGGGCCCTGTGTTTGTCAAGGAGGAGTGCGGAAAGCAGAGCTCTTGCGGTGGGCCCTGCATTTGTGGGTTCATGAAATTTGAATGGACAATCACAATAGAAAGTTATTCTCCTCTGATTTACATGAGATGGAACGTACAATATATATAGAAGGAAGACTATCTCAACCTTCAAGTAACTTATCTAACCATATCTAAACAAGATAGAAAATAGCAAATAAAGATATACTAGAATACAAGATAAGATCTCTAAGATCTCGTTTATTTCTTCTAATATTCTCCCTCAAGTTGGAGCATGCAAATCAAGAATGTCCAACTTGTCCAGAAGATAATTAAATTATTGTTTGCCCAATGCCTTGGTAAATATATCAGCAAGTTGCTCAGAGGTGCGAAAATGGGAGGCTGAGATGACACCATCAGTGAAAAGATTGCGAACAAAGTGGCAATCGATTTCGATATGCTTTGTTCGTTCGTGAAATACGGGATTAGAGGAGATGTGAAGGGCGGCTTGGCTGTCACATAGGAGCTTCATGGGGGCATTGTGAGACACCCCGAGGGACCGAAGAAGAGACATGAGCCAAATGAGCTCACAACAAGCGGAAGCCATGGATCGATACTCGGATTCGGCGGAGGAACGAGAGACAATGACTTGTTTCTTGGTCTTCCAAGACACCGGTGATTCTCCTAGAGTGACGAAGTAAGCAGTTTGTTGTGAGGATTGAGAGAGAGACAAACAAACAAACAAGAAAGAACAAGAACAAACGAACACAGATTTACGTGGTTCACCAAATTGGCTACGTCCACGAACAGAGTGAGATCAGATTGTATTAGGAGGCAGAATTACAGATTTTGGATTACATTAGGGTTTACAATAAGCGACTATAAATAGTGCTAAGGTTCTACCTTGATAGACTTGGGCCCCAAGACATCGGCCCAAGTAACCCATGTCGGGGCGGTGACTCCCACCGCGGGGCGGTGACTCCCAACGCGGGGCGGCGACTTCCACCACGACCCGGCGGCAACTCTCAGTTGCCCACCGCGGGGCGTCCAGTTCCACCGCGACCCGGCGGCAACTTTCAGTTGACAATTCAAGCATACTCAACAATACCGTGAGAGACCTGCGAGTGACCGGACACGTAGCCCAGTCGGCATCGCAATGAGCTGCAAAGAGCTATTGCGAGAGAGAAGGATACCTTGGCCGGGGTTGCGTTTGATGTAATGGAGCACACGAAGGCCAGCAAGCCAATGCTCTGTAGTCGGGCATTGCATAAATTGCGATAGGATGTGAACGGAGTAGCACAGTTCCGGTCGAGTTATGGTCAGGTAAATCAGTCGGCCTACGAGGCGCCGATATTGCTCGGGATCGGAATGCAGTGCAGCTGAAGACATGGCCAGCTCATGGTTCTGCGGGAAATCAGACGACTTGGCCCCGAGTAAACCCGCCTCAGATAAGATTTCAAGTGCGTACTTCCGTTGACACAAGAAGAGTCCATCTGCTCCATGAGCAATTTCAATGCCCAAGAAAAACTTGAGGTGGCCAAGGTCTTTCATATGAAAGCACCGATGCAGATAGGACTTGAAATGCTCAATTGTAGTAGCACAATCACCACCAATTAGAAGGTCATCTACATAGACTAGAACATGAATCACCTTGTTGTTCACGGCCAGAGAGAAAAGGGAGTAGTCGGCATAGGATTGTTGAAAACCGAACTTGGTAAGAGCCGATGACAACTTTGCGAACCAGCTCCGGGGAGCTTGGCGGAGGCCATAGAGCGACTTGCGTAGCCTGCAGACTTTCCCGGATGGAACGTTGAACCCCGGAGGTGGATTCATGTATACTTCTTCGTCAAGATCCCCGTGCAAAAAGGCGGTGTGTACATCCATTTGGTGAAGTGTCCAACCCTTAATTGCGGCTACCGATAGAAAAACACGGACCGTCGTCATTTTGGTCACCGGGGCAAACGTCTCCGTGTAGTCGATGCCCTCGATCTGGCGATTACCGAGCACGACGAGTCTTGCTTTATGGCGCTCAATGGACCCATCGGCATTATATTTGATCCGAAACACCCATCGACAACCTATGGGTTTTTTGTCTGGGGGAAGAGGCATGATTTCCCACGTGCCATTCTTAACAAGAGCCTTGATTTCAGAGGCCATGGGCTCTCGCCATCCAGGGCAGCGAACTGCATGAGCAAAGTGGGAGGGCTCTCAAGTGGCAGTGACAACAGCAATGAACTGCACATGTGGAGGAGAGAACTTTGCACAAGTAACAAAGTTAGTAATATGATAGAGGCTACCTGAGGGCGGTAAGTCGGGAGTCAGCGGTGAAGAGAGGGGGTCTTGTGAGAGGGTAGTATGGCAGACGTATTCACGCAGACGAACGGAGGGCTGCGTAGGACGAGAGCTGCGTCGAACCATAGACTGTGGATGAGCTGGAGAAGTAGCAGAGTCAGCCGTGAGTGGGGAGGAACTCCCCCTGTCGTCAGTTTGAGGTGGTGAGGGTGGTGCCACAGATGACGAGAGAGGCGCCACAGCGGGGCTTTCAACCTCAAATAACGCCGGGGGGGCAAGTAGGAGGTGGTGGCACCGATGAGAGGTCGGTTAAGGCCGTTGCATATGGAAAGACCGTCTCCGAAAAAATGACATCCCGAGAGATACGAAGGTCTGTTGTTTGTCAAGATCAAATAGACGCCAACCCTTCTTGCCGTAGGGGTAGCCGAGGAAGATGCAACGCCGACTGTGTGGTGCAAATTTGTCATGGGTTTGAGGCTATATGGAAGCATGACAGAGGCACCCAAAAACCTGAACATGAGAGTAAGAGGGGGCATGTCCGAACAAGAGTTCATAAGGCGTCTTGCCTTCTAGCACAGAGGAAGGAGTGCGATTGATCAAGTAAGCGGCGGTGAGGACGCAATCACCCCAAAACTAGATGGGCAAAGACGCTTGAAAGCGAAGTGCACGGGCGATAATGAGGATGTGTCGATGTTTACGTTCGACTCTACCATTTTGTTGCGGAGTGACAACACAAGATGTCTCGAGAAGAATGCCATGTTGATCAAAGTACGGTTTGAGTGAGAAGAACTCGGTACCATTGTCGGTACGAAATCGCTGAACATGGCGCCCGAACTGTGTGGAAACAAAGGCGTAGAATTTCTGAACCAGGCGACAGACCTCGGTCTTAGTGGCCATGAGATGAACCCATACGCATCTAGAGTAGTCATCGACTATGGTCAAAAAATAAACGGCACCACAGAGGGATGGGGTGCGATAAGGACCCCAGACATCGGCATGGATGAGTTCAAATAAACTAGAAGCTTTATTAATGCTATGGGGAAAACAGTCCCGAGTTTGTTTTGCTTGCAAACAAATAGAACAATGTTATTCTAAACTAGAAAAAGAAATGCCAGGTAAAGCTAAAACAGTTGGATAAGCGGCATGACCCAAACGATTGTGCCAAAGTCGAGGAGAGTGAACATCAGCAGCCGAGTATCCTGGTGGTGAAGCACGAACAGCCCGCAGCCAGTAGACCCCTCCCTTTTGTTCACCGGCTCCAATCACCGTCCTCGAAGTGAGGTCCTGTAAGACACATAATCTGGACATTAGAGTCACAAGGCATGTGAGAGTGCTAGTCAGTTTAGCAAAAGATAAGAGATTGCAGGTAAAACAAGGCACAAAAAGGACATTCGGAATCCTCATGAAATTGCCAAAGAGAACAGTGCCACAGATGACGGCTTTGGATTGTGTTCCGTCAGGCAAGGTGATCACAGTAGGAAGCATAGGCTGAAGATCAACAAGCAATTCCTTTGTGCCGGTCATGTGATACGAAGCACCCGTATCTAAAATCCATGGAGCCGATCTCTTACCCATTAACTTGTCAGTATAGGGGGCATTGGAGTTGGCATGGCAGTCCTTAAACATCTGAAATAAGTGATTCCATTGTCCATCGGTAAGGGCCGGATTAAGAGCAGCTCGATCCTCGGTGTTGGGAAGAAACGAGGGTGCTGCAGGTGGGACTCCTTGGGCAGCATTTTCACGTCCAGTGCCAGCGTTGGAGGCAGATGAAGGCGATGGTACAGATGATCCCCGACCACGCCCGGCAATTTGGTTCTGGCGGAGTTCACCCCACCTGTAACACCCCCAAATCTTAACCCATTTGGAAAGGTATTACTGTCAGTGACCTCGGGTTCTCACCGAAGCCACCCCAGGCTTTTCCATAACACACAATTCATAACACGATAATCAAGGTGCAACACACCAAAATGTTTAATAAAACATAAGTCTGGGGATTACATCACAATCCCCTGTAGGACAAAACAAAGAGTAGTCAAAGCAAACGAAATACAGTGAAATCAGAGTAAACATAGTTTAGCGGAAGTCTTTTAAAATAAATACAAGTCTTGATCACTACGATCATTGTCAAGGATCTCAACCTGAATAAACTTATCAAAACACCATTTACGTCCATAGTCGCTCTAGCCTTCACGAGGTGACAACTTATCTGATGTGCCGAATCGAACGGATGACACCAGCCAACCATACAGAGAACAATTTGGGTTGGTTAGTCTAATGAAAGACTATGCAAGGGTATAAGTAGAGTGGTTCGAAGTAGTCGTATTAGGTTTAGGCTCATCGCTTCTCGAATAATAGCCGATAACGATAGTCAACCTTCATACTTCTACTGAATATATATATATCAAAATACATGATCAAAAGAAGACTCCAACGGAAGTGAGCCTTATAGGAATTATCCAAGAGAAGACTCCAAGAACTTGAGTCTTATTAGAAACATGACAAATGTCTGGAACATAAACATCTCATACAAGCGTTCAAAAACGGCAAGATGTTTCGGTTCACGACCAACCTCACCGCAATAATGTGAATCCAGATTGGAAAGAGAACGTACTCTGATCAAGTTAAGACGAGCTTTCCAAGCTGCACTATTACATAGCTGCACTACTCGCCACAGGTGTATTAATCATATGCGACTCGGCGCTTATCTTATTTAATTCCAAAATGCACAATCACGTTATAAGCTTTTATAATTATCTCGTCTGAGACAAGAGATCTTTTGGGAGCAACTTCCGAGATTTGTGACACTGGCTAAGTGCACCACCTCTACACTAAACGTATAGAGGCTGGTCATGACCAACAGAATGATGTTAGGGGTTTTGCCTCCCTACACACCATTTAATATATTATAAAGAAACGACTGGACGTCGAAGAGTCCAACGTTCCTAACTACTCGTGCTAACTAAATAGTTCAACACAGTAATAATCATATCAAAGCCCTCAAGGCCATCATCATAGATATATCTCAACCTATCAATATATATATAATAGCGTTGATTCTAACAGAATATACAACCTATTATAATGTCATCTTTTAATCTTCCAAAACAGTTTATCAAAACTGATCTCAGACAGAAACAATATTCATTCCAAATTAATTAACAATTAAACAATTAATAATCAATGTAAATATGGAATGATGAGCAAGAGCGAACCACCACTTGCCTTAGATTTGACGAAAGCTTAAAGATAACAGTTTCCGGGTCTGAACTGGGACAGATCTTGGATATTAAATCCTTCTGGAACGACCCATAACAAGACCCTAAGTTAGATTCAATGTCTACATATATGAATCTAAAAGAATAAGGAAAGAATCAAAGGAATCAAGCCTTGCTCAAGACCACAACATCCGAGAGACACAACATGAACCCAGCTCACCGCGGGTGCGGTCGGCCCTCACCGCGGGGTGCGGTCAGGAGACAGAGGCGGGGCTTCGACAACTTTTTCGGGAAGAAAACTCACCCAAATCAATTCGTTTCGAATTTGATTCGTTCTTGGTTGATTTTCCAACACCTTAGGCCTTTGAATACCACTTAGGAGTACCTTTTCCAACACTCAGAGGGACTCGAACTTTTCCAAACGAAGCTCAAGAGCTTGGTCTTTAAAGGAGGTTTTCTGAGGAAAGAGATGAAGTGCTCTGTTCTTGAGCTCGGTTTTGATCCGATTCTCCTCCTTTTATAAGTCAAACAAGGTGCTTACCCACAGATGACACCAAGGAGGAGGTGGCCCGACCAAAACAACATGCTACAAGGCCATCTTAGGCGAGCTACGGCCTGCAACTCTGACGCTGACGATAGAGCTGACGACGACCGCGGGGTGCGGCAGGGTGCGGTGGCCAACTTGTTACCGCCTCTGGCATTGGCCTTCATTGCGGGTGCGGCAGGGTGCGGCCAGGGTGCGGTCAAGGCCAAATTTACCCCTTTTCGCCCGTTTTGTCTTTTCTTACCGAATAGTTAAATTTTCTTAACCCCGGGTTAAATATATTCATACACGAACGATCTTTCAACCCAAAAATACCTTAACTGTATTTTATATTACTCAGAAAAATATTACAGAGATCAAACATTTCACAGAATGTTCATACTTCTCTGCATTTAATCTGACTTGTAATATGGGCATAAGAAAATTCAAAATCACCCTTACAAAATGTGGGATATTACATTACCTCCCCCTTAAAAGAAGTTTCGACCCCGAAACTTAGATCGTAAACATCTCGGGAAAGCGTCTACGCATATCTTCCTCAGTCTCCCAGGTAACCTCCTCGGTTCCTGACTTGGACCACAGAATCCGTACCAACGGTACCACCTTGTTGCGCAACTGCTTTTCACGGCGCTCGAGAATACGCACAGGTATCTCTTCATAGGTACCATTTGCTTGAATCTCGATGTCTTCATAACTCAGCACATGAGACTCATCTGGTACGTACTTCCTCAGCAGAGATACGTGGAACACATTATGCACTGGATGTGCCGATGGCGGCAATGCCAAGCGGTACGCTAGTGATCCCACTCTATCCAAGATTTCAAACGGTCCCACGTAGCGAGGGTTAAGCTTCCCACGCTTACCAAATCTGAATACACCTTTGGATGGCGACACTCTGACAAATACCTTGTCACCAACCTCAAACTCGACATTTCTACGCTTTGGATCGGCGTAAGACTTCTGTCGACTTTGTGCTGTCAACATTCTTTGTCTGATTAAAGCAATATCTGAGGCAATTCTCTTGACCAACTCTGGTCCGAGCAGAATCTTGTCGGCGTTCTCATCCCAACAAATCGGCGATCTGCACTTCCGACCGTACAAGGCTTCAAATGGAGCCATCTTGATAGTAGCATGCCAGCTATTGTTGTATGTGAACTCGATTAGACTCAGGCTGTCCTTCCAGCTAGTCGGACGATCGATTACACATGCTCTCAACATATCCTCTAGGGTCTGGATAGTCCTCTCAGACTGTCCGTCCGTCTGAGGATGGAATACAGTGCTGAATCTTAGCTCGGTTCCCATGGCCTTGTGGAGTTCCTTCCAGAATCTCGACGTAAAACGACCATTACGATCCGATACAATGGTCTTAGGAATACCATGTAAACGGACAACCTCGTGTAAAAACACTTCTGCTAGCTTTTGGACTCCCCACGTTGACTTGATAGCCACGAAATGAGCACTCTTCGTGAGCCTGTCAACGATCACCCAAATAGCATCTTTCTGAGTTTGAGTCTGGGGTAATCCTGTGATGAAGTCCATTGTGATATCTTCTCATTTCCATTCTGGAACTGGAAGAGGTAGTAATTCACCACCTGGTCTGCGGTGTTCTATCTTGACTCTCTGACAAGTCAAGCATTTCGCAATAAATTCTGCTACATCCCATTTCATGTTGGGCCACCAGAAATTTTTTCGGAGGTCCTTGCACATTTTACTAGAACCTGGATGTACAGAATAGGCTGACGAATGGGCTTCCCTCATTACCAACTGGCGAAGACCATCAACGCCAGGCACACAAACTCGGTTCTAAAACCAGAGTGATCCGTCTTCCTGAATCACAAAACCGGGAGCTTTCCCGTTCAACACTTCACTGCTTAACTTCACCAAAACTATATCATCAACTTGCTTTTCTCGAATCTGATCGAGTAGCGTAGCCTGAATTTCCAACATACTCAGGTATTCTCTACGCTGATCATACAAGACTTCGGCTTCGCACACCATTTGGTTCAGTTTGGCTTGAGTAGTGAGGAGAGATACTATTGTCTCATGCGGTGTCTTCCGGCTCAATGTATCAGCTACTATATTAGCCTTGCCCGGATGATACAACAATTCAAGATCGTAGTCCTTGAGTAGTTCTAGCCAACGACGTTGTCTCATGTTCAACTCCTTCTGAGTGAATACATACTTGAGACTCTTGTGGTCGGTGAAGACTTGACATTTCACACCATAGAGATAATGCCTCCAGATCTTCAACGCAAACACTACCGCCGCTAGTTCCAGATCATGTGTCGGATAGTTTTCCTCATAGGTTTTCAGTTGCCTTGACGCGTAAGCAATAACCTTGCCTCTTTGCATCAACACGCATCCTAAACCATTTTTTGAAGCATCACTATAGACCACATATCCATCGTTTCCTTCTGGTAGTGCTAATATTGGTGCCGAGGTCAATCGTTGTTTCAATTCTTGAAAACTGGCCTCGCACTTGTCATTCCAGACAAACTTCTTGTGGACCTTGCGAAGCAGACCGGTCATAGGTAGAGCGATCTTAGAAAATCCCTCTATGAACCGTCTATAATATCCGACAAGTCCAAGGAAACTGCACACCTCTTTCACATTCTGAGGCCGCTTCCAGTTGGCTACAACTTCAATCTTCTGGGGATCAACCATCACCCCATTTTTATTGATCACATGGCCTAAGAAAGCCACTTCCTTGATCCAAAAATCACACTTAGACAATTAGCATAAAGCTGGTTCTGTCTAAGGATTGACAAAACAATCCGCAGATGTTCCTCATTCGGGGAATAAATCAGAATGTCATCGATGAAGACCACCACGAACTTATCCAAATACTGGTGAAAACATCGATTCATCAAGTCCATGAAGACTGCAGGAGCATTGGTAAGTCCAAATGGCATAACTACGAATTCGTAGTGACCATATCTTGTCCGGAATGCCGTCCTCGGAATATCTTCCTCACGAATTCTGAGCTGATGGTAACCAGATCTCAGATCGATCTTGAAAAAGACTTTAGCTCCTTGAAGTTGATCTAACAGATCATCAATCCTAGGTAAAGGATACTTGTTCTTGATCGTGACTTTATTCAACTCTCGATAGTCGATACAAAGTCGAAACGATCCATCTTTCTTCTTGACAAACAAAACCGGAGCACCCCAAGGCGATGCACTCGGTCTTATATATCCCTTATCAAGAAGATCCTCCAATTGCTTCTTCAATTCTTGCATCTCGGCAGGAGCCATCCGATACGGTGCCTTCGAGATCGGCGCAGTACCCGATTCAAGATCAATAGAAAATTCCATGACACGATGCGGAGGTAATCCAGGAATCTCTTCCGGAAAAACATCAGGAAATTCACGAATCACAGGAATATCAAGAATTGTTGGTTCATCTTTCATGGGTGAATCCAGATAACAAAGGTACCCGACACAACCCTGTCGAAGTAGCTTAAACACAGCCATCGCATTGATAAGTCTGTCGTTATCAGCGTCATTCTGACCCTTAAATTTTCACACGCTCTGGTCCCTAGATGACACCGTCACAGTTCTTGTACTAAAATCGATTACCGCCCCATGACGTGTCAGCCAATCCATACCGAGAATAATATCGTATAGAGCCATGGCAATACAGATCAAATCTGCCTCGAATTTCTTACCCTGGATGGTAATTGGAAATTCAGACAGACACTTAGTCCCCACTAAGCGTTCACTATTAGGAAGATTCACAACGAAAGGCTCACAGACCTCGTTGCAGACTAATCCTAACTCACTAACACAACTTTCTGAAATAAAGGAATGGGTAGCACCTGAATCAAACAGTATGCACACTGAAGTAGAATGAAGGTATAAAGTACCTTGAGCAATTGGAGCGTTAGGTCCATCAGCCTCACGCATCTCGTACAGGCGTTGACCCTGACCTCCAAAAGTAGCTGGGGCTTTCCTCTTGTTCTGGGCAGTTGTCTGCACCGAAGGACTAGGAGCCTCCATTGGTCTGAACCTAGGTCGGTTACTCTGATTAACTGACCCATGTTGCGACTCAGCACCTTTCTGCTTCCCTTGCCGATAGAACTTCCGCACATGCCCTTCACATCCACAACCAAAGCATGTCTTTCTTTCCTTCTGACACTCATTGCTCTTGTGCCCAGCAGCACCACAATTATAGCATTGGATACTTGTCCTGACCCGATTGTTGTGTCGACCCTCCTTGCGTCCCATCTGTCTTCGCCTTGCTAGATTTAGCAAAGTTAGACGGTGGTGCAGGATGTTTGAATCCACTCGCCTGAGGTTGATTCTGCATTGACCTCTGGCGATTCCTTCTCTTGGTCGACTCATCCAGAGTCACCTCCAACTTATAAGCAGCATCCACGTATTGCTCTAAGGTAGAGCAATTGTGGCTCAGCATCATTGGCTTAATTTCTGGGCTCATCCACTCATGGAAGTGCCATATTTTTTGTTCATCATTGGATACCTCTGATCCAGCATACTGTAGTAGGTGATTGAACTTGGTTGTCAGCTCAGTCACCTTCAGCCCATCAGTCTTCGGGTAAAGAAACTCCTTGTGCTTTTCTTCCCTTATAGCCCGAGAGAAGAACCTATCAGTCATCTTGGTCTTGAATGTTGCCCAATTCAGATCAGGGCTCTCAGCAAGACCGGTATTCTCCCACCACTCACTAGCATCTTCCTTCAGCTGGAGAGACGCTATATGCACTTTTTCAGCTTCAGTGTATTCCACATTGCGGAATAACCGCTCCATGTGGGAAAATCAGTGAGTCACTCGGACTGGCTCACCTTTCCCATTGTAGCTATCGGGTCTCATAGAGTTTATGGTAAAGCTCGGCCATAATTATCTATATTCCTTATCACATTCTCTTGATATACACGGACATTAGGTTCCTCAGCCCTCGGAACCACTGGCGGAATTGGCATTTCTTGCGCCTGAGGTGCGACGGGTCGCACAATGTCTATGAACGCTTGCATGACAATTCCCCAAATTGCCTCAACTGCAGCAGCATCAAAAACCATCGGGGCGTTGGCCGGAGCTTGGTCGTTGCCTCTAGGATTAACATGAGATGCAGACTCTTGCACATCCTCGGGGTTTGCTGCATTCCCCTCGTTTGGTCTGGGATTGTTACTCGGTCCAGCACCATTACGAGCGTGATTTCTTGTGTTCACCATCTGTTTACCGATCAAATTCCAAGGATTTCATACATTAATATTTTTCCCAATATACTTAATGTACTAAAATCAACTCATAATAGATCAACTGGGTAATTTATATTAGATGGACTTTCAACGAACACAGAAAGTTTTTACACAAAGGAAATCTCCTGAGCTTCTAGACAAAATTGCTCAGAGAATTCTCTACTTTACCGCATGCATACTAAAGTATTTTACACAAAAGAAAACTACTAAAGTTACATTGGTTCTTTTCACAGTTCCCTGAAACGTTTCCTATATGACAGGCTGCCCATACAGGTTTTCTTTGGACGGGGTTCTTCATCAGGGTCTGGTGATAAACTTTTCACCCTACTTGGCCCTGGCAAATTCGGTTCATTAAATGATCCTGGTGTCCTCGGCCTCATACTTGGCCTGGTAACATCCTGATCATGCTCTCGCGGTATTGCCCTTCTCTGGGCCTGCTCCCTCATCTCGTCTAACTGACGCTGCCCTTCAGAAGAGATCTCCTCACTCTGGCGGAGTATCTCTTGCAACTCAAAAGTCGACCTTCACCTCCTTCGAACCTGAAGAGGCGGCACGTCCTCTGATGCATAACGTGAGTCGGTCCTTTCTCTAATGCCACATTCGACATAGAGCGCCTCCCACTCAGCATCAGTCAATGGCGGGTATACTGGCTCGGGTGGCAGACTGGGGTACATAAATTGCATTCCCGAGTCCCCATGATCCACTAGCAAGTGCCTCAGCTCATCAGGCTCTTGGCCTTGCTCCGCTGGGACTTCCTCGAGATCCTCTATTGGATCTTCATCTTCCACTGGATCCTCCTCGGGATCCTCTTCCGGAACTGATTCAATCTCAAGGTCACTCGCGAGGTACCCCAATGAGTACTCCGACGGCTCATCCTCTGCCTCGTCATTTGCTTCAAGGATTTCTTCATCCTTATCCCCTTCATCTCCTTCTGGGATGGTCTCAATTGTGTAGTCGTTGTCATAATATCCTCTAGCATACCTTGACAACTCTACCACATTCCTCACATTCACACTTGGCTCCACTATCGGCTCAGCCACTGGAACCATAGTCTGATCGGATACCAACACCACTGACTCTGGAAGTACATGCTTTACTTCCTCAGGTGGTTCACTCGGTTCTCCGACTTCAAAACGACGAAGTGGAACTGGGAAGTCAAGCTCCATAGGGGAGAGTAGAGTCACCTCTTCTTCCTCCTTTTCCTTCGGGAGTGAAAGGCAGACACCCATATCCTACAGACGACGAAACGAGAGTTAGTCTTTCTAAATATAGAAGTTGCTTCCATAATAGACTAAAGAAGAAGACACGACTATGAACGATACAATCTACAAATCTAACATGTCTACAAATATAAACCCTTATAGTAGTCCAATCCCACAAAATACAAAATCAAAATTTGCACACTTCACGATCCATACAATACTGCACGAATTCATTGTCAAATTTGAATTTTATGACAAAACACACTAAATGACACTAGTACAGAAGACCGGCTCGGACTGCAATTATTGGTAAAGCTTCCGGACCTTACGTTTTGATAATCGGGGTGCGGATATCAGACCACGATTTTTTAAGAAATCCAAGATAAATTTATTAATTTTTGGAATTTTCTTATGATACCCTTGAATTTTTGCAATTTTCGCGAAATACCTAAAGGTTTGGACAATTTCGCGTGATACCCCTGCGTTTTTTACCAATTTCATCAAATGTCCTTAACGCTATAAAACGTTAAACTTTAAGCATTTGTCGTGTATTCCTACAAATAAAGCAAAAACATAAATTAAAATCCTATATGAAAAATCAGTAGATTTATTTTTCCCACATTTTATGTGAAATATTTTTCTTTTATGTGAAATCAGAGGAAAAATATTCGAAAGAGAGTGAAATATTTTACATAAAATGTGAAATCAGAGGGAAAATATTTCACTTATAATGTAAAATATTTTTCCTCTAATTTTTCATATAGGATTTTAATTATTTTTTTGGTTTTATTTGTAGGAATAGATGACAAAATGCTTAAAAATTAACGTTTTATAATGTTAAGGGCATTTGCCGAAATTTATAAAAATCTCATGAGTACCACGCGAAATTATCCAAACTTTCGGATATTTAGCAAAAATTGTAAAAACTCAAGTGTATCATACAAAAATTCCGATTAATTTATTTGAGTATTACGGACCCTAGATTTTTTGGAAACGGGGTCCGGGTAAATTTTGACCACGGTATTGTTTTTTTTTTTCAAATTGAGAATTTGGGACCTAAGCTATCATATACATGCGTACAGGCCCATAAATCATATCATGTACTGATATAAACACTCCCACCTCTCTCATCTCTCTAAAAACTAAAACCAAAATACCAACCCCAACTCCAAGGGCTAATCCCCCACTAGCAAATCTCCGATAACACCAAAATCCAAATCCAATACCAACACCAACACCAACATACAACCAGCAAAATGTCAAACAAAAGGATTAAAGAGAGGTGCTCCTCTCTTAAAATCCCAAAAACCAAAAGGATTCATCCCACTTCTTAACACTATTGGGATTATATCCCTCTACACCAAAAAAATAGAGGGATTACCTCCCACCTCAAAATCTCTTCTTTCATAATAACCAAGCATACAACAACTAAAAGGATAATCCCTAAACAACCCCAAAGAACTACAACCACAACCATCATCATCAAGAACAACAACAACAACAAAAAATCTAAATTAGGGTTTACCCTTAATAACAAGGAATGTAAACATGATGAGGAAGCCATACAAGAGTTTAATCTCTTTGTGGTAACAACTCCTCTTATGTTAAATCATGGGTGAGAACCCACAATCAACTACATCATTTGGGGTCAACTATCCCTAAAATGGAACCAACAAATCTCTGCCATCTTGTGGTTGACCGTCACCCCTAATTCCCAAATTGGGTTCTTCAATCCCTTATTTTCTGCCATCCGACCATGTCTCCAGCACCAACACCGTCGATCGTCCCCTCCAGTGACTACCCCGCTCAGAGCTATCGCTTTCTCTAAGCGATGAACTCCGGCGACACTTCATACGTTGTGTTAGGTTTGTTGGTTCTAACCCGCGTCTGTGTCATTCTCAAGCCTTCTCCAGGTTGTGTTAGCTCGTCATATTTGGTTATTTGCTTCTTTTTTACTCGATTTGTGTATGGTTTGTTTCATGTCGGTTTTGTCCGACTTCCGAGCGTAGCTTGGACTCTCGACTTCCGAGCGTAGCTTGGGTGTAGTAGAATTGAGGGCTCGAACACGGGGGGCTGAAGTTTAAGAAACAGACACCAGGCCAGCTGAGCTAGTGGAGCATTATGTTGTTTACTGGACTCTTACAATGTATTTTTTGTTCTAAGCGGGGCAGTAGCCCATCCAAGCCCCCGCCTGGATCCGCCACTGGTCAGAATTAATGAAATCACCATAATGGCATAACACGATATGAACTGCTGAAAAAATGGGTCATTTCTAACTTAACAATAGATAAGATCAGGAAAATACAGGGTAGCTCATTTGCAAACATAACTCAATTGCAGGAAGTTTTTTTTAACCCTCTCAAGAATGAAAAAAAATTGAAATGGATGATTAAATTTTCCTTCACTAAGACCTAGTTGCAGATCCCCTAAAGAGCATTCTATCTAGTTCTAGAAAATATGAACTTTGAAGCCAAGGGTTTGTATCTAAATCATAGATTATAAAACTAGAGCGAAGTCAAATTTTTCTCACCCATAAGCGATAGAGCAAAATAAATAACAAGTTTATTAAACTTAGCCTATTATTTGGTATGGATTGGATTAAAGTAGATCATGTCACGTGCTAAATTTGTCAAATAGAAATAACTAGTTTATTTGTCTTGGCCTATTATTTGACTTCGCATGCTTATGACAGATACTATGCTAAATTGCTAATTGATCGATAGCTTCCAAGCATGACAACGACACCTTAATTTCTTTAGCTTCCAAGCATGATAACGACACCTTAATTTCTTTAAACCCTCACTTATGTCAGGTCTCCTAATAATTTGGAAAGAAGAATAATGGAACAGAAACTCAGTTGCAAAAAAGAAGACATGCCTATCGCATATTGTTCAGGTAAAGTTCTTACCCATTTATTGCTCCAAGGAACTGCATGATATTTGTGCTTTGTCTCTCATCAAGACACAGTCAATTGACAAATAGTTGAATATGGTTGCATAGCTATAGGCACAAGTATGCAAAGAAACCACAATTTTAAATATTTAAGCATAAACAGGAATTGAAGATTTAAAAAAAATACTAACCCTTCTGCATGCTTGAACTATCACGGACTCTGGGATCTCATCTGTACCACGAAGTTCCTATGGGTTAAGGAGCCATATTATATACACTGTAATTCATAAATATGATGGAAGAATATAAATTGAGGTACATGTAGTAGCTGAAATCACAACAATATCTCACTCAAGTACCTCTTCAGCATACAATCTTTCAGCAAGCCACACGTCCCGTAGAAATAAAGCAAATTTGACATCAACTACATTTCAAAATCACTAGGTTAGTGTTTATTATTTGAGATAACTACTTCACCACGACTATGTACTTTGCCAATAAATTCACCTTATTATACACCATGAAGGAGCTTTACAGAAAGGTGACACTAGTATCAAGCCATAGACACGTTCTCTATACTTAACTGATAAAAAAAACGAGAATAAGTACTTATCAGCAAAACAGGAAAACTCAAACACTTTTCACCCAAGGACATACTACAAATAGGCTAGGGACATGAGCTCCTGGTGTTACTCCCATGCACATAACAACATCAAGCCTGTGTAAAACATGAGGAAATACATGCAGAAGAGTAAGCGTTATCAAATAAAGAGAAGGAGATGGAACCATAAATAGAAAGAAGGAGATCTTGATGTATTACATTTAAGACTAGCAATCCTTACAAAATGCAGAACTACTCATGCCATATAGAAAAATAATTACCTGAAGAAGTTGATAATCTCAAGGATCTGATCAACCAAGTTTTTTTGCAGATAGTGCAGGATCATTGGGACACATCGCAGCTGCTCCTAACTGCAAGAACTCTTGACAAGATTGTCATGCCATAAATGTGAGTAACAGGATAAGGTGGCATGCATTCATGTGTCTGAGCAAGCAATCCTTTAGAAAAATCAACAGAAGAACATGCTACATAATTTACAGACCTCATGTCCAGGAGGAGTTATATGGTAAATGCAAAAATTGTGGAGCAGCAAAGCAACAACCTCAATTAAAAGGAAGAGTCCTTGGACTCAAGGAGATAGTACAGGGAGCATGAAACTTATCAATTTTTCTGAAAAAGACCAATCAAATCTCAAAAAACTGGGAAATCATGTAATTTTTGTTAAATTTCTAAACACATTGCAATCTGTTGCAGCTTCAATGTTTCACCAAAACTAGCCTTCTTGAGCAGGATAGGTTCACAAATTAGCTCAATTCTTCTCATATGTTCTTCCAATTTAAGATTCAATCAACTGAAATCCCAATAACATCAATGGACATATATCAATTATCTTCTTATATCTTTTGTATAAGTCCGAGAAGGAAAAAAAGTTCCCTGAAAAATGAAGTGCAGCTCATGTGCACATCAATAACCCATATTAACTTAGCAACAAGAGTGATTACTTAGGGCTATCTTACAGCTCAGGCAATTTAGCACCAACCAGCCCATACTAATTATGATTTAAGTATGTTGTCTCAGAAGTCATAACCCATCTTAACTTAGGCAAGCTTGTCTATATAACAAGTGTTGGATGATAGCACAACAGAGAACAAGTTGATTTTTTTGTGTTTAAGCAAAAAATAGAGCCTAGACCTAAAAAAAAGGAACTTGCACACAATAGAATACATACATGAATACTTCAAATAACTCTACTCTTTAGGCATGCATCTCATATAAATAACAATCATTTCAATCCTAAGACAACAATTTAGCTATGTGAAAAAGAAGTAAGCATAAGGGCGAAAAACTCACGAAACGTATAAATCCCCCTTACTATGAATGGTCACACATCCATAGAAGAAAACATCATAACTTCTAATCATGCTTCATAGTCTCTAAAGTAAATTAATTATAATGTTCAGCTCAGATTGAGAGATTTCTATATTGAGCTATTGAAGTCATACAACAAGACCTAGCATTTTATCCTTTCTTGATCCACCTAATCCAAGCATGTTCAGTTTCACTCATTTAGAAACTATGTAAAACAAATCAGTAGGCAGTTAAGGATATCAGTTCCTACCACGATCAAAACAATGGGCAAAGAAATCATAACCCCCCCCCCCCCCCCCCCCCCCCCCCCCTTCTCCTCCTTCGATTTCACAACCCCTCCCGAAGAGTCCTGTCGTTCCAGCTCCGATGAAGCGCCGCCGAAGCCGAATTTGTCTTCCTTGCACAGAGAAGAATCCAACAGTCCCAGTATCGATGGCGGACATGGAACCCCGGCTGTCAAGACTGATTGTGTGATTTTGGACGCGGGAACGTCAGATCTAGGGTTATCGCAGGAGGGGGATCGGACTTCCAAAACGGTAGAGATTCTCTCCGATAGGAAAGTCCGGGTCGGTGAGGTCTCCGAGGTCGATCTCGACTCGTTGAGGGTTGGAGAGAAGAGAGGGGTTCTAGTTCAAGAATCACCGCCCTCGAAAAAAATAGGGTTTGTGTTGATCTGGCAGCGAGGGAAGAAGAGGAGAGTTTAGAAAAAAGTTGAATGTCCAATTGAAATTGTAGTGAATGTGGAAACAGAAAAGTTGGAACTCCGGTGGAGCAAAGGAATTTGGACGGCGCGCAGCAGCGAACCAAAAGAAGAAGAAGAGGAGTATTTAGTGTATTTTGTGAAGGGAAAAAATTAACGAGACCGGGGTTTTAATTGTAACTCCGGTCCGAGGTATAAAAAAGAAAAAAATTAAATAAATAAACTGTACCGTAGTTATATTTTACAAAATCACATAAAGAAGACATTTTCACAAAATCATCCTTTAGTTTGGAGTTTATATCAAATCACCCTCTAAACAAAAAAAGTTAACAATGAACCACCCTCTTTTCAAATCACCAATAAATATGTGATATCCCGTAATTTTGTAAGGTTATTTTAGGAATTATGGAATTTTCCCGAGTATCCGTTGTGTACGTCGGATTTAATTCAGGTAGCGTGAGACATTCTGTAATGTGCTCTGTATCTATAATATTTTTCTCAGTGAAATAATATACAGACAAGGTGCCTTAGATTTTAATTGTCGTTCGCGTACGATAATTTTTATCCCGGTTTAACGTCTAGCTCGTTCAAAGCTGAATGGGCGGGAAAAGGGGGAAACGGCGACCGCCGTTCAGAAACGGCGACCGCCGTGGTTGGGCCCGAGAGGTCAACGTGTCAGCTTCTAGTTGGCCGCGACAGGCCTAGCGACGGCGACCGCCGCATTTACGGCGACCGCCGCGTGCCCGCCGCAGGCAAGATTACGGCGACCGCCGTGATTGTCCAGTGGGCATTGCCCGCCGGTCGCCGGCGTCGTTCGAGACACGTCGTTGCGTCGTTTGCCGCGTCTGAGGGTTTGCAGAACACTCCTTGGGGTTTGCCTATAAATAGACGAGCTTGGGCATGGGTTTTGGGTCATCTACAACCCCGAATCGCTGCCAAATTCGCCTCTCGCCGGAGTTGTGTTTTCGCCGGAATTCGAAGGTCTCGCCGGTGTTGCTTTGGTGTGGTTCCTGAGTGCCTTTGTGAAGCTTTTGGTTAGCCTTGGAGGTTAGAAGCCAAAGCAAGTCGAAGGAGGCCGAACCGCTCGTGTTTTGGGGTGAGTTTTCTCTCGTTTCAGTCGGCCGTGTTCTTCACGGCGACCGCCGTGTTCTTCACGGCGACCGCCGCCAAGAACGGCGACTGCCGCCAGAGCCCAGAACGCCTTCGTGGCTTTGGCTTGGTTGGTTGTCGTCGTGGCGTCTTTCCTTTCGTATTCTTTCGCCGTGTTTAGATTCGTATTGTTTATGTCGGATCTAACTTAGGGTTCCTTTTATGGGTCGACTCGAAGGTTGTTGTGCTGTCAGAACTATACCGTGTCGAGCCCGGAATCCAGTTGACGTCGTTAGACTATTCTGCGGATTAAGGCAAGTGGCGGTTCGCTCTTGCTCATTCGTTCCATATTTACATTAATTATCAGTAGTTTATCTGAGTAATTAATTTGGAATGAATATTTTGTTTGTCTGGAAACGGTTTTGTTAAACTGTTTTGAAAATCATATAATAGGTTGTATATCTGTTAGAACAATGCTATTATCTGTGATCGCCTTTCAGGCCTTTATGTGGATTTATCCAGTAACTGTTGTTGTGCTATACTGTTTAGTTAGCACTAGTGGCTAGGAACGCTATGTATCTTGAGGGGGTTTAGTTGTTTCTTTATAATTGGTACTTGGTGGTTCATCCCCAGTACTTTCTCTTTGGTCATGACCATACCCTTTCACAGGGTAGGCGCACTTCGCTAGTGCCAAATCTTCCAGGGTTCATCCCTTCGATATCTCTTGTGAGGAGATCTGATATCTCTTGTGAGGAGATTCGATATCTCTTGTGAGGAGATCCGATATCTCTTGTGTGGAGATGTAAAAGCTTATAACGTAATGCTCGTTTTGGAATTAAATAAGATAAGTGCCGAGTGCACATGATTAATATACCTTGGGCGAGTAGTGCAGCTAAGCTTTAGTGCAGCTAGGAAAGCTCGTCTTGACTTTTGATCAGAGTACGTTCTCTTTCCAATCTGGATTTGTGGTAAGCGATGAGGTTGGTCGTGAACCGAAACATCTTAGTCAGTTTTTAAATCGTTATGTGATTCTGTAAGATCTCGACTTGAATGTAGTACGTTCTCTTTCCAATCTAGATTCGCTGTAGGCGATGAGGTTGGTCGTGAACCGAAGCATCTCAGTCAACTTTTAAATCATCGTTGTATGATCCTGTAATCATTCCAGATTTGTCATTTTTCCTTAAAGACTCAATCTCTTGGAGTCTCTTTTCGAGTCGATTTCTGTGAAGATGAAGTCTTCCAGAATCTTCTCTCATGCATACCTCTTGTTGTTATTCCGTGAAAGTGTCGGGTTATGTATCGTCCCTTCGGTTATTATTCGAGGGACAATGATAGTAAACGGTTACGATCACTCGAACCATTCTGCTTTTTACCCTTGCTAGTCTATTCAAGTAGACTAACCCACGAACTTTGTTCTCCGCATGTGGGCTGGTGTCATCCGTTCGATTCGGCACATCAGATAGAGTGAAGATTTGAGGAGACTAGATTGACTATGAAGACGACGGTTGTTTTTGGATGTTTTAATAATTGTTTTTAATCAGGTTGAGATCCTTGGGCAGGTGATCATCACGATCACAACCCCGTTTGTAAAATCTTTTATTTGTCTTCCGCTGTACTTTGTTTGGTTTAAACTATGTTTTGACCTATTTGGGATTGGGTTGTAATCTCGTAACTCTTGTTTCCTCAACAATGTTATGTTTTGGAATTTAATGCTTGATCTTTGTATATCAATTGCATTTCATAAATTGTATTTATTTGGTAAAGCCTTGGGTGATCTCGGTAAGGAACACTAGGGTCACTGGCGGTAATACCTTTCCAAAATGGTTAAGTTTTAGGGGTGTTACAAAATATAATTTGTTAAAAAGATAAATTATTTTTAAACATGTAAAGAAAAGCCATTTAATTTTTAGGTTTTTTTAGATAAAACCACCCTTAAAACACTAGACTTTACACAAAATCACCCTTAAACTTGAAGTTTATATAAAACCACCCTTTAAACAAAAAAAGTTTACAATCAACCATCCACAATAATTTACCTTGGTTATATCTAATGTTTGAGAAAAATATGAAAATACCTTCTAAACAGAAAAAACAAGAAAAAAAGACATTTGGATTTACAATGTGAAAAGAGAAAAGATAGAACTACGTAAATTCATTGTTTAGTAATTTAGTGCCCAAGAACCTATTAAATTCGTACATATATGTGCCTTTGTTAATTTAGTACGTGCAAAAAAATAATCAAGTTTATATCTTATATCAATCAAATGAGTATTAAATATAAAATAAAATAAAATTAGATTGTATATGAAATGACTAAAATTTATTTCACCTAAAGTCCAAAAGTTAATCCTACCTTTTAAAGCAACAATAAATAATACTTATTAGCATATAGACTCAAAGCAATATGAATAATTTTTTCAATAATATTATTTTTAAATTTTTAGCATGTGCAACGAACTTATGGTTGACATCAAGATGGGCAATTAAATAATGAGAAATAATATTTTACTATGTTTTTTAAATGAAATTCTGATTAATTTTTTTAAAGAGTTGTAATTTATTGAATAAAAGTAAATATGAGTGAATTTCAATTGCAAAAAAATTACAAAAATTGTAACCTAAGTGTTTAATCAACCATGTTGAAATCCAATCATTACTCCAACATATATATGATAAATTAAACGGCAATTAAACAAGAAAACTTAATTATTATTTTAGTCTTTATGTAAATAATTTGTATTTAATATTATTTAAAAAAATATGAGCTTCATATATACCCGTAGATCTAAATAAACCATAGTACAATATGAATTTGTCTAATTTGTTGAGTCGACCATACTATCTAAGTATAGTCTTCATTTATAATTTTTTTTCCATGTATGGTGAACAAAAAGAGGTTTTAATGAAGATAATACTCTATTATTGGAAAATTTATTCATAATGCTTTTAGTCTATATGCTAATTAGTATTATTTATGGTTGCTTTAAAAGGTAGGATTATTTTTTGGACTTTAGGTGAAATAAATTTTAGTCATTTCATATACAATCTAATTTTATTTTATTTTATTTTATATTTAATACTCACTTGATTGGTATAAGATATAGACTTGATTATTTTTTTGCACGTACTAAATTAACAAAGGCACATATATGTACGAATTTAATAGGTTCTTGGGCACTAAATTACTAAAAAATGAATTTACGTAGTTCTATCTTTTCTCTTTCCACATTGTAAATCCAAATGTCTTTTTTTCTTGTTTTTTCTGTTTAGAAGGTATTTTCATATTTTTCTCAAACATTAGATATAACCAAGGCAAATTATTGTGGGTGGTTGATTGTAAACTTTTTTTGTTTAAAAGGTGATTTTATATAAACTTCAAGTTTAAGGGTGATTTTGTGTAAAGTCTAGTGTTTTAAGGGTGATTTTATCTAAAAAAAACCCTTATATAATTATAAAAACGGTTTTTTTGTTTGGTAATTTTGAGGTTTGACTTACCTCAAACTTTAGTATACGAAGTATTCCCTCTGTCCCAAAATATAAGCCACATTTAACCCCGGGCACATCCGTCGAGGCGGGTTTTGTATCGTTAATATCTCTAATTACATAACCCTTAACATTATAATTTTTTAATATTATTAAAGTACTCGTTAAGACGAATCAAACAAGACCCCACATGACTATATTTTTTCTTATATATTGGAAGAAATCTTAAACCGAAGCTTCAACGGTGAACAGTAACGTATTCTCAAATGGGGCTTATATTATGGAACGGATGGATGGAGTATTTTGTAAGGTAACTATATGAGGTTTGTGCCAAATACCCTACATTCAAATCAATAACCATTTTCGTTCACTTTATTAAAAAATAAAAATAACCCCCAAATTGAAATCACAACACAAGCAAGCGAACTCCTTTCTCTGTATTCCACTTCATCTCTGTTTGTGTGTGCTTTGTTTCTGTTGAGCTGTACACAATATCAACATTGTTGTTCTAAAAGCATTACAATTTTTGATCGAGTAAATGGAAAGATTACGATGGATAGAAATACAAGTATACAACCTAGTTGGGCTAAAAGCACTACAATTATTGACAGCCTCTGAAGTGTTACTTTCAATTTTTGGGGGATTTTAGACATGGCAATAATCGAATCGATTTTGCGAGAAGAAGCGGAATTCAATGAGGAGGTGGTGGACGACGCCGGTAGCGGCTAGAAGACGGTAAAGGCGAAGCCTTATAGGCGGAGTTCGAGCGCTTTCATCACGCCGGAGTTCGTCTGTGCCAATGGAGCGTCTGTCGTCACCGTTGATGCCTCCTCCGGCGTGTTCAGGTCGCTGGAGAGGGAAGCAGAGGAGCGCCGCCGTCGCGTGGTGGAGGCGCAGAGGACTGCGTTTGAGATCATCGCCGGGATCTGCGTCGGTACTTCTCGGAAAGAGGAAGTCGATGACGACGAGGTCGGAAACGGAGATTTGACGGAGGCGGCGGCGGCTGAAACTGCCGCTAATCGCAAGGGGAAGACGAGGAAGGAGTTTGCTCGCGTTCTGATTTGAATTTGGGGTTATTTTTTATTTTAGGCTTTTTGTTTTGTTTTTTTCTTAAAAAAATTAACGTAAACGGTTACTTATTTGACTGATGAGTATTTTGCGAAATAAAAATAATTGTCAGAACTTCCTCTCGAAATATATCAAAGTTTAGGATATCATGTGAATTAAGCAATATATCAAGATTATTAGGCGAAAAAACCGTTATAAAAAAAACTAAACACATGCCCCATATTTATTAATAATTATGGATCGAATGTTTTTGTTATCCCAATTTAATAAAAGTCAGGCAAAAAAAATGTGATTAATGTTAATTTTGGTACTAATGACAAATATACGCAAACCATACACGAATGTGAAGCTGCTAAGAATACCAAGAAGCCAATGAAGAAATAATTTCATCTGCCTTTCATTAAGTGAACGTGTATATCATATATAGCAAGAGTTAGCTTATGCTTTAAAAAACTAATCTATAGTTATCTTTACATGATAGAAATTAGGTAACTAAAAAATCTACAAAGATTTACAAGATAATATCTCTAATACCCCATCGAGTTGGAGCGTGTAAGTTAAGAATGTCAAACTTGCCCAAAAGATAGTTGAATTTCTGCTTGCCCAAGGCTTTGGTGAATATATCGGCCAATTACTCGGTTGTTCGTACATGTGTCGTTGAGACGACGCCTACTATAATGAGGTCACAACCAAAGTGACAATCGATCTCTATATGCTTCGTCCATTCATGGAACAGGGTGAGAATAAATATGAATGACAGCCTGACTGTCACATAGAAGTTTCATAGGAGCATTATGAGCAACTCCAAGTGATTGAAGGAGGGCCTTTAACCAGATAAGTCCACAACAAGTAGAGACCATGCAACAATATTTTCCCTCTGCTTAAGAATGCGACACGGTAGGTTGTTTCTTTGTCTTTTATGAGAACAGTGATACACCAAGAGATACAAAGAAACCAGTGAGAGAGCGCCGAGTGAGAGAACAACCAGCCCAATCGGCGTCTCAGTGAGCGGTCAGCTGCAAAGAGCTATGTCGAGAGGGAAGTAAACCTTGCCCGAGGTTACGATTGACATAGTGAAGGACCTGAAGACTTTCTTGGCAATGTTCCTCAGTCGGTTATTGCGTGAATTAAGATAAGGTGTGTACCGAGTAGCATAGTTTGGGTCGAGTAATTGTCAAATATATAAGGCGACCGACTAACCTACGGTATTGCTCTGGATCACTGTGAAAAGCGGATGTAGACTTTGCAAGGTCATGGTTCTGCGGGTGCTGAAAGTCGCATGGTTTGGCCCCAAGAAGCCCGACCATAGCTAGAATTTCAAGCGCATACTTCCGTTGACTCAAGTAAAGTCTATCGGCCCCATGAGCAATTTCGATACCCAAAAAATACTTAAGTTGGCCGAGGTCCTTCATGTGGAAACAACGATGAAGATAGGACTTGAAACGCTCGATGCTAGCATTGCAATTACCAACAATAAGAAGGTCATCAACATACATGAGGATGTGAAGAACCTTGTTGTTGACGAAGAAGGAAAAGAGCGAGTAGTCGGCATAAGATTGCCGAAAGCCGAACCGAGTCAAGGCCGATGCAAGTTTGACGAACCCGTTACGAGGAGCTTGACGAAGCCCATACAAAGACTTGCGTGGTCGACATACTTTGCCCGAGGGAATGAGAAATCCCGAGGTCAGTTTCATGTGAACCTCTTCGGCAAGATAACTGTGTAGAAATGCGTTGTGCACATCCATTTGGTGAAATGCCCACCCTTTGATGGAAGCTACAGATAAGAAGACTTGTATTGATGTCATCTTGGTAACGGGAGCAAACTTCTCAATGTAATCAACGCCTTTGACTTGTCGATTGCCAAGAACAACGAGTCGAGCTTTATGACGCTCAATCGAACCATCAACCTTGTATTTGATACGAAATACCCATTTGTATCCTATGGGTTTCTTATCCGGGGGAAAGGAAGCCACCTCTCAAGTGCCATTCTTTTTAAGAGCGGTAAGCTCGACTCTCATGGCCTTTCTCCATTTTGGACAACAGACAGCCTCAACAAAGTGCGTTGGTTTAAGAATAGCGGCAATCGCGGTTGTGAACTGCACGTGTTGAGGAGAAAACTTTGAGCAATTAAAAAAGTTAGCTAGAGGATAAAGACTACATGAGGCCGAGGAGGCGGGAGCCGGTGTTGTAGAGGGGGGTCTTGAGAGAGAATTATGTGACAAACATACTCGCGTAGGCGAACAGAGGGTTGTTTGGCCCGAATGTTGCACCAAACTGAAGTGTGTGGATGAGTTGTATTGTCATCTGAATCAGAGAAGCTAGGAGAAGGGCTTCCCATGTCGGGAATGGGTGGTGAGGACGCCACTGTAGAAGGCAACAAAGGAGCCTCATGTGGTGGCTCAACATCAAATAAAGTAGGCGAGTGGTCATCGGGTAGTGGTGCAGAGGGAGTCAGAGATGTGGGCACCGAGTAGGGAAATGTTGTTTCAGAAAAAATAGCATCTCGAGAGACAAGGACTTGTTTCTTGTCCAAGTCGAACAACTGACATCCCTTCTGTCCATATGGATACCCATAAAGATACAACGGTGACTTCAGGACGCAACTTTGTCATGATTTCAGGGCTAGAGAGATGTGTAACACCCCCAAATTTAACCCCATTTGAAAGCGTTACTGCCGATGACCCCGGACGTAAACCCCGAAGTCACCCCAGGCTTTTCCGACGTCATAACTGACTTAAAACACAGTTACAATACTAAAATCGTAACTTTTATTAAACCACATAGTCGCGGAATTACACGATTCCTAAAACGACCCAATTTCATCAGAAATACAAAATAGCACAGCGGAAATCTTTTAAATACAAAGCGACAAAACAACTTGTCAAAACACCGTTCATCTTCATAGTCGTTCTAGCCTTCTCGGATCTTCAACACACCTGATGTGCCGAATCGGACGGATGACACCAGCCAACCATGCAAGGAATATAACGGTTGGTCAGTCTAATGAAAGACTACGCAAGGGTACAAAGCAGAGTGGTTCGAAGCAGTCGTATAAGGTTAGACTCATCGTCCCTCGAATAATAACCGAGTACGCTAGTCAACCATCATACTCCTACTAGAATAACAAAAGGTATGCACAAGAGAAGATTCTGGAGATCGAGTCTCACATCAATCAATCCCAAAAGAAGACTCCAAAATGAAATGAGCCTTAAAGGAAACATGACAAATGTTGGGGAAACATAACCAAACACACACAACCACATTACACAAGTATCGCATACGAGTGATCTACAACTAAGACGAGCTTTTCCTAGATGCACTAGCGCCTAGCTGCACCACTCCCCAAACATTTTAAAATAAGTGCTACTCATACGGCACTTTATTATTATGGTCAAGGCATTTTCATTATGTGCATACTCATGGCACGTATCTTATTTAAATGACCACACACGCACATCACGTTATAAGCTTTTAACATCTCTCTACAAGAGATAACACGGGGAATAATCCCAGGGAATAAATCTCATCCACTTGTACTTTAACAAAATAACGGGGAATAAATCCCAGGGAATAAATCCCATCCAGTTGCATTTCTGCGTGCACGTATCCTCTATTAGGATAGGGTCATGACCTGAACAAAACTAACGGGGAATAAATCCCGGGGAATAATCCCAACAATTACGTTACTACACACGGACTGTACTAGCAGTCAAACACACAATCACAACACAGAGAACCATCACGGCTCAACCTGATCAACTAACACCCTAGATTTAATAATCTAAACACACACGATAAATCACATCAAAGACCCTTACGGCCTTCACATGCACAAATCTAGAATAGACTAGCGTCGATTCTAGTAGAATATACAACCTAGTATAATAACTTCTTTTAATCACATAAAGTTATCAAAACTGTTCCCAACATAATTCAGAATCATCCCAAATTATTTAACAACAAAACGATTGATAAATAATCAAAGTATGGAATGATGAGCAAGAGCGAACCGCCACTTGCCTTAGATCCGACAACTTCGAATCAAGCTGAGCAACGTCTAGTTCCTGGATCTGAAACTGGAGCAGATCTTGGATATTAAATCCCTAAGAAATGGACCATAACAAGACCCTAAGTTAGATTCAATACACTTATATATGAATCTAAAAGAATACAAGAAGAAATCAAAGGAAACGAGCCAAGCCCAAAGCCAACCCACAAAACACACAACTCGGACACACATACCGCGATCGCGGCAGGTCGCGGTCGGTCGCGGTTTTCGTGTTGTGACAGTGGCTAGCTCGCGAGACAACAATGGAGAATTTCTTACCCAAACCGATTTGTTTGCCTTCGATTTGTCTATGGTTCGATCTCCCAACACCTCCAAGCTTCTCACAACACTCAAGAGCACCTTCTCAACTCAAGAGACACTCGAAATCTCCCACACACGAAGCTCACAAGCTCGGCTTTAATGGAGAAAAACAGAGGAGAAGAAGAAGGAAGAAGAAGAGAAAGAAAGGGTTCGGTCTTCACCTTCTTTTATAGCACAAATCCGACCACCTCCAAGGGGACAAAGGCGAAGGGCCACTTGGCCTGCCCAAAAAATATCCCAACCGAGCAAAAAACAGAGCTACAATAACCGCCACGCGAGGAAGATGACCGCCTCTGCAAAAGGCATTACCGCGATCGCGGCCGGTCGCGGTGAGTCGCGGTTCATCGCGGTCAATCGCGGTGAGTCGCGGTTTTAAGCCGACTTCGTTTATTCTTATCCGAACTTGGTTTGGATTAAATTTCTTAACTCCGGGTTAAATATATTCGTACATTAACGATACATTAACCCCGAAAACACCTCAACTGTATTATATAATGCTCGGAAAATTTTACAGAGCTCAGACCCCTTTTGAGAAGGTCCGAGACTCACTGAATTAAATCCGTCTAGCAAAACGGGCATAAGAAAAATTTAAAAATAATTCAAAATACCCTTAAAAATTACGGGGTGTTACATTACTACCCCCTTATTTTAAGTTTCGACCCCGAAACTTGCATTTTCAAGGCCAATAACAAGTAGGGAAAGTATCTAAGTACACCCGTCTCAGTCTCCCAAGTAACCTCTTCGGTTTCTAACTTGGAGCATAAAACTCGTGCCAAAGGTACCACCTTGCTACGCAACTGTCTCAAACTTCACCCTGAATGGTAATCGAGACATCTGAGAAACGCTTGGTTCAAACCAAATATTTATTTTAGCAAGAATATTTACAATAAAAGTTTTACAACCTTGCTGCGTTCTTAAACTTACTAACACAACCTTTCAAATCAAAAGACTGGGTAACACCCAAATCTACAACCTACAACAAAAGTAGAAAGCTTTAAGCAAATGGAAAATCAGATCCATCCGCCTCACGCATCACGTAAAGACGTTGACCTTGACTTCCAGAAGCTACTGGAGCCTTCCCTTTATTCTGTGCAGTCGTCTGCATCGTAGGACTAGGAGCCTCCACCGGTTTAAACTCTGGCCGGTTGCTCCGAATAGCAGACCCTTGTTGAAACTCAGATCTTCTTTGCTTTCTCTGCAGGCAAAACCTCTGCATGTGACCTGCTCTCCCACAGTCGTAACATGTCTTTATCTCTTTTAGACATTCATTCCTTTTGTGCCCAGGTGCACCACAGTTGAAACACTGAATTGAACTCTTTCCTTGGTCAAACTGTTGTGTCGACTCTCCTTGAGTCATACCCGTCTTTGCTTTGCTAGCCTTGACGAAGTCAGATGGTGGCGCAGGACGTTTAAATCCGTTCGTCTGAGACTGATCTTGCATCAACTTCTGCTGATCACGCTTCTTCGCCGACTCCTCTAGAGTCACTTCTACATGATAAGCTGCATCCACGTACTGCTCCAAAGTAGAGCATCCGTGACGCACCATCCATGGTTTAATGTCTGGACCCATCCACTCATGGAAGTGCCAGATCTTCTGCTCCTCGTTGGTTACATCTGACCCAGCGTATTGCAACAAATGATTGAACTTAGTGGCAAGCTCTGTCACCTTCAATCCTTCCGTCTTTGGATACATGAACTCCTTGTGCTTCTCATCCCTCATAGCTCGGGAAAAGAAACGGTCGGTCATCTTGGCTTTGAACATACCCCAGTTCAGTCCTGGATGATCTGCCAACCTGGTGCCTTCCCACCATTCACTGGCTTCCTCTTTCAGATGGAGAGAAGCAATATGCACCTTCTCAGCTTCAGTGCACTCAATATTGCGGAATAACCGATCCAGGTGTGAGAACCAATAGGCCACTCTGACCGGTTCTCCTTTTCCGTCATAGCTGTCAGGCCTCATAGAATTTATGGCCTTCAGTGCACGGATATAATTACCTCCATTCCTGATCACCTCTTCCTGATGTACCAGGACATTTGGTTCCACAACTCTAGGAACCACTTGAGAAATTGGCACCTCTTGTGCCTGAGGCGCAACTGGTCGCAATATCTCAGTCACTGCTTGCACAATCATTCCTCGAAATACTTCCATTGCAGCAGTATCTAAATTCATCGGAGCGTTAGCCTGAACTTGGAAACCGCCTCCGGAATTATTGTGAGCAACAGACTCGTGCTCCTCCACAGGGTTTGGAACAACCCTTACATCCGGTCTCAGGTCATTGCTCGGCCCAGTACCAGCATGAATAATGTTCCTTGAGTCCACCATCTAATTATCGATCAAAGTCCAAGTACTTTATACATTAATATCTATTCGAAATGTATTAACAGTCAACTCAGAGTAGATCTACTTGGTAACTTTCCTAGATGAACACCAAACAGGAATACTAGGTTCTACAACCTCAAATCCTGACAAGAGAACTGAAAACTCAAGTCTAACTGGAGATGGCGAAACCACCTCGACTTTATCCGAGTTCCTTTTGAAGAGAACTGCACCCTTAACCTTCGGGAGACGAAGAGAGAATCTTAGTCTTTCTAGACACAGAAGCAACTTCCGTATCAGACTCAAGAAGGCACGACTATGAACGACTTTTTATTTGAAAAATTCAGAGCTCTTGGAAAACATTTTAGCTCTGATACCATTTCTGTAACACCCCCAAATTTAACCCCATTTGAAAGCGTTACTGCCGATGACCCCGGACGTAAACCCCGAAGTCACCCCAGGCTTTTCCGATGTCATAACTGACTTAAAACACAGTTACAATACTAAAATCGTAACTTTTATTAAACCACATGGTCGCGGAATTACACGATTCCTAAAATGACCCAATTTCATCAGAAATACAAAATAGCACAGCGGAAATCTTTTAAATACAAAGCGACAAAACAACTTGTCAAAACACCGTTCATCTTCATAGTCGTTCTAGCCTTCTCGGATCTTCAACACACCTGATGTGCCGAATCGGACGGATGACACCAGCCAACCATGCAAGGAATATAACGGTTGGTCAGTCTAATGAAAGACTACGCAAGGGTACAAAGCAGAGTGGTTCGAAGCAGTCGTATTAGGTTAGACTCATCGTCCCTCGAATAATAACTGAGTACGCTAGTCAACCATCATACTCCTACTAGAATAACAAAAGGTATGCACAAGAGAAGATTCTGGAGATCGAGTCTCACAGCAATCAATCCCAAAAGAAGACTCCAAAATGAAATGAGCCTTAAAAGAAACATGACAAATGTTGGGGAAACATAACCAAACACACACAACCACATTACACAAGTATCGCATACGAGTGATCTACAACTAAGACGAGCTTTTCCTAGATGCACTAGCGCCTAGCTGCACCACTCGCCAAACATTTTAAAATAAGTGCTACTCATACGGCACTTTATTATTATGGTCAAGGCATTTTCATTATGTGCATACTCATGGCACGTATCTTATTTAAATGACCACACACGCACATCACGTTATAAGCTTTTAACATCTCTCTACAAGAGATAACACGGGGAATAATCCCAGGGAATAAATTCCATCCAGTTGTACTTTAACAAAATAACGGGGAATAAATCCCAGGGAATAAATCCCATCCAGTTGCATTTCTGCGTGCACGTATCCTCTATTAGGATAGGGTCATGACCTGAACAAAACTAACGGGGAATAAATCCCGGGGAATAATCCCAACAATTACGTTACTACACACAGACTGTACTAGCAGTCAAACACACAATCACAACACAGAGAACCATCACGGCTCAACCTGACCAACTAACACCCTAGATTTAATAATCTAAACACACACGATAAATCACATCAAAGACCCTTACGGCCTTCACCTGCACAAATCTAGAATAGACTAGCGTCGATTCTAGCAGAATATACAACCTAGTATAATAACTTCTTTTAATCACATAAAGTTATCAAAACTGTTCCCAACATAATTCAGAATCATCCCAAATTATTTAACAACAAAACGATTGATAAATAATCAAAGTATGGAATGATGAGCAAGAGCGAACCGCCACTTGCCTTAGATCCGACAACTTCGAATCAAGCTGAGTAACGTCTAGTTCCTGGATCTGAAACTGGAGCAGATCTTGGATATTAAATCCCTAAGAAATGGCCCATAACAAGACCCTAAGTTAGATTCAATACACTTATATATGAATCTAAAAGAATACAAGAAGAAATCAAAGGAAACGAGCCAAGCCCAAAGCCAACCCACAAAACACACAACTCGGACACACATACCGCGATCGCGGCAGGTCACGGTCGGTCGCGGTTTTCGTGCTGTGACAGTGGCTAGCTCGCGAGACAACAATGGAGAATTTCTTACCCAAACCGATTTGTTTGCCTTCGATTTGTCTATGGTTCGATCTCCCAACACCTCCAAGCTTCTCACAACACTCAAGAGCACCTTCTCAACTCAAGAGACACTCGAAATCTCCCATACACGAAGCTCACAAGCTCGGCTTTAATGGAGAAAAACAGAGGAAAACAGAGGAGAAGAAGAAGGAAGAAGAAGAGAAAGAAAGGGTTCGGTCTTCACCTCCTTTTATAGCACAAATCCGACCACCTCCAAGGGGACAAGGGGACAAAGGCGAAGGGCCACTTGGCCTGCCCAAAAAATATCCCAACCGAGCCAAAAACAAAGCTACAGTAACCGCCACGCGAGGAAGATGACCGCCTCTGCAAAAGGCATTACCGCGATCGCGGCCGGTCGCGGTGAGTCGCGGTTCATCGCGGTCAATCGTGGTGAGTCGCGGTTTTAAGCCGACTTCGTTTATTCTTATCCGAACTTGGTTTGGATTAAATTTCTTAACTTCGGGTTAAATATATTCGTACATTAACGATACATTAACCCCGAAAATGCCTCAACTGTATTATATAATGCTCGGAAAATTTTACAGAGCTCAGACCCCTTTTGAGAAGGTCCGAGACTCACTGAATTAAATCCGTCTAGCAAAACGGGCATAAGAAAAATTTAAAAATAATTCAAAATACCCTTAAAAATTACGGGGTGTTACAAGATGCATAACACAAGCACCCCGAATACCCGAATATGATCATATGAAGGTGGTCGATCAAAGAAAAGTTCATAAGGCGTCTTCCCATCTAGAACTGATGACAAAGTACGGTTGATTAAATAGTCGACATAAGAACACACGTACCCCAAAATTCAATTGGGAGCGAGGCTTGAAACCAAAGGGCACGAGCCACGTTGAGTATATGGCGGTGCTTGCGTTCAACGCAGTTTGTTGAGGAGTGGCCACACATAAGGTTTTAAGTTGAATGCCTTCATGATCGAAGTATGGCTTGAGAGAAAAAAATCCGGTGCCATTGTCGGTGCAAAAATGCTTCACATGATGATCGGATTGTTTAGAGACAAAAATGCATAATTTTTGAACGAGGCGTCCCACCTCGGTCATGGAAGCCATCAAGTGAACCCATACACATCTAGAGTAATCATCTACTATAGTTAAGAAATAACGAGATCCACACAGGGAGGGGGTACTATAAGGTCCCCATACATCAACATGAATAAGTTCAAACAAACTTGAAGCTTTATTGAAACTAATTGGAAGACAATCTCTAGTGTGTTTTTCTTGTAAACAAATAGAGCATGGTTCTTCTAAATTGGACTTAGACATAGAAATTCCTTGTAAAACAGAAATAGATTGATATACAGCATGACCCAAACGCTTGTGCCAAAGCTAAGATGAAGAAACGACAGTCGCCGAGTAGCCCGTTGAAGACGAACGAACATCCCGTAGCCAATATACCCCACCCTCTTTTTTACTGGATTCAATCACCTTCCTCGAACTGAGGTCATGTAGTACACATAGGCGAGACGTGAGGGTAACTAGAAAAGACAAGTTGTTGTCAATTGAGCAAACGATAAAAGAATGCAAGTAAAATGAGGCACAAAAAGAACATTAGGAACACTCATATGGTCCCCAAATAGGGCTATCCCCCAGGTGAGGACAATAGATTGTAAGCCAACGGGAAGAGTAATCAAAGTAGGAGACATGGGCATGAGATCAACAAGAAGAGTCTTTGTGTCGGTCATATGATACGAGGTACTCGTATCTAATATCCATTGAGTCTAACCCTTACCCATTAACCTGTCATGGGAGGGAGCATTGGAGTTGGTCTGTATGTATTTAAACATCTGAAAAAGATGGTTCCATTGGCCATCGGTGAGGGCGGGATTGAGGGTAGCCCGATCAGTAGCGTTGAGAAACGAGGGTTGTGGAGGCGATGACGGTCCTTGGACAGCATTAACACGACCTATACTAGACTGAGGAGTCGATGTGGTAGATGGTGTTGAAGAACCACGACCATGACCGCAGCCACAAGATTGATTTTGGCGGAGTTCGCCACACCATTCGGGAATCCCGATAAGCTTGAAACAAGAAGCAAATTCATGGCCTTGCTTCCCACAATGAGTACATATAGGTTTCTGGTTTGTTTTCTTGGTCGAACCCGATCGTGGCTGAGACGAAGCTTGTGCAGCCAAGGCTAAGGATTCAGAATGAGCCCGACGTTCAGAAGTTAACGTCTTGTGGTGTTCTTTCAGTACAACAAGCGAGTATGCCCGGTTGAGCGAGGGCAAAGGGTCTTGGGCGATGATGTTGGAGCGAATATGACCATAGACGTCACCGCCCAACCCCATGAGAAATTGGTGAACCAGTTTGTCGGCTCGTTCCTAAGTTAAATTGTCCCCGAATTTGCAAGTACACTTACCGCAAGAACAACGGGTCGGAGAAAGGTATTTTTGCAATTCTTCCCAAAGTGTCTTGAGTTGACCTAAGTAGGAGGCAACGCTTTGGCCACTTTGTTCGCAATGAGCCAATTCAGTGCAAAGCTGATGGATGTGAGGGGCGTTCCCGATAGAGAACCGCTGCTTCAAGTCATCCCAAAGGGACTTCACGGATTCAGAATAGGTAATTGAAGAGCATATGGAGGGATCAATGGATTGCAAAATCTAGGCGACGAGCATCAAGTTAACACTCGCACAATCATTATACTCCGGAGTGGTCATCGCCGGTTCAACAATAACACTCGGCCCGATCAATGGATTGCAAAATCTAGGCGACGAGCATCGGTTTTCTTGTAGAGTTCTACCAAACATACTGGCCAATTGTGGGTAACTCACTCATCTATACCCATCAAGCATTTTTCCATTATGGCCAAATGCTTAAAGAATGTGCTTACTCATTTATTACTCTTATTCCTAAAACTGATAACCTCATTACCATTAACCACTATCGTCCTATAAGCTGATGTAACACTACCTATACAATCATAACTAAAGTCTTGGCTAATAGATTAAAAATTTTACTTCCTCATTTAATCAACCTTTATCAAGGCGCCTTTGTTGAGGGTCACCTAATTTAAGACAATATTTTACTAGCTCATGATTTTTTTCACTCCTTTCATTCAAAAAATAGGATGACTCTTAAATTTGACATGAAGAAAGCATATGACAAACTTTACTGGAATTTTATTACTCATATTCTACTCAAATTTGGATTTGCACCTGAATGGGTAAACTTGTTAATGACTTGTATTACTTCTACATCCTTCTATGTCCTTGTCAATAATGAACCAGGTCAAGTCTTTAGACCAACATGTGGCTATTGCCGAGGAGATCCTATTGCACCTTTTATTTTTATACTAGCAATGGAATATTTATCGCGAATCCTCACCCATAAATCCAAACAGCCCAATCAAAATGTTGGAATTCAATTAACCAAAATGGTACATGTATTCTGTTCTTAACTTTCGCTGATGACACTCTCATAGTTGCCAATGCCTCAAATGATAATATGTTACATATTAAAAGTATTCTTGATAACTTTACTCGTACGTCGGGTTTAACCATTAACTTTTACAAAATCACCTTTCAAACTTCCTTCAATCTTTCTTCGCAACTGATAAATTCTTTGGCTTCTGTCTTAAATATTCAAATAACACGTTCTATGGAAAAGTATCTAGGCATCCCAATTGTCTAAGGTCGAGTTAAAAAAGATATTTTTGATTACTCCCTATTCTATATTAAAAAAGAACTTTCCAAATGGAAAGCTATCTCCCTTTATCAAGTTGGTCGGTCTATTCTTATTCAATCAAACCTTCTCTCTAAAGTTAATTATTTAATGCAGAGCTTTCTCCTACTGGCATGGCCGAAATTTGTAATGAAATTGGAAAAATTAATATAGACTTAAATGGAATAAAAATGATTATCATTTTCGCTCCTTGATCAGTTGGGATAATATTTGTCGCCCTAAGTCCCTTGGAGGACTGGGTCTGCAAGTGGAAAATATGAACAAGACCTTGCAAATGAAACTGTTGTGGAAACTCCTAGTTGAACCTGATAGTCTTTGGGTCTGTATCAATACTTGAAAAAATACGTAGGGTGTAATACCCCTCATTTTTAATAAGGGTATTTGGGTAATTTTCCCAACCTTCGTTCAAATTAATTATTTCGCTTTCAGTGGAGTTCGGATTTTCCGTAACATCCATGATCTCCGAAATAATTTCTTGAGTGGTATAAAATACATTCAATGTATTTTCGGGACTTAGAATATTTGTTTGGAGACAAACATATAATTTCCGGGGTTTAAAATCCATACCAAATTTTCCCCAAAAGTTGCACGCCACCCTCTTCTCCCCATGCCTGTCGCGTGTCTTCTTTGCTGTCGATGGCTTGCTCCTCCACCGATTTCTGTCAGGACACCTGTCGAAGTTATGGGTCGGGCACGACTCCTCCTTGGCTGCTATAAAACAAAACCGATCGAAGGAGATAAGGAACCCCTGTTTCGCGTCGTCTCCTTCTCCCGCCGGTGACCCGCTGCTGTCCGAGCCACCGCTGTGGTGCTGCTCCTCCTTCCCGGTGTGCCCATGGTGGAAGCCGAGCTCCCTATCGTCGACACTCGCCTCTGCTCCCTTCCCGGCGAACCAGCGAAGCCGTCGAGCTTCTCCGCCATGTCATGGTCGTGTTGGCTGTGTTGTGTGCCCCTGATGCGATTTCAAATTGTTGAAGAAATGGGTTGAAGGAAGTGAACAGTACACGTGGGCCCCTCTTTCCAGCTTTTGATTTGGGCTGTAAGGTCCAATAGTCTTCCTGTCCAATTTTAACCCGAGATCGATCGAGCGGTATAATTTCTACCCTCTTTCATCCGTTTTTTTTCTTTAGGAAAATTTAATAAATATTTTTATGATTTAAAATCATAAAAATGTATTAAATTTAATTCATTGAGTTCGTCCAGACAAATTAATTGAGATTAATTAATATGTCATATGTTGGATCGCGTGTGGACTCGTAATCCGTTGGAGCTATCTGAAGCTTAGGCCATATCCTCGGAAAGGATATAATCAGTAGTCGTCTCGTCTAGATTCATCGCCGAATCTACTCCAGGCAAGTGGCGGTTCGCTCTTGCTCATCGTTCCATATTTACATTAATTATCAGTAGTTTATCTGAGTAATTAATTTGGAATGATTATTCTGTTTGTCTGGAAAAGGTTTTATAAACTGTTTTGGAAAATCATATAATAGGTTGTATATCTGTTAGAACGACGCTATTATCTGTGATCGCCTTCCGGGCATTTATGTGGATTTATCCTGTACTGTGGTTGTGTTGTAACTGTAAGTTAGCACAAGTATTTGTAGGAACGTCTGGATCCTGCGAGTTCTATGCGCGTTCCTTTATAACTGTAAGGGCGATGAAGACCCAACGATTGTTGAAGTTTGAACTCAGTGAGGTTCATTCTTTTAAAGGGCGAGCAAGACCCTGCGATAGTAGAAGTTTGGACTCTGTGAGGTTCATTCTTTCGATATAGATTCAGAGGTTTGGACTCGGTGAGGTTCATTCCTTAGATATGGGTCCTGCGTGACAGGGACATATATTAAAAGCTTTTAACGTGTTAATCGTTTTGGATTTAAATAAGATAAGGTGCCCGAGAGCACTTAATTATTATACCTTTGGCGAGTAGTGCAACTAAGTAAATAGTGCAGCTAGGAAAGCTCGTCTTGACTTTTGATCAGAGTACGTTCTCTTTCCAATCTGGATTCGCTGTAAGCGATGAGGTTAGTCGTGAACCGAAACATCTTAGTCAGCTTTTAAATCATCGTTATGTGGTTCTGTAAGATCCGGACTTGAATGTAGTACGTTCTTCTTCCGATCTGGATTCGCTGTAAGCGGTGAGGTTGGTTGTGAGCCGAAGCATCTCAGTCAGCTTTTAATCGATGTTGTTTGATTCTGTAAACATTCCAGATTTGTCATATTTCCTTAAAGACTCATTTCCTTTGGAGTCTTCTTTCGGGTCGATTTCTGTGAAGATTAAGTCTTCCAGAACCTTCTCTTGTGCATACCTCTTGTTGTTATTCCATGAAAGTGTCGGGTTATATATCGTCCCTTCGATTATTATTCGAGGGACAATGATAGTAAACGGTTACGATCACTCGAACCACTATGCTTTTTACCCTTGCTAGTCTATTCAAGTAGACTAACCCACGGACATTGTTCTCCGCATGTGGGCTGGTGTCATCCGTTCGATTCGGCACATCAGATAGAGCGAAGATATGAGGAGACTAGATTGACTATGAAGACGACGGTTGTTTTGGATGTTTTAATAATTTATTTTAATCAGGTTGAGATCCTTGGGCAGGTGATCACTACGATCACAACCCTTTTTGTAATATCTTTTATAAGACTTCCGCTGTACTTTGTTTAAACTCTGTATTTGTCCTATTCGGGATTGAGATGTAATCCTGTAACTCATGTTTCATTTGATTGATGTTTTGATTTGGATACTTTGATCATTATGTATCATTGTATGCCTTAAATTGTATTTAAACCGATAAAGCCTTGGGTGATCTCGGTAAGGAACACTGGGGTCACTGGCGGTAATACCTTTCCAAATGGGTTAAGATTTGTGGGTGTTACAGATTTGGTATCAGAGCTAAAGTTTGTTTTTAAAACAGGTTGGGTATTTTGAAAGGTTTTATCCTTCTAAAACTATTTCCCGTTTTGAACTGGAAAATGTCTTCCAAACGAATTTGAAATAAATACCGTTCATAGTCGTGCCTTCTTTAGTCTGATATGAGAGGTACGGGAGTTACCTCTATATCTAGAAAGACTGACCTATTCTTGTTGTTGTAAGACATAGGTGTTAGTCTATTCTTTTGAAAGGACTCGGAAGGTGCCGAGATGATTCTATCATTTCTAGTAATGTTAGATTTCCCTGTTTCTCAGAGATATTTCGAGGTTGGAGGACCTAGTAGTCCCCTCGAAGGTATCAAGTATGTACTTCCTGAGTTGATAGTACTTAATATCCTAGTGTTGTAATCTCCGAGTAATTTGGTGTGAACGCTCGAGAGATTAGTGTAGATGAATCTTGTGCTCTATGTTCATAATTCATCTATAGAATTAACAAGTTGATCTATTCTAAGTGATTTTATTACATTGATATATGGGATAATTAAGGAATCACTCTTAGGAGTTTTGATGTCTAAGTATGATGTCATAGTCGTTGACATTCATTGTTAAGAAAACGAATACGGAGGATGAATGCTCGATGCAGTCGGGATTTGCATCCGTATGAGAATTCGTGGGATGAACCTATGGTAGAGTTCGTTGAGCCGTTAAGGTAGGCCAACGAAATATTGTAATAACGACATTTAAATGGAAGCGATTTCCAAGGGAACTCTAAGGAAAATCCCGAGGAAGATCAGGAAGATCCTCAAGGAGAGGAAAAATCCTAGGAGAGATCCCGAGGAAGATTCTCAGAAGAAGGAAGATCCGAAGGAAGATCCTCTAGAGGAGGAAGATCCTGCGGAAGATCCTTAGGAAGAGGAAGATCCAGAGGAAAACCCTAAGGAAGATCCTCGAGAGGGGGAAGATCCGAGGGAAGATCCAGAAGGAACTTCCGATGAGAACCCGGAGGAAGACCGCGTAAGGTAAGGCTAGAAGAGTCTGATGCCTAAAGTGTTCATTTATGAGTATCTTTTAGGAAATAAGGATATTGGGAGAAGTTATGGAAAGATTTGTTTCTTCTTGAGACATCATATTCCTAGTATTTGGAGGTATAGGTTATGTGGAGTTAATGAGATTAAGAGTTATATCTCACTTGTGTACTTGAGATTTTTTTGTTCCACTAGAAGTATATAGAGGTGGACTAGTGCAAAGTCCGGAATGTCTAGTTGTGGAATTATGTTGTAGGCATTAGTGTGGATAAAGTGTTGTGAAGGAATAAGTTGATTAAAGGAATAGTTCTATAAGAACTCGTTTCCTCTATTGCGATCTTGAGTAAGACTGTGAAATCCGGAGTTATGATGGTCGGGATCATAAGTAAGTATGACCCATGTAGGACCAATGATTAAAGCTTTTGAAAAAGCCACGTGTACGAAATCATAGGTATCCTTTGGGGAGATCTATTTGAGATTCGTTTGAGGTAATATAAGGAAATGATGCGATTAAGTCCTAGATGGATAGTAGATTGCGTGATGAATATAAGGATTTTTGGTTAGAAATGGCATAAGGTCAAACTTACTTTCCGACAAATGAAGGAATTGTGGAAGGTACCTTTAAGGAAATTGAAGTTGTAATGTGTTGAGGTTATTAAGGTTTAATATCAGAGTTATAAGAAGTTAATGTGTGGACTTGGGATTGTTTATATAAGGAAATTGGAAATGTGTGTTCTCCTATTGGAGGTACAGTAATGTAGTTATGATGATTTTGGAGACCATTATTATATAGTGGTCAGGATCTTGTGGATATAGTGAGAGTGATTACATGGCATAATACATAGAGATAAGGTGACAAATGATATCAAATAGACTTGAGGAAAAGGTGGCCATGTTTATTAAGGTGACCAATTGTGGGAAGATATGAGTTAAAGATATGACAAAGAGGTACTAAGTTGCAGTACAATTGATTTCTATGTATATACTTGATAATTGGATTGTCGAAAGGAAGTTAGTAGAGAGATGTTATATTCTTCTATATAAGAATATTAAGGTCTTTAGGAGAAATAAGGCATAACAACGAAGTTATATTGGAGATTTTTGTAATGGATACTCTGGTTAAGGTAATGGTAATCCTGTGGATGATTACATCTATTCTAGCAAGAGTAAGGAATGTAGACAATATGTTGTAAGTGGATACATGATCGAATAGGTAGTTCGATAAGGATACTAACCTAAGGAAGTTTGGGTATATACTTTGAAAGAAGTTTAGAGGTAAGTGAAAGAGAATGTGTATTCTCATAATTAAAGTATAGCGAGTCTATTGTGGTGATCATGACTTTGATAATGGTCACGAGTTAGTACAAGTATAGCATATGGAGATAGAATATGCGAGATAGTAGTATCATCTTTGCCTTCGGGGGAGTGATAAAAGATGAGGTCTCAAGTTTGAGTCTCTTCACCAACCTACTGGAAGTGGCGAGAATGTTGGGCCACCAGTGATGGGTTGTAGTGTATGGGCTACGACGGATGCTGGAAATGGCTGAGCCTGGGCTCGGAGCCACTAGTGGGTCGTCTGTAAACCATAACAATGCATTTTTAAGATCAGGTAGTGAGATTATGGTGATTCCAGTCATTCTTAGTTTAGCGATGCTAGTTTCGGGGTCGAAACTTCTTTTAAGGGGGTAGTGATGTAATACCCCTCATTTTTAGTAAGGATATTTGGGTAATTTTCCCAACCTTCGTTCAAATTAATTATTTCGCTTTCAGTGGAGTTCGGATTTTCCGTAACATCCATGATCTCCGAAACAATTTCTTGAGTGGTATAAAATACATTCAATGTATTTTCGGGACTTAGAATATTTGTTTGGAGACAAACATATAATTTCCGGGGTTTAAAACCCATACCAAATTTTCCCCAAAAGTTGCACGACACCCTCTTCTCCCCATGCCTGCCGCGTGTCTTCTTTGCTGTCGATGGCTTGCTCCTCCACCGATTTCTGTCAGGACACCTGTCGAAGTTATGGGCCGGGCACGACTCCTCCTTGGCTGCTATAAAACAGAACCGATCGAAGGAGATAAGGAACCCCTGTTTCGCGTCGTCTCCTTCTCCCGCCGGCGACCCGCTGCTGTCCGAGCCACCGTTGTGGTGCTGCTCCTCCTTCTCGGCGTGCCCATGGTGGAAGCCGAGCTCCCTGTCGTCGACACTCGCCTCTGCTCCCTTCCCGGCGAACCAGCGAAGCCGCCGAGCTTCTCCGCCATGTCATGGTCGTGTTGGCTGTGTTGTGTGCCCCTGATGCGATTTCAAATTGTTGAAGAAATGGGTTGAAGGAAGTGAACAGTACACGCAGGCCCCTCTTTCCAGCTTTTGATTTGGGCCGTAAGGCCCAATAGTCTTCCTGTCCAATTTTAATCCGAGATCGATCGAGCGGTATAATTTCTACCATCTTTCATCCGTTTTTTTTCTTTAGGAAAATTTAATAAATCATAAAAATGTATTAAATTTAATTCATTGAGTTCGTCCAGACAAATTAATTGAGATTAATTAATATGTCATATGCTGGATCGCGTGTGGACTCGTAATCCGTTGGAGCTATCTGAAGCTTAGGCCATATCCTCGGAAAGGATATAATCAGTAGTCGTCTCGTCTAGATTCATCACCGAATCTACTCCAGGCAAGTGGCGGTTCGCTCTTGCTCATCGTTCCATATTTACATTAATTATCAGTAGTTTATCTGAGTAATTAATTTGGAATGATTATTCTGTTTGTCTGGAAAAGGTTTTATAAACTATTTTGGAAAATCATATAATAGGTTGTATATCTGTTAGAACGACGTTATTATCTGTGATCGCCTTCCGGGCATTTATGTGGATTTATCATGTACTGTGGTTGTGTTGTAACTGTAAGTTAGCACGAGTATTTGTAGGAACGCCTGGATCCTGAGAGTTCCATGCGCGTTCCTTTATAACTGTAAGGACGATGAAGACCCAACGATTGTTGAAGTTTGAACTCAGTGAGGTTCATTCTTTTAAAGGGCGAGCAAGACCCTGTGATAGTAGAAGTTTGGACTCTGTGAGGTTCATTCTTTCGATATAGATTCATAGGTTTGGACTCGGTGAGGTTCATTCCTTAGATATGGGTCCTGCGTGACAGAGACATATATTAAAAGCTTTTAACGTGTTAATCGTTTTGGAATTAAATAAGATAAGGTGCCCGAGAGCACTTAATTAATATACCTTTGGCGAGTAGTGCAGCTAAGTAAATAGTGCAGCTAGGAAAGCTCGTCTTGACTTTTGATCAGAGTACGTTCTCTTTCCAATCTGGATTCGCTATAAGCGATGAGGTTGGTCGTGAACCGAAACATCTTAGTCAGCTTTTAAATCATCGTTATGTGGTTCTGTAAGATCCAGACTTGAATGTAGTACGTTCTCCTTCCGATCTGGATTCGCTGTAAGCGGTGAGGTTGGTTGTGAGCCGAAGCATCTCAGTCAGCTTTTAATCGCTGTTGTTTGATTCTGTAAACATTCTAGATTTGTCATATTTCCTTAAAGACTCATTTCCTTTGGAGTCTTCTTTCGGGTCGATTTATGTGAAGATTAAGTCTTCCGGAATCTTCTCTTGTGCATTCCTCTTGTTGTTATTCCGTGAAAGTGCCGGGTTATGTATCGTCCCTTCGGTTATTATTCGAGAGACAATGATAGTAAACGGTTACGATCACTCGAACCACTCTGCTTTTTACCCTTGCTAGTCTATTCAAGTAGACTAACCCACGAACATTATATGTCTTAAATTGTATTTAAACCGGTAAAGCCTTGGGTGATCTCGGTAAGGAACACTGGGGTCACTGGCGGTAATACCTTTCCAAATGGGTTAAGATTTGGGGGTGTTACATAGGGTCCCAATACTTATTCTCTTACAAAATGAAAACCAAACAATCATGACAATTCTCTAGGCTTTCAAAAAGGACTTACTTGAAAACTTGGTAATTGTGACACTATTAAATTTTGGACTGACTCATGGGTCCCAAACTATGACCTATTCCCCTACTTTGACAATACTACTAATATTACTTTAGCAGTCTCTCATTTCATTACTTTTAATCATCAATGGTATATACACAAACTACAAACTCTTCTCCCTCCCTTTGTTGTTTCTAAAATATTGCCAATACACATTCCTACAACTCCATATGCGAATCGATTAATTTGGAAATTTTCTGCAGATGGTAACTTCACAGTCAAATCGGCTACACCTTTAACATAACCACATCCTTCCAATTTCTGATGTCACTTCTCTTCTTGGATTTCAAAATAAAAAATACCACCCAAATTCCAACATTTCCTTTGGAAAGCAGTTTCTGAATGTCTTCCTACTACAAAAAGATTACATCGTCATTACTCCAAAGTTCCCGCTCAATGTAGTCTTTGTAATTCTCATAATGAAGACATCAATCACCTTTTTTCCGATTATCCGTATACCATTATTTCATAACATCTAATGCCTCTCCTGAACCTATGCTCTTCCTTTGGTGGAGTATTTAGAATCATCGTAATACAATGATTTTTGGTAGAAATAGTAACACCGAGCTATTTCACCCTCCGACCAGCTTATTTCCAATTCCAATCTTGGTATTCCTCAACCTATGTTTCTCCACTCCTTACAAACCTTCCATTAAGCGTAGTAGAGCCCGTAGTACTGATAGGACTTGGAAAAAACCACCTCCTGGGTGGGCCAAGTTAAACTTTGACGGCTCAAAAAATCTAATCAATCCTCCCACATTAGGTACATTATACGTACTTCTAATGAAACTATTCTTTCCATTTACCATGACTGTATCCCAGATACCATTGTTCTTCATTCTGAGGCAATTGCGACTTTGCGTGGTATTCAAAACGTTTTTACTTTGAACATAAAATATTTAGTTCTAGAATGTGACAATTTATCTCTCATTAACTCCATTAAAAGAACCTGGAAAATCCCATGGAAAATTCACTCAATTGTTCTCGACATTACTAGTTTATTTTCCTCTTTCGATTCTGTACAGGTACACCATTGCTTCAGTGAAGCAAATCACGCTACAGATTGTCAGGCACTTCCGACATCTAGATATGAGTTCGACAGATTGAACTCAATGTATGACAATTTCCGTAATTACTTTGTAAATATCATGTAGTGAGATGATTCACAACTTTTTTTATATTAAAGAATCCTATTATTTTCCTTTTATTAAAGAAAAAAAAGAAAGAAAGTTGATGAGAGATAAATTTTGGATGTCCTCGATGATGGGCGTGAAAAAAGAAGTAGCTAGTATAAGCTAAAATAAACTATTTCAAAATGAAACCCGAAACCCTAAAACGCTCCCGTCCCCGCCGCTGCTCCCGAAAACGCATCCCCATCTCGATCGATCATCGCAACCCTAACCAGAACTAGATCTTGCCTTGTTAAGTGTCTCTGAATCATCTCCTTCTCATCTACACTCTCTCTTGTGCTCTTCTTCCCGAATTAGCCGTGAAATATCAACCGCTTACCCACAAATCAACTTGAACCTTTACTGGGAGAGTTTGTTGTTTACACAGGAGTTCCCTCTTCGTTTCAAGCCTCCTTGTTCAAGGCTTGACTTAATCTCGACATGGCGACCCTTTATCGTCTGGCTCTGGATAAGGGGCTGGTGGATCTGGCCAACTACAGACGACGCCGACACCGTGAATATTCATGGAAGCTCCCTCAACTTTCCGGCAACTTGGTGGTGTTTCTGCCCTACAGAGGTTTTGCGAAGATGTCGGTGGGTGGCGGATGAATTTGGGGATTTTCTCTATCTCCCTCTCTGCGTATCATCTTCTTCAGGTGGAAGTGGGCTCTCGCCGACCACATCTTTGTTCTCCTCTTCCTTCCGGGGTGCGAGGCGTCGGAGAGGTCGTTGATCGTGTGTCGCTTTCCGTTGGGGATCCAGATACAAGGTAAATTTGAATAACATCACAACCAAGCATTGAAGGAGAAAACAAATCCATTGCTCTAACTACACTATAGACAACGACAAGACTGATTTGGTACTGGGTATGGCGTCTCCACCATCCCGAGTCTTCTGTGCATTGTACCTCCTTAAGCCGGAAATTCAGGTGTAATCTTTCCTCTCCTCTTCCTTTGTTTTATTTCTGGTTGCTCCTTGTGGCTTTCCTGCTATAATTTGTGACTTCTACTTGCTTGAAATCGACAACCCACCCTCTGAACTTTTACCACCCTCATCTTTTTTCCCTACTGGTGTGTCCTTAATTCTACTATCTATTTTCGGTTTTGTGTGTATCCATTTCTTTTTATCCATTTATATGGATAAAGGGAATAGGGCTACCACCACACCAAATCAGTTGATATTTATCCAGGACAATGGCAAACTTGAACTTACTTACGACTACCTTCCTAGAGGAGAACAAAACCTGCAGGTTCAAGGGCAACACCCTATGGTGGAACATAACAAAATACTGAACAATCCTTAGCTGGACAATCGAAATATGAGACTCAAAACCTGAAAAAAATGGAAACAATAATCTCTTGGTTTGTAGGCCATTTAAGGTTTCACCAAAGATTTGTAGGCCATTTAAGTTTCACCAGAACAGTTTTGAGACCTCACAAGTTTTGAGCTTCTACCATCACATGGTTAGTTTTCTATCCCTGCACATCTATCTTTTTTACAAAATGACTTATGCATTTTATCTGTTTGATCCTTCTTCAGGATCTTTCGAGATTCGACAATTTTTATGACAAGATGACTAAAGGAAAGAAGATCCGGAAGCTGGGTGAATCCCTGTTACTGCAGAAAATAAGAAGACTTTTGAACTCATACCATCTGAACAAACAAACTTGGATAAATATATCTTGGATATATGGCCTCTCAAGCTCTAATGGGGCCGTGAACAGAGCTTTTTGCTTGACTAAATTGCATTTTTGGGAATTTGCTAGAAACTCTACTGAACTCTTTTTTGATATGAATGTGAAATTGAAATTCTATGCTCCAGGTTTAAACATGATTTAAACTCTATGAGGAGGAGTACTTCTATGTATGTCACTCTTTGGGATGATCACCTCTTTGAAATATACCCTGATCTTTGTACTCCCTCTAGCCATTACATGTATGGAGTGCATCTGTGCTTGGAATTTCCTACAAATGATCGGCTCTGCCAAATAGAAAACACTTTGAAAACCTACCCCCTGAACAAATGGCTCTAGAGGGTTACCTCTGTGAACAAATGTTACTTCAACAATGATGGGATCTTGTTTTTTATGTGATTCATGTCTTATGAAATCTGGAACCTTTGTATCAATTTACCCCAAGTATTAAGGAGACATCTTATGATGAGCTGAAATCATGTTTGCATTGATTTATTGACTACTATTATAATCCTGACCTCCAGATGATGATCAATCTTCTCTATTTGAATAAGCTTACTCATTTTTTTAGGTATCAACTGATAATTAAGTGAGCATCAGTTGTTCCCTAATTGTGAGTTTGACATGTCTACTAAAAGACTTGAATGTGAGACACGCATACAATTGAAATTGTTGTATGATACACCTGATCCTTTGTGTATTTCATACCTGAATTCTGGGAAAAAAATGTGGAACAATTAGAACAATTTTTCTTGAATATTAAAATCAGTTTGAAACACAGGAATTTTGTGAATAAAGCCTTTTGTTTATGGCTGAGACAAGTGACAAAACATATACATGAATTAATGGGTCCTTTGTATCTGTGATTGCAAGACTCTTTGAGAAACATTCTCTTGGATTAGGGCTTTCTCGTGGTGTTTGGGTCGAGTTGGATGTTCCGGTTGAGGTCGTAGACATGGTTGTGCGGTTCCTGTGGTTTTCTTATGTCGGAGCTTTGCCCAGGGTTCTCATCGCATCTCCTTTCGAATGTTCTGCTGATTGCTCTCCGGCGGCGCGACATTGTGTTAGGTTTGTTCGTTTCAACCCCTGTTAAGCCATACTCCTCCCATTTTCAGGTTGTCTTGAAGCCTTGTTCCGTTTTTTGCTTCTCTTTTGACCCGTTTGTTGTTTTCGGTTGCTCTTTATGTCGGTCTATTATTTTATCAGGCTTGTCTGATATTTCGAATTCTTAAATAAAAAAAAAAAAAAAAAAAGTAGCTAGACGCCAAAAATGTTATTGAAAAATGGGTAAGGGTGGAGGTGGTTAAATGTCAAAGGACGGGCTACGGATGAGTTCACGGAGGGAGGCCTGAGCTTGTCATTTCCTATCGAAGAAAAATTACAGTTGTCGCCCCCCCATCACACCTTCCTACCTCCACCACCACTCCACTCCACCTTCTTTTTTGCAGCCTTCCAAAACCTGCCCTTTGTCCTATTCCATCATCTGTTTCTCTTTATCCACTCTGCTTTTTTGCATTACCATCCGATTAACCCCCCAAAAAATATTACCTCCATCACTTGTGACAAGGCTAATACACCGGTTTTCATCTAAACAAAACTTTTTAGTTTTTACTCATTGCAAAAAATCTCGCCTTTTCCCTTTCCGTGTGCAATTATTCAAAAACCAAGATTTTTCCCAAGACCCGAAATCTGCTTCACTGTACGTACCCTACCATACAAGCCTACACCCCGTTTTGATTTTGCATCCAATAGGAAGGAGAAAAAAGTCTCCTTTTCAGGATATCTCTTTTCCTCTTTTCTCCCTCCTCCTGTGCATTGAACATTAATATAGGCGCAGTAAGTAGGCAGAGAGAAGCAGCAAATCAGGCGCCGTTCCTCTTTATAATCCCACTCCTCTCAATTTTCAGAAACAGAGACTTCCATAACAGTAGCTAGTAGCTAATAGCTGTGGTGGGTCTCAATTATTATTCGGTTTTGGCAATTCAGTGTTTCTTGCTTGGGGGAATTTGGTTTGTGCAGATGGTGGAGACTCAAATTCCGCGGTGGATGGAGGTTCTTCTGGAGGAGAAATTCTTTGGAGTGTGCTGGGTTCACGAGCTTGACAGGAAGAATGAGAAGAACATTCTCTGCTTGGACTGTTGCATTGCTCTTTGCCCCCACTGCTTGGCCCCCCACCACCGCGCTCACCGCCTTCTCCAGGTATTATTTCTCTTCAATCCCTTGCTAAGTTTTTTTTTGTTTATTCAAGTTGGTCACAGCACAATTAATTGTAATTGTGGGACTCACTCAAGAATTCAGTTTCACAAATTCAATGTTTTATCACCCCTTTTCTTCCTTCCTTCTTCAGATAAGAAGATATGTCTACCATGATGTTGTACGTTTGGAAGATGCTGTTAAGCTCATCAATTGCTCCTCCGTTCAGGTAAGCTAGAGCTTCAATCTCTTGTTCAATTTTGAAATTTGTTTTCTTGGCTTTAAAATTGTCTCGCTCTTGGCTCTGCAGTCGTACGTGAACAACGGTGCGAAAGTGGTGTTTTTGAATCAGAGGCCTCAAACGAGGCCTTTCAGAGCATCTGGCAACGTCTGCATCACCTGCAGCAGATGCCTACAAGACCCATTCTGCTTCTGTTCTCTCTCCTGCAAGGTTAAATCCAAATCTTTATCAATTGCGTCGCTTCCTCTTCCAAATTTCACCATCTCGATTCAGCCTTTTCTCATCTAAAATCTCAGGTCACGCACCTCCTCAAAACAGAGGGCAGCATCTCAAATCACCTTTTGGAATGCAGTCACCTCCCTTTGTCCGGTTCAAGCGAGCTTGAGGACGGTCAAATGACCCCTGACTCGGTCCTCGAACCGGCCGGAGCCTCCTCCGGTTCAGCCGGTGGGAGTGGGGGCTTGGTGGAGTGGTTCAAGAATGTCGGAGTAGGGCCAGCCGCCGTTGAGATCGTGAAGAAGAAGAGGAGCAGTTTGACTGCGGGTCGAACCGGGTTCGCTCCGGTTTGCTCGCCGGTTGTGGTTGTGGATAGCCCGGGTTCGGCTTTGATGAACCGGAGGAAGAGTTGCACACCTCATAGGTCACCTCTCTACTAAGTACTAACTACAGCAACTGAGACTGATGGAATAGGAGTAAAAAGAGGCAGGAGATTGGATATAGAGATTTGATTGTCGATCCAAGGTGATTTTTTGTGTTAGGGTAAGGTAACTAATTACTAATTGAAGTAAGATCTGAAAAAGTTCCATATTATTTTTTGTTTACATAGTCGAGTTTCATAGGATCATGTCATGGACCATGCTATTGAGTAATGCAAAGATTAGTAAATTTGTATGTTTATGGATACATTATTTTAGCATTACAGAAATATTACAATTTCAACTACAAAGATTAGTAAAATTGGATGAGACGAGCAATTTCATTTGATTGTCGATGGTTGCTACAATCTTAATCTCGTGTGATAACGTTAATTGGCGGTCATGTGACCTTTGTTTTGTTGTCCTCTAATTGCCCTTGCTCCTTCCCTTGTCTTTTTGGGCTGGACTAATTGAATTCTTTGCCCTGACAAAACACGTTCTTGGTTAAGCATGTGTGCAAGTTTAGTTTGCTCAGGCGGTCCCATTTGGCTTTCATCCGTGGTCTTCTCTTGCGCTCACCACATCTATACGCTGCAGCCCCTTTTTATGTATATTGCGCAAACTTTGCTTGCTTCTTTCGGAATTCCACATTTAAAGCGTTTACTCTAGTTTTAGTATCCAAATGTGGCCACTACGTGCATAACACCCTATAATTCAGCCAAAAAGAGTATAAATGCTCAATTATTGGATTATGTACATCTTGTAATGTATTGACTATGTACATGGGTGCGGAATTCGCTTCACTAATGACTTGTATCCATACTTTGATATTCAATTCAAAGGATCGATATGACCCGTTCCGAAATAAGAAGAGAATTTGGAAGTCGTTCAATGTATTATCCAAGCACTTAATGTATAATTTTCATATCGATACCTAGGGGCAAAACTAGGGGGCTGACGCCTCTGCTTTTCTCTAGTGAATACATTGAAATTCTGTCGTATATCAGATTCCTTTGAATTTTTTATCTTCGTAATATACATAAGACTATGAGAAAATTACAAAGAAAATGTATTGACATAGTTTTTTTTTGTTGAAACTAGTATAAAAAATAACAAATAGGTTAATGACTCAAGCAGGAAAAAAAACGAACTAAAATCCGCTTTCTTCAACAAATTTAAGAGAGAAAGATGTGGGAAAATAATTCCTTGATTGTTTCATTGATAAAATCATGTATATATAGATTCAAATTCACATTCTATCCTACTAGAAATCAACCAAGTTCCAACTAACAAGGCTTCCAAGTTTCATTTCGAAAACGCTCCCGAGCATGCGCCTCCAAACCCTAAATCCCACCCCGCCGCCGATCTCTAAAAATTTAATCTCGAACCTCTGGATCTCTTCCCCCCTCAAATCTCTTACATGGCTTGGCTCTCCTTCCTTCCATCTGAACAATTTCTCACCCTCTGCTGTCAAACTCGAGAAGCCGCCACTGTTGAACCAAACTTCGACCCTGCTCTTCTGGATACTTCTCCTCTTCAATTCCCCTTCTTGGAACAATCGCTTGCTCTGCCTGGTCATCGAAGATGCTTTGTTCATTCTCTTCCTCCGGATTGGCGGTGGTGGCGAGTGGCCTGACATCCCAACTTGTTGGTGGGAGTGATTCTGGCATGGCTGCCCTTGGATCTGGTGGTGGCATCGAGTCGGAGTCGGCGTGGTGCTTCTTCTTCTATTCCTGGTCTCCAAGGTTGTAGTGGTGGTGGTCTGGTGGTTCGTCAAGCCTCATTGCTATAGGAGATCGGCCTGGAGGAGCGGTTTTACTATCGTCTTTCTCTTCCTCTGCGAATCCAGGTACTATCCTTCCAATCTCTCCTCTCCCGAACCCTCTCTTGCTTCCTGTCTGTGTTTTTTTTCTTGTGAGTGTTTCTTGGTTATTTTTCTTTCTTCCCTCTGATCTTGACTTGTTAACTCATAATCTGTTATTTCCCAACTCTCTCTTTTACTGTGAACCTCCTACACTGATATGGATCCATTATTATTGGTTGTCTTGTGTTTGTGCTCCTTTGGCCAAGGGGATTAAAACCTTGATTGAGAACCTTTACTCTGAATCTGATTCGCATGTGAATCATGAGGCTTTGACTTCTTCTGATCTTAAAAATAATCTCCTTACTCTGGTGGAGATGTTATGTGTTATCGTTTCCTTTCTTCATCATCACATTGGTTTTGGTTGGCCCTTTGAATTTCTGCCTATGAAACAGTGTGGAGAACAACTTGTGCTGGACAATAAGAGGAAACTAAAACCTTACCATTTGAACAATCAATTTGATTCTTGGATATCTTGCAAATCTTATCTGTGTGAACACAAGTATACTATGAACAAACAAGAAACACGACTCCTTAACCGTTATGGTTGCAATCTTATCTTAACTTTGCTTGAATCCGATCTTATTATGGATCTGGAGCTTCCTTGGTTTTGTCTAAGGCTGCTCAGATGCTTGAATCCTTTTTCTACCCATGATTCTGATAAAGACTTTTGTGCCTTGTTTTGCAAGGCTGGTACTTTATCTTTTGAACCCTCTGCTGAACATATTTACTCTGACTATGGATTGCTTTGTTTCTGCATGATTTTTTTATGTTTGAATGAAGTGATCTCTGCACTCTATTACAATTTGAACCAACTCTCGATCAATCTCTACCCTTGCTTTTTGCTTTGTAACTGCACCTTTGACCAATTCTGGAATCCTATTTCCCGGTGCTTATTTCTTTCTATGAAACGCTTTGCTTACCATGTGCTTAGGATTGATTATGACTCTTCTTTTCATAGTCATACCTCTTTTATGAGTATGCTAAATCCTAGAATCGTTACTGTCGAAATTAAAATTACAAATCTTGACCTTCACTTCTATTGTGTTTACTGGTGGTGCTCCCAGGTATAGGTTGCCCGGACTACTAATGGAGCACATATTTTCAATAAGGAAATCAAGACCAACTCTTGCAATGAAAAAAGGAGCAATAGAAAAAAATTATTACATGAAAACTTACCCCCTGAACAATCTTTACTGGAACCCTAAATTTGAGAAAATTGGTTCCTGGCATGACCTGCCATCTCTGTCTGTGACTCTCACCTATTTCGGATAAAATTGTTCTTTTATGTGTGCTTACATGCATGTGAAACTATGTATTAGAACCCTTGAACAAAATGTAAATAATGATAAGTGTTTGTGGACACTTGTTTATAGTCTTAAAGAGACTATTTCTTTGTTGGTTGACCCACCAGAATCATCAACTAAAACCAAAAACAAAGTTGAACATTTTTCTTTGCATAAGATTACATGCGAACAATTGTATGAATGTGAACGGATTACAATTTGTACTTTGGATTTTTACAGTCTGAAGCACAATGATATCTTATGTTACCTTACCCATGGTGATAACAACGTCAGAAATGAAATGACGAGTACATGTATTTACTCCCTCAACATGCTAACAAAACATCCTTTGCTTTGGAAAATTGATAGCAATATCAGAAATGAAATGACAAGTATATGCATCTATTTTCTCAAAATACTAACAAAACATCTACTACATTGGAAAATTGAAATTCAAAATCAAAGAGCTTTAGAACATTGGATGCGAAGCCACTGTATGCAGACAAGAATTTCATCTGAAATCTATCAATATAATGAACTCTGGGAGGATCATCACGAATCTTCGAAGGGGTGCACGCGTAAAAACTGTCATTACTATGAACCTCAGAACAAGACCCCTAACTGTCATTTGATACGGGGCAATCATTCAATTGGTTTTTTATGAATATTACAACATGGAATTGCCGTGGAATCGGGAAGAAAACCTTCTGGATGGATGTTGAATCCTTCTGCAAAATTGAACGAATTCAATTAATTGCTCTCTTTGAAACAAGAACAAACAAAGAACCAAGTAAAAAAGTGTGGAGAAAAGCGGGATTTGATCAATTCTACTATGTACCGGCTACGGGTTTCTCGGGTGGTATTTGTGTTATGTGGAAAACCTACCAACTTACAAATGAAATCCTTGAAATTGAACAAATTGATACAAGGTTTATTACTGTCAAGTATACAAATCAGCTCACGAACAAAAAACTTATGTTGATCCTAACTTATGCTCCACTGAACGAATCTGCTAAGATTGTGTTCTGGGATGGACTCACCTCTTTTATTAAAAATTGCTCTCTTCCGTGCATTATTATGAGAGATTTGAATGAAATTCAAGACCCTTCTGAAAAATTAGGTGGTTTAATACCACCCTTGACAAAATTTGCAAGATTACGACATTTTAAGAATGAATGTGAACTACTGGAAACTCCTATTCAAGGAAACATCTATACCTGGCGAAAGAACATTACAGAAATAGATAACATATATGAAAAACTGGATAGGGTACTCATTCATCATTAGATCTTTCAATGGTACCCTGATATCTGTACCAAACACTTTGCTTTTACCAGCTCGGATCACTGTCCAATCTCTATTGAGCTTGATTCAACAATACCTTTTAAAAACCAGCCGTTTAAATTTGAGAAAATCTGGATGACTAGAAAGGATTTTAGAAATGTTGTCAAACAAGCCTGGAGAACTAACTATCATGGATCGAGATTGTTTAATCTTGTATCCAAAACAAAATTACTGAAGAAACATGCCAAGATCTGGAACAAAAGCACTTTTGGCAACGTATTTACTCAATTACAAACCATAGAAAAACAACTCTCTGAAATCCAAACAGAGATCTGTACTTATCCTACAAATGATCTCATTAAAAATCAAAAGAGAATCATAGGAAAAAAAGAAAAACTTCTGTCTCCAAAAAATCTACTGGAATCAAAGAGCTAAAGTTAAACACATTAAATTAAACGATACGAACACTAGCTATTTTCATAAAATAGCAAGTGGAAGAAGAAATATAAAAATCATCAAAGAAATTAAAACACAAGAAGGAACAAGTATCACCGGAGAAGAAAACATTAGAAATGAAATCAGAAATGATTTCATTAAAAGATCCAGAAGTGAAAATATGAATCAAAGACTATTTCAGGAAAACCTTGAATTAATTCAGTTTGAAATCTCTACAGAGGACAACTTAGAATTAATAAGAAACGTATCCAATGAAGAAATTAAGAAGGCTGTCTTTAACATTGGCTCAGACAAATCACCTGGGCCTGATGGTATGACAACATAATTCTACCAAAAATATTGGGACATTGTAGGTCCCTCTGTTATCCAAGCAGTTAAAAGCTTTTTCCTTTTCGGGAAATTACTCAAACAAATAAATCATACATTCATCTCCTTGATCCCAAAATGTGACAATCCGAACTCTACTAATCACTATAGACCTATAAGTCTATGCTCCACAATTTATAAAATAATCTCGAAGATCATAACAACAAGACTTAAAGGAACCATGGCGAAATTAATTCACCCCCTACAGAGTGCCTTTGTTGCTAACATAGCAATTCAAGATAATATCTTGATTGCCCATGAAATCTTTCACTCTTTCAAATCGAAAAAAGGAAGTGAAGGTTTCATTGCGCTAAAATTAGATATGGAAAAATCCTATGATAGAATTGAATGAAATTTCATCATTAAAACTATGGAAAAGTTTGGATTCCATGAAAAATTTATCAACTGGATAAAAGAATGCATTACAATGGTATCTTTCTCGGTGCTTGTAAACAACGGACCCATAGAAATGTTTAAACCAACAAGAGGACTTCGACAGAGTGACCCCCTGTCCCCCTTCTTATTTATTTTAGGATATGAAATCCTTGCTAGAAAACTCCAAAAAGCCTCAGAAAGACCTCGTAATCCTCTAGGATTTCAAATCACTCAACAAGGATCGAGAATTCCGTTTCTGGCTTTTGCGGATGACATTGTGATTTTCTCAAAAGCTAAACAAGAACACTGTAAGGAAATCAAGGACATTATTGATGACTATTGTAAAATCTCAGGACAAAAAGTAAATTTTCATAAATCAGCTTTTCAAGTCACAAAAAAGGTTACCAATCAAAAGAAATTAGCAATACAAGGTATTCTCACAATTACAAACATGATATCTCTCAAAAAATACCTTGGTTGCCCTATCATTAATGGTAGAGTCAACTCGAATACCTTTGCTGATCTTTTAATTAGCACCCAACAACAACTATCTAAATGAAAATCAAATTCTCTTTCCCAAGCAGAAAGAACAACACTAATAAAAACCAATCTGGCAGCAAGACCAAACTATCTTATGCAAAACTTTATGCTACCTACACACACACAATGAACTTGACAAGTTAAACAGATCCTTCTTTTGGAACAAAGACAGCTCCTATAAACCTCTGATAGGTTGGGAAAAAATATATAAACCAACACAACAAGGAGGTCTTGGATTGAGAAAATCAAAGGACATGAATAAATCCCTACAATTCAAATTACTATGGAAAATCTTAGCAGAACCGAATAACTACTGGGTTAGAGTTGTCACTGAAAAATATTTAAAAACAATCCCTATTTTTCATTATGAAAAAAAAAGAAATTGCTCTTGGCAATGGTCCAAAATGATTGAACTCATTGATGAATTCAAGTCTGGACTAATTTGGCAAGTTGGCAATGGCAGAACAATCAAATTCTAGTCGGATAATTGGGTCTTGAACACCCCTTTATGTGATAACATGAACACACAATCAATCCTGAATAAGGATGTCCTAGTAGCTGACTTTATGTTGCCAAATAAAACATGGAATACGGAACTAATAGAACAATGCTTACCACATGATTTAGCCAAAAAAATAACCTCTATCCCTATACCCTAAATGATATTCACGATAGAATGTATTGGGAAACTAGCAAAAATGGTTGGTTTTCTACGAACTCTGCTATGAAATTAATTAACAGAAACAAGAGATATTCTGCCTATGATTCTTCATGGATTTGGAAGATGGACACATATCCCAAAGTTAAAAACTTTGTCTGGAAAATAATGAAAAACGGACTACCAACAAAAGCTAGATTAACAGAAAAAGGTGTAGCAATCCCACAGGGTTGTATCCGCTGCAATGCTCAATTGGAGGATTTGAATCATCTCCTTTTTCAATGCAACCACACCGTAAAAACAATAGAAAAATGAACTATCAGACGTATGGTATTATTTAGGGGTGTTCATCCGGTCCGGACCGGATTTTTGGGCATATGTGGACCGAAGACCGGATCGGTCCGGTCTTGGACCGGATTGGACCAGATTTAATTTTAAAAAATAAAAAAATAAAATTCTTATTTAAAATCTATAAAAAAATATCTAAAAAAATATTTATAAAACATATATACTCCTAACTTATTAAATTTTAAAAAATATCTACAAAAAATACATATAAATCTCTAAAAAAATATATAAAACATATAAATTACAAAAAAAAAATATTTTTTTAAAATTCCGGTCTTCTGGTCCGGACCGGATTTTTTCCGGGTTTGGACCGGACCGGACCGGAAACCGATTTTGGGGAAATGGTGGACCGGAGACCGGACCAGAATTTTACCGGTCCGGTCATTTCCGGTCCGGTCCGAAAATCCGGTCTGGTCCACCCATGAACACCCCTAGTATTATTACTTCCCTAAACATAGGAAACAAAAAAATCAATGAAATCATTGATAAAATTCGACAAAAAACTGATAGATCACAATTTATAGAATTAGTGGTTTCTTGGTGGGGAATTTGGTTTTATAGAAACCAATAAAGTTTTGGAAGAACAAACGATGATGCCAACTCCATAAAGGATGTACCAATTTATATTAAATAACAAATTGAGAACTGGAATAAGAGGAAAAGTTGGAACCCTGACTGCTTAGCAGAGGACAGACCAAAAACACATAGAATGAATAATGTCAGACAACCAATAAAGAAATGGAAGAAACCACTAGACAAAATTATTAAAATCAATACAGGTGGATCCACAAAAACTAATGGTGAATCTAGCTTTGGCTACATTTTCAGGAACAACACGAGTGAACCAATCTTCCTCTTTGGGGATAAATGTGGTATCTCAACCCCTTTAAAAACAGAAACACTTGCAGTAAGAAATGCCCTGGTAAAGGCCTATGAATTAGGCATTACCGACATTCAACTTGAATGCGATAACCTTACCATTGTGAATGTTCTGAATCAAATCTGGCAATGTCCATGGGATATTGAAATGTTAATTTCTGATATCCTGTGTATTTTACAACTTTTCTCTTCAGTGCAGATTTTTCATGTCTTCCGAGAAACAAACGTGGTGGCCGACTTCATCGCTAAGAAGGTCCAGCTGAGTTCCTTGGAAGATATTCGAGCTAATCTAGAATTTGTAATTCTCATCCGAAAGGATGCTATAGACTGAGAAACCGACTCTTTTGTGGTTTCCAGTCTAATTCTTACCTAAAAAAAATTAAAAAAAATTCACATTCTATCTCTAAGGCTAAGATAGATATTCTAGACTAAGATAATATGTACTCCAATTTAAGATAGAATCTCAATACCCCCCTCAAATTGGAGCATGAGGATCAACAATGCCCAACTTGCTCAAAAGAAGTAAGAATTGATTTTTGCCCGAAGCTTTAGTAAACAAATCAACATGTTCTTGTGCGGAAGAGATGTTACTAGTAACCACATTTTCTGCCTAAATTTGATCACGAATGAGATGATAATCAATCTCAATATGATTCATTTTCTCATGGTTTTCTCATGGAAGACTAGATTGGCCGCTATATGCAGGGCAATATGAATGTCACAGGAAAGACACATAGGCGTAGTATGTCGTACACTAAGAGAACGAAGTAAGGACTTCAGCCACAGAAGTTCAAAGCAGGTGGATTCCATCAAACATTATTCAACCTTAGATGAGGAGTGGGAAATTGTCGCTTGCTTCTTGGTCTTCCAAGAAATTGGAGATTGACCAAGCTTGATAAAGTAGCATGTGATAGAACGTCTAGTAATAGGACATGAGGCCCAATCAGAGTCACAAAAGGCAGTCAGTTGCAACAAACTATTTGCACCCGGATGCCCTTTAAGATAGTGAAAAACTCAAAGGGCTGCCTGCTAGAGGGCATCAGTAGAATTCTACATAAACTGAGTGAGCGTATGAACAGAGTAACATAGCTCATGTCGTGTGATGGTCAGGTAAATAAGTCGCCCAATCAAGCGACAATAGCGATCCGAATGTCTAAATGGCGGACTAGTAGCCGTGGCGAGCTAGTGGTGTTGCTCCATAGGGAACTCACATGGCTTGGCACCTAATAGACGGACCTCAGAGAGGATATCAAGAGTATATTTCCGTTTAGATAGAAACAAACCCTTAGAGTTGCGTGCTATCTTTACACCAATAAAGTATTGAAGTGCACCGAGATCTTTCATGTGAAAGCAAGAACTCAAATATGCCTTGAAACGAGTAATCATAACAGAATTATTACCAACAATAATAATATCATCAACATAGACAAGCACCTGAATAGTAGTTGTCTCACACAGATATGAGAAAAATGAGTAGTCTGTGTAGCTTTGTTGGAACCTAAAAGCACGCAGAGTCGATGCCAGTTTCGCTAACCAAATGCGTGTGGAGCCTATCGAAGGTCGTACAATGATTTTTTGCATCTAGTATACCTGACCTGGGGCGGCACTAAAGAGGCCCAATGAAGGCTTCATGTACACTTACTCATGTAAATCACCATGAAGAAAAGTGTTATGGACATCATGGAGTTTCCAACCGTGAATTGCAACAACAAATAAGAATACCCTAACAGAGGCCATCTTTTCAACATGGGTGAATGTCTATGTAAAGTCAACTCCCTTAATTTGTTGAGTACCGAGGACAATAAGACAAGCTTTATGTATTTCAGTGGTGCCATTAGAGTGATAATTGATGCGATAGACCCATCTGCATCCAACAGGGGTCTTTTCGGGTGGCAAGTCGGACATAACCCAAGCCTTGTTTCATTCAATCGCCTCAAGCTCTGCGTTCTTGGCGGACCACCAACACACATGGCGAACATCTTATTGAAAAGCAATGGGTTCACTACCCACAATAATAGTTGCTAGAAAGCCAATATAGGAATCTGAAAAATTAGCACATGATACAATAGCTTCAATTGGAAATCATGTACCTAAGGAGAGTGATCTTGGTTTTGGTGGGTCGCTGAAAGATGGGTGGGTCTATTTGGAGAACAATTTGACAGACGTAATCATTGAGACAAACAGATTTTGCTTTTCCCTAACACTGTGACGTATAAGAGTAAGAGCGACGACTGTGGATGGTGGAGTGTTGATAGTAGGTGGGTCATCAAGACTCCCCCTAGCATGAGACAGCGCTGCATGCGCCGAGAATGGAGGGTCAGTGACGGCAGCCGCTGGTGATATTGCTTCGGCAACGACAGTAGGGTCGTCGAAACTCCCCCTGGCCGAAGGCAGAGATCCCGAATCTGATGCAGAAGGATTGGTGGTAGCAGAGGGCGGTGAAGCAGAAAACAGAGGCGTGCCCCCTCTTGCGTGGTCGAACATGGTCGGAAACCCATCGAATGCAACAGGTGATGGCATAACAGACTCGAGTAGTGGCTCCGGTGGTGACGTTGGCTTAGCATAGGGGAAGTGAGTCTCATAAAATACAACTTCTCGAGGGATGAAATTACGCTTTCTTTCAAGATCATAAAGAGTCCAACCTCGTTTGCCTTGGGGTAGCCAATAAGTATGCACTTTTGACTTCTTGAATCAAACTTGTTACGAGATCGCGGGATCTTAGATGCAAACACAAGCAGCCGAACACCCGCAAATAATTGTATGTTGGAGGTCGTCATATATCAACTCAAATGGAGTACGCCCTTGGGAGTAGGAGTGGGCGTCCTATTGAAAAGAAATGCATCAGTAGAAACACAATCTTCCCAAAATGAAAATGGAAGATGAGCTTGAAAACGCAAAGTCCGAGCGACATTAAGTAGATGTCTGTGCTTGCGTTCAACGCAACCTTTTTGTTGGGGAGTAGTCACACATGACTTTTCAAAGACAATTCCTTTGTCAACAAAGTACGAACGAAGGGGGTAGAAATTCCGTCCCATTATCGGCCCATACTCGCCAACCTTGCTTGTAGAATTGGGTGTTAACCAGGGCGCAAAATGTTGTGAGTAATGATACGACCTCTTTTTTTTAGCTAAATAGATAAACCCATACAACACGGAAATAATCATCTACTATGGTTTAAAAAAATAAGGCTCCACTAGAAGATGATTATTCCATAGTAGATGATTGTGAGGGCCATTACGCCATAGTATACAGACACAGATTGTCTAGTCTGGCAAAAAGTTGCAATTTCATAACGGAGTTGTAGCTTGCAAGGGCCATTACTGACAAAGAATCGTTGACGAAGATCGTCCCAAAGTTCTTGAGTGGTGTCACAATAAGTGAATGAAGAACGGAGGGATGGGTCAATAGTCTGAACAACCCATCCAACCAACATAGAATTCACCATGGTCCGGTCGTTGATTTGAGGCGAGTCGGACACAGGTCTAGAAATGATGCCATCGACGAAAACAAGGTTATGTTTTGCTCGAAATGCAATGTGCATGGCGATAAGCCATTCTTGGTAATTATCACCTAAACCACCGGGCAAATAGTGAGACCCAGGTGATCCAAGGGGTGAAGGTAGTATGGAGAATATAAATCCGCTACGGAACGCTTGGGGTCGGTTTCTGTCATTGCAACGCAACCGACGAAAAACATGGAGGCAAAAGTACTGGTGGGGTGGGGGCGACCAAAAAAAAACCTTATGGTTAGATTAATTTTGGTTTGGCTACGATACCATGCAAAGTTTAAGAGAGAAATATATGGAAAAAGAATTTCTTGGTTGTTTCATTGATAAAAACATGTATATATAGATACAAACTAGCATATGTCATCGTGCCCTGCACGGATTTGGTTAATAAAATTTGAAATTGAAATATTGTTAAATATTTATGAAAACTAATCTGGTAAATTATAAGCTTAGTCTCTTGCCACATATGGTGATAATGTTTTTTGTATGATTAGAATTGAAAGTATATACGCGAATTTGTATGCAAAGATGGAAAATAAATTAGGAATTTCATACAAATAACTGAATAAGAAAACATATAAGTTTATATTTAAGTAACGAGAATACTGATTATGTATAATTAATTAAAAGGGGAAAATGGTTAATTATATCACATATTTATTTCAAATATTTTTAATATATATTATCACTTTTGCATCATGAATCATATATTACCAATTATGTTCAATTGCATGTTACCAATTATATAAATTTATGTGTTAAAACTATAACAAGTAACGTAACTATTAATGTAAAATATATTTTAAATAATTTTATTTACAATTAAGAATAAACAAATAAGGTTAAAAAATTTAAATAATTTTCGATATGATAGTATATGTACGTGTAATTAAGATAAGTTATTCTAGGTAAAAAAATAAATAGATAAGAAATAGAATATATAAATATTAAATTTATGGAATGATAAAATTGTAATTGTATATTGAAATTGTCTACGTGGCATAGCTCAAGCGTTGAACGTAAAAGAGACAATTAGAGCCTTAGTATACTATATAGATATATAGATTCATATTCTATCTTTAAGACTAAGATAGATATTTTAGACTAAGATAATATGTACTCTGATTTAGGATAGAATCTCAATGCATTGAAATGGGGCAGATCCAAAACTTACAAAACCTGTAGTGTAAATGAGGCCTAACTCTTTCAACTTTTGTTGGGTTTTATCTGCAGTAAAAACTGAAAAGTGAGGTTCGTACATCTTGTGAGATTGAAATTGCCATTGGATAACACTTCAAAGAAAGAGACAATTTGGAGGCTTAAATGAAGTAGGGTTCAAACAAAATGCTCAGACAACAAGAAGAGCGCAGAACAATGACCCACCAGTCATAATAAAAATCCCAAACTAGAAAAACTGAAACAGACTGTTTTTCCTGTTTCGATCACTGATTTATTGGCTTACAATTAGCATTACACCTTCAAATCACGTGGGATGACTTTTGGAATAGAATTATTCACTGATTTTGGGTTCTAGTTCCAAAAGTGAGCAATTTTTTTAACAGTGAAATCCTGTTTAGAAGATAATACTTGTGCTATGAGTAATGTCTACAGTAAACATGTTTTGAAGTATGATTTAACTACAAAACTTATGTAAGAAGTGCATTTCACCAATTACGGTTGAATTTAGCAACAACTATTGAGGAAGTGTGGTATAGAAAACGACCCTTCAACGCGTGCGCGGCTTTAGCCAAATATGCTAAGTTGCAGTCCGTTCGGTTTCAATCACTCTCTTTTACAGTATACTATTTGAAATGGTAATGGCGATGGTAAGATTTCTGCCACTTGGTACAATCTTTGAGAAGTACATTTGTAGAGGGTGATGTCATACCCACAATTTGCAGTCCGAAAATGCCAAATTTGCAAATCACTACATAGTAGTATGCGTACTTTAAAATTTAAAACTTTAACTTATTAAAAAACATACTTAAGACTTTAAATTAATTAATGATAAATAACTTTAGAAAGCCTAACTTTAGACATACAACTTTGTGGGGTTTCTAGTTTAAGGGTTTATGGCTTATAGAATTATAGGTTCAAAGCTTATGGTGGGTGAGGTCCATAGGATTGTAGGAATTTTAGGATTAGGGAGTTTTAGAGTTATCAATTTTTAGGTTTAGAGTGTGTAGGGTTTGAGAGTTTATATGAATAATGTTTTTATAGTTTGGATTTGAAGAGTTAGGGTGTGTGGTGTTTATAAGATTTTAGGGTTTATATGAAAAGGGTTTATGATTTTTAGGAAACTAGTTTTTAGAAGAGTATATGATATGATGGAAAAATAATTTTGTAGGATTTTATAATTAAGGGTTTAGGGTCTTGTGGATTTATTTTTGTTATTTTTTAGAAGAATATATGAAAGATTTATAGGATTTAAAAAATTTAGATTTATAGGATCTAGGTTTTATGGGTTTTATTATTTTTGTATGGTTATTTTAGAGTTAAATTTTTTTAAGGCTTAAGGTTTGTAGGGTCGGGTTTATAATTTTCGGCGTATCAATCCTTGTTAGTTTCAAATGAGCTATGTTTTTAAAAATTTGATTATTATACAAAGTTTAAATGATTTAGAATATGTTATATTTTGTTTTATTATACAAAGGTTGTTAACCGTAGTGGCTTAAACTTTACGTGAAACATTTGAATTGTTTTTGAGGGGTAAAACATATTTATATTCAAAATTCAATAGGATTACAAACAATTATTTTATATACATAATAATTTATTATTCAAATTGACTAGAAACTCGAGAAAAATACGATAAATGTACTTTTATACTAAATTTAATATGAATATCTTACGCTACCATTAAATTTGCTTATCTCCACTCCATTGAAGTAAAGCCAAATGATTCTAAAATCCAAACTTTAATTATTTTTAAAATGATTTAGTATGTATACTACTAAATCCAATTAGTATTGTTGAAACCTTGACGTTTTCTCTGGTTTTGATGATGATAAACACCATTAGGTATTATGTTTTCTTGTTGTTCCTATGAGTTTCAGGTTTTATGAAAAAATAAGGGAACAATGGAAAACAGTGGAGAAGAGAAAATAGAGGAGTGTAATGGAACGTGTGGAAACAAGGAACAGTTACAAGAGAAGCAAATTGGAAATCTGAAGCGCGTGGTTTCTATACAAGGAAACTTCTATATATGGAAACATCGTCTATGGAACGATACGGATCGCAGAGAAGTTCCAGCTGTTCCCAGATTGACTCAGTTATACAAGGAAACAAGATATCGAGTATTACTTGGAAGAGAACCAGAAGATAATGAGTCTTAGGAAAGTTTATAGAAGGAAACCATGTTTTTACCAGCCTTATTGTATATTTGGTAACAAAGTTATCCATTGTTACCATATGTGTCGATTGCTAGATATTTGGAAATAGGATTTTGTTAGACACTATATATATAAATGAGAATTGTCTTGGGGAAAAATATCTCAGCTATAACCATCATGCATACCAAGGAACTCTTGTGAGAACTGAGATCGAAGGTCTAAGGCAAGGTACGGGTAGTTCTTGCTAAAGGTCTTGTTTTGTTCTTGTGTCGTTAGGAGTTGATTGCACTCAAGGTTTTTAACCTAGGGTATAGGTGGAGATAAGACTTGTGAGATTGTACAATTCTTATTAATACAAGTATTTGTTTTTGGGAAATTACTTGTTACTTTGAATCTTTATATTTCGCTGCCCAGGGAACAGTCACACCGTTCCCTGTCTAACACACTACGATTCAACAATTGGTATCAGAGCAGGTTTGCTCTAGATTGTGTGTTCTTTTCAGATTCACAGGTAACAATGGCTTCCACTCATGAAGTTGGGCTTGGGAACAACAAACCTCCGTTCCTGCCTATCGGTGGAAAGTTTCAACACTGGAAGGACCTCTTCACAGACTGGTTGAAGAGTAATGACTACCAATGCTGGAGAGTCATTGAGGTTGGTGAAGAAACGGTTGCTGAAGATGTAATCAAAGGAATAAAACCTTGGAGCCCAGATGATTTCAGAATCATGGAGAAAAATTCTAAGGCTCGTATGTTTATCAACAACTCTATCAACATTGAAGATGCATCCAAGTTACACTCTTGTGCAACTGCAAAGGATATGTGGGCAGCCTTGGAACAGATGTACATGGGAAGTTCTGATCTTAGAGAGCTTGATCGTTTCCAAGCAAAGAAAGACTTCTATAACTTTGCCATGATCGATGGTGAGACTGTTTCCTCTTATCAATCCAGATTTGAGGAAATCACCACTAGACTTGCTGCTCACGATGTCGATGAAAAGGGAATACTTCCTAAGGAGAAAATTTTCATCATTATCGATGGACTTCCTCCAAGGCATAAGATGACTAAAGCAATTCTCAAGGAGAATCCTAATACTCTCAAACTCACACTTCATGAAGTATTTGGGAAGATTAAAAAGTATGATGAAGAAGACAAATATGTTAAACCTAAAGGCATTGCCTTGATGGTTGAGAAGGCTTTCGAGATGATAGAAAACAACAAAGATGACAACTTGGATAGTGTAGATCCAGAAACTGCTCTTCTCACCAAAGCCATGCGAACTCTCTATCGCAAAGGTCGATCATTCAGGAATGATGGGAACAATGGTGAGAAATGAGACATCAAGGATGTTACTTGCTTCAACTGCAAGGAAAAGGATCACTATGCCAATAAGTGTCCTAAAGGGAATAACTCAGACAACAATGGTGAAAATTCTGGGAACGAGAAAAAGAAGGCTTTCGTCGCTGTCTGGGGAGATAATTGTGCCAACTCTGACGATGACGAGCCAGAGTACTTAGGGGAACAACCAGAGTCATGGGGGAACAACAGAATGTGTGCAATGACATTGAAGTCATCAAGTGAAGAACAAGAGGTAGATCTTGAAACCTTCTTTGAATCTCTTGTCAATTTTGATAAAAAGTCCTTGATCTCTCTTATCAAAAGCATGTATAATGAGAATCTTAAAACCCAAAATGACCTAAGTAATGCTGAGGATAAATGCATTGAATTGAATGAATCTTTATCTAAAATTGCTAGTTCCTCTACTGTTTTTTACGTTAGAAGTGATGTTACTCACAGTGATCCTAGCTCCTTTAGCACTGTTAGGGAACTATCTCAGTTGAAAGCTCAGATTGATAAAATTCACTCTATCTTAGTTGAGCAAAAGCTTAAGGAAAAAGAAATTACCTTTGTTGAACCAAAGTATGGTCTGGGGTACAAAGGAGAAAAACAAGAGAGTGAAGAACATGAGCTAACCATACCTGAGCTTAGAGAGATGAAGGATATGGAACTTCAGAGTACTAGGGATAGGAACTTATACCTAGAAGAGCGTGTGAAAACTCTGGAGAGTGGGTTGAGTGAAAATAAATCATGGTACCAAGGTCAACCTGCCCATAAGATGTATCTCATCCAATCCCAAAGAAATTTGCCTAGTACACCTGACCCAGTTAGAGCCAAGCAACGTAGGATGCCTGTCCCAAACCGAAAGTACACTTTGAGAGACTATTATAAGATTTGCTGGCATTGTGGGAACAACGGCCATGTTGTGAAAAACTGTGCTAAGAAACAAAAGTTCACTGAAGAGCACACTCAACGAAGGAACAGTAGAAGTAACAATGTTGATTTGAATAATTATGATGCATCTCCTGACATGTGTAATGCTAAGCCTAGAGAATATTATGTTGTCTCTAAACGACCAGGTAAAGCCAAGCTTGCCTGGGTCGCTAAACACTAACTCTTTTAATGCAGGATGAAGTGAGGGGAAACAACATGTGGTTCATTGATAGTGCATGTTCATGCCATATGACAGGAAATAAAGATCACTTCACCTCACTTCAACAACACTCTAAGGGAACCATTTCCCTTGGAGATAAACGCTGTAGAGAGATAGTGGGAACAAGAGAAGCCACCTTGAACTCAAGCATCAAAATAAAAGAGGTTAGTCTGGTTCATTAACTTGGTTTTAATTTGTTAAGTGTAGCTCAACTTTGTGATCAAGGAGACAACGAGACTGTGTTCACAACCAAAGATTACTACGTAAGGAATAGAAAAGCCAAGGAGATCGTATTGAAAGGTGTCAGGTTCAACGATGTGTACATTATTGACACAACATTCAAGCCTTCAAGGGAACTATGCTTTGCGTCTCTAGCTGAAGAGACAGAACTGTGGCACAGAAGGCTTGGACATGCAAATTTACAACTTATTCACAAACTCCACAAGAAGGAACTGGTTAGAGGGCTTCCAAATGTCAAGCCTGAGATCCATGGAGTCTGTGAAGCCTGTGTAAGAGGGAAGCAAACACGTTCCTCTTTCAAGAGCAAATCGGATGTTACCACTTCTCGTCCTCTGGAACTGATCCATATGGATCTATGTGGTCCCATGAGGATAAGAAGTCATGTAGGAACATGTATGTGTTTGTTATTGTTAATGATTACTCTAGATTTACATGGACAATCTTTCTCTCTTCCATGGAACGGGTATTCGAAACATTTGAATCCTTCATCAAGGGTGTGAAAACCAATCTGGGACACAAGCTAAGCTCCATCCGATCCGACCATGGAACGGAGTTTGAGTATTCCATGTTCCTTGATTTTTGCAGGGAACATGGGGTCTCTCATAACTTCTCTGCTCCTAGGACACCACAACAAAATGGAGTGGTCGAGAGGAAGAACAAAACATTGGAGGACATGGCGAGAACAATTCTCATATCAAGCAACCTTCCTCGAATATTCTGGGCTGAGGCTATCAACACTTCATGCTATATCCTAAATCGTGCCATGCTCAGACCATTGTTAAACAAAACTGCCTATGAACTAATCAGGGAAACGCAAGCCCAATGTTTCCCACTTGTGTGCCTTTGGTTACATGTGCTTCATTCACAACAATGGAAAAGACAACTTGGGAAAATTTGATCCACGGAGCGATGAAGGAATATTTTTGGGATATGCTAATTCAAGCAAAGCTTATAGAGTCTACAACAAGAGAACCCGGAAGATTGAAGAGAGCATTCATGTTGTCTTCGATGAACACTCAAAAGTTGTGAGTGTTGATGCAAACTCACAGTTCCCTGATGATCACTTTCCACGCATGCAACATGAAGACTCAGATGATGAAGGATATGGGAATCACCAGGGTAATCCACGTACAGGGAACAGTGCCCCCAATGCTGGCGGGAGCACTACCAGTTCTCTTGGAGCTACCACAACTAGTGACAATGACACACTTTCCACACCAGCACCTGATGCTCCCATAACAACTCCAGTCATCGATGCTGATGTCACCACTGTTCCCAATGGAACTTCTGGTGGTGATACTTCGAATGCACAACTTGTGCAAGATGGCCAATTGAGTGGTGATGTGGTAACAATTATTGAGGAAGAACCCGTGGATACCATTGAAGAAACTGTCTCTGAGGTAGCTACTCCAATTGCTGCTGACGTTCCTCCCTCTTCATCCTCAGTTGCAACAACAATTGCTCCTCCTCCTCCTATTCCTCCACCGCCTCAATCCAAGAATGTCTGGACCAAGAAGAATCATCCAGTTGATGCTCTTCTCACACCATATGAACAAAGAGGTACACACTCTCAACTGTATGACTTTTGTGCTTTCTGCGCTTTTATCTCTTTTGTAGAACCAAAGAACATCAAAGAAGCACTGAAAGTGCTAGATTGGATAGTTGCTATGCAAGAAGAGCTACATCAATTCGAAAGGAACAAAGTTTGGAGACTTGTTCCCCTTCCAAAGCACAAGCATGCTATTGGCACTCGATGGGTTTTCAGGAATAAGCTCGATGATTCTGGAACTGTGACAAGGAACAAGGCGAGACTGGTTGCCCAAGGCTACAACCAACAAGAAGGGATCGATTATGATGAGACATATGCTCCAGTAGCTCGTATCGAAGCCATTCGACTTCTCATCACATATGCCGCTTTCAAAGGATTCACGTTATATCAAATGGATGTCAAAACAACATTTCTCAATGGTTATCTTCAGGAGGAAGTTTGTGTGAAACAATCCCCAGGCTTTGAAGACATGGAACATCCTGAATATGTGTATGCACTGGACAAAGCACTGTATGGGCTCAAGCAAGCTCCCAGAGCTTGGTATGATCGGCTGGCACAGTTCCTTCTCTCAAATGGATATAGACGTGGATCAATTGACAAGACATTGTTCCTCTTGGAACACAAAGGTGAGATTCTCGTAGTTCAAGTCTATGTTGATGATATTATCTTTGGTTCCACTAACCCTGCCCTTGTAGAAAAGTTCAAAAATCTCATGAGCAGTGAATTTGAGATGAGCATGATTGGGGAACTTTCCTTTTTCCTCGGATTACAAGTTTCTCAATCCTCTGAGGGAACAAGAGTACATCAATAAAAACACATCAAGGAACTGTTGAAGAAGTATGGTATGGATAAAGCTAAACCTATTGATACACCTATTTCTCCTAACACTCGTCTTGATGCAGACTTGAATGGCCAAGATGTAGATGCTACAATGTATAGAGGCATGATTGGTTCCTTACTTTATCTAACGGCAAGTAGGCCATGTTTAGTGTGTGCCTTTGTGATAGGTTTCAAGCAAATCCTAAGGAGTCACACCTAACTGAGGTCAAGAGGATCTTGCGATACTTGAAAGGGAACAACAACCTCTGTCTTTGGTATCCAAGGAACAGTGGGTTTGAACTTGTAGGTTTCACTGATGCTGACTTTGCTGGTCACCTTGTGGATCGCAAAATCACATCCGGGACGGCATAGTTCGTTGGCCCATGTCTTGTCTCTTGGGCATCAAAGAAACAAAATTTTGTTGCCCTTTCAACCGCCGAAGCTGAGTATGTTGCTGCTGCCGCTTGTTGTGCTCAGATATTATGGCTCAAACAATAATTGGAGGATTTTGGTATGTCTCTTGACACCGTTCCTATTATGTGTGGCAATACTAGTGCTATCAACATCTCCAAAAATCCTGTTCATCACTTACGCACTAAGCATATTGATATTCGTCATCATTTTCTTCTTGATAATGTTGAGAAAAATTTCATTAGAATGGATCATTGCAGGACAGAGGAACAAGTTGCAGATATCTTCACCAAAGCACTGGATAGAAAACCCTTTGAGTATTTGAGAATACTCCTTGGGATGATCTCTCTAAATTGAGAAACTCCACTTCCACTATTCCCTCAGTGATTGGCTAGATCGATCATTTTTAAACAAGGGAACAACTGCTTTGTCGCATGTTATTTGCAAATGACTTGTTTATTATTCTTGCTACGTGCTTTGTGTTACACTACATCAAAAACTTCTTGCAAGCTCTATTCTTGATCATATGTGCTTTATTTTTACATGATAACATCTTCTTTCAAGCCCAAAGCAACCGATTTGATTATCTGCACCCTCATTACAAGCCAAAATGATAATTGGTTGTACTGCCGTCCCTAGCTTGGATCTAGGTAAACGTTCCCTATGAACTTCTCTTTATTTACCACATTTTACTGGGAATCATTATCTGGATCGTCATTGTTTCCTACATATATTTCTGTTTGGATATATCTTTGCAATTTTGTGTGAACCCATTAAAATATCCAAACTAGCCTTTCTATCCACTCAAGCAACTCAGAGTCATCTGTATGGGCTTTGCCTATGGGGGAACTGCGAAAGGAACATTGACTGGGAACAGTCTGCTGAACGTTGAGAGTTGCAGATGACCGTTGCTCTCTGCGACGCTTGCATTCAATGGTGCTTTGATAGTCCTGCAGCAAGGAACAGTGTGTTTGCGAGAAACGAGAAGCAAATGGCCGTTACCTGTAGAGAGATAAAAGATCTGGTTGCCGTTTTCAAAGATGTCAATGTCGAGATTCTTGGTAAGCCAATCCTCACCCTTTCCTTATTTCTTTTCTTCCCAAAATCTCTCGTCTTCTATAAAACATCACCCTCACCACAACCCGATTTACCACTGTTTCACATATTCTCTCTCTCAATCTCTGAAATTTCCGTCTCTTTGCCCTTTGCCGTTTTCAACCCTAAACCTTCAATCCCTCCTTTCTCAACACATAACCACATCATCATGTCTACTCCCACATCTTCTTCTACCCCCGCCATTGACGTCTCTGCCTTCAGTGAGGAGCAACTCACTACTCTCAAGCACTCAATTGAGGCATTCCAGGCTGCTAAGACTCCGCAATCCAAGGACACCACCTCCATTGCTGTTGTGGTGGAAATAGCCAAAGAGGCCACTTCCTCAATCGCTGAACTTCATGAGGAACAACCTCAGGGGGAACAGCCATCGGTGGAACTGGTCCAAGAAACTGATGCCTCCAAGGAGATGGTGACCGTCACTGAGCCAGAAGATGGAGTTAACTCCCCTCGTAAATCAAAAGAAGCTGAAGAGGAGGAGGCCATGGCTGCTGTAGAGGTCGATCTAGGTCTTCATCCTCTGGAATCTGTGGAGCCCAATCGCAAGCGCAAACACACGATTGGCTCTGAGGATGATGAGGGCCCAGATGTTGAGTACTTAGGGGAACAACGAGCGTCCACCGACTTCTTCACCCCGACCAAGTCTGCCGCCAGTGAGACTACTCCAGGTACTCTAAAGGAACGTTCGCGATCTGCAAAGAAGATCGAGGCCAAGACTGAGCCCAGGAAGAAGGCTAAGCTGGAAGAAAAATCTATTGATGGGAAAAAGATCATTCCCCACCTCCTTATCCCAGAAGGGTTCCTAGTCGCCAACGGCTTCGAAGATGTCTTGGAGCGACTCAAATTTCAAGGTTGGGAATACTTCCTTTCCAACCGTGTCATGGCCAACCCTGACCAAATCAGGGAGTTCTACCGTTCCTTCTAACTCAACACTACCGCCACTATGGTAGGAACATCGTCGATCAACGATGAAGATCTGTCCTTCACTGTGTCAAAGGTTGCTCGACTGCTGTCCATCTCTGCTGAAGGGTTTTGCGAAATCTCTGGTGAGAAGAACACAGATGCTTTGAAAATGGCCAAGGAGACTAGTGCTGAGCGGCTTTTCAAATAAAAAATTCCAGCCACTCATGTGTCTGCTCTTACTCTGTCTCAGCGAATAGCGCATCACATCATTATGAAGGCTGTCGTTCCTAGGCAGGAGAAGAGAAACACAATCACTGCCACCGATCTACTGTTGTTGGACATGTTTTGGCACATGGAGAAGATTGATCTTCCTAGGATCATTCTACAACACATGGCAAAATATAGTACCAAGACTCATTCCCTTGCCTACCCAAATGTCATCAAGCTGATTCTGCAAGCAGAAGGGGCTTACAGAGCAGAAGGCGAAGTTCCCCTGGTCACCGAACTGAATATGGTGAATGTGAACAAAATGAAGTTTCAAGGAGAGAACAAGGGAACTCTACCTGTATCTGATATTTTGAAGCGGGAAGTTGGAGAGGGAACATCTAAAGGTGCCTCTGAGCAAAACCAGATGTTGACTGAATTGCGCAAAATCAAGAACATCCTTTCACTGCTTCTTGAGTATTTTCTCAACAAGGACAAGGCCCAGAAAGAGGATTCTGAGTCTTGAGTGGACACCTTTTCTTATCCAGCCCGTCTTACCCCCTTCTCTTCGATTTTTAATATGTTATATAGTTTAAGTGTTTGCATTTTGATCTTTTTGTGTTTGTTTGTCAAGTTGTTTCTGCTGTTTTGTAATCAATTCCCTACTTGATATATGAACTTTTCTTTTGCTTTTGCCTACTGCCTTAGTTATGTTGTTCCACTGTTTACTTTTGATCCTTTGATGATGCCAAAAGGGGGAAGTGTGGAAATTGTGCGATAACTCAGTCATGAGAGGTAACAATTTACATTGTTCCTAATTCTTTATGAATTTCTGGGCGATGCTAGTGTTGAGGGGGAACGATGATGCAACTTGAAGGTACGAATTACAATTATTCATTTTACATAAAATTTTGCTTATACATTTAAACTGAGATACGTGTTGATTAATATTGCCTTGCTTACTACTCTGTTTTGATCGAACAATTTTTGAATGGGTTTGCCATCACCAAAAAGGGGGAAATTATTGGAACCTTGACGTTTCCTCTAGTTTTGATGATGATAAACACCATTAGGTTTTATGTTTTCTTGTTGTTCCTATGAGTTTCAGGTTTTATGAAAAAATAAGAAAACAATGGAAAACAGTGAAGAAGAGAAAGCAGAGGAGTGCAATGGAACGTGTGGAAACAAGGAACAATTACAAGAGAAGCAAATTGGAAATCTGAAGCGCGTGGTTCCTATACAAGGAAACTTCTATATATGGAAACAACATCTGTGGAATGATACGGATCGCAGAGAAGTTCCAGCTGTTCCCAGATTGACTCAGTTATACAAGGAAACAAGATATCGAGTATTACTTGGAAGAGAACCAGAAGATAATGAGTCTTAGGAATGTTTATAAAAGGAAACCATGTGTTTACCAGCCTTATTGTATATTTGGTAACGAAGTTATCCATTGTTACCATATGTGTCGATTGCTAGATATTTGGAAATAGGATTTTGTTAGACACTATATATATAGATGAGAATTGTCTTGGGGAAAGATATCTCAGTTATAACCATCAAGCATACCAAGGAACTCTTGTGAGAACTGAGATCGAAGGTCTAAGGCAAGGTACGGGTAGTTCTTGCTAAAGGTCTTGTTTTGTTCTTGTGTCGTTAGGAGTTGATTGCACTCAAGGTCTTTAACCTAGGGTATAGGTGGAGATAAGACTTGTGAGATTGTACAATTCTTAATAATACAAGTATTTTATTTTTGGGAAATTACTTGTTACTTTGAATCTTATTATTCCGCTGCCCAGGGAACAATCATACTGTTCCCTGTCTAACACACTACGATTCAACAAGTATGCATACTAATTTGAATTGATAGGGTATGAAAGATCCTATGAAGAACCCTATGCATTCAAACTGCGTAAGGTAACATACATGTGTGGCATATTTGCATAAACCTATATTTAAGTAAACAAATTTATATCTATACTAGAAATCAGAGCCCCGTGCGATTTGTTACTTTTGAGGGCGTATTGAGCTGGTGCTTGGATGTGCGGTGAAGCATTGTCGTTAGGGGGTATCCAGAACGACCGAAACTAATGTGTTGTTGAGTTTATGGTGGGGATTTGCCTGGTTTTGCATCCGAATGTTTAAAGTTTGGTTGTGCACGTAATAGTATGATGCTTGATTATATGTATTTGGTTTGAGAGCCTAAAAGGTGTTGTCCTATGTCAAACTTTGCTTGTATGAAAAGTTCCATGTTGGGGACAACATGAAAAATTGTATGCTTGAGACCTAATATTGGAATGCTATGCAACAATGCACTCAATTGAATGAGCACGTCGCTCAGCGTGAGAGCTCGTAAATGAAGCAACTGAGGAGTCTACGAAGCCCCAAACCTACGACAATAAAAGCTCGTCTGGTTAAGCCAATGGATTTATTCTTCTAAAGCTATTAAAATGTTTGAGCACAAAAGGATTCTCAAAGCGCATGTTTGAATAAAACATTGCATTCACGTACCTCATGTTTGCCGGATTGGTTGTTATGCGCTCTATGCTATCCAATCGAGACAAATGTGTTGTATCATACGGTGCTAGACCTGGGATATGAGCAAATAAATCTGAGCCAGCTATGGTGAAAGCGTTATATTATGATGGACATAGTGCGCACCAAGTATGTGTTGTGTAACATTATAATCCTATGTGCTGATAATTTCCGATAGGTTTATAGATTTTAGTGGGTTTGGACATATTTTACGTAGTGGGTCGTAATACTTACATTCATTTCGATGACCAAGTGATTGAATGCCTCTTTGAAAACTATAGAGCTGGCCGTGATAGAAAACTGGCCTTGGTAAATACAACCCCACATGCTTGAGTGATTGCCCCGGACTTTTGTTGATAGTCATAGCATAGCAAGCTTTTAGTGGGAATTGACGATGTTTCATGACGAATGGCCATTTTGATTGGGTGGCGTTTAGTGTTATCCTAGGAATTAGGACTTTATTTCCTACGCACGTGCCAGTAATAATCTCAGCCTCAACCACCCACTCCCCCAAATGCGTAATGATGAGACGGGTGCCGTTGCACAGTCCTTGTGAAGGGTTTACATTTCTTAGAAGCATCACCGGCAACCCTTCCTTCAATTCAAGTGTGTGTGGTGGGATTCCTGTAATTTAATGTCCATGTTGTTTTCATTAGTTGCTGAGTTTACAACTTATTAGGCATAGTGAATGGAAATGTAAGCGAACTGTACCAGGGAAATCTTGGCTGTTCAAGAATTCAGGTGGGTACAAATGCTCTTGTTCAGCCACATCGGTAGATGCCTTGCAAATTTCATCAGCGCTTTTGTATGTCCTCATTGGGCCGTGCAGACGGTTGAACATGTAGCGGTTTATCTGATCTGCGTCTTCATTTAAGGGGGTTTGGATAGCTCTATTTTGGAGGTATGACGGGTTGGTTTCGTTTGCCATGAAATCTGGAAAGACTCTGGCAATTAGCTGCTCAATTGGATTTGTCCCTGGTGCGATTATGAACTCTTGTGGGATCTCAGTCCATGTTTCTTCCTCTTCATTGTCTAGCGCGATTGCTTCAGCATTTCCATCTCCGATCTTTTGAATCCATTTGTTGAATTGTTGTTTATGGATGTCAATCTCTCCATTGGCCTGTTGGTCATTCACCCTCATGCTCTTTGTTAACGTGAGCACTTGACAATGGCTCCAAATAGGTGAGTTGCTGATGCAAGCCTGAACGATGTCTTGTCGTTTCCCTTTGGTAATTACTGGTAGTATTTGCCTAAAATCACCTCCCAGTAGTACTATTATACCGCCAAACAACTTGTGTTTGTTGTTTCCATGTTTGATGCTTTGGATGTCTTGCAATGTTCTATTCAATGCCTCGAATGCATTTCTATGAGTCATTGGAGCCTCATCCCAAATAACCAGTTTGACTTCATGCACCAGCTGTGCTAATTGAGTGTTTTATTTAATACCACATGTGCTATTATCAAGCAACTCGATTGGGATTAGAAACCTGCTGTGGGCTGTCCGATCGCCTGGTAATAGAAGAGAAGCAATACCTGTGCGAAACAAAAGTGTTAGATGTGAGCATAATGGAATGTGCTGTAATAATCCTCATATTATCATAGAGGTCAGGTGATAGAAGGGTCAGGTGTTAGAATGTATGTCTGGTGAAAGCAAGTTGTAAGAATTTTCTTAGGTTGTGGAAGGTCTAAATTATGGCTAACCTTACGTTAGCGGTAATTTGAGCCAACTTATAAGTTTTAACTTAGAAATGTCTGCACCAATTTTTACAAAGTGTGAAAGGGGTTAGTATTAGGAAACGGAACTCTGGAACTTAGGTTCCCCTGAGAGTTCCGTTCCTCAGTTTCTCTACTTTTGAAGATGACAAATATTATGATACTAATGTTTTATCTCAAAGATGTGTTTTAAGGAACCACAGGAAATTACCTAAGGCAGGAAAGCCAAACAGAACAAGGGAACCAAAGGAACAAGACAGCTGAAGGAATCCAGAGGAACCCAGGTGTGCCCAGAAATGGAGCTTGCGACATTGCGATTCCCGAGAAATCTGGGAACACACAACCTCAGACAAAAGGTGTCGAAAACGACTTGTCCGAAGCTTCCAAAAGTCTGCCAAGGTCCAAGAGCTAAAGAACAAGATGCCTAGAGAACCTCTACCTCGGACAGAGACGATGAAAACGACATCACATGAAGACGTCGCTGTCCAACAGACGGTTCCCAAGCGGCCAACTTACTCAACCTCGGACGAAAGCGTTTTGACAACGACACCACAAGGCTCGTCTGAGGTAGTTGACCAACCAAGAGAGATTCTGAGCTGCCTAGGTTGTTTGCACATGCCAAGAACAACGTGGATCAAGGAGAACCACCAATCCTAGGGCAAGCTCAATCCGTGGGAACCAAGAGAGGATCGAGCTGCGAAGAATCCTCTATAAAAGGAAGACTAACCCAAGGGTTATCCACATGCACTAAAACAAGAACTCACACTCATTAGCAAATATCTAGTATGAACCTCCAAACAAAGATCATCAAAGCAAATCGAGATCAAGAGGAACCAGTCAAGGAAGAAGAGCTGAGTGCTAAGTTCCTGTGACTGTAAGGGATAGTTCCTAGGTGCGAAAGTCTGTTTCTTGGATTAATTATTGATTGTGTTAAGTTATCTAGGATTGTCTAACTGTGTGTAAGGCAAAGGAACTGTGTGTTCGTTCCTAGGATAAGCTGTAACCAAAAGAGATAAGAAATCAAGAAGTAGACTTTGAAATCCTTTCGAAAGAAAGGTAGTGGTTTTTATCCTGGATTGCTAGTTGGCAATCAAAGGTTTCCACTATAAGGAACTTGTCTTTTGCTTGATTGTTTATTTCCGCTGCGAAAGGAACTGAGAATCGTTATTCTGAGTTCCTTAAGTTTTTATCTAACAATCACGATCCTACAATTGGTATCAGAGCAGGAAAAACTCTAGATCTTTGATAAGTTTGCAGATCATGTCTCAACCAAGCAAGTTTGAGCTAGGAATTTCCACCAACAAGCCACACCTTCGCAAGAAAGGAGAAGAAACATGGTGGGAAAAGTGCATGGAAAGCCACATCAAGACCAACGACTACCAATGTTGGAGGATAGTCGAAAATGGAGATGGCCACGTCGATCTTACCATGAAGGAAGAAGACTGGAAACCAGAACATTATGTCATCATGGAGAAGAATGCCAAGGCAAGACAGTTCATCCTCAATGGATTGGACAGAGAGGACATGGACAAAGTCATAGGCATCAAGACGGCCAATGAGATGTGGAAAGCTCTCAAGGAGATGCATGAAGGAAGTGAGGAACTAAAGCAAAGCAGAAAGTTTGCTTTGGAAGGAGAATACCACACCTTCAAAATGATGGAAACTGAGACCATCTCAGAGTACTACTCTCGCTTCAACAGATTAATTGGAAAGTTAACGGCGGCGGGAGTTGATCTTGATGAAGTCTCCAAGTCCTTGGTGATTATCAATGGACTCAACTCCAAGTTCACCCTTCTCAAGGGAATCATGAAGAATACTCCAGGCATCCAATCCCTTCCCTTGACCCAAGTCATAGGGAAACTGGAAGTTGAAGAAGGAGAGCACACTAAAGCCAATGCCGATAAGAAACTAGAGAAAGGAATCGCCCTCAAGATCTCCAAAGCCTTCTCTAGGCTCGAGATGGAGGAAGAGAACTTAGACCTTGAAGAAGAAGAGGACGAACTAACAGCCCTCTTCACAAAGAACATCAAAAAATTCTTTGTGAAGGGAAGGTTCCAAAAGGGCAGTTCCTCTCACAATGGACCAAGAAGAGATCTCAAGGAAGTCTCCTGTTACGAGTGCAAGGAGAAGGGACACTACGCTAAGAACTGTCCCAACAAAGAAGAGTCCAAGGAAGAGGAAAGACCTCAAAGAAAGAAGGCTCTCGTAGCATCATGGGGAGAAGACTCAGATGAGGAACTGGATCTGAGTGGCTTCTCTAGAGGGAGATGTTTCATGGCAAAAGGAGACTCAAGCGACTCAGAAGACCTTGAGGTAACTTCTGACGATCTCTTAAAATCCCTAGTTGATTGTGATAAGAAACAACTTCTTAAGATCATAAAGAAACTAGGAAAGGAAACCAGTTCCCTTCAACAGAACCTAGATGACTGTGAAGATGAAATTGCTTGCTTGACTGTCGAGAATTCTGTTTGGAGTAAGAAACTTGATGAAACTGAGAAAGACCTAGCTGAAACTCACTCCAAACTCATTGATATTAGAAATGTGCATGCTAGTCACCTTAAAATTTGCAAATCTTGTAATGAAACTAGCATAGACTCTGTCAAAGTTCCCTTGCATGCTAACCCACCTGGAAATGACATGCTTCAATCCATAATTGATAGGTTAGACATTCTCACTGATTCCATTAATGAAAAAACGATAAATCAAACTGTTTTTGTGAGACAACGACATGGAATAGGATATGTCAATAATAAAGGGAACAATGATGCTGAAGAAGAAAAGGCTAGGCGAGAACTTGTTGAGATGAATGAGAACCTCAGTATTGCTCTGGCCACTTCTCGTGATAGGAATCAATTCCTATTAGAGAAGATCATGGTCCTTGAGAACAAGGCTGATGTTGCCAAACGTCTCAATGAAGGTTCTCAAAGTCCTAAGAAGGAACCAAAGGGAAAAGAAAAGATGATTCCTGAAAACCAATGGTTCACCAATTTCTTTGCTCACAAAAAATATATTGACATGGCCCATAGCAAGGTTAGAAACAATGTTGATTTTAACAAAAGGAAAACTGAAAAACCTTTTAGGCCAGGAAAAGGAAAATATGGACATGTTGTTTACAATCGTTTGTGTACCTACTGTGATAAGAATGGTCATTACAATACTGATTGTACTAAGAAAAGGAACTTTGAAAAGGAGAAAAGTACTCATTACCATGAAAGGAACCAGTTCCCTGGTTATTCACATACTCGGAATGCTAATCCCCCCAGTAAAGCCAAGCTTCGCTGGGTTCAGAAATCTTAGTTCCCTTGTGTGCAGAAAGAAGAGAGGCAACCCCAACTATGGTACATTGACAGTGGTTGCTCATGCCATATGACCGGAAGAAGAAACCAAATGACCTCTCTTCAACTTCTCCAAGGAGGGAACATATCCTTTGGAGACAAAAGCAAAGGGAAAATCTGTGGAATAGGAACTGTGAAACTCAACGATCACATTCAGGTAAACAAAGTTCACCTTGTTGATAGTCTTGGTTTTGATCTAATAAGTGTGTCACAGTTGTGTGATCAAGGAGACAATGAAGTCAGATTTAGATCAAACGAATGCTCAGTTCTTGACTCCTCGGGACAAATCATCCTAAAAGGAAAGAGATTCAACAATGTTTACATTGTTGATCCATCCTTCGTTCCTAAGGAGAAACTGTGTCTCTCAACCGTGAATGACCAAGCTGAGTTGTGGCACCAATGCCTCGGTCATGCTAGCACCAAGCTGATTCAAAAGCTACACTCAAAGGAACTAGTTAGAGGATTGCCAAAGCTGAGTGGTACATCTAAGGAACAATGCTCTGACTGTGTAAAAGGAAAACAGGCTCGTAGTTCCTTCAAATCCAAAAACATGGTAAGCACCTCAAGGCCTCTTGAGCTCATCCACATGGATCTTTGTGGACCCATGAGAGTTCAAAGCCTAGGAGGGAACAAGTATATTTTTGTTATTGTCGATGACTTCTCTCGCTTTACTTGGACCATTTTCATTAAATCTAAAAGTGAAGTCATTGATCGCTTTAAAGACCTGGTTCCCTTGTTAGAAAAATCCCTTGATTGTTCACTTAATGCTATTCGGTCTGACCATGGTACCGAATTCGAAAATGGAGAATTTCTAACCTTTTGCAGTGAGCATGGCATTGATCACAACTTCTCTGCACCATACACTCCTCAACAGAATGGAGTAGTGGAGAGAAAGAATAGGACCTTGGAAGACATGGCTCGAACTATGTTGATCTCAAGTGGACTCTCCCAATCCTTTTGGGCTGAGGCAATCAACACAGCATGCTACATCATCAATAGAGCCATGCTTCGCCCTATCACAGAGAAGACACCCTATGAACTCCTAAGAGGAAGAGTTCCCAACATTTTTCATCTAAGGGTGTTCAGATGCAAGTGCTTTGTGCACAACAATGGGAAGGACAATCTTGGCAAGTTCGACCCAAGAAGTGATGAAGGAATCTTCATTGGATATGCCTCAGGCAGCAAGGCATACAAGGTCTTCAACAAAATGACTAAAAAGGTAGAAGAAAGTGTTCATGTTATTTTTATTGAAAAATCACTCGGAAAGATTGTGCAGAACACCACCAGTTCCTTTGAAGATCTGTTTCCCAAGTCATCCCAAGAAGATCCAGATGAAGATGTCACTCCTCCCAGTTCCTGCCCTGCTGAACGGAACCCTCCAATGGCTCCTCCACCAGTTCCCATGGATAATGAACAACAATCCATTTCTGGGAACCATGAGCATGACGACAACATCTGTGGAGACCTCAATGATTCATCTTCCCACATGTTCTTCAATGGAGAAGGTGACCCCAACCAGGAAGCTGAATGCTCAACTCAGAATGTCTCCACATCAAATACTTTGGCTTCCAACAGAGAAAGAAGAGTCGTCAAGCCTCCAGTCAGGTACGAACATCTAACTTTCTTTGCCTTTAATGCCTTTTTGTCTATTGTGGAACCAAAGAACATAGGTGAGGCACTGAAGGATACAGACTGGATCCAAGCCATGCAAGAGGAGCTTCATCAATTTGAAAGGAACAAAGTCTGGCATCTGGTTCCTCGCCCCAAGGATAAGCACATCATAGGAACCAGATGGGTTTTCAGAAACAAGCTAGATGATACATGAGCTGTGATAAGGAACAAAGCAAGACTTGTGGCTCAAGGATACAATCAACAAGAAGGAATTGACTATGATGAAACCTATGCTCCAGTGGCAAGGATCGAAGCAATAAGGTTGTTGATTGCCTTCGCATCTCACAAAGGATTCAAGTTGTTCCAAATGGATGTGAAGACAGCCTTCCTCAATGGAATTCTTCAAGAAGAAGTCTATGTCAAGCAACCTCCTGGTTTCGAAGACGACGATCATCCAGATCATGTCTACTTTCTATACAAGGCACTCTATGGCCTCAAGCAAGCTCCCAGAGCTTGGTATGATCGTCTTGCCCAGTTCCTACTCTCAAATGGCTACAGGCGTGGAGTTATTGATAAGACTCTCTTCATCCTAGAAGAAGAAGGTAACATCTTATTGGTTCAAATTTATGTTGATGATATCATTTTTGGTTCCACTAACCTGTCCCTTGTAGACAAGTTCAAAGACTTGATGAGTAGTGTATCCACCATTGCCCATCTGGATAAGGACCACTCGAGTCCTCTAGTGGAGGAGAAGCTCTATAGAGGTATGATAGGCTCACTCATGTACCTAACCGCTAGTCGACCAGACATTGTCTTTGCTGTTGGCTTGTGTGCTAGGTTCCAATCTTGTCCGAGAGAAACCCACTTGGCTGCTGTAAAGAGAATACTTCGATATCTCAAGGGAACTGACGATCTCTGCATTTGGTACCCCAAAGAATGTCCCTTTGAGCTCATGGGTTTCACTGATGCTGATTATGCTGGATATTTTGTGGATAGAAAGAGCACTTCTGGAATGGCACAGTTCCTAGGCCCTTGCCTTGTGTCATGGGGATCAAAGAAACAAGTTTCAGTCTCCCTCTCCACCACAGAATCCGAGTACATTGCAGCTGCCTCTTGTTGTTCCCAACTTCTCTGGCTAAAGCAACAACTCGCGGACTTTGGTATGTCTTATGGCCCTCTCACTATCCTTTGTGACAACACTAGTGCTATAAACATTTCTAAGAATCCTGTGCATCATACTAGGACCAAGCATATTGACATTAGACATCATTTTCTTAGAGATCATGTTGAGAAGGGAAACATCATTATGAAATTTTGTAGAACTGAAGATCAAATTGCAGATATATTCACCAAGGCATTGAATAGAGTTCCTTTTGAGAACCTCAGATTGGAACTATGAATGATTCCTATTACTCAGTAGTGACCTTAGTTCTGAGAATTCTTTTCGAGTTCCCCTAATTGACTAGTTTAAGATATTTAACTTGTTGAGTCTTGATGTCCTTGTGTTATATCTTTTGCTACAAACCCTTCTTATCATAATGGTTTCTTATAAAGGCTTAGATAAATTTTTCTGGTTCGTTTCCTTTTGATTATCATTATTTCTCAACTCCTCATTGTTCAAATTTCTTTGATGGCCCAAAAGTCACAATCTGATCATATTTCTAACCCAACATTACAAGCTGAAATGATGATTGTGTACTAAGACCTACCCTTGCCTCATTGCTCAATTTAATTCTCTATGATCCATCTCTAAACCTTCTCTGAGAATTATTGTGCAATGCGATAAATAGTCTACCCTGATTCCTTGTATGGGAACGTACTGTTTTTGGTTCCTTTGTCCCCACCTACACCAAAGGTTCCCATACATTCCTCTAGCCCGCTGAAAATGTCGCCAGAAAGGAACCAGAACATCGCGTCTCTCCAACGGCTCGCTTGGCTCTCCGAGACGCTATTTATGGCATATTGGCAGGGATAAGGCATGTCTCATCAGTGGCAGACCTCCCTCTTCTCGGAATGGGTCATATTTTGAATTTAAATTAGCCGTTCCAAAAAGCTACAACTCTCTTCAATGCTTCGGATTTGCCTTGATCTTCTCAATGGCTGGATTTGCTTCAACGGTCACCTCAGCTCTTGGCCATCCCAGATCTTCAACGCCCTTAAAGAGGTGCTCAGTTGCTCTGAGTTGATCACATAAGCTCTCCATCTCTCTGATCTTCTACCTCTCTTTCTCTTCTCACAGCAATCCTCTTAGCTCCTCTCAAATGGCCAACCCTAACCCAATCGTTGTTATGGATGAAGAGGAAGCTGCTTTTCTTTAAGCATTTCGCGAAAAGAAGGCTAAAGCCTCCTCCTCCAAGCATGTTTCTGCCTCAACTTCTTCAAAATCCCTCCCCAAAGAAAACCCCGTGGCGAAACCTGCAGAGAAACCAGAAGAGAAGCTTGAGAAACCACCAAAGGATAAGGAAAAGGTGGAAGAGGAACCAACCATGCCCAAAGAAGAGGAGCAAGCCATCACTTTGGCTTCAGAATCAGTCACAAAATCAGTTTCTGAAGGCGGATCGCATGATTCCTCTCCGGATAAATCCCTTCAAGAGATCCTTAGCCCCGAGCCTTCCCCGATCAGCCTCAAATCCAAAACTTCCAACCCAGGCCCCTCTGTCACCACAAGAATGCAACAGAGGAAGAGAAGCTCCCAAGCCATTGTTCCCTATGAAACCAAATCCACAAAAAGGGCCAAAACCACCACCCTCTCCGTCTCCTCTTCCTTCTCCAAAAGGAAGATCCTAAAACCTCTCATTATCGGCAGAGAATTCTGGACCCAGGCGTTAGAAGAAGAGGATGAGGAACTCTATGGAGAAGCTTTGGATGAGTTCCACTCTCTATTGTAGTTCCAAGGGTGGGACGAGATACTGTGCGAGCCTTTCTCTGCTTCCGATGAGGTTGTCCGGATGTTTTACCAGTCCATGGAATTTGTACCCCAGAAGGAGAACTCTCCCTGTCACGACGCCATTCTCATATGGAAGGGAACCAGCTTTCCCCTGTCCGCCAATCTAATCGCGTCTGCTCTAGGGATTGAGTCGAGGTCTGGGTTTGGCATTCTGCCTCAGAAGAAGGGATGGCCCAAGGGAAAGGGCTTCAAGTCCAAAGGAGCAATCGTCAAGAAAATTTATGATGGCGCATCCCCCTCATCTTTGGAGACGAAGGATCTCTCCATCGCAAACCGACTACTGCATTTTTGGATCACTCGCAACTTGGTTCCCAGGCAAGAGCACAGGAACGAAGTCCTCATCACCGACGCCATCTACATGGACAAAGTGCTCTCCGGCTTTCAGTTGGATCTTCCCCGTATTGTGCTGGCTCACATGCAATTATGTACATCCCATGACTCCCATGCTTTACCCTTCCATCACATCATCAAGAAGCTACTCTCCAACCTCAATCAGTACCCAGAAGACGCACCCGAGACTGCCTATAGCAAATATCTTACCATGCACACAGTTCGGAAGCTGAAATCTAAGGAACAACAACCCAACCCTGCTGAAACAGAAGAAATCCCGCCTAAGGAAAAGGCGAGTTCCCAGGGCCGTTCTAGCTCCCACCCTCAGCAACCCCCCTCTTCAGACTCCTCTGCGATCCTCCTTGCGTTGAATCGTATTGAAAAAGCTATCTTGGAAGGCTCGACTGCCAACACGGTCGCCATCCATGATCAAGTAAGAGAGTTGGGGCGTATCAGTTCTGCTGTCGAGAGTCTGGTGGATGTTCTGCAGAAGGATTGGCAAGGTGCAATCAGTGCTCATCAGGCCGCGGGCCAAAATGTAGGAACCGACGACAAGGATGCAGAAGAAGAGGCCGTTACTACGCCATAGGAACACTTGTTCTAGGTTCCCAGTGCTGCAACGCCACAACGAGCTAGTAGTTTCCCTTAGGATCCTACTCTCATCTTCTATCCCTTTTGTTGTCTTTCTTAAGATTGCTTTTGTTGTCTTCCTTGCTATCTGTTGTTTGTCTTGTCGGTTGTTTGTTGTTTGCTTGTGGTATTTTGTGTGTTTGATCAATGATAAGTGAAGTTTTTAATGATTATCTTCAGTTTCATTCCCATGATCATTTGTCTTCGCCTTAAGTTTTCATTATGACATTTTATGGGCTTGCTGCAATCGTATATTCACTCCGATATCATGTTCTTAACTTATACTTAATCTTTTCGATGATGTCAAAAGGGGGAAGAAAAGGATATGAACCTTGAACTTTGGAGACTACTGAATTAATAGGAACTCTGAACTAGTTCTATTTCTAAGGGGGAATTTGAAATAAACTTATTCACTTGCTTAGGGGGAATTTGCAACCATTGAATGTTCTATCACTAATCTGTAATGTTGTAAATCCCGTTATCTCAATATGGTCTCATAAGATTCAAAGTCCTATTATGTTGTCAGGTTCCTTGTATTTGTCATCATCAAAAAGGGGGAAATTATTAGGAAACGGAACTCTGGAACTTAGGTTCCCCTGAGAGTTCCGTTCCTCAGTTTCTCTACTTTTGAAGATGACATATATTATGATACTAATGTTTTATCTCAAAGATGTGTTTTAAGGAACCACAGGAAATTACCTAAGGCAGGAAAGCCAAACAAAACAAGGGAACCAAAAGGAACAAGACAACTGAAGGAATCCAGAGGAACCCAGGTGTGCCCAGAAATGGAGCTTGCGACATTACGATTCCCGAGAAATCTGGGAACACACAACCTCGGACAAAAGGTGTCGAAAACGACTTGTCCGAAGCTTCCAAAAGTCTGCCAAGGTCCAAGAGCTAAAGAATAAGATGCCTAGAGAACCTCTACCTCGGACAGAGACGATGAAAGCGACAGCACATGAAGACGTCGCTGTCCAACAGACGGTTCCCAAGCGGCCAGCTTACTCAACCTCGGACGAAAGCATTTTGACAACGACACCACAAGGCTCGTCTGAGATAGTTGACCAACCAAGAGAGATTCTGAGCTGCCTAGGTTGTTTGCACATGCCAAGAACAACGTGGATCAAGGAGAACCACCAATCCTAGGGCAAGCTCAATCTGTGGGAACCAAGAGAGGATCGAGCTGCGAAGAATCCTCTATAAAAGGAAGACTAACCCAAGGGTTATCCACATGCACTAAAACAAGAACTCACACTCATTAGCAAATATCTAGTGTGAACCTCCAAACAAAGATCATCAAAGCAAACCGAGATCAAGAGGAACCAGTCAAGGAAGAAGAGCTGAGTGCTAAGTTCCTGTGACTGTAAGTGATAGTTCCTAGGTGCGAAAGTCTGTTTCTTGGATTAATTATTGATTGTGTTAAGTTATCTAGGATTGTCTAACTGTGTGTAAGGCAAAGGAACCGTGTGTTCGTTCCTAGGATAAGATGTAACCAAAAGAGATAAGAAATCAAGAAGTAGACTTTGAAATCCTTTCGAAAGAAAGGTAGTGGTTTTTATCCTGGATTGCTAGTTGGCAATCAAAGGTTTCCACTATAAGGAACTTGTCTTTTGCTTGATTGTTTATTTCCGCTGCAAAAGGAACTGAGAATCGTTATTCTGAGTTCCTTAAGTTTTTATCTAACAATCACGATCCTACAGTTAGACATGGTTAAACTTATACGGTTGTGTAGCTTAGTATTGGGTCGCATCTCCGGGTTGTTATCAGCCAAGTTTCGGGGTCAAAACTTCTTTTTAGGGGGAAGTGATGTAATACCCCTCATTTTTTTGTAAGGGCATTTGGGTAATTTTCCCAACCCTCGTTCTGTAATCGTGTCGCTTTCGGAGAAGTTTGGAATTTCTGTAACTCGTATAATCTCTGTAATAATTCCCCGAGCCTTGGATTATACATTCGATGTATTTTGGAAGCTTAGAATATTTTTTTGGATACAAATATTTAATTTTCGGAGTTTAAACCCATGCCAAACCTTTCCCCGGGCAAAAAGACGCAAAAATGCCTTTTTCCGCGACCGCGGAAAAATGGCCCTCAAAAGGACTGGGCACAGGAATATTCCGCGGCCGCAGAAAAAGTTCCTTGACCGCGGAAAAGTGCATGCATGCCACGTGTTATTCGTCGCCGTCGATCTTCTGAGCCGCCGTTGATTTGGTCGGGGGCTGCTCTCCTTCTTTGGCTATAAAAGGAGGCCGGGATGGAGGGTTTTGAGCACCCAAACATCAAATCTCCTCTCTCTGTCGTTTTCCTTAGTCGCCGGAGTTTCGAGATCGCCGGAATTCTTGTGGAGTCGTCGGAGCTCTCGCCGGAGGTGGTGGTGGCCGAGGAGTGGTGCTTTGGAGGCGCAAGGTGGACCGGAGTGGAAGCCCCATCGTCTTGAGCCCCTCCGTGTCGTCGCCGGTGAGTTTTCTCCGTTTTGGGTCGCTGGAGTTCATGGCCGCGACCGCGGACATGAACTACCCCTCATTTTAGTAAAGAGTATTTTGGTAATTTTCCAAACTCTCGTACTGTAGTCGGATTATTTTTAGAGGAGTTCGGATTTTCTGTAAAATCCTTGATCTCCGTAATAATTCCTTGAGTGGTATAAAATACATTCGATGTATTTTCGGGACTTAGAATATTTGTTTGGATACAAATATATTGAACCCGGGGTTAAAGCCCATACCCATAATTCTTCTCGGACAAAAGAGGGCGAGAGAGGCAGAAATTTGCCTCCACCACAACCGCGGTGAGGCCACCGCACCCCGCGGTGGCATCATTGTTTTTCTGCTCCGCCGACTTCGATCGTCGCGCCGCCTAAGCTACTTGTCCCATCCGGTCAGGGGCGAGGCGGTTTGGGGTGCTGCTTGCTTGGCCTATAAAAGGAGAAGACCTGGAGGCCGGGAAAGGCACCCAATCCGAGCTCTCTCTCTCTCTCTTTCTTCCTCTTGTTCCATTGACGCCGGAAAGCTCAAGCTCTCGCCGGAAAAGCTTCGTTCTTCGCCGGAGCTCTTGTTAGAAGTGGTGGTGCTCTCAAGGTGGTCCTTTGGAAGTCCAAGGAATCCAGAAGTCGGAGCCACCACGAGTCGAGCCCCCGTCGTCTTCCCCGGTGAGGTTTTCTTCCTCATCGTGTCGTCGGAGTTCTTCGTCCCCGACGACCGCACCCGCGGCAGAGCCACCGCCCCGCGGTGTGCCTGGGCGCTTGTGGTTGTGGCTTCGGCTTTGTGATCTCGTTTGAGATTTCCGTTCTTTCGATTTCGTTCGTCTGTCCTTAGATTCGTATATTTTCTTATCGAATCTAACTTAGGGTTTCGTTATGGGTCGTTCCGTAGGGATCTGAAATCCGAGTTCTGTCCTCGTTTCGGACCCGGAAACCCGTTGTCTTTGAGCTTCGTCTAATCTAAGGCAAGTGGCGGTTCGCTCTTGCTTATCATTCCATATTTATATTAATTATCAATTGTTTAATTATTAATTAATTTGGGATGAATATTGTTTTCGTCTGGAAACAGTTTTGATAACTGTATGTGATTTAAAAAGGAATATTATAATAAGTTGTATATACTGCTAGAAACAACGCTATTATATATATATATATGATTGAAATACAGATATTATAATAGGTTGTATATATTGCTAGAAACAACGCTATTATATCTGTTATTTGCCTCGATGGCATTGATGTGGATTATTGCTCATATGTTTTAACTGTTTAGTTAGAACGAGTATTCGTAGGAACGCTATGTACCTTGCGAGGTTTAGTTGTTTCTTTGTAACTGGTGCTATGTGGATTTTTTCTTAGCACTCTCTCTGGTCATGACCATGCCCTTACTCAGGGTTGGATTATCTCTTGTGAGGAGATATCCCTTTTACATCTCTTGTGAGGAGATATTATCTCTTGTGAGGAGATATTATAAAATCTTATAACGTAAATGTACGTTTTGGATAAATAAGATAAGTGCGATTAGGCACATGATTAATGAACCTTGGGTGAGAAGTACAACATGGAAACTCGTCTGGGCTTCGATTAGAGTAAGTCCACCTTCCGAATCTGAATTCTCATTATGCGGTGAGGTTGGCCGTGGACCCAAATAGTCAAGTCGCTTTTAAACGTTTGCGTGAAACTTTAATGTTCCCAAACACTTGTCATACTTCCGATAAGACTCAATTCGTTGGAGTCTTCTCTTAATATGTTTCCTTAAGACTCAATCTTTCAGAGTCTTCTCTTGATCATTCTATTTCGTATATTTCAGTAGAAGTATTGAGGTTTACTATCGTCATCGGCTTTCATTCGAGAAGCGATGGGTCTAACCTAATACGACTACTTAGAACCTTTCTGTTTAACCCTTGCATAGTCTTTCATTAGACTAACCAACCAGTTATATTCCATTGTATGGTTGGCTGGTGTCATCCGTCTCATATAGCACATCAAATAAACTGCAGTTCCATGAAGGCTAGAAACGACGGTGAAGGCAGATGGAATTTTGAAGTGTTTTACCAAGGTTGAGATCCTAGGCGTGATCACTAGATCAAAACTTTTGTGTCATTTATTTTAAAAAGACTTCCGCTGTATTAAGACTTCCGCTGTAATAGAATGATCAAGAGAAGACTTCATTCGTATCATTTTATTGTCGAATCTAACCTAGGGTTTCGTTGTGGGTCGTCATCGTATGAATCTGTAATCCGACTTCCGTTCCCGTTCCGGACCCAGAAATCCGTCGTCGCTCAATCGTTTGTCTAGACTAAGACAAGTGGCGGTTCACTCTTGCTTATCATTCCATGTTTCCGTTAATTATCAATTATTTCGAATTGTTAATTAAATTGGGATGAATTGTTGTTTTCATTTGGGAACAAATTTTTATAAATAATATGATTTAAAATGTGATATTATAATAGGTTGTATATATTGCTAGAAATAACGCTATTATATCTGTTATTACCATGATGGTATTGGTGTGGATTTTATGTGTGAACTTATACATTATAGTTAGAATGAGTATTCGTAGGAACGCTATGTATCTCATTGCGAGAGCTGGATGTTTCTTTATAACCGTGGTGCTTAGGAGGATTTTGCCCTAACACCCTTCCCCCTGGTCATGACTGTCCCCTATCCGAGTATAGGGGAGGTGCACACAGCTGGTGCCAAACATTCGGGAATTGCTCCCAAGATATCTCTCGTATCGAGATGATATATGATAAAAGCTTTAACGTGAGTATACGTTTTGGAATTAAACAAGATAAGTGCGATTATGCACATAACTAATATACCCTCGGGCGAGGAGTACAACGTGGAAACCGCCCGGACTTTGGTTAGAGTAAGTCTTCTTTCCAATCTGGATTCGCATTGCGCGGTGAGGTTGGTCGTTGACCCAAATAGTCAAGTCGTTTTTTAAATGCTTGTATGAAGACTTTAACGTTCCCAAACATTTGTTATACTTTCCCATAAGACTCAATCTATTGGAGTCTTCTCTTCATATATTTTCCCATAAGACTCAATTCCTTTGGAGCCTTCTTTTCAGTGCATGTCTAAATTCTAATCATTCCGTGAAAGTTCCGTGTTATATGTCGTTCCTTCGGTTTTTATTCGAGGGACAATGATAATAAACGGTTACGATTACTAGGACCATTCTGTTTTCACCCTTGCATAGTCTTTCATTAGACTAACCAACCGGGTTTTATTCCTTGCATGGTTGGCTGATGTCATCCGTCCTATACGGCACATCAGTGGTTGGTTCCCGAAGACTTGAAGTAACCAATTGAAGAAGAGACTTGCAGTTGAAGGTTCAAGTATTAGTAGTTTTAAGGTTGTCAAATATTATTGATATATATTCTTATCACTAAGTCATGTAATAGGTTTATTCTTAAAGTCTTCCGCTGAAATTTCACTCTGTTGTAAAAACACTTCTCTCGTTTGATGAGAGATCATTTAATATAAATGGTTGAGTTTCATTTAAAAATGTTTTCCGCTGTTTGTTTATTATGTTTATTTAAGATTAATTGTTCCGATTAAAGCCTTGGGTGACATCGGACAGCAACGTCTGAGGTCACTGGCGTGTGGCATTTCCGACAATAAGTCGGGGGTGTTACAGTTATGGTATTAGAGAAACGGTTTTAAAATTCTTGGCCTATTGTTAGGTTTGAGAATTTTTGAAAATTCATTTCGAAACTATTTTCAACCTATTTTTTTTATTTGAAATAAATTTCGAGAGTTCTAATATTAAATTTAAAAGTCTTAATTATTTCTTGGAATTTAATTTAAACTAATGATTTAGCTATTTGAACTTCAAAAGCTATTTATATTTGATTTATAAAATGTCATGTTATAAGCGATTAAATTAACTTTATGATTGTAACTTAAAAGTGTGATTTTGGTCTTGATAAAAGTTTGTGGTAATCATATCACTGGTTGAGAAACTAACTTTATAATAATTATTTTTATATAAAAGGGTTAGTAGTATAAAGTATGAAGTTTGAAAGTATGAAGTTTTATAATAAGTGGTTTTCAAACTTCTGCAAGATTCAAGTTGTTACTTATTCCTTAGATCCGTTCTTAGGAATATCATTTCTCCTTAGATGGAATGTCATTTAAAGGTTGACGTTTCTCCTAGAGTTTCCACTTCCCAAGTAAGTCAGAGAAGAAGTCGTTTTTGCGGTTAGTGGTGGTGGGCCAGTCAGACTAATATAGAGTTATTAGTTTGGACCCTTATAAATCGTATCATAACGTAATTGACTCAGTGTCATGTACAAGTTGGAAAAGTTCTAAACTAACGTTATGGTTCATCAACAGGTGATGGACACCCGATCCACCAACCAAGCAGTTAACGAAAGTCCTAGCAACGATTCTCGAATTCGGCTGAGAAGTGCTACTCCACAAGGGGAAGATGCGGGATCTGGCTCACGTAATAGTGACCCGACCCTGCGGCAGGATGTTCATCAGGGACAAGCGGACCCCCAAGCTGCAAGGGGAGTTCCACCTCCTGCCCCGATTGTGCTAAATGCGGCGACCATTGGACAAATAGTGGGGCTAGTGGTCGAAGTATTAATGGACCAGGTGATACCGCAAGCCTAAGCGGCCCCCTTACCTCAAGTCGCAGCTAGTGTGGAAGCACAGATTAAGGCAAAGAGTGGGCAACAGAATCGCAGGACTGGCTCGCTCAAGCGGCCGGCGTCGCCCACCAAGTTCGAGAAGTCTGGTCGTACTAAGACCAAGGCAACTCCGTCTGATTCCGCCAAGGGCTTAGGTTGGAATAGCGACGAGATTCAATGCCACAACTGTGGTAAGGCCATGCACAAGAGTCCTAGTTGCCAGAAGGATAAGAGGGTATGCTACTATTGTGGAAGAGAAGGCCACATGAAAGCATACTGTAGGAAGAAGGGCCTAAGGCCAACTCAAGATAATCAGGCCTCAAAAGTTGGCAGTGGACAGAACCCACGGGAGGAAGTATCTGTTCCGAGGCATTCTGCTACTCGTGATAAAGGCAAGACGCTTATGGAATCTTCGGGTCAAGAGCAGCGACTCTTTGTGATACGTCACCCCGACGGGAGGGAAGCTTTGTACAAGTGGTAGTATTTAGTAAAGTTTTTAGAATAAGGAGCGATGACTTGTGTCGACAGTCTCCATAGTTTAGTAATCTGTCTATTTGACTTTCTATCAGTTGGTTTATGTAATGTTTCGAATAATAAAGAAGTGTTTCCTTGTTTCGGAAATTACTAAATTCGTTACTATTGCAAATTGTTCGTTCATACGAGACTCCGTGAGTGCCAAAAACAGTTATGTCACGTGTGGATAAGGGCTGTCAGGACTCACACAGGAGGGGTAATGTATGGAGCCTAGGTGTTCGTTCCTTACATGGTTAACACCATGGTCGACTCCATTACTGAATTCCTAGATCCATTCTTAGGAATCTATCTTTATTCTTGGGGTAATGTCGCATCGGTATGACATTAATTACTCCCTTCGTTGAGCGGACGAGCGTTATCTCGTGAATTGAGTTTTACCAAATTCCTTAATGTAAAGGAAACAAATGTATGTGGTTAATGCTCTATGGGATTAAGAATTTTCTTCCCGTATGTGTACCCTAAAACAATTGTTTTGGTAAAAGTACATAAGAGTGAGTTGTATGGAGTTCAGAATACCTAGTTGTGAGGTCATATTGTAGCCGTCTATATGGATAGATTGATGAGAAGGGAATAAATGTATATCAGAGATAGTTCATAGGGAATCCAGTCTCTCTAAGAAGATCGTACACTATTACGACCTTGAGTAGAACTTTAGAACCCAAGGTTATGGTTATGGAAGTTGTAAGTGAGTATGTTCATTATGGGCCCAGAGGGTTACACTTTCAGAAAGGCTAAGGGTGTGAAGCCATAAGTATTATTTTGGAAGATTTATCTGAAGTTTCGTTAGGAGGCTTTCTTAAGAGAAACGACATAAGGATTGGATGGAGAGTGATTGATGTCGGTTAAGGCGACTTGATGTCACGTTTAGGAAAATAACGTGATTAGCCGCAATTGTGCTAATTGATTTATTACGATCTTGTTTTGAGGAAACTAGAGGTTTTGAGTTGGAAGTGAGCTTTTGGGTCAGTTTTAATAGGGGCCAAAGAACTGAATCAGGGAATTTTACTTTCAGGGAATAGAGAGTTATGATACTTGGGAATTTGCAAAGTTTGATACTTGGATTTTAAGTGAGTGTGTCATCTATAAAGCTTATGGTATAACACTTTTTGAAAGAATTAAGTTGTGAACGATTGTATTGGGAGAAAGCCCACTTGAAATTGAAAGATTATGGTGTAGGGCCTAGATATTCGGAGGATATCGATAAACCAAAAGGATGTAGCATGGAAAATGGTTGTATGTACGTTTAAGGAGTGAAGTGAGAGTGTTACTTGTATGTACTCATTGAAGGATTAGGACGTAAAGTGAGTGATTTTGATGGCAAGGCATCGTTCATCGATATGGTATGTTTGAGTAAATAAATTGAGGAACCTTAAAAGTTTAAGTTAGAGATTGAATAATGGAATACGTTAAGTTAGTCTTGAGTAAACAATAAATATCAGTAAAGCAAAAGGGTACTTGATTTGGGATAATAAATCGTATGAGGACAATTGGTTGTTTAAAGGATTTAGGGGTGAATAACAAACTCGACCGGTAAAAGTTTGTTATGATTTTTGAAGATCAATAGTGTGACATAAAGTAAGTATGTGGACGATACCAAGTGAACTTGATGAAAATGTGACCCATGTCTATTAAGGTGATCGTATGGCACGTTTAGGTAAGACGGGAGTATAATCTTGCGGAATGGATTAGTAAATCATGTTTGAGATAATCGGACATAGGTTGTGATGTGATTAATTGTGGGAGCACATGATACGAATGAAGTTGTGCAAATTTTGGCGGTGCCCCTTCACCAGGCATCAGTGCTCCCAAGCGGTGGTAGTTCTGTCCAGAAATCCTGAAGGTGTATGGGCCCTTGGTGCGATTGATGTGTTCATCTATCATGGCACCAAAGGATGTAAAGGAAAATAGGCTTTTGTAGACTCTAATATTCCGCCAGAATAAAGTAGCATCGGCGGCGGAACTGCACAAGAGATGCTTCAGCGGTTCAGGTGGTTCTATCAGCTTGGGTAAGATGACCTTGCCCTCTTGGCAGCAGATTGACGTAGTAAAATTGGCAAAAGTTGCCTTTTCAGCCTTTTCCTTCGGCCACATCCTTGCGCTACAGAAACAACATCTGGTTGTAGGCGCCTTTAGTTTTGCATAGGTCACTTGTACGTCTGTGATTATAGATAATATGCGATATTGGCAATCAAATATTGGCGTTCTCAGCTATGTTTTGCAGATACTTACTGTTAGAGTGGCGCGCAACGGCTGCACTTGGCCCTCTCGCCTTAGTGGGTCGCCCACGTGGCCCTATTCCAAGAAACAACAAGAAATGTGTTTTCGTTTAATAGGGGGTGTCAACAGTGCATTGGACATAGTTTTCCTATTGTGCAATTCTTACTTGGGGTTTCCACTTGTGCGGGCTGGCCATCAAGTTGGGAAGTACCGGCCACACTTTCCCCTAGGTGCTTCGGCTTGGGTGGCCGGCCACGCCTTCCTGATGCAGTCAACAATAGGAAAGACATGAGTGTTCAGAGTTGATGACATGCATGCATAAACATAATTTTATCATACAAATCTTACTCGGGGTATCAAGCGATGCATGTCGGCCAGCAAGTTCGATAGTATCGGCCACACTTTCGCCTGGGTTATGCATCGTGGATGGCCGCCCATGCCCTCCTGGTAAAAACACAAAAGTGAACGACGCTTGTGTTTAGAGCGTGTGGTGTGGACGTATGCAGAGGCACGAAGGGGGGTGTTGTTGTTAATAATGTTATTTAGGAATGCGGTTTCCTTTGGCAATGACGAAATGTACATGTGTTTATAATTCATGGCAGGTATGTACGCAGGAAATTTGGCATTATGAGGTGTTTGAAACACACAAGTAATGAGTTTTATGTGATACCTGTATGCATGACATTCAGGCCGCAAAAAAACTCAACCCTCCCGTCCGGTCGTGTGATATTTCTTGTGATCAGCTATAACGGGAGGTCCATTCCTCCAAACGTGGGTAAGCAGTCTGCTAGCAAAATTTTTAAAGCATAGATCAATATTGAGCTATAAACTTTCAGAAACATACATGGTTTTTTATCTCATTACTACACAAACACGCATTGTCACCTAGTGCATCGACCGATGAAGAATATCTTATCTTCTTGCACAGACAATGATTACTTCCCTTAAATGTTGTTATATATTATAAGTTAGACTTTTTTTATAACTCATTGCCTCTTTTGTATAAAGTAATGTTATTATACAATTCTCAAAAGGTTGTATCTGTAATTCTTTTTCGGCGCAAAACCGCGCAGTCGCTTTTTTTTAGCCGCACACTTCCCCATGGGCGGCTCGACATGCCGCCGAGAAAACCCGAGTTCCATGGGCGGCTCTACGAGCCGCCCATGATGGGTTCAGTTTAGGGATTTTTTTTAAAATAAATAAAAATGTGTTTTTAAAAACCGGTTCATTGAAACCGGGGTTGTGGACGGCATTTCGTGCCGCCCACGAAACTGGGTCAGTGAACCGGGTTTTTTTGGGGGACAAGGTTCATAGGCGGCACTTTCTGCCGCCCAGGGTTCATGGACGACACGTGGTGCCGCCCAGGGTTCATGGACGGCACGTGGTGCCGCCCAGGGTTCATGGACGGCACGTGGTGCCGCCCAGTGAGTATACGTTTCACTCCCAACGGTCGATGTGGGCTGCACGTAGGGCCGTCCAGTACAGGTGTAGCCGGCTATATAAATTAGGGATGGTGATATTGTATTGTATCCAAATCTAGAAACTCATTTTCATAATAAATGTCGTCGTCAAGCGGTTCTGGTTGGAGGGGATTGTCGGAGTCCTCTTCGAGCGCTAACACATCTGTAGATGATGAGGGTGATTTGCAGGCGCCAATTTCTCCCGAGTACTTCAAGGTATGTAATATTGTAATTTTTACTGTATAAAATAATTAGATCTTAAATGTACTTAGTCTTTGAAATGTTAAACTGTTTTGAAATAATATTTAATTTGTTGATATTAGTTTTTAGAAATTTAATTATTAATTAGTCTCTAATGTGGTAATTTTTGTATATAAATAGGGTGATTCTAGTGATGATGGATTTATAGCTATCGACTTCTCATCCCATTTTACTACTACTGAGATATTTCCTAGTAAGGAAGGATTGAGAGATTGGGTGCAAAGGGTAGGTTTTAGTCTTTTTATGGTGATCACTACTAAATCATCAAATCCTAAAAAGATTATACTTCACTGTGAGAGATCCGGGTTACCTAGGTCCGGCAAGAAGAAAGTGGTAGTCGATGGTATAAAGGTCAGCCCGATACGAGTGAATAAAACTAGGTCAAAAAAGAAGGGTTGTCCCTTTTTGCTGCATGGTACTTTTAGGGAAGGAAATGTTATTAGAGATCCTGGGTGGACCTTATCGGTTGTTAGTGGATCCCATAACCATATGCTTTCTACCACCTTGACCGGCCATGCATTTGCTAACCGACTTACGAAGGAGCAGCGTAGGAAAGTGATGATTGATACTGCGGCGGGTGCAAGACCCAAGGTTATTTCTACACAGCTTAGGAATGAATATTCGAGTGCAACGAGTTCGAGGAATCAAGTGTACACTGTTAGGGCTAAGGAGAGGTTGAAATCCCTGGGCAATCTGAATGTGACACAATGGTCATTGGGATTTTTGAATGAGAAAGGCTATTTGTTGGACACTGCTACTAAGACGAGGGAAGATGGGAATGAGGTTTTGGCGTGCTTGTTTATTTCTCATCCAGACGCTCGACATTTGTTGTGCATGTTTCCTAATGTCGTCATTATGGATTCGACCTACAAAACCAACAGGTAAACCTTAGTCTTTTTTGTATTATGTGTAGATAATGGTATTTTCTGCAGGTTTTAATTTTTGTGTGTGTTGCATTTATAGGTACGGTATGCCTCTGTTCCAGATTGTTGGGTTTACTTGCACCAACTACACATATTGCATTGCTCTTGTGTTCATGGAAAGGGAGACGACAAACCACTATGCATGGGCGCTGAGACGATTGAAGTGGTTGTACGGGGAGAAAAATCCCGTATGCATCATGTCTGATCGAGAGCTAGGACTGATCAAGGCTGCCAAACTGGTGTTTCCGAAGGTTCGTCATCACTTGTGTCAGGTCCATGTAGACCGTAATGTGAAGGCATATGCTAAGACGATGAAGATTGACGAGAAGAAATTCTCGGGAAGTGTTCGTCGGGTGATGAGGTCTCACACAAAGGAGGAGTACAGAGAGCGGCTTGCTCACTTTAAGGGGATATGGAGTGAAGGCTTGGTGCGATATGTGGAGCAAACTTGGTTTAATGAGCATAAGAAGAAGCTGGTTGCGGCATGGTGTGATGATGTTCTCCATTTTGCCACAAGAACATCAAACATGTAACTTTCATACAAACATTTGCAATCAAATTGGGTTATAAAATTTATTTAGTTAATTGTATACGAATATATTATTTTCAGGGTTGAGGGTCAGCACTCTATGCTTAAGGACATGATTGAGACATCCGTCGGAGGGTTCGACACACTTGTGCAACACATCGACAACATGTTTGTTGATCAGCATCGGAAGATCCGATATGAGATGACCAAGAACTGCACTGCCTTTCCCATGGAGATAGTGAAAGGCCCTGAGTGGGTTAAGGTGTTCTTCAAGCGCATCCTTGAAAAGTGCTCTGAAAAATGCCTGAGGATGTTGTATGCCCAAGCTGTGTTAGCAAATGAGGGGAAAAATGGGAACAAATGTGCTGATTTTTGGTGGAGGTCCACACTGGGGCTGCCTTGCCCACACACAATTAAGGTCTACGTGGAGACGGGTTATCCGTTAGTGCCTGAAGAGGTTGATATTTTCTGGAAGCAGATCCGATGGGAAGGGGTGGATGCTAAGGATCTTGATGTCGATGATGGTGTTTCACTGACAGCGGACAATGTCACGGTGGATGACTTCGTTGAAGAGTACTTATGTGGGACAGTTGAGGGATTTGATTTGAAGAAGATGGCGGAAAAGTGGCGTGAGTCAAAGGACCCTACATCGTGCGATATTCAAGACCCGCCACGTGGTGAGACCAAGAAGGGGAGGCCTAGGATGAATGCGAGAAAGACCGGTACGAAGAGGAAAATGTGTTGGGACGAGCATATGGATGCAAACATGAAGAAGGAGAAGCAGAAGATGAAGATGGAGGATGAGGAGCTGGGAGTGGATGAGGAGGATGAGCCTGCAGAGAAAGAGACGACCAATGTGAAATCGTCCGTTGGATCCCCGGGATCGAAAGGATGCCCTTCTAGCGGACGACCTCACAGTGGAGTTTCAACAGCAAAGGGGAGTGCCACTAAACCTGCAAAGCCGAAATCTGCTTCAACCAAGTCCAAGTCGGGTTCAAACAAGCCGGTCAAGTATCTCGGCTTCAACTGGGGGCACGAGAATATTGATCATTTCATGCTCGCCTACATTTCTGGAGTTCAAAATGTCAAAGGTGATGGTCATTGTGGGTTCCGTTCTCTTGCCGTTTTGCTGTGTCGCCAAGAAGACGAGTACATTGATGTCCGGTTAGGGCTTTCGAAGCACGTCCAGGCACATGGAGCGAACTACGTAGCGATTCTTGCGGAGGAAGCGTTGACGTTGGAAGAATTTGTTAGGAAATTGAATTATATTCCTTCACCGTGCACGGCAAACTTCTGGTGTATAATGCCTATTACTGGGTTGGCGTTTGCAACGAAACACCAAGTGGCTGTTGTTGTCTTATCATGGTTCGGACCGCACACATGTCTTCCATTGTGGGCCCCCCCGGGTGCCGAGCCTCCGACAAAGGTTTATGCGATAGCACATGTAGGCAGGAGAGACCATTACGTACCGGTACGTGGAGTCCTACTCTCTCGTATTTACTTATTCTTTCATAATTTTTTTAGTAACTGTATTGTTTACGTGTACAGATTTGGCTTGTTAATGACCATTGTCCCATTCCACCGCCTCCAAGACAGTGGCGCATTTACAAGGATCCAAGTGTTGATGGATGGGATAGTCATGAGCGCTTCAAGGATAGGTTCAAGAATTATGTAGAGGAGCGAACAATTCAATAATGTATATTAATAATCTAAATTATAATTTAACTATATTAAAGGACTACCTCCAAAAGACGTGCGCAGCCGGCGAACTGTGCAGCTCCGCGCCGAGAACCCTCTCCGAGGTTCCTATAAAGGAGAGCCAGAACCCCGATACCCCAAGCAGTATGAACAACACGCTCCCAGTCCACAAAAAGAGGTAGCAGTGTGGTCTTCAGCTCGTTCGTTGACTTGTCAACGAAGATGCTAGCCGACATGGCGTGCCATAAGAAACCGGCTGCTATATCCTCTGGGTAGGCACCCTCCTCAATCATCCGCATCACATGCCTCCCAAGCTGGAATTGCTTGACCCAACCCTTCCTAAGGTCGCAGACCATGTCAGCATCATCCTCATCATAGCTGTAGTCCGAATCTATCCCAAACAAATAGCCGAACAAAGCCTCACACTCCGCCATCTCCCTATCATGACCGGTCCATGGTGACGTCACCTCAAATCCCTCGATCGGCAGCCCTAAAATCATCAGCACGTCATGTAGAGTAGGAGCTATCTCGCCCCAAGGAAAGTGAAAGGTGTTCGTCTCTGGATGCCATCTCTCAACGAATGCTGAAATGAGGTTGTGATCAACATTGCCGAACTGCAAATCAAGTAAACCTGTCAACCCCGTCTACTGCGCAATCCAAAACCAAGAACCCTCCACAGGGACCCCTCTAGGAATACGATCCCTCCAAAATGCAAACTGCATAGGGCGTGTCTGAACCCTCAAACTCCTAACAACGTCCTCGGGTGGGTCCAACGACGCCTTCGTCCATATCAGCTCTGCAATGTGCGTATCAAAGTTCCTCAACAAAGATACAAGCTGCTCAGCTGGCTCATGCGGAGATGGGGCCTGTGTGGCTGGCTCAGACTGAGACGGGGCATGCTGAGATGGCTCATGATGTGGAGATGGGGTATGCTGAGATGGACATGGGCCATACTGAGTCTCCTGTGTGGCTGGCTCAGGCTGAGACGGGGCCTGCTGAGATGCCTCACACGGAGATGGGACATGCTGCTCATGTGACTCCTCCAGAGATAGCCGCTGCTGAGGTGAGTCATCAAGATGTGGGTCCTCCTGATGTGACTGCTGAGGTGGGTCCTCCATAATCACGTCCTCAACTGAGCGGACGAGACCAACATCGTCCTCACTAGCGCCCTCTCTATCGGCCTCACTATGGCCCTGCAATACACCGCCAACCCTCCTCTTGCGAGCAGATGCAGTAGTAGGGCGACTATCTCGATCGGACCGTGCGATCTTACCCAAAACTTCCTATTTTCGCATAAAAAATATAAAAAATTGTTTTCTTACAAACAAAATCAATATATTAAAATTTTCATAACAATGACATATTTAATATTACAGTATAATTATCGCGATTTACCTATACTATTTTTTATAATGATTAAATACAATAAAAACCAAATTTACAAATATAACTATATTCATTTTACCCACTATAACCTATTTACATATGTCCAAATATTATTTTCTTACAATCAAAATAATATATTAAATTTTCATTACAATGATATATTTAATATTATTTAACACTATAATTGAGTCTATTACCTATATTATTTTTTATCAGATAATGATTTAATAATCTAAAATCCAAGTATATATAAATCTACAAGTGCAGTAACAATTTAATTAAATAAATTAGATTTAACGATTACAAATTTAAAAAACACCATACATTTTCAGTTGGCCTCCGTTCATATTTTCGCTTTTGGCGAACGGGAATTTCACCCAAGTCTGACATAGCTTGATGAGCAACCGCGCATGCGACGTCAAAGACATTCTCCGCCGCAATATCGCCCTCCTCTCCCAAAAACTCCCCAATATCGCCCTCCTCGACATCGATTATGGGCGGCACCACGAGCGGCCCAGATTCCTCCATAGTGGGCGGCACGCTGTGCAGCCCAGCCTCGCCTCCCTCCTCGGCCCCCGCTTCGCCTCCTTCCTCCGCCAGCCTCGCTTCCTCCACCGCGTCCCTTGCTTCAGCCGCCTCCTCCGCCGCGTCGCCACCCCTCTCCCCCAGCCTCGCCTCCTCCAACGCCTCGTCGCTGCTGCCCTCCGTCAAACAGAGATTGGCCGCCGCCGCCGCCAACGTCGAATCGGCCGTCGATTCTAGTACATCGCCGCCGTCTCCGCCAAGAACTCCTGCCGCAGCCATCTGATTTTCCGTCCGTTCTTCCTCCGCCAAGAACTCCCATATGTCGTCAACCGAAAATTCGCCACCGGGATCCATTTTCGCTCTCGAACTCTGGAAATCGCGATCGGAGAAGACGACTCTGGGCGGCTTTTAATAACGCCGAGAAGACGACCCTGGGCGGCAAGCTGTGCCGCCCACGTTTCAATTTCAAATTCAAATTCGCCCTTTGGCGGGAAGCTGTGCCGCCCATAATTTTGGGTTTACACTTGGCGGCTTACCGTGCCGCCGATTTTTAACCCGGTTTCCAGAAAACCATATTTTTAATTTTAAAATAAATAAATTAAATTACAAAACCGAGTTCTACAAAAACCTAAAAATCTGGGCGGCAATATGTGCCGCCCAGGTACAATTCGGGTTCATAAAAAACTGGTTTGAATGAGCGGCATTAGGTGTCGCCCATGTGCAAACCGGGTTTTTGGAAGGGTATTCTGGGCGACATCTAGAGCCGTCCAGAAGAAAGTGCGCGGCTAAAAAAAATCGACTGCGCGGTTTATCGGCCTTCTTTTTTTAGCAAATTTTTTTTTCAAAGCAAGTCCAAGTTGAATAACACCGAGCGTTCCCAAGTTGAATCTAATAATGGCTTCCAGCCATGGTCGCCCTCTCCACTCTCACTCTCGGCCACTTCTTCATCTCTTGACTCAATTCGATCGCACGAAATGAATCCGACCTCCCCTAATAGTCCTCTCCGTTCTTTTGTCCCATCGCACTCACATAATTTCTAACCCTAGCGCACAGATTAGGAGGCGGAGCAGCGCCGCGGGGAAAGGACCCGTGCCGACGCCGAAACTGGTCCCACCGAGTCCCACCGGATCGACATCAGCCGCCCCCTCTTCGCCGGAAAGAAGGCTGTCAAGGTTCCGACCCAGATTTTCCAAGCTATGCGATTTTTAATTTGGGTTTTCGGTTTCCCCTCTTTTTTGGGTCAATTTTGGATGATTGATTTTGGGGATATGTGGTGGTTGGCTTTGTGGGCAGTACACGATGGCCATTATACAGGATGTTCTTGCTGTGATTGAGGGGTATGAAGAACCCGACCGCTACTTGTAACTCCTTCAAAACCACAGAGATGCGTGGACTTATGGGGCTGTTGACCCGAACAGCGGAACTGCAGCCCTGCTTGACATTGCTCGGAGACTTGCTTTCTTGATGCGGTTGGGATGGAGACCTCGCAGGACTATTGTTCTTTGCAGTTGGGATGCAGAAGAGTTTGCTATGGTACGTGATATATTCCATGCATTAGCTGCTATATTTTATTTCAGATAGATGCTGATTGAATAAAGAGTTTGGGTGATTGGTTTAACTCTTAGACAACTCGTCACCATTACCTTACTATATTAAAGGTAGACTCTGATTCAGTGTGGTTTTCTTGGCCGGTCTATGGTGCAATTGAAGTAATTTTAGGGCTGAAACTGTAGAATAGAAACTATGGCTCTGTCATGAATAAACTAAAGTTGTTTTGTGTAGTGTGTGAGCTTCTAGCTGTCACAACGGCTCGAGTACATCTGAGAGCCGGTTTCAGTCGACGAATTGGTATGGTTCCGGGTAGATGGATTTCGTTCCCAATGTGCAGATGAACTCGGGAAACAACAATCAGGAGGGGATTGCTACTTCCACCGGTTGGAAAATGTGCCCAATTTGAACGGTTTCAGAAACCGTTCGTTTTTTTTTGTTTTTTTTTTGTTGCAACGGCTTCTAAAGCCGTTTGGTTTTTTTTTTTAGTTTAGAGTTTTTTTTATTTGGTTTAAAAATGGTGTAAAGTTTAAACCCTATAAAATATTCCTTAATAGAGAATGGATAAACCCTTAAAAAAATATTAAACTAGTGGTTAAAATTTTAAATTATGAAACCCTACAAAATATTTCCTAATAGAGAATGGATAAACTCTTTAAAAAGATTAAACTAGTGGCTAAAAAGATTAAACTAGTGGCTAAAATTTTAAATTATGAAACCCTACAAAATATTCCCTAATAGAGAATGGATAAACCCTTAAAAAAATTAAACTACTGGCTAAAAAAATTAAACTAGTGACTAAAAAATTTAAACTAATGGCTAAAAAATTTAAACTAGTGGCTAAAAAAAATACAATTACATAAAATAAAAAATTTGGAACGGTGATAATCACCGTTCCAAAATTAAAAAAAAATTGTTCATTTGAACGGTGACTATCACCGTTCAAATGAACGGCCCTGCAGTGGTGTCTGCAGCACCACTGCAGGTGCAATTAGAGTGTGCCCAATCAGGATGAAGGTGACAACAATAAGTAATTAATTAGTTAACTGAGCTAATTTCGAGATAATCTTACCTCCATTCTTGTTGCTCTTTTCCCTGGCCATTCATATAGGAGCGTTACCCTGGACGTAGTGGAATGTGGAATCAGGACGACATATAGGAGCGTTACCCTGGACGTAGTGGAACGTGGAATCAGGACGACGCCAAACGCTGAAGGCAGCATAGGTAATAGGTACGTAATCTAAATTCCGTGAAAGTTTAGTTTGGCTAGGACGTCTATTTAAGGCGGAGAATGGAGGTCTTTTTGTAACATCAACAACTTTAATTCAACACCTATTGAAACCGTTTGCTGTTTTCTTGGGGGGATTTATTGCACTATTAATGCAGTGGTTACAATTTTATCATTAGCTGGGGGTTAAACTACTTCCGTCATTGTTGAAACCAATGTTGCAAAATTAAGCTTTATTTTGGACCTGTAGGGTGGTCCTTTGTCAGTCATTAAGCTTTATTTTGGATTAAGAAAGTTACAGACTTTACGGAAAATGTTGCAAATTTGGTATTCCATAAATTTTCATTTAGCTTACTGTTGAATGTGCCAAGATATACTAAGGGCTACGAATCATCCTAATACGACCTCTGTTAAAGGCCATATTCACTTCTTCAAATGCTGTGAACTAAAAAAGCAGTTTACCTTTTGTTTACTTGTAAAATGCATTTGAGTAATTAGATATGAAATGTTATTAAATGTGTATTATATTCAACATCTCACTAAGTAATGATTGTATAAGTCTGTTATGAAACAAATTTACTGATTATATCGCATTACTACATCAAGGATTGTAATTTAGCCTTGTGCTAAATGCTGTTAAAGTTGGCTATTCTCTTTCTTTTTTTTTTGTTAATGGCTGAAACGGCCCACATGGACAATCAATGGATCCCAATTAATTTACTTGATGTTTGTCCATGTGAAAATTAGAATTTAATTCAGAATGAATCTCACCATCTTTTTCCCAATCTTTTTCAGTAGGATAAGTTTATTATAGATGATTGATGATGATTGATGATTGATGATATTTTTAAGGTTTAATTTTCAAGGTTTTAGGAAACATTACTAATGTAACACTAATAATCAATTTTGTAAACATATTTCATTTGACAGTAAGAAATGATTAATGCACTGAGAACCCTAAACCCTATAGAAACTCCAGGCCATAAAAATATTAAGATTCTAAAAAGACAAAAGAAGCTAAACCTTAGAATAAAAATGATAAAATCCTTGAACGCAAATAAACTCAAACCACATGAAACCTTAAGCCTTAATCCCTAACAAAATTCATACATTCATTTATAAAAAACTAAACCCACAAACCCACAAACCCTAAACTCTTAATTTTTAAAAATCATAAAAAATACTTTCTTATATGATTTTTAAAAATAATTTCCGCAAAAATCCTGTAACCCTATAAATCCCACACACCTTAACACTTTAAACCACAACCATAGAGACCGCAACCCTAATAGTGAATCTAGCTTTGACTACATTTTCAGGAACAACATGGGTAAATCAATCTTCCTCTTTGGGAAGAAATGTGATATCTCAACCCCTTTAAAAACAGAAATACTTGCAGTAAGAAATGCTCTGGTAAAGGCCTATAAATTAGGCATTACCGACATTCAACTTGAATGCGATAACCTTACCATTGTGAATGTTCTTAATCAAATCCGGCACCGTCCATGGGATATTGAAATGTTAATTTCTAATATCCTGTGTGTTTTACAATTGTTTTCTTCAGTACAAAATTTTCATGTCTTCCGAAAAACAAATGTGGTGGCCGACTTCATCGCAAAGACGGTCCAACAGAGTTCCTTGAAAGATATTCGAGCTATTCTAGAATTTGTAATTCTCATATGAAAAGATGCTATAAACTGAAAAACCGTCTCTTCTGTGGTTTCCAGTCTAATTTTTACCTAATAAAAAATAAAATAGAGACCACAACCCTATATAAAAACCATAAACCCAATCAGACCCTAAAAATCCTAAAAACTGTACAATAAACCCTATACAACATAAAAACCTTACACACTCAAACCTAAATACCCCTAACTCTAGAAACCCCAGACACCCTAATCCTAAAACTTAAGAATCCAACCCAACATATCCATCGGAACTACAATCCTATAAATTATAAACCTTTAAACTAGGAATCCCACAAAATTGTAAGTCTTATACTAAGCTTTATTTAAGTTATTTCTCATTAACTTAAAGTTCTAATTTTATTTTATATAAGTTAAAATTATAATTTAACTTTTGAATGTTTAACCTAAAGTTTTCATTATTAAATTTTTCTATGTTAAAATAGCAAGCTATTTTTTTATTAAGTTTAAAGTTTCAATATAAATTATTAGGATTAGTGTTAAACTTTTTTTAATAAGTTTTTGAAGTTACAAGTTTTTTTCTTCTAAACCAGCGAGTTGGTTTGGACCGATTCAAAATCGGATGAAAATCACCGATTTTAGGTCGTGGATGGTTCATGAATCGGGGTAAGGATGGTCCGGACCGGACCAGACCGGACATGTACGGTCCGGTCCGGCGAACCGTACAACTTTTAAGGCCCCGTCCTTTACGGTCCGGACCGGGAAGACCGGATTTCATATATTTTACCGTTTTAAATGTTTGCTTACGGTCCGGACATTTAAAAATTACGGTTCAGACCGGATCGGACCGTAAAAATTACGCCTAAAATAATGATTTTTTTTTTAATTTTTACGGTCCGATCGGTCCGGACCGTAAGACCGAAATTGTCAAATTCCCGGACCGTGGACCAGACCGTCACGGTTCGGTCCGGTCTACTTTTGCCCATCCTTAAATCGGGGCCACTTCTATGTGTAGTGGTATGTGTACTACTGATAACAATAATTTGTCGTGCTAATTACTGCTATGCAAGTTATCCAAACAAACCTTAAACCGTAGTTCTAAGTAAGTAAGGGTCGAGTCCACAGGGAGACAAATTCTATCTTTATGTATAATTTCTATGTCAATCTTAAAGTAACCAGAGGGGTTTTTTGTATGTTTTAGAATCACTAAGCATGCAAAAGCAAACAAACGAAAGATGATGAATTCAGTAATTGGGGAAATAGCTCAGTCAAACAAACATCCACTATTCGTATGATAAGTTGATCATAGATAAACATTGAATATCTCATGCAATGGAAATTCATATTCCTTTTCTAAAGTAACTACAAGCACAACCAGATACTTATAGCACTAACTAATTAAACAACCATGAAACCATCAAGATTCAGTTTAACATCAACATTAAGGATATGAATATAGATAGGATACAATCTAGCATAAAACAATCAGCTTTTATACTAGAATGTAAATCAGTTCTCTTCTACATAAGACTAGCACAACTCGTTACTAGTACGATACAATTGCTAATACGATGAAGATATGCTCAACCAGTAACAATCTAGATCTAGCAATCAATCAATAGAGACAAACCCTAATTGCGCAGGCTAGAGATTATCAATATTAATCATAAACAATTCAAGCAAGAGAATAGATAAAATCCATGCGATAGATAAGGAACGAAAATCTCACAACTAAATCAAGACGAAAGCTTCAATTGTCTGACTAAGCAAGGGAGGCTTAGTTCTTCATAACAAGGTACGTAGAAAGGAAAAACAATGAAAGTAGGGTTAGAGAGGAAACAAGCCTTCCCTCTACCCTTAAATACTAAAGATAAAAGATCTCTAAACATAAATTAAAACGAAATAATAAAAATACTTAATAATAATAAAATAAGCAAATAAGGAAAAAGAGTTCGGATCCACTTTCGACGGGGGCGGCGGTCGCCGCAAGCCTGGCGGCGGTTGTCGCCAGAGCACTTCTTGAGGGTTCTTTGCTTCAGCTCCAGAAATCTCCTAAAATGCCTCCATTGACGTCTTCAGTGTCTCCACTCCAATGCTCCAGTAAAGCTCCAATGCTTCCCTAAACACCACTAAATATATGCTAAAACTCCGTCTATACACACAACATAATTGTGTGTATCAAACTCCCCCACACTTGAATCTCTACTCGTCTCGAGTGGATAGAAAACTACCACTCATCATCAATAAAATCCCTAGATCATCAACATGCACAAAAGCTCACAACAAAGAGAACTAGCACCTACATGAAAGCTCAACATCCTCCTATCCATCCATATAAAATCGACTCATCAATGAGCACAACAAACAACAACAAACAATCTAATCCTCAGCTCCAATCAAACACGCCATCCAAGTCCAACATCATCAAAGATCATCAAAGAGAATGAAATAACATCAAAATGACTACAACTTATTCCTCCAAGTGAAAACCTACCCAAAACACTCCTATATTCCACTTCTTATGTCTCCTGCGCCGGTAAATTGATAGTCCTAAAACACTCAATTTTTTTCCACTCATTTTGCTTAGGCGCCTTTTCAGGTTTTCACCTAACACTCTCTTTTCATTTTTCAAATTGGACTCACCATATCACTTCACTCTGAATCTATTTTTGCCATGGCCTAATGCTAGCCAGATTACCTGCTTATTGCATGAACCGTCCTTTCAGGTTTTCAGTCCATCCCATGATTTTTTTATTGCCTTTTTACTTTCTTTTTGGCTTTTTTTTTCTTTTCAGAATAACAATAGTAAATACAGAATCCACTCCCCCACACTTGTGATAAGCATTGTCCTCAATGAAACTGGACAAAAAGAATAGGGGAAGTAAGAAAATGTACCACTACTGCGAATGTGGTGGGCGAAAGTGCGGGCCCATGAACGCGTTCCACTGGTGCATCTGTTCCTCCATAGCTCTAATGCTATCGTTGTACTGCTGCATCATCGTGGACTGCTCAGCATGGTATTCTCTCTCCTCACGTCGAAAGTCTACAAACTCCGACTCCATGGACCTCTGACGAGTATCCATCTGCTGCAGCGTCTCCCACATCCTCATCTGTAAATCGGGATGCTCCTCAGCAGCTGCCTGCATCTCAGGCATCGCAGTATCTTCCTCCTCAATTTGATAACAGCAATTTGTCGTGCTAATTACTGCTATGCAAGTTATCCAAACAAACCTTAAACCGTAGTCCTAAGTAAGTAAGGGTCGAATCCACAGGGAGACAAATTCTATCTTTATGTATAATTTCTATGTCAATCTTAAAGTAACCAGAGGGGGTTTTGTATGTTTTAGAATCACTAAGCATGCAAAAGCAAACAAACGAAAGATGATGAATTCAGTAATTGGGGAAATAGCTCAGCCAAACAAACATTCACTATTCGTATGATAAGTTGATCATAGATAATCATTGAATATCTCATGCAATGGAAATTCCTATTCCTTTTCTAAAGTAACTACAAGCACAATCAGATACTTATAGCACTAACTAATTAAACAACCATGAAACCATCAAGATTCAGTTTAACAGCAGCATTAAGGATAAGAATATAGATAGGATACAATCTAGCATAAAACAACCAGCTTTTATACTAGAATGTAAATCAGTTCTCTTCTACATAAGACTAGCACAACCCGTTACTAGTACGATGCAGTTTCTAATACGATGAAGATATGCTCAACCAGTAACAATCTAGATCTAGCAATCAATCAATAGAGACAAACCCTAGTTGCGCAGGCTAGAGATTATCAATATTAATCATAAACAATTCAAGCAAGAGAATAGATAAAATCCATGCGATAGATAAAGAACGAAAATCTCACAACTAAATCAAGACGAAAGCTTCAATTGTCTGACTAAGAAAGGGAGGCTTAGTTCTTCATAGCAAGGTACGTAGAAAGGAAAAACAATGAAAGTAGGGTTAGAGAGGAAACAAGCCTTCCCTCTACCCTTAAATACAAAAGATAAAAGATCTCTAAACATAAATTAAAATGAAATAATAAAAATACTTAATAATAATAAAATAAGCAAATAAGGAAAAAGAGTTCAGATCCACTTCCGACGGGGGCGCGGTCGCCGCAAGCCTGGCGGCGGTCGCCGCCAGATCACTTCTTGAGGGTTCTTCGCTTCAGCTCCAGAAATCTCCTAAAATGCCTCCAAGTGACGTCTTCAGTGTCTCCACTCCAATGCTCCAGTAAAGCTCCAATGCTTCCCTAAACACCACTTTGGCTCGTCTCTTGAGGCTCAGGAAAGTACTGAGGCCAACCTTGCTGCTGATAGTAAAAATCAAATGCTGCCATCTGTCTGGATTGAGATCTCAATGAAAACAATTAGTAACACAGGTGTGGACCGTAAGATAGGTCCACACAACAGTTGGTAAACAAACACACAATTAGAATAGTAAAACTGACTCCCCGGCAACGGCGCCAATTTGATAAGGCGATGTCGTAACACCTAAACAAAATAATCCTAAACAAACCTAACTAATGTAGTCTGGTAAGCAAGGGTCGAATCCCACAGAGAATCAAATAATATTCCAACGATGTAATTGTATACCAACAAGTAACCAGAGGGTTTCTGATTTAAAAAACAAAATAAATAAATAAAAACAAAGACTTGAAATCAAATTGGGAAAATAGCTCAGCCAAACAAATATCCACACTTTAGATTGATAGATCGATCATTGATTATTCCTAGTCCTCAATACTCATGAAAGTCCTAATCCCTGTTCTGAATTAGTTACCAGTCCAACCAGTCCTGATAACCCTAACTATTAAACAAATCCCTACTAACCTTCACGATTTAATTCAATAGCAGCAGAAAGTTCAGGAATAGATAGGTACATGCAAGTGTAGCAACCAGTCATACAATTACATGCAATTAATTCTCTACACAAACTAAGGGATTTAGATTCTCAACCAGTATCCTCCAATCCTTAGTAATATGATCATTAACAATCTCAACAGGTTGTATGGAAAAGGGGAATCAATAGCATAATACTAATTTCTCTAGGTTGTCAAGCTAGAGGGAACTACTATTAACAATCTATTTGATTTCCTAATCAATAAATCAAGGGGAATCGATATATGATCAATGAAATTAAGCACGAGAGAGAATTAAAACAATCATAGAAAGAGTAAAGGAATAAACTCACAATTCAATCAATCCAAAGGCTTCAATTGTCTGCCTGGGCAAAAGGTAAAAAATAACGATGAAAAAATAAACTAGGGTTTTGGTGGCAACTAGGGTTTTTTTTAAACAAAGTCTTAGAAATAACCTTAAATACTAGGGAAAATAATCCAGAAATAAATAAAAGGAAATAACAAACTTGGAAACAAAGTTTCAGAAATAAAATAAAAACAGATAAAAGATCTCGGAAATAAGCCGAGAAAAGTCTTCAGCGCGTCGTCACCGCGGGTGCGGCAATACCCACCGCGGGGTGCGGTGGTCTTCCAGAACTTCGGAACTTCGCGCCTTCTTCTCTGCTGGCTCACCGCGGGGTGTGGTGATGTTGCCGCGGGTGCGGTGGTACTCCAGCTGCTGCGGCACTTCCGTACAAACGTCATAACTCTTTATTCCCAACTCGGATTGCGCTCATATTTTGAGGACTTGTAGTAGACTTCAAGATCTAACTCCTTAAATTGGAATCACTCCATTTGGACATATGAGTAAAGAGAACGAACCAATTGAATTCAGCATACTATCCTTCTACTCTTCAATGCACCTCAAACCTCTGTAAATCCCATGATTTCTTCACTTCTCGTCTTCTCTTCCGGATTACAGAATCACCATCAAATCATATCCAAACATCACCTAAATCATGCTAATAACCACTAGATACGCCATACAATATATCGCATATCAAATTCCCCCATACTTTAGACCTTTACTCATCCCGAGCAAGCTAAAAACTGAACTCACTCCATCAATCATGCTCCAAGGCCTCAGGAAGTACAAGAAAATATGACACTAGTGGTTACAACACATCAACAATAAGCTCCAAGACAACCAAACAAGTGATGCAAAACATAACATACAACTCCTCAAATCAACACCCCACACAATCAAACTTAAAGGAAAGCAGAGTACTTCCCCCAAGCATATCCCGAACACCATAGAGTGAATAAGTTCTAATCCTAGTCTCCCATCTATCTTCTTATACCTCCCAGAGTGACCTACCCGAATCCTCCTTATATCACCTCTTCTTATGTCACCACGCCAGGTAAAATGATGATTCTTTAAAAATCACTCTTTTTCTTTTCACTCATTTTGCCAAGGCGCCCTTTCGGGTTTTCACCAAGCCACTCATTTCATTTTTCAATAGATGGGCTCACAATATACTCACATCACTTTTAACCAATTATTACCCCAACCTAATGCTGGTCCAAGCCACCTGCTTATTACCTAGGCCGCCCTTTCGGGTTTTCGACCTATCACATGATTTCTATTTTAGCCTTTTTCTCAAATTTTTGTCTCTTTTCATTTTTTTCTTCTTCTCAACGACTTAGCAAGTATAGAACCCTCCCCCATACTTAAACATTGCATTGTCCTCAATGTAATGAAAGACAAAAGAATAGAAGCACAGGGAAAAGCAAAAAAATAACTCACAAACGTCGCCAAACTGCTTGGACACTTCCGTTGTTGCTGGCGGTATACACAATGTATGCACATGTCTCCAGTGTTGGGTGGGTGTCTTCATCAACTCCATCGTCTTCATTACCGTGCAACCAAAGGGAACCACTTGGTGAGTAGTGGTATAGAAAATACGTCGGGGTTGCACGGCCTTCAAAACCCATAAAAAATGGGCCCAGATATGATCGTGGTGTGGGCCTCTAGTGGTCCTCCTCCTCAGCTGTCAATTGTAGGGCCATCATCGTTGTCAAATCAAGTGTAGGGCGAATGTCTCCTCCTTTGACAACATGATGCGCACCGTCTCTCCATGGGGAACTCTGGACAGCTGGCCTGAGATGAATATTTTTTTTTTAATTTTAATAATTCCGTTTATTCTTTTTTTTTCTTTTCGGATTTTTTTTTTCGATTTCCCCTCCCTCCCCGTTTAAGGTTTTTTCGGGGAGTTATTAGTGTAGGGAAAGAGAGACTTACAATGGTGGTAAACACCTTTTTCAATAGGCATGGGATCTCCTCCCTGCAGGTTAGTCAGAAACAAAAACAAAAACAAAAACAAAACAAAACACACCAAAACAAATGCAAAAACAAGGAAAGAAAAACAAGAAAAGAAAAGCATATCTCGGGTTGCCTCCCGGATAGCGCCTTAGTTATTGTCATGGCTTGACATTGTGCTACTATGATCATGTAATATCACTCAATCCAGAACACAACACAGACTTACTATTAGGAGGGTGTTTCTTATGATCAAATATCTTAAATGTCACCCTATCACCCCCATACTTCACAGACACAATACCTCTACTCATAATGATTCGGATGTTAGCAGTCTTAAGAAAAGGCCTACCTAACAGTATAGGGGGCACATGCACATCATAACCAATGTCTAACACCACAAAATCCACAGGAAAAATCATCTTATTAACCTTTACAAGAACATCCTCAACTATTCCTTTCGGAAAAACTTTGGATCCATTCGCAAATTGAATAACTAAATCAGATTCAAGCAAAGGTCCAAGATCTAGCAATTTATACACAGAGTAGGGTAACACATTAATAGATGAGCCCAAGTCTATCATGCAATGATCAAACCTGGAGTAACCTATATCACAAGGAATACTAAACATGTCAGAGTCACTACACTTTTCAGGCAAATGTCTTCCGAATGCAGCAGACACATGTTCATTCAAATTAATTTCTCCTGTCAATTTCTTCATCTTCCTAGGCCAGCATAAGCATTTCATATATTTAGCAAATTTAGGCACAACATGCATCAGATCAAGTAAAGGGATATTTACCTCATGCTCACCTATGGAGTTGCGCGGCTCCATATTGAGCTCCAGCTTCTTTTTCACTTTTAGCCTCTTAGGAAGGTGAGGAAGTGGCTTCTTAGGATCACAGGGTGGAGGAGTGTAATCATCAGGAATCACTTCCAAAGGGTATACACCAAGAACTAATCCGCAGAATTTTGTCCAAACTTGCGGACGTTGGTTCTCGTCTTTCCGTTCTCGCTCATCTGTGGTCACGGTTCCTGAGCAAAAGGGCTCCTCCGTCTTTTCTCCTTTCAGTTGTGATATGCCCCTCACATTACCCACTGGGGTCGGTTGGGGTGGTGGCCTTTCAAAATCCTCCTTCATATTTGCCATAACTTGAGTCAACCTTCCAAGCTGAGTTGCCAAACTTCCAACTTGAGTTGTAAGAAGTTGGATGTTGGAGTTTGTCTCTTGATGAATAGTCATCATGCTCTGCACAAGTGACTTGATGCTCTCCTCTATTGACATGTATGAACTTTGGCTCGTCTCTTGAGGCTCAGGAAAGTACTGAGGCCAGCCTTGCTGCTGATAGTAAAAATCAAATGCTGCCATCTGTCTGGATTGAGATCTCAATGAAAACAATTAGTAACACAAGTGTGGACCGTAAGATAGGTCCACACAACAGTTGGTAAACAAACACACAATTAGAATAGTAAAACTGACTCCCCGGCAACGGCGCCCGGCAACGGCGCCAATTTGATAAGGCGTTGTCGTAACACCTAAACAAAATAATCCTAAACAAACCTAACTAATGTAGTCTGGTAAGCAAGGGTCGAATCCCACAGAGAATCAAATACTATTCCAATGATGTAATTGTATACCAACAAGTAACCAGGTGGTTTCTGATTTAAAAAACAAAATAACTAAATAAAAACAAAGACTTGAAATCAAATTGGGAAAATAGCTCAGCCAAACAAATATCCACACTTTAGATTGATAGATCGATCATTGATTATTCCTAGTCCTCAATACTCATGAAAGTCCTAATCCCTGTTCTGAATTAGTTACCAGTCCAACCAGTCCTGATAACCCTAACTATTAAACAAATCCCTACTAACCTTCACGATTTAATTCAATAGCAGCAGGAAGTTCAGGAATAGATAGGTACATGCAAGTATAGCAACCAGTCATACAATTGTATGCAATTAATTCTCTACACAAACTAAGGGATTTAGATTCTCAACCAGTATCCTCCAATCCTTAGTAATATGATCAATAACAATCTCAACATGTTGTATGGAAAAGGGGAATCAATAGCATAATACTAATTTCTCTAGGTTGTCAAGCTAGAGGGAACTACTATTAACAATCTATTTGATTTCCTAATCAACAAATCAAGGGGAATCGATATATGATCAATGAAATTAAGCACGAGAGAGAATTAAAACAATCATAGAAAGAGTAAAGGAATAAACTCACAATCCAAAGGCTAGTGGAGGAAGACCTCCTATTGAAACCAAGAAATATAGGCCTGCCTGCCATCCATACCAGAATAAATGGAGTTTTTCGAAAAAACCTGCTAGTGGAGGAAGACCTCCTAGGGATAAGAGACATAGTGCTAAAGAGAGAGCCAAAGGGGGATCTTTCGTGTATAATCATGCATAATCTCGAATGTTATCAATTCTGGTACGTAGACCAAATGATACAATGCAAGCAAAAGTTCCTAGATTCATGGAGATATAGAACATCATATAAGTTATCATGCTTGCATATCCATCATTTGAGTCTCCAACAAGTATTCCAATAATTACATATCCGATTTGACCTATGGACGAATATGCAAGCATACGTTTCATGCTTGTTTGAGTAATAGCAATGAGATTCCCCACTATCATGCTAAGAATAGCTAGGATTTCCAGAAGAAGATGTCATTCGTTTGATGAGAAATAAAAAGGAATATCGAAAATTCGAGTGGCTGAAGCTGAAGCAGCTACTTTCGAAGTAACAGAAAGAAAAGCAACGACTGGAGTGGGAGAGTCAGAATTGTCTGCATGGACAAAAGGTAAAAAATAACGATGAAAAAATAAACTAGGGTTTTGGTGGCAACTAGGTTTTTTTTTAAACAAAGTCTTAGAAATAACCTTAAATACTAGGGCAAATAATCCAGAAATAAATAAAAGAAAATAACAAACTTGGAAACAAAGTTTCAGAAATAAAATAAAAACAGATAAAAGATATCGGAAATAAGCCGAGAAAAGTCTTCAGCGCGTCGTCACTGTGAGTGCGGCAATACCCACCGCGGGGTGCGGTGGTCTTCCAGAACTTCGGAACTTCGCGCCTTCTTCTCTGCTGGCTCACCGCGGGGTGCGGTGATGTTGCCGCGGGTGCGGTGGTACTCCAGCTGCTACGACACTTCCGTACAAACGTCACAACGTTTGATTCCCAACTCGGATTGCACTCATATTTTGAGGACATGCAGTAGACTTCAAGATCTAACTCCTCGAGTTGGAATCGCTCCATTTGGACATCTGAGTAAAGAGAACGAACCAATTTAATTCAGCACACTGTCCTTCTACTCTTCAATGCACCTCAAACCTCTGTAAATCCCATGATTTCTTCACTTCTCGTCTTCTCTTCCGGATTACAGAATCACCATCAAATCATATCCAAAAATAACCTAAATCATGCTAATAACCACTAGATACGCCATACAATATATCGCATATCAATTACTACACAATGAGTAGTAGTATCGTATTACTAAGCAATTAGTAGTAGTATACGTACTATTGCGCATTAAGTAGTAACATGTCGTCAGATTTTGACATTTTTGACCTTTTTTAAAGAAAGCAAATGTACGTGTACGCATTGAGTAGTAGTATGAAAGGTATATTTGTTAAAAAAAGTCACGGGTATGAATATGAACCCACTTGTAAATTTTATCTGCTTCAACAGTAATTACATTTCCTTCTGCAGTGCACTCCTTAGGTATGGACTCTCAATTAAATTGTACCATTTAAATGTTGTATTTCAAGCCTTTTGTAGCTTGCCCCTAGCCCCGTACCAAGTAAGATTTTGATATCCTAGACCTTACAAATATCACTTGATGGTAAATCTAACAATTCTTCTTCACAAGTTTGGTAATTTCACAATCAAATTGCAGATTTGTTTGTGAATTCTGATTTGAAAATGCTTGAAACTTCAGTAAATGGAGCAAACTTGAAGTGCTCTTTTGGGATTCATCTCACCTTGTTTGCCCATCAATTCCCCCACTAAGTTTCCTCAAACATGTAAATTAACTAGAAAACCCAACTATCACATTAAGATGTTTACTTGAAAAAACGGGTTTTGGGAAAATATACTCAAATTCAACCCAAAAACCTTAATAAACCATACCCACATAAAACAATATAATACCTAAAACAAGTCAATATGAAATAACTTTCAATTCAAAATGACCCGAATTTAGAATAGGCCCAATCCATCTGATTCGTATCCCATATTGGAAGTTGCAAACTACTATGAAGTGTATATATATAAGAATAACTTCATGTGAGGAGCTAGCTTAGGGTGAGAAATGAGGAGTGTGGAACGTTGGATGTGTTGGATCGGATGGCGAAGAGGCGACACGCTGGTGCAAGTTAACGGCCGTTTCATTAATGGTAATTTTGTAATATCGTTGACACTGTTTCATTAATGGCATTTTTGTAATTTTTTGGAGGTTAGGTTTGTTATTTTGGGGGGCGCGTGGTGAATTCAGATATTTTGTTCTTTTCCTCTTCGCTCTTTGAATCAATTCCGCAATTCGCTCTCGTTCTCATTTTAGATTGGTGCTTCAATGTTTGATTTTGAAGAATCTCGCTCAATCGATTTGTTGTTATCGTGTAAGTTATCGTTTTTTGATGCATTGTTTCTATTATTTCACACTTTGTATAGAGTTATGATATTCTTCTCTTCGTTCTCGATTTAGGTTTTTGAAGATCTTTGTTTTGTCATAGTTTTTGTTCCGTGAAGACTCATATCGTTCTCGATTTAGGTTTTTGAAGATCTTTGTTTTATTGTAGTTTTTGTTCCGTGAAGACTCATACTGCTGCGAAATTGTAATGGAAATTGGTTTGGCTATATTTCTTTCGTTTCTCGTTTGTTTTTATATGTTTTTGTTGATGATGTTTGTGTTATGAGATTGGATATGTGTTCGTTGTTGTGTTGAAGTTGTTTGCTTTTGTGCTTTCTTAAGTCGTAGAATTATTGTTGTACAATACGCATACATATTTGAGCTATTTTGTTTTTATTTGAATTTCACGTGTTCCGTATGTTTCTTTTGAAGTTGAGTTTGAAGTCTAAGATAGTTGAACAATTTTGAGTTATTTTTGAACTATTTGGTTTTTATTTGAATTTCACGTGTTCGGTATGTCTCTTTTGAAGTTGAGTTTAAAGTCTAAGATAGTTGAACAATTTTGAGTTATTTTTGAGCTATATGTTAATATAGTTGCACAAATTACGTGTCTGAACAATTAAGGTATTTTTTGAACAATGTGTCGATACAGTTGAACAATTTAAGTAGATAATTTGTTAAGTGACATGTTGTTAAGGTTATTGAAGTTTTAATATATTTTTATTATACTTGAGTAATTTGTTTTTCAGGTGGTAGTAGTGTATTAAGTGACGATGCTTCAAGCTCTATGGGATGTCATGATGTTGATGTCGATGATGTTGTTGCACAGTACTCTCCTAATAGCAGTATAGTTTATTGGATCCCAAACTGTTCAGTTGAATCGAAGCCTTTTGTTGGCCAACAGTTTGGCACTCTAGATGATGCCGTTTCTTTTTACAAAAGTTATGCTGATTCATCTGGTTTTGAGGTTCGTCACAACACGGTCCACAAGTCTCGGGATGGTGTTGTAGTTTTAAAGTACATGTTATGCAGTAGGGCTGGTTACAAAGTTGGTAAGAACAACACCGAGAAGCGTAGATGTGTTACTAATCGTGTTGGTTGCACTGCAAAAATCATATTGAAGTTTATTGGTGATGGTCGATATGTTGTCAAAACATTTGATGATCGTCACACACATACATTTGTGAAGAAGATTTATAGGCACTTTATGAGATCGAACCAGGTCCTGAATGTTGCGCATCAAAAATTTGTGAGGAGTTGTGCTAAGGCAAATATGGGTTCGGTTAAGAGTTATCGACTTTACAAACAGTTAGTTGGAGGCTATCCAAACATTGGTGCTCTGTCGTCAGACTTCAAAAACGTGAAGATGGACTTGTTGGTTTTTATTGGAGGTGCTGATGCTCAGATGGTTATTGACAAATTCTTCTAGAAAAAAGAGATATGTTCAGCATTCTACTTTAACTATGATATTGGCAGTGCAGATCAGTTGACACGGTTGTTTTGGGCCGATCCAGTATCGATTAAGAATTATTCTATATTTGGAGACGTCGTTTCATTTGACTCAACATATAGAACAAACATGTAATTTGTTGTTTAATAATGTCCTTGGATATTTCAAATTTCTGTGATCTTGATTGAGCTAGCAAGTTGTTTTCATTTTTGAACAAACCATGAATACTGTTGAACAATGTGTCACAACCTTTGAACAAATATTTTATTTGTATTTGTTTTTTAGCCTTTCTTACTTGTTATGTGTTTACTTTCTTCTTACAATTTAACTTATTATAGGTATAATATGGTGTTTGCACCGTTTACTGGGTTGGATAATCACCAAAAGTGTGTGACGTTCGGTGCTGCATTGTTATTGAAAGAAGATATCCCTTCTTACACTTGGTTGTTTGATACATTTTTGAAAGCTATGAGTGACAAAGAATCGAGAATTTTGGTAATTGATCAAGATCCGACAATGAAAGTTGCAATTCAAATGGTGTTTAATCACACTCTCCATAGGTTCTGTATATGGCATATCATGACCAAAGCATCTGAGAAGATTGGCCCTTCATCATGTGATTTTTTAACAATCTTGAATGGTCTAGTTTGGAGCCATATGATTGAACCTGAAGTGTTTGAGGAGAGGTGAACTGCAGTAATGTTAGAATTCAATATGCAAGATCATAGTTGGTTTAGACAAATTTTTAAAATTCGCAGCAATTGGATCCCGACTTTTTTCCGTGATGTGCTTCTATCTTGGTACTCTCGCACCACATCGATTTCTGAGTCCCAGAACCGCTTTTTTGGAAATTATAACAACCGTGCTTTTAGCCTTATAGAGCTTGTAATGCTTTTCGATGGCGTTATGGATTCACAATGGTGTTAAAACATATCATTTTTTTCATTTTAGTTGTTTCAGCAACTTTGAACCAAATATATTTTGTACATGGTTGGTTCTGTATGTTTTTAACAAACCGTCAAAATATTTGAAATTATACTAGAGTTGTTGAACAAACAACGCTTATTATTGAACATTGTGATATAATTGAACAAACCTCTGTTATGTTTGAACAATATATTATTGTTTATGAACTAATTCAATGTTTGCATTATAGGCATGAACAATGGAGATTGAATAGTGAATTTGAGTCTAAGAAACCGGATCTCAAAACTCCTTTACCTTTGGAGAAGCATGCAACCGATGTGTTTACATTGAAGCTATTCTATGAAGTTCAAGAGGAGATATATGCTGCATGTTTTTTATGTCGGTTTTTAAGTAAAGATGATGATTCTGATGGGGAACTACACATCATTGGAGATCCTGGTGGCATGACTTTCAAGGTTAGATTTTCTGTATCAGATGAAGTTTCTTCATGTACTTGTAAGCTGTTTGAAAGGATTGGGATTCCATGTCGTCATATGGTTATGGTGTTTAAAGATAGATGTCATAAAGAGTTTTCAATCAATGTTGTTCTTAACCGGTGGACAAAAAATGCAATCCTCAAACCTTCAATCGGTGTTAATGGTGTTATATTTGACCAATGTCCTGGTATGGTCGAAAGCAAGTTTGTTGTTAATGATATCTGGTCGGAGGTCCATTCTTGTGTTGATTTGATTAGTGATGATTGTGCTAAGCTGAAAGAACTTCTAGGTCTGATAAAAGATCACATATCTTGTTTGAGTAAGTGCTTACCACGCAATGTAACTGCTGTATCAAGTAATGCTTCATCAAGCAAGTCTAGATCGAGCAAAGAAAATGTTTTTGAGTCTTTTGTCGGTACAAGTGTGCCTACCAATATTTCTGTTTTGCCTCCACAACAAGCAAAGAACAAGGGAAGTGGTTGTCGTATCAAGCCCAATGGAGAGGTTGCCATATCAAAAGAAAAAAAAGGCGATGAGGAAGTGTGGGGTATGCATGAAATATGTTGATCACAATAGTCGGACCTGTCCAGAGAAGAAATTTTAGGAGTTGAACAAAAGTCGGTTATTGCTGTGTAGTTGAACTATTTGATTGAGAGTTCTTGAACAATTTGTCTTTATTCTTGAACATTTTGTGGTTATTGTTGAACAATCTGTTTTTTCTGGACACATTGTGATTATACATAGATTAATATGCTTCCTACTTCGAGCATTATGTTCGGTCAGACGTGTGAAGAGGAGTTTCAGGATTGGACAAAATACTGTCAATTTTGAACAAAAGTCGCTTAAAGTAAAACTAATTTCAATGGTGAACAATTGTAGATTACATTTGCACTATATATACACTTCTTTGAACAATTATGGTTCAATATAAATAGTTGAACGATGATTATAGAAGAATACATTTTGTTGAAAAAACTTGATTAAAACTGTTCAGCAAACTAACCAAAAGTTTTCAACTGTTCAACAAACTATATTGTTAACAAACTTGTTCACCCATGACTGTTAATAAACTTGTTCACCCGTGATTGTCAATAAACTTATTCAAAAACAAACTACAAACAGTGGAACAAAGTATTTGTCTTCAAGATCTAAGAAACAAATTGTCAGTGATACACAATTAGACTGTCAATAAACATCAAGAAAGTGGGGAATGTGGATTCAAGAAAGAAAGCAGGAGGAACATGTTACCGCTACAAACAAAATACCTAGCAACCATTATCACCCTACATTTATTAAAATGTTTTAGGAAATGTTTTTGTATAATCTAAAACCTTGAAATAGTAGGGTAAAAGAAGTTACCCTATATCTTTAGTAGTCACTGTGATGAACCTGTCAATCTTTTTCTCTTCATCTGTGTGTTTTTGTGTAGGGTTGATGATGCTTGGTAAGTCAAAATGGCTTGTCGCAACAACTTTAGCTTCTTCAGCCGCCTTCTTGGCCTTTTGAGCTTCTTCAGCCGCCTTCTTGTTTTTTTGTGCTTCTTCAGTCGCCTTCTTGGCCTTTTGAGCTTCTTCAACTGCCTTCTTGTTTTTTTTTGTGCTTCTTCAGCCGCCTTCTTGGCCTTTTGAGCTTCTTCAACTACCTTTTTGGCTTTTTGTGCTTCTGCAGCTGCCCTCTTGGCTTTATGTGCTTCTTCAATGGCCTTCATTCCCCTCGAAGTTGAACAAAACTTTAAATAACCCAGTTGAATAATGGATAGTTAAATTTGAACAATAAAGAGTAAAATTTGAACAATAAAGAGTTAAAATTGAATAATTAATTACGGCAAGGAAAGGGAGTGACCCCCTGAACATTCCCTTAGTCTTTTTCTTCCAAATGTTTGTGGTTTTCACGAGGTAGTCAAGCAGGTAACCACACCAGTTCATGTCTCTGATTGCGTTAACATCTTTCAAGCTTCTCAACAACGACAAATTCGTTGTGCCATTTGAGTTGCCTTCAACCAACAACGTAACAAACAACACAATAAAAGTCCGTTTGAAGAACGTACCTCCCTTCCTGCATTTTTTTAGCGTGTTGTAGACATGTCGTGGTAGGATGCGGTGTGCATCTGCTGTGAATCGTTTAACCCAGTTGTCATGGACTTCATCAGCTTTTGTTTTCTTCTTGATTGACTTTCTCTTTATTTTTATTTTCTGACTTCCTTTCGGCAATCCCATTGCAACAAGTACATCATCTTCTTCGATGTGCACAAGGTTTCCATCTTCCATTTTGAGGCTGTACTTGTTAGCATCAAAATTTTCCACAAGCCAATAACCTAAAAACCTTAGTATACCACTGAGTTTGAAGTTGAGCAGACATCCTAATCCCATATCCTTCACATCTTTTTTCTGTTCACTACTCAATCTCTGAATAGCTTTGACAAACTTACCCGAGTTTGTTCTGTACTGTATGCATGAAAAACCTCTCTTCCCCCTTATTTTGTTGAATCTTACTTCATCCTCACTTGTAGTATTTGGACGAATGGATTTTTTTTGAACTTTTTTCCTTCTAGACGAAAGTTGTTCATCATCGTCTTCTGATTGCTCTTCTTTTACATCACCTCTGTATTGACTCTCTTCTGAATCATCTGAGCTTGTTTCAGACTCATCATCTATTGTGTCGTTTTCAATCTCATCCTCAGCTTGTTCTTCTTTGGTTTCATCCGAGCTTTATTGATGTTCATTCACATTTTCTTCCGTTTGTTCTTGTTGCTCACTCAATCTTTTTTACTTCTTGTGGTGTTTGGGGTCTTGTTCTTCTGCAACCTGTTTCCTCTTTTTTTTTTTTGAGATAAACTGCAAACGTTTGTTATCTACATAGGAATATAAAACAAAATAAATAGTTTTTATGTAATGTACACTCTTGTGAAGTTTTTACAAAATAGACATATGTTTGATCAAACAAATATTATATTTGAACAAACAAATATAATGTTTGAACAAACAAGCATTATATTTGAACAACCAAATGTTATATATGAACTATTTGAAATTTTAACTATTGTCTCAATGAAAGAGGATATATATATGGCATTGCATAAGAAGAGAGGCAATAACAAACTTCTTATGTAGCGCCGGAGGCGCTGCATAAGAAGACAACAAAATATATAAGATCAGATATGATCAAAAGTATTTTTTATTCATTACCATGTTTGGTTGAAGTTGTGTGAGTGCTCTTATGTTGATTTCCGCTGTTATTCTTTTGTTTGCTTCTAATCTCTATGTGAGAGGTATAATCCTGCCCCACAATCATGGTTGCATCTCTAAACTCTATAATCTTTTGCAATTCATTCACGCTTGAAAGATATTTTTCATTTTGATCTAGATTTGGAAGAAATCATTTTAATATTTTGTTCCATAACAAATATTGTAAATACAAAATAACTGAACAACCACCACATATACTTGAACAAATAGACATATGTCTTGAACATTTTTGGAAATTGACAGTTTGAACTATCTACTAAAAACATGAACAACTTTACAATATTCTTGAACAAACAACAAATATATTTGAATATTTTCAAAAAAAATTGAAAGTTTTAAGTATTTGATAAAAACATGAACAACATCACATCATTCTTGAAGAAATAACACATATATTTGAACATTTTCTGGAAAATTTAAAGTTGGAACTATCTGATAAAAACATGAACAACTTCACAATATTCTTGAGCAAACAGTAAATATATTTGAACATTTTTAGGAAATTTGAAAGTTTTAACTATTTGATAACAACATGTACAACATCACATTATTCTTGAACAAACATCACATATATTTTGAACAATTTAAAGTTTGCCCTATTTGATAAAAATTGAAAGTTTTACATGTGAGTACTTTTCTGGCTACTGTCTCCGACCTAACCATTTTTGCTTCCTTTTCTAGAAAGATAACATAGAGAGTAGTTAATATTAAACGAAGAGAACATGCAACAAAGAAAATATTGCAAACATGAGGGATATAGGAGCTATCGCGCGTGTTCTTCATGTTTTTCTAACAAATGCAGCCTATATTAACTATTTTCTCAAGTTTCAGAAATGAAAATCGAAGTTTAAGCTTCGATCAAAGAATTACATGCCTACGAACAATGGAAATTGATAAATGCAACTTATATTAATTGCTTTTTCTAGTTTCAACAACGAAAATCAAAGTTTAAGTGTCAATCGTAGTTGAAGGTCGGTTAGGTTAAGATAAACATGCGTAAAAATATGTAGATTTTTAGGTTAAAACTCGTTACCTTTTCTCTAGAGTAGAAGCTGGTTGGGATCGAAGAAGGTTTTGCGTTCGCTACGTGGAAAAGTAAGAGATTTGTGTGCCTTCGATCTCTGGATAGCGTCGAGTTGCAGAGGGAGGGAGGGAGCTCTAAACCCTAAACCATAAACCATAAACCCTAAACTTCTAAACCTTAAATCCATACACACTAAATCCTAAACATAAATAAAAGCACCAAAACTAATCGAACGTATATGAATATCAAAAGCATTTATATGAATATCACATCAAACAATTTGAATACAAATTGCAAATTCTACAAACAACACCAAAATTGATCCAACATGAATATCAACAACATTATAATGAATATCAAATCGTAAAATTTGAATATCAACTACTTAGAACATGAAACCTACTTCCAACATGAATATCAAAAGAATTTGTATGAATATCACATCAAACAAATTAAATATCAATTGCAAACAATATAAACAACACCAACAAAACACAAAAACATAACCAACATGAATATCAACGAAACTATAGTGAATTCAAATCGTAAAATTTGAATATCAACTATTCAGAGCATGAAACCTACATCAAACATGAACATTAAAAGCATTTATATGAATATCACATCAAACAATTTGAATATCAATTGCAAACAGTACAAACAACACCAACAAAACACCAAAAACTGATCCAACATGAATATCAACAACATTAACATGAATATCACATTACACGACATGAATATCAACTACTCAAAGCATAAAACCTACATCCAACATGAATATTAAAAGCAGTTGTATGAATATCACATAATACAATTTGAATATCAATTGCAAATAGTTTAAATAACACCAACAAAACACCAAACTGATCCAACATGAATATCAACAACATCATAGTGAATATCACATCATCAAATTTAAATATCAAGTACTCAGAGCATGAAACGTACATCCAACATGAATATCAAAAGCATTTGTATGAATATCACATCAAACAATTTGAGTATCAATTGTAAACATTACAAACAACACCAGTAAAACACCAAAATGAACAACATGAATATCAACTCCATTATAGTGAATATCGCATCATAAAATTTGAATATAAACTACTCAGAGCAAGAAACATGCATCCAACATGAATATCAAAAGCAATTGTATGAATATCACATTAAACAATTTTAATATCAATTGCAAACATTTAAAACAACACCAACAAAAGACCAAAATTGATCTCATATGAATATCGATAATATTCATACCGGATCTGTGCAACACATAAACCCTAAACATTAAAATCCATCACATCTCAAACAAATACACACAACTTTCAATCGAGGACAATGAGATTTAATCGGGTATTAGAAGAAGAAAGGACTAATCGATTGAGGATATGATCTTTAATGGCGGATTTGTGCAAACAATAAACCCTAGAACTCTGAATCCATCACATTTCAATCAACTACACACAAATATCATACAAAATCGATGATGAACAATTGAAAATTTTGGAAACTACTAACCCCTAGAATCAACAAAACAACCAGACGTAACCAATTAGCAACTAGTGTAACATGATTTCAATCCAAAACGATGAAATTAAATATGCAAAACACCTAACTAAATGAAAAAGGGAGTGGAATGTTACCTATGTCAGCGAATAGGAATTTGGGAGTAACGACGGTCTGGAGGTGGATGACGAAAGCGACGATGGCGCTACTGTAGAAAGAAGACGACAACGCTACTCAGTAAAATAGTGGAGAGACGAGGGCGAGACGAGGACAAGATTAGGGCAAAAAGCTTCAATCGACTCTTCAATGGAGGCTGTGAATACAGAGAGAGAATCGGGAGGGAAGGAGTAATTTTAGGAAGTGCAACCGTTTTGATTTTGTATAAAGATTTTGCACATAAAAAAATTTGAAAAAAAAATCAAATTTGCGGTGATTGTGTGTGCATGATTCCACAGAGAGAATAAGCAACAAACAAGATTAAATCTGGGCCCTCAATTCCATCTCATCCAACATTCTATATTAGTACACTCGTTTTACCCTAATAGTCTGTTTCACTAGAGCCTAAATATATATATATATATATATATATATATATATATATATATATATATATATATATATATATATATATCTAAAATAATTTTATCTTCTTTTCTAGAGACAATTCCCATTAAAGTGACAATGTAAACTTTAGAAGTTTGACCGGACTGATGGCATGGCCAAAGATAATATATGTACTCTAAATCTGTTGGAGTACATCTATAATTTGTTTGTCGTGTCATAAGTCCGGTCAAATTTTTGATATTCATGTCATCACTTTCGGTAGAATTGTCATTGCATTTGAGCCATTTTGTTTTTAATGCATAAATATATAATATGCAACTAACTTATAATAAATTAAGTTTGCATTATGTATGATAGTTAACTATTTATATTATTTAAGGTTGTTTCCCCTAATATAAATAGAAAAGATAATTAACATGTACTTATAAGTAAAATAAAATTTGATAGAAAACGTCCCGTGCAAGGCACGAGTTTATCAACTAGTAATATACTAAAGCCATTATCATCTCTCATATGTGTCAACCTATAAGCCATGACACGTAGGCAAATTTTAATATTCTTTTACAACTTTAGCCTTCAACTTTTTAGAAATTTGAATTATCTTCTTCATATATCATTTTCCTTATTTACCAAACATAATCTATCATATATAAATTAAGGAATTATTTATTAGGATATGATTCTTTTTCTTATTTACCAAACCTAACTTACCATACGTAAAATTAAGAATTTATTTAATTGATTATGATTAAAATATAGGTTAATGATTTAATTTGTTAATATGATAAATAAAACAATCCAAGTTTAGGATATGCAAATTACATAACATAAATGTTAAATATATGTATTTTATCATATTGGTGAATTAAACCTAATATGATAGCTTAAAATTATTTTGTTGAATTATTTAGGAATAGATACTATTTTTTAATTATAATAATGTTCAAGTTTTGGATGAAACATGGTTTAATATTATATTTTTTGTTTTATATTTTTTTGCTTTAAATTTACAATTTTCTATAATTTTCTTTTATCCTAACAATAATTTTTCAATTCTACATATAGATTCATTATACATTTTTTCTTTCTATTATATTTTTATTATTTTTCTAAACTTAATGTAAATATAAAATAATAGAATCGGACATATTTGTCCTACGAGTCATATCCATTTTGTTATGATAAGTGGGAAAAAATGACCCATTAACCCTTAAAATATATATTGTTTAATATTTGACCTTATTTTTATTTTATTTTCACATTTCTTTGTCACTATTTTTCACATATTCGATCTTACATGATAAGAAACATATTTTGTTATAATAATTATATTAATATTTATATGACAACAAATATACCTTTTATAGCGAATAAATCCTTCTCATATGTGGAAAATAAACTTAATATTTTTTTAACTATCTAATTCTTACTTTAATAACATTTTTTAAGGAGTCTAATTCTTACTTTAATAACACTTTTTTTTTTTACTTTAGGTAGTCTAATCATTTGCATATTTTTTTAACATCCTATATCGACCTATTTTTTACAATATTGTATTCACATTAGTCAATGATATGTTGTATAATAAAATTTATTCACGCTAATTATATAGTTTTTATTTATCCAAACTCATGCAAGGCACAAAGACATATACTAGTATATCTACTAAAACAAAACCTCCATATGTTACATGACATTTTCATAATTAATTTTGCCACATGGCATCCCTACAACAAATTGACCACATGTTATTTTCTTAAAATCTTATCTTTTTTTATTATGAGATTATATACCAAAGATTTAACGCATTCCTATTCTAATCATACAAATCAAACACAAATCATACAATTTCTAATTAAGATAGAAATAAATCATACAATTCCTAGTTTATACTAGATATCGTACCTTGATTAGAGAAGTTTCGAAGAAGAAGAATAACTAATGAAAAAAGGATTGGTTGATTGGTGATCTTATGAAGTTCAAGATCGTGGCTTCTTAAAATAGATTGAATCGAAATTTTAAATTGTTTTCCTAACATAGAGTAAGAAGATATCCAATCAATTACACAATTGTTTTTCTAATCTACTTTTTTTCATAAATATTGAGAAGATATAATTTTATCTTTCTTAAACCTTAAAATATGTACGAAATATTTGACCCCTTCCTTTTTTTTTTATCTAGGTAAGAATTTGGATAAGTTTCAAGAAGATCTTAAAACTCTACCCAAGTCATCCATACAGATGAGAACACGAAGTTCATGATTGTTGATGATGTCTGGCAATGAAGAGTCGTGGATCAATTTAGCAATATGGTCGGCCACCGAGTTCGCTTCACGAAAGACATGACGAATCTGGGCTGTCAAAAAAGATTTTAACACCAAAAGGATATCCGAAATAAGAATTTCAATATCCCAAAGACAAGCCCAGATACCTTTAAGAACATTAACAATTGTCAGATTGTCGGATTCAATTTCGATATTTTCTAGTTTTAGTTCTTTAGCCTTCTGTAGCGCATTTCTAAAGGCCATTGTTTCACTTCTCAATGCCGTGGATTTCCCGCATTTTCCCGCATGTATACAGATACTTTCTCCCTTATCATTCCTCATGATTATTCTAAAAGTTGAGTCTCCATTAACTTTAGTTGATCCATCCACATTGATCTTGATGACATTGAGACTGGGTTTCGTCCATACTGTCCTATTTTTTGGTTTTTTCCTTTTCGAAATATCTTCTCTTCCATTACTTGGTGTGTTGTGTAAGACGTCTGGGTCAAAATATTTAGCTTTTTTTCCACGCAGAGATCTTTTTTTTGTGTAACCAACAATGTCAGTAATATGGTTACTTTTATCAATGTTAGAAGAAAAAGTTTTAGTATTTCTAACGAACCATAAACTCCACCAAGTTGTTGCGAGGTTTGTAAATTATTGTTTACTCAATTTATTCCTTATTTCATCAATTATTTCTATAATTCCTCTATTGTTGCAGTTGATATTGGTAATAATGTTGGCGATGTCATGGTCAATTTTGTCAATGGTACTCATAGTAAGATTGCAGCCTAGGAGCAAATGGATTGCATTTTCAATTTGGCAATTGCAATTAACGCATCCTGAGGGTGTTGAAATTCCTTTGGCCAATAATCGCTCTTTTGTTGGTAGTCCATGTTTGGTTATTTTCCATAAGAAGTTCTTAACTTTTGGATAGCACTCCAGTTTCCAGATCCAACTGGAATCGTACGATGTGTAGTTTTTCTGCTTATTAATGAGTTCCATTGCTGATCAACCATACATGGACTACCAACAAAAGATCTGTCATAGAACTGCTTTTGCTTATTAATGATAACCCAAACTCTGTAAAACTGCTTAAACAAATCAACCATACGTTTATAGGGCAGAATAAATCACCAGGGCCAGACGGTAAACCAACCATTACGACTAGTTTCCCAATAAAGTCTATCCGGTATATTTCCTAAAGGAATAGGAATACCTGAAATGTTTGCTACAATGTGTGGGGGTAACACATCATTTAATTTGTTGAGATTCCAGGTTTTATCAGTATTAATATAATTGGATACATTTTCATTGAGATTAGTATGTGGAGTACAATTGTGTATTTTTGATAGTGGCTCTTGTAGGATCCATTTGTCTTTCCAAAATCGTATCGTTTCATCGTTTTCGACTTGCCAGATGATTCCACGACAGAAGTCATCTCTAAGATTCATAAGGTTATCCCATTGCCAAGAAACACTGCCTTTTTTCTTGTAGTTTAGTATATAATGTTCTTTTAGGTATTTTGCTGTAATTGTTCTGACCCAGTAGTTTTCTGGTTCTGCCATTATTTTCCAGATCAATTTGTATTGAAGCGCATGGTTGATATCTTTGCTTTTTCGAATGCCTAAACCACCTTGTCTTTTTGGTTTGCAAATTTTATCCCATCCAATCAAAGGTTTATGGGTATCCCCTTTGTTCCAGAAGAAATTTCTATTAATATTATCTAGTTCATTGTGAGTTGATGTTGGCAGCATAAAACTTTGCATTATGAAGTTTGGTTTTGCTGCCAAATTTGATTGGATTAGGGTCGATCGTCCTGCTTGTGAAATAGAATTGGCTTTCCATTTGGATAGTTGCAATTTCGAATTAATAATGATTTCCTGAAAGGTATTAGCATTAGTTCTGTCATTAATAATTGGACAACCCAGATACTTATCAAGGGAAGTAACATTAGTTATGGTGAGGATACTTTGTATTTGAGTTTTATGTGTGTTTGGTACTTTTTTCGTTACTTGAAACGAAGATTTGTCAAAGTTGACTTTTTGTCCGGAGATAAGGCAATAGTTATCAATTATTTCTTTGATCTCACGGCAGTGTGTTTGGCTTGCAGGTGAGAAGATCATGATGTCATATGCAAATGCAAGAAACGGGATTCGTGGAGCGTTTCGACAAATCTGGAATCCAATTGGTTTTCTTGTTCTATCTGTTGACAATTGTAATTTTCATGCTAGAATTTCCGCTCCAAGAATGAAGAGGAAAGGTGAAATAGGATCGCCTTGTCTAAGTCTTCTACTTGGTTTAAAAATTTCTTTTGGACCGTTATTTACTAGAACCGAGAATGATACCGACGATACACATTCTTAAATCCAGTTAATAAAAGTAGAACAGAAGCCAAATTTTCTCAGTGTTTCCGTAATAAAGTTCCATTCTATCCTATCATACGCTTTTTCCATGTCTAGTTTAATTGCTATATGTCCTTCTGTTCATGTTCTTGTTTTGAAAGAGTGAAAGATCTCATGAGCGAAAAGAATATTATCGTGTATGGATCTATTGGCAACAAAAGCACCCTACAATGGGTGAATTAATTTCTCCATAACCTTTTTAAGCCTTTCAGTTATAATTTTAGAAATAATCTTATAGATTGTGGAACACAGACTAATTGGTCTGTAATGGTTAGTTGAGTTTGGGTTATCATATTTCGGGATAAGTGATATAAACGTATGGTTGATTTGTTTAAGCAGTTTCACAGAGAGAAAGAAACTCTTAACTGCTTGAGTAACCAAAGATCCAATAATATCCCAGTATTTCTGGTAAAATTTAGCCGACATACCGTCTGGCCCTGGTGATTTATTCTGCCCTATGTCAAAAACTGGATTTTTAATCTCTTCATTTGTTACTGGTTTAATCAATTCGGTATTATCCGCATCTGTTAGTTTAGTCTCAATAATATGTAATTGTTCATGTAGGTTTGAACTATTGATAGGATTGCTCTTGAATCTTTTGATAAAATCCCTTCTGATCTCATTTCGAATATTTTCTTCACCTGATATCACAGTTCCCTCCGATGTTCGTATTTCTTTGATAGCTTTACAATTTCTGTGTCCAGAAGCAGTTCTATGAAAGTAATTCGAATTGGTATCATTTAATTTTATGTGTTTTGTTTTTACCCGTTGATTCCAGTATATTTTTTTGAAAATTAAGGAGTTTCTCCTTTTTCATTAGTAACCGTGTTTGTTTTTGTATTAAGTTGCTATTTGGGTTATTACTGATTTCAATTTGGATGTTAACTAATTATCCTCAGTGGTGTGCAATTGGGTGAAAATATTGCCGAAGGTTGTCTTGTTCCATGCCTTTGGTTTATTTTGAGTAATTTTGTCTTTTGCACCAGATCGTACATTCGTGATCCATGATACTGAACTTGCCAGGTTTGTTTTACAACATTCTTGAAGTCATTTCGGCTCATCCATATTTTTTCAAACTTGAATGGTTGGCATTTAAACGGTGTATTGGATATTAGTTCAATCGAGATCGGGCAATGATCCGATGTCGTGAAGGCATGGTTTTTGGTTTGTAAATCCGGATACCAATCAATAATCTCATGTTGTACCAATGTTCTGTCTAGCTTTGCATAGATATTATCAATTTCCGTTTGATTCTTCCGCCATGTGTAAGTGTATTGGACGGTGTATTGGGAATAAGATTACATCTATTTTTGTTGTTTATCAGTCGATTAAACCGAGTCATTGTCGGTTGTAGGCCTCCCGATTTTTCTTGTAGATTCTGGATCTCATTAAGATCACCCATAAGGATACAAGGTAAAGAGCAATTTGAGATGAAGATGAAAATATCTTCCCAAAATTTATCTTTTTCCTGTTCATTTGGTGGAGCATAGGCACAAATGATCGTTAATTTTCTTAGATTTAGTAAATTTGTGTATTTGAGGGTTACAAATCTTGAATCAATTTGGTCCAATTCCAGCGTTTCGTTTGTTAATTGGTAGTTCTTCCAAAGTATACATAACCCGCCCGAAAATCCCCTAGCAGGGGAAAAAGCGCATTCATCAAAACCTGCTTTTCTCCAGTTTCTTTCATTAGGTATTTTGTTAGTTCTGGTTTCCAGTAGTCAATCAGTTGTATCCTTTCTATTTTGCAAAAGGACTCGATATCAGTCCAAAGCTTTTTATGTCCCAAGCCTCTACAATTCCATGTTGCTATCTTCATAAAAACCAATTTGGGATAGGGTTAATCATGGTCCAGTTGCCTATACTTCTGTTGATCAGATTAGTGTTAATCATGCGTAACAATGTGCTATTTTGAGTGTCCTAGAGCCTTGCATTAGTTGTCATTTGAGAGGTTTCTATCATGTGGTGCACCTGTACCAATTTATTATTAATGTATAGATATATTTGTTGGCAGATCAAATAGGTTGTGTGTTCATGATGAGAACACAATATCCATTTATTATATGACCCAATGGTACATGTAAAGTTTTGAATGTTGAAATAGGTAAATAAAGACCATAAAGCTCGTTTAAAGGGTATAATTACATTGAAGTAATACAGTTCAAAGAATTCTGCATGTTTTAGTTTTTCATGTATGAGAGAATATCGCAGTCTGGTGTTTGCTGTATTGGACTTCTGCTCTTTACACAGGATGCTGGCAATACACATGATAAAATAAGCAGATTCATTTAGCCAAATATCTAGAGACTTAGCCGATGTTCGTACATGCTCAGTAAAGCTTTGTTCAAATATAGACGTATGAATTCCATATTCATGGTCTAGATAAACAGCAACCACTCGTGCAAATTTATCCATCATATAGTTCAGAGTAGTGTTCCAAGTGTTCTGGTATAGTGAATGCATCCATCCATAGTTAGGATAGCTAAGCAGTCTGGTAGCACAACTCAATCTAGGTAACTGGTCGTGTACTTGGACACATTGCCAGCAAGATTGTTGTTCATCAAACAATTTGTACATAATTCGGATATCCTTGTACATGTTTTCATAGCTCAGTGAGTCAATAATACATGTGATAAATTGTTCGGAATAATAGGGAACCAATCCTAGTATCAGCTTCACGTAGGCTGTACTAGGTACATTATACCGTGTGGTATTATACATGCCATTGTTCATTTGTTTTTTTGCTTAGCTGTAGGCGAATTGTGCTCTTTAAAGACAGCACATCTGGCCACAGTGTTCATTTTCTGTGTCCCAACCTGAAACCTTAAGTCAATAAATTGATCAAGGCAAGGTTTAAATATAAGGATTAATATATTAGATAGAAGAGACATGTTCTTACAGATTGCAACCCCCATTAACCTGAGATTAAGGTAACCACTTTATGTTGGAAACGAACAATGGTCATCCTTAAAATAGTAGTAGAAGCAATCAAAGTCAAGCGTATTGAGATAGCACCCATCATACACAATGGTCATCCATACGAGTTCAAGGATATCTAAGGTCAAAGAAATAAGCATTTCCACAGTCCAAAACAAGTAGAAATACAACATGTCTTTGTAGGAAATCCTATGAAAGTGCAAGTTATGAAGATCAATATCCACAAAGAAACGCATATGAGGTTTCAGGCATAAACAACCATAGGATTTAGACTCAACAATGAGATACTGAAAGAATTCGGAAATAACACCACAAATTGTAAGCACGAATTGGGTGTTATCGTCCCAATTCTCCTCAATAATCAAATAAGCCGAGGGTTCAGGTTGAATGTACGTGATCTGTTTCAAGTCAGTGTAAAATATGAGGATTGTTTTGGGGTGAAAAGATCGGACGACCTAAATCGCCTTAGACGGGGTAACTAGTCGATCGGGTGATAGAAAACAATTCAAACCAAATAGATAATAGACAAGCAAAGAGCAAATGCAGAATAGTGAAATGATTTTATTAGATAATATATTGATCGGAATGAATCGAGATACAACTTATCGTAATAAGGCAAAGTGATCTTATTGGATTCCACCGGTAATTCTTAGGTTGCGACCGGTGGCGAATAAGCGGGGGTGATTGCTGGAGAGCTAGACGGGGAGTGAAAGTGTTGTTCTGTTTTGTTTCTGAACGAGAATGCTTGAGTGTGTAACATGCTTGTATCCGTCCCCCTCTTATCTTCCTCTTCGTCCATATATGGTAAGTTCTTCGTGCCTCTGACCGTTATATTTCGATCCCATCCTTATCTTCAACGCCGGGATTTAATTACGGAGATTCTGTCACTAATTGCTGCTATTATGGTGTTGTGTAAATGTTGTGGCCGTTGATCAATCCTGGCATTTAATGCTTGGCGGGATCTTCGCGATCTTGTCGGAGGACGTTCGACTGGAGAAGCCTCGTCGCCTTCTCTGGGTTTCTCTTCTGTTCTTCCGATCCGTCGTGGGCCTGGGCTTGTCTTGCTCGATCCACCTTCCCAGGGGACGTCAGGCCCAACAATATCCCCAAGTTGCCTTGGGCTTGTGGTTTAGGCAAGTAAGCGGAATCCGAGGCAACTTCTCCATACACGATCTTCACCATCCTTTTTTGACGCAATTGCCCAGGGCTACGTGGCACAAGATCGGAGCACGATGCGACTCCTATGCAGACCATCATTTCCCTCCATAAATTCGAAGCAGAGGGGAGCGATTAGACTTCACTTCATCTTCTCTCGCAAGCTTCTTTGGTAAGTCTTCCAGCCTCTTTAGCCATAGCTTTTCGATTTCCTTCTTTTTCCGTTCTTGAAATGGTTTCTAGCAAAGCTTCCGAGTCGTCGAAGACTCTCTCTGATTCGCGCGAGGGCGGAGCTCCTCCCCTCTTCATTATGAAAGAATCGGACGCTCTGACAAGCACCATGTCCCAGGCAGAGTTGGAGCAAATTCTTCAAGTTGGAGGCTTTCCGCCGGAGGCGGTCGCCAGGCTGCCTCACCCGGACGAGAGGGACGATGCTCGATATGAAGGATGGGTTTGTTTCTATGCATATCCGTTTCGGATAGGACATAAGTTTCCTTTCTCTCCCCTCATTAGGGATTTCTTGGCTGCTCTGGCGTTGGCGCCGTGTCAGGTGATGCCATAAGCGTGAAGGGTTCTCAGGGTCTTGGACCTTGTGAACATCCGATTTGGGGCTGGTTTTGATTTTGATGCTTTGTGGTACAACTATTTCTTAGGGTCGAAGAGTTCCTCTCGTGTTCAGTTACGTATCCGACATGGTCGGAAGCCTTTGGTGCATAATCTTGATGTCAACGACCGCGGATGGAGGTCGAAGTTCTTCTTTGTCGAACGTTCTTCTCTAGAGAAGGGGGGAGAATGTTCGTTCCTGTTGACGGAGTGGCGAGTTGAGAGTATGTATTTGTCTTCTTTTTTGTTTGTTTATGTGTCTTAACTCTTTGCTTTAACTTTTCTTTTTCGTAGTTCCTGAGCCAGAAGATTTAGAGGTGAGCGCTCGGTCGGAAGGTCTGTCCAAGATTGTCCTGGGTGTTCCAGCGTCGGAGAGGAGTTTTACCAACGTCAACCTATTGTCAGCACCTCCTTCTGGTCAAGAAGTCATGTCGACTGTCTCATCATCTCGTGCCAAGGGTGAGCTCTCGACCCTGAGAATTCTTTCTGTTCTTTTTCACTTTGTCGTGTGTTTTAAGATTTTTGCTTCGTCTTGTCGTGCCAGCTTCCCCTGGTGGTCGAGCGAGTGCTCGTTTAAAGGGAGCGTCTGAGAAAGGTTTGATTGAGCAAAGGAAGGCGGCGGCCAAAGCCGCATCGAGTAAGTCTGTTCCGGCGGACTCGGCGCTTCCAGCCAAAGTTGGTTCTAAGAGGAAGGTGGATGTTCAATCTGATGATGTCAAAGTGGAGGAGATCCCTAGGAAGAAGGAGGCGACTACCGAGAGGATCGGCAAGATTGGCACAGTCGGTCAATCGATTGCCGATCTCTTCCATGCTCAGGATCCGACTTTGAAATCGGAAGTCGATGATGTTTCCCCTTTGGACTGCATTGGTGAAGCGGGATGCTTCGCGTGGAGGGTGAGTTGCCCTTTGTTTGTGCTTTTTCTCTTTTTCTTTAGTTTGGCCATGTCTTCTGACTATGTGTTGCATTGTCGTATGAGATTTCAGACTTTCCAGTATCTCTTGGGGGCCTATTCTGGTGTCAAGACAATGGTCGCCAAGGCTGAGGAAAGGGCTGCTAGGACAGAGTCCGACCTTGCGTCCTTGAGGACCAAACTAGAGGGAGCGAAGAGCCGTTGTCGTGAGACTGAGCGTCGCCTTACAAGGGAGTTAAAGAGTTGCCAAGAGGAGCTGGTTGCGAGTCGGAAAGAGTTTGAGGAGAGCCGATCAGGCGTTGAGGAAGAGGTGAAGCATGCTCGGATTGCTGTTGGTCAGATCGCGGGCGATGTCGGTGCTTTTTATGCATTGAAGTCGCGTGTCGAGATGATCGAAGAGTTCGATGAAGGCAATCATGAGCTCTGGGACTTGAAGGCAGAAAAGGAGACTCTGGACTCCATGTTTCCGAAGGGAAATCCTAGTCAGGAGCTGTTTCGCTTGGCTGGTGTCGGAGAGGAGGCCATGGATGAGGACGCTGGCAAGGACGAGGCCTATTCTGGCGACGTCGAGCCGACTGATGGTGTAGCCTCTCTGGAGCCAGCCCCTGTCGAAGGTAAGGCCGTTGTCCCCAATGCTTGATTTGTTTTTCTTGCGTAGTTTGACTCGTTGTCCCACTTGTGCGTGGGTTTAGACATTTGGTATTTTCGGCGACCCATCCACCATCGCGGGTCGCAGAATGTTTTTAAGTGAATGCTTGATGAAGTCCTACACATGTGTAGGCAGATAATATGTTTTGGCGACCCGCCCACCATCGCGGGTCGCGTATTTTGTATAAAAATGCTCGTGTTTTTATTCAGTGCAATTTGTCTTTACATATAAGATCGTACGTTTGCTTGTTTCGTACATGTCGTTAGACATCCAAGGGGATTGTCGATAACGTTTTGTGTTTGGTGTGTCGGTTTCGCCCGTGTACTCCGTCGAGTGGGGCTCCCCGTATATATGTGTGTAAAACAGGCCTGTAAATGTTTGTGTATGTGTTAGTCATGACTTTATGCCGGGGAGGTAAGCAATATGTTTCTATTGCGTGAATGTAATAAGGTGTCGTACCTTATGTTTTGTATAAGGCAGGCGGTGTGCCGACGTGCCTGTGTTGTTCATCTCCCCGTGTTCCAATCGATCGTGTAATCTAAGCGCTTTTTGCGGATGACTGGATCCAATGTATGTGTCAATGCAGTTCTGCATTCGTGTTTTTGTAAGGATGAGGTCCTCACTTAGTGTCAAATGATAGTTTGTAAAGGAAGATAGAGATGTGCATGCAATAATAAGCGATGTGTGAGTTTTTGTAGTGTCTTACCTTGTCAGTTCAGAAATGGTATAGCTTTAGATATGTCGCGTTCCAACTTCTTGGAATTGGTTGTCCGTCTTTGTCTTCTAATTGATACGCTCCCTGTCCGACCACTTTGGTGATCAAGTGGGGTCCTTCCCATTGTGGTGCGAGTTTTCCGTCGGATGGATTCTTGGTGTTCTGGAAGGTTTTCCTAAGGACCCAATCTCCGACTGTGAATGCCTTGATCCTGACGTTCTTGTTGTAGCTCCTTGCGACCCGTTGTTGAAATCTGACCATCCTGATTCAAGCTTTTTCTCTGATCTCGTCCACTATGTCTAGGTTATGAGCCAATTCAATATCGTTTTGCTTGCTCGTTCGGAGGTTGCAACGGGCGGTCGAAACCAGTAACTCGGCCGGAATGACTGCCTCACTCCCGTAGACGAGGGAAAAAGGCGATTGTCCGGTCGTATTTTTTGGAGTAGTTTTGTCGGACCAGAGAATGTATGGGAGTTCGTCGGCCCATTTGCCCTTAGCCCCAGTGAGGCGTTTCTTGAGATTGCTGATAATGATTTTGTTGCTAGACTCAGCCTGTCCGTTGGATTGCGGATACCGAGGTGTGGACGTGACCAACTTGATGTTCCATTGGTCGTAGAAGGCTCGAGTCTTATGACTGATGAATTGGGAACCGTTGTCGCACACGATTTCTGATGGGATGCCAAATATGCACAAGATATTGCGTTTTATGAATGAAATGACGTGTTGATCTTTTACCTCTCTATAGGCTTCGGCTTCGATCCACTTAGAGAAGTAGTCCATCATGGCGAGGAAGAAGACTCTTTGACCCGACGCGGGAGGGAGCTTCTCGACGATGTCCATCCCCCATCTCATAAAGGGCCATGGAGCCAGAGTCGGATGGAGGAGCTCTGAAGGTTGGTGATGGACGGGTGCATGCCGCTGACAAGCGTCGCACTTTTTGGTGTAGTCCATATCATCCTTGTTCATCGTCGGCCAATAGTACCCGTTTCGTAGGGCTTTTCCCGAGAGGCTTCATCCTCCAGTATGATTCCCACACTCTCCTTCGTGTAGCGATTGTAGGATGCATCCGACCTCGGAGGTCTTGAGGCATCGTAGGAGTAGCCCTATGACAGATCTTTTGTACAAGATGTTATCTATGATATCGAAAGAGAGTGCTTGTACCTTGAGCCGCTTTGCTTCTGTTTTGTCGTCGGGCAGAATGCCGTCTTTCAACCATCTGATGTAAGGTAGCATCCAATCATCATTGTTGTCGATGATGTCTTCTTCTGGTCGGCCGCCAACTTCCATGGCGACGAGTTCTTCAAGTGGTGTCGTTGACTCGACGGACGTCCTGGGGACGGCTGGCATCATGATGTGGGCCAATGGTATGTGCGGAAATTCCTTCGGGTCTAGGACGGATCCTAGATTGTCAAGTGCGTCAGCTTGGGAGTTAAAATCTCTCGGTACCTGTCTGATGTTGAATGCTTGGAATTGTCCGATCAACTTCTTGGCTACCTCCAGGTAGGCTATCATCCTGACGTCTTTAGCACTGTATGATCCTTGTATTTGGTTTACGACCAGTAAGGAGTCGCAAACGACTTCGATCTCTCGGACCCCTAGGTCGTGAGCCAAGATGAGTCCGAATATGAGTGCTTCGTATTCAGCTTCGTTGTTAGTCGCATCCCACTTGCATCTGACGGCCTGAGCTATCTTGTCCCCTTGTGGCGATTTCAGCACGACCCCTAGCCCCGATCCTCTGGAGTTCGACGCTCCATCTGTGTGGAGCTCCCATGTACCTGTTTCTTCCATCGCGAGCAGTTGTGTTGCTTCTCTTGTGGCTTCTTGCTCTAGGCTCGGACTGAAATCGACCACAAAGTCGGCTAATGCTTGCGACTTGATCGCTGTCCTGGGCTCGTACTCGATGTCGTAACCACTGAGGTGTATAGCCCATTTGGTCATTCGTCCTATAAACTCGGGTTTCCTCATGATTGCTCTCATGGGATGATTAGTACGGACAATAATAGTATGTGATTCAAAATAGGGTTTGAGTTTGTTCGAGGCTATTACCAACGATAGTATGAGCTTCTCGAGTGACGAATACCTTGTTTCTGCTGGAAAAAGCGTCCGACTGACGTAGTATATTGGTGACTACTTGGCATCCTCTTCCCTGATCAGTACTGCGCTTACGGCTGATTCTGACACTGCAAGATATAGAAATAAGGGCTCGTCGCCTTTAGGTTTGGTCAGTAACATGGGACTGGCCAGGTACTCTTTCAAGTTCTGGAACGCTGCTTCGTGTTCTTCCGTCCATTGAAAGGACTTGTTTTTCCTGAGAGCGTCGTGGAAGGGTTTGCACTTGTCGGATGATTTGGAGATGAATCTGTTCAGAGCTGCTATCCGACCCGTGAGCTTTTGTACGTCTTTGATGCATCGGGGGGATCGAAGATTGACGAGAGCCTTGATCTGTTCTGGGCTGGCTTCTATTCCTCTTTGTGTCACCATGTACCCCAAGAACTTCCCCGATGACACTCCGAAGGAACATTTAGTAGGGTTTAGTTTCATGTTGTACCTTTTGAGCACCTCGAAGCTGTCGCGTAGGTGGTCTATGTGATCTTCTTTCTTTTTGGACTTGACCAACATGTCGTTATGTAGACTTCCATCGTGTCTCCGATCTGATCTTTGAACATCTTGTTGACTAGTCGCTGATAGGTAGTCCCTGCATTTGTTAGGCCAAAGGGCATTACTTTGTAACCGTAGATACCTTGGCTAGTGACGAATGCTATTTTTTCCTGATCGTCGGGTTCCATGATGATTTGATTGTAGCCGCTGAAAGCGTCCATGAAGGTAAGCATTTCGTGCCCTGATGTGACATCGACCATGGCGTCGATGTGGGGTAGTGGGCACGAGTCTTTGGGACAAGCCTTGTTGATATCTGTGAAGTCGATGCAGACTCTCCACTTGCCGTTCTTTTTCTAGACTATGACCACATTGGCTAGCCACTCAGGATAATGGACTTCTCTTATTCTCCCTGTTTCCAATAAGCTCTTGACTTCGTCGTCAATTATCTTGTTCCGCTCAGGGGCAAACTTCCTGCTTTTTTGCTTAACAGGGGGATGAGATGGATCTACATTCAATTTATGCGTAATAATGTTTGGAGATATTCCTACCATATCCTCATGCGACCATGCGAAGCAATCGGCATTGATCCTAAGAAAATCAAGAAGTTGTTGTCTGGTCGAGTCGTCCAAGTCCGACCCGACGCTTACCGTTTGGTTTGGCTTTGAAGGGTCCAGTACGACCTCGTCGAGTTTTTCCATTTCTGGTTCGATGTACCGACTGGATCCTTCGCCGCTCTATGATTGCTATGCGGTCTGACGTTCGACCGCATTCTTCATGGAAGCGACGTAGCACTCTTTAGCAGTCCTTTGGTCTCCTCGGATTTCTTGTACTCCTCATTCAGTGGGAAAATTGATGACTTGATGATACGTCGAGGGTACTGCTCTCATAGCGTGTATCCATGGCTTGCCAAGAATCAATTGTAGGGAGATGGACAATCTAGGATCAAGAATTTCACCTGTTGGTTGATTCCTCCAGCGTATGTGGTTAGAATGATTTCACCAGTCGTATGTTTAACCTCACCGCTGAACCCGACCAGTGGGGTCGACTTTTTGATTAGGTCGTTTTCAGCTAGACCCATTTCTTTAAGAGCGTCGAGGGTCAAAAGATTGGTTGAACTCCCTGTATCGATTAGTACCCTTCGTATTAAGCAATTACCAATAGACAAAGAGATTACCAGACCATCGTGGTGACCGTCCGATCCGTCGGAATCGAACTCGTCGAATGTGACTGTCGGAAGGTTGGAGATCTTCCTTGGCCTTAATTTTGACGCCTCGGGCTTGTTGCCCTTGCTTTCCTTTGCGTGTCGCTTAGCCGTGGAGTATGTGTTCCCACATACGTCCGATCCACCTGAAATAGTATTGACAACTTTTGTATGGACGGGGGATGGAGGTTTGTTTTGTTTTACCTGGTCTCGTCGTTCCATGGTGGTTTTTGCCCGCTCCGAGATTACGTCGCACAGGAGCCCCTGTGCGAGCAGTCCTGCGACTTCCTTTCGCAGGGCGATGCATTCGTCGGTCGAATGACCATGATCGCCATGGAATTCGCACCATCGGCTCATGTCTTTCTTGACGTCCGGTCGGTCGCTCTTTCGGGGCCATCTTACTTCCTTTCCATATTTGTCGAAACTCTTGACGAGCTCCGACACGGAAACATTGAAGTTGTAAGATTGGATCCTGGGAGGCAACGCCGGAACGTCTCTCCAGTCCTGGGACCTGTCTTGGAAAGAGTTTACCTGACTCAACTCGTTTCGATTATGAGAGTAGGGATGTGGACGTCTGTCTCTACGGTTGTCGGAGAGATTTTTACGATCAGACGGATCGGGCCCGCGTGAGGGTTTTCGCGACTCACGGTCCTCTTCCAATCTTACCTCGGCCATGGTCTTGGCCTGGACGTCTTCGAAGCTTTTGCATGGGTACTTGGTAATCTCGTCGTAAAGGTTGTTGTCTTTGATCAGACCTTGTCTGAAGGCTTCGATGGAGGTTGTGACGTCGCAGTGGGGGATCGCCACTTTCTCCTTATTGTACCTGTTGAGATAATTCATGAGAGGTTCGTTATACCTTTGTGTGACTCGGTAGAGGTCACTCGACTGCTTTTCGAGCCTCCGACTACTGGCAAATTGACTTTTGAAGGAGTCGACCAGATCCACAAACGATGCAATCATTCCCTGAGGCAAACGCATAAACCAAGTTAGTGCGGAACCTGCGAGGGTCGTGCCAAAGCTTTTGCACATGACGGCCTCGCGGTTCTCCCTTGAAACAGATGTAGCCATTAACTTTTGTTTATATATAGAAATATGGTCATCTGGGTCGTTGGTGCCGTCGAATGTCGCCATGTTGTGAAGATGAAACTTCTTGGGGATCTCGACCTTGGCGATTTCTTCAATGAACGGGGATTCTTCGAATCCGCCGGTCGCTTCCCTCTCGATTGGCTGCGGGACTCCTGGAAGCCTGTTGAAGCGATCGTCGATCGTCTTCATGTGTTGGTCGAGCGTCTGCTGGAAGAGAGCCAGGACGTCTGGTGGATTGGTAACCTATGGTTCGTCGATTCGGGCCCCTACCGACCCGATCGGTGTGGAAAAAGTGACATGGTTAGTCGAAAACAGATTGGTAATAGGAGTTCGAGATGTACCCTCTGCATATCCGGATCGTCGCACGCTCGGGGGCGTTGGCTCGACGTTGTCCATGTCGAGGCGTGTTCAGACGTTGTTGTGAATGGGCATACTCCTAGATCCCGAAGCCATTGATTGTACCTGCGACTTAAGAGACTCATTTTCACGGGTTAGTTGTGTGATATCGGCTTCAGATTGGGTTGACAAGGCGGCGAGAGATTCGGTTTTTTGGCGCTGCTGGGCTAGTTCCTCTTGGAGGGCGGCCATTTTTTGAGAAAGTTCTTGGAACTGGGTTGGAGTAGGGTTTTCGGTTGGGTCCCCTGGAGTTTGGGTTCCGTCTTCGAGACGTGGTTCTTCGGTGTTGGTAGATGGGTCGATAGTCATGGTTGGAAAGTTTCAGAAGGATGATCGGCAAGTTGCCCCACGGTGGGCGCCAAATTGTTTTGTGGCGAAAAGATCGGACGACCTAAATCGCCTTAGACGGGGTAACTAGTCGATCGGGTGATAGAAAACAATTCAAACCAAATAGATAATAGACAAGCAAAGAGCAAATGCAGAATAGCAAAATGATTTTATTAGATAATATATTGATCGGATTGAATCGAGATACAACTTATCGTAATAAGGCAGAGTGATCTTATTGGATTCTACCGGTAATTCTTAGGTTGCGATCGATGGCGAATAAGCGGGGGTGATTGCTGGAGAGCTAGACGGGGAGTGAAAGTGTTGTTCTGTTTTGTTTCTGAACGAGAATGCTTGAGTGTGTAACGTGCTTGTATCCGTCCCCCTCTTATCTTCCTCTTCGTCCATATATGGTAAGTTCTTCGTGCCTCTGACCGTTATATTTCGATCCCATCCTTATCTTCAACGCCGGGATTTAATTACAGAGATTCTGTCACTAATTACTGCTATTATGGTGTTGTGTAAATGCTGTGGCCGTTGATCAATCCTGGCATTTAATGCTTGGCGGGATCTTCGCGATCTTGTCGGAGGACGTTCGACTGGAGAAGCCTTGTCGCCTTCTCTGGGTTTCTCTTCTGTTCTTCCGATCCGTCGTGGGCCTGGGCTTGTCTTGCTCGATCCACCTTCCCAGGGGACGTCAGGCCCAACAAGGATTAGAGCAGATATTATAATTCCTCACATAAAAATCAGACTCTAAGGGTAAGGGAATCAAAATCATCGAAAACTTATCGCTTAGAGCAACAACCAGTAAGTAAAGACAAACCCCTATAGACATTGCACTGAAGCAAAAAGGGGATTCAATGGTTTCAATAGAATTCAACCAAACACAGTTCAAGCTAGATAGTAATCTAATCATAGGTAGAATATCAAACTTACCCAAACCACGAAATAGTTCAACAAGATAGAGATCAGAAAGAAACAACCTGGAATGCCGATGGGCAGAGATTGGGTCCCTATTGCGACTAGGCTTGATGAGGCGCTGGACTACCGACATAACATCTCGGCGAGGACACAACGGGAAGTTTTTCCGGCGCCATAGATCTAGAGTGATGGAGGTCTTGATCTGCTGGAGGTACAACGCCACAATAGAGCACCGATGGAGGCATGATGCGTTCCTGCTTATGAATGCCGGATCGAGATCTTGGTAGTGAGTCGCGCGTGTCGAATCCAAGGGGGAGTGGGTGGAATGCGGTGTTGTCTCTCGCGCGAGTAAGCGAGCGAAGCCGTAGCATCGGCAGCGGAGGGGATAGACTCGAGGAGCTCGAGTAGGTGGTCGTAGCGTCGGCTGTGGAGGAATGGGGATGAGAAGTAAGAATCGGGGTGACGCCGATCTAAAAGATTGGAGGCAACGACTCTCGACAAATGATCTTAGATTAAAATGAAGCGTGACCTAATACAGAAGGCCGAGATGGCCTTTTATAAGAGTTCGTGGGACTCGGATGGGCCGAGTCTCACTTAATGGGCTAGCCCACGCGACACGCGTGGAGCACACACCCCAAAGAAAATACTGAAAATAATAATAATGTATTAAAAATAACGAAAGTATCAAAGATCGCAGTCAATGATGGTGGAGAGGATCTAGTAAGAGAACTCAATCTCTGGACTTGACTAGAGGCGCTTGAGGGAGAACATGGTCTCTTGCGTTCCTTGGCTAGCGACGACGCACACAATTAATGATTGTGTCGCGTTGGCGATGTCTTTGGCACGCGATCTGGTGATAGGGCCTTGTGAGCAAATGCTCATGACTTCCTCTTCCTCAGCTGCAGTCATGTTGGGTAGGAGCGCATCACCCTCCCCACTTGGCTGTGAAGCGTCCCTGCTTCACCATCATCGAACTCGGGCTCCACATAAGGCTCCAAGTCAGCGACGTTGAATGTCGCGTGGACACCGTAGTCAGGTGGCAGCTCGAGCTCGTAGGCGTTGTCGCCAATGGCCTTCACAACACGGAAAGGACCATCACCGCGTTGGGCCAGCTTTGATTTGCGCTTGGCTGGAAAACGGCCTTTGCAAAGATACACCCACACCAAGTCTCCTGGGGCAAAGATAACGCGGCGGCGCCCACGGTTGTGCTGCATGGCATATTGAATAGTGCGGCGTTCCAGCTGCTCCCGCGTTCGCTGATGCAGATCCTGTATCATCGCGGCGCGGTTGGCCACGCTAGTATGCTCATTGTCCTTCAAAGGCCGCGGTAGCATGTCGAGTGGTGTCAAAGGGTTTCTTCCATAGACGACCTCGAACGGGGTAAGCTTTGTCGCGGAGTGCCTGGACTTGTTGTAAGAAAACTCAACAATAGCAAGTAAGTCTTCCCAATGCTTGGGGTTGGATTTGAGCATGGTCCTAAGGAGGGCTCCTAGGGTTCGATTGGTCACCTCTGTTTGGCCATCGGTTTGGGGGTGGTAGCTAGTGGAAAAAAAAAGTTTTGTACCAAACTTTCCCCAAAGTGTTCTCCAAAAAAGCCCCACGAATTTGGTGTCGCGATCACTCACAATAGACCTAGGGATCCCGTGTAAACGTACCACATTGTCAAAGAACAATGCGGCGATTTCACTAGCAGTATTGGTGGTCTTACACGCGATGAAATGTGCCATTTTGGAAAACATGTCCACAACAACAAAGATGGAGTCCTTACCCCTACGAGAGAGAGGCAAACCTATGATGAAGTCCATGGACAAATCTTCCCAAGGTCCTAGTGGAATGGGCAATGGCGTGTAGAGGCCATAGGGATGGGAACTAGACTTTGCGCATTGACACGTGACACAACTCTTACAATATCGCGTCACCTGGGTGGTCATGTGCGGCCAAAAGAAGTGCTCGCGAAGGGCAGCTAGTGTTTTGGTAACCCCAAAATAACCGTGTCCTTCATGGGCTTCTTGGATGAGGAGTTTACTAATGGGTGAGCTAGGAATGCACAGTCGTCCGGCTTTGTAAAGGTACCCCTCATGTAAAAAGTATGTCTCAAACTCGCGGCCCCTAAGGCAGTGTTCAACAATTGGCTTAAAAAAAGGACCAGTCAATTATAAATCCTTAATCAACGCGAAGCCAAGAAGTTTAGATTGAAGATGAGTAAGGAGAACATACCTACGAAAAAGGGCGTCGGCGGCCACATTCTCCTTACCTTTCTTGTGCACAACGACGTAGGGGAACATCTGTAACACCCCGTAATTTTTAAGGGTATTTTTAAGCTTTACTCGTATGAGTTATTGTTGCAAAATAATTGTATGAGATATCGTTGCAAAATATTTATATAAGATATTCGTGTAGGATAATTGTGGACTCTCAGGCGGCACCAGTACCGGCACCGGCATCATGTAAGATGGTTGGGTGGCTTGGTAGCTGTGTTAGTTGGCCTGGGGAGTGTCACAAATATATACAGGATAATTATATAAAGGATTTGTGCAAGATATTTATATAAGATATTTGTGCACGGTATTTATATAAGATATTTGTGCACGGTAATTGTGCGAGGTAATTGCTTGAGATGTTTGTGCTAGATGATGCACGAATATATTTAACCCGGAGTTAAGAAAATTAACCCAAGTTGAGTTTGGATAAGTATTAATGAAGTCGGCCAGAAACCGCGATCAACCGCGATTGACCGCGATCAACCGCGACTCACCGCGATCGGCCGCGATCGCGGTAATGCCTTTTTCAGAGGCGGTCGTCTTCCTCGAAGGCGGTTACTGTAGCTTTGTCCTCTGTTTTGGCTCGGTTGGGATATTTTTGGGCAGGCCAAGTGGCCCTTCGCCTTTGTCCCCTTGTCCCCTTGGAGGTGTTGGAATTGGGCTATAAAAAGGAGGTGAAGACCGGAGCTCTCTAACTCTTCTTCTTCTCTTCTTCTTCTCTTCTTCTTCTATCTTCTCCTTTGTTCTTCCCTGTCTCGCCATTGATGCACGAGCTCTGAGCTCGATTTTGGGCTTGAATCGAGAAGGTTCGTGGATTGGAGAAGGTTGCCAAGGTGTTAGGTGAAGCTTAGAGGTGCTTTGTGATCAATTTGAATGCAAGACGAAGCTTGAATCGATCGGGTAAATTCCCTCCCCGCCATGGAAGCTGTCGAAGCTTGCCACAGTTGATGAACCGCGACCGATCGCGACCTGCCGCGATCGCGGTATATGTGTGTCTGAGTTGTGTTTTTGTGGTTTGGCTTTGTTTGAGCTCGTCTATTCCAGACAAGTGGTTTTTAATTAATTTGAGATAATTGAAATTTGATATTATATTAGGTTGTATTTCTGCTAGAATCAACGCTAATATAAAAGATATACTGTAATCATGTGACTTGAGATTGTGATGTGATTTGTGATATGTGGAACTGTTTGTGATGTGTTTGTGTGAATTGTATGCCATGAGCCTTTGCTTAGTCTATTTATTAGACTAACGCTTGTATTTTATTTATTGGTAACGTCATGGGGGTGTCGTCCGTCCGTTTCGGCACATGCAGATATGTTGCTGTTCAGAGAAGGCTAGAGCGACTATGAATATGAACGGTGTTTTGTTTTCGACAAGTTGTTTTGTCGCTTTGTATTTAAAAGATTTCCGCTGTGCTATTTTGTATTTTGTTTATAAGTCTTCCGTTGTAAATTCTGATTTTGTATTTCTGATTAATTGGGTCATTTTTGGAATCGTGTAATTCCGCGACCATGTGGTTTAATAAAAGTTATGATTTTAGTATTGTAACTCTGTTTTAAGTCAGTTATGACATCGGAAAAGCCTGGGGTGACTTCGGGGTTTACGCCCGGGGTCATCGGCAGTAGCGCTTCCAAATGGGGTTAAATTTGGGGGTGTTACAGAAATGGTATCAGAGCCGAACGTTTTTAAAACGGGTGTGGGATTTAATGAACCATTTACTCGTTTTGTTTGAAAATATTTTCGAACGGTTTTTGTGAACTCACCGGCGGCACCAGTACCGGCACCGGCATCATGTAAGATGGCTGGGTGGCTTGGTGGCTGGGGTAGCTAGGCTTGGGGGTGTTACATACCGGTTTGAAATATTTTCATTCGTTGGAATATTTTCACTTGTTTGAAATATTTGCGAAGGCTCGAAATTTTCAAAAGTGAAAAAGTTACACCGTTCATAGTCGTGCCTCTTCTCTTGAGACTGTTAAGATGAATCTCTAGTGAGACTTGAGTTTGAGGAAATAGGAGTTATGCTTTGAGGTTATAAGACTTGTGGTATCACTCTTTTTGAGGAAATAGGAGTAGTATCATTTGTGATTCGTTTCGAGGAAAGTAGGAATGAGATATTGTGATTATGTTTGGAGAAAATTTAAGGAATCTTAAAGGATTTAAGTTAGAGATTGTTTAAAGGAAGGTGTTGAGTTATTCTTAAAGGATTTAAGTTAGAGATGGCATAAGGCCGGTTATGATTAAGGATAATAAGGTTGTTGTTGAGGTAGGAATCCTCTTTGGCTTAGTGCAAGTTTCGGGGTCGAAACTTAAAATAAGGGGGTAGTAATGTAACACCCCGTAATTTTTAAGGGTATTTTTAAGCTTAACTCGTATGAGTTATTGTTGCAAAATAATTGTATGAGATATCGTTGCAAAATAATTATATAAGATATTATTGTAAAATATTTATATAAGATATTCGTGTAGGATAATTGTGGACTCTCAGGCGGCACCAGTACCGGCACCGGCATCATGTAAGATGGTTGGGTGGCTTGGTAGCTGTGTTAGTTGGCCTGGGGAGTGTCACAAATATATACAGGATAATTATATAAAGGATTTGTGCAAGATATTTATATAAGATATTTGTGCACGGTATTTATATAAGATATTTGTGCACGGTAATTGTGCGAGGTAATTGCTTGAGATGTTTGTGCTAGATGATGCACGAATATATTTAACCCGGAGTTAAGAAAATTAACCCAAGTTGAGTTTGGATAAGTATTAATGAAGTCGGCCAGAAACCGCGATCAACCGCGATTGACCGCGATCAACCGCGACTCACCGCGATCGGCCGCGATCGCGGTAATGCCTTTTTCAGAGGCGGTCGTCTTCCTCGAAGGCGGTTACTGTAGCTTTGTCCTCTGTTTTGGCTCGGTTGGGATATTTTTGGGCAGGCCAAGTGGCCCTTCGCCTTTGTCCCCTTGTCCCCTTGGAGGTGTTGGAATTGGGCTATAAAAAGGAGGTGAAGACCGGAGCTCTCTAACTCTTCTTCTTCTCTTCTTCTTCTCTTCTTCTTCTATCTTCTCCTTTGTTCTTCCCTGTCTCGCCATTGATGCACGAGCTCTGAGCTCGATTTTGGGCTTGAATCGAGAAGGTTCGTGGATTGGAGAAGGTTGCCAAGGTGTTAGGTGAAGCTTAGAGGTGCTTTGTGATCAATTTGAATGCAAGACGAAGCTTGAATCGATCGGGTAAATTCCCTCCCCGCCATGGAAGCTGTCGAAGCTTGCCACAGTTGATGAACCGCGACCGATCGCGACCTGCCGCGATCGCGGTATATGTGTGTCCGAGTTGTGTTTTTGTGGTTTGGCTTTGTTTGAGCTCGTCTATTCCAGGCACGTGGTTTTTAATTAATTTGAGATAATTGAAATTTGATATTATATTAGGTTGTATTTCTGCTAGAATCAACGCTAATATAAAAGATATACTGTAATCATGTGACTTGAGATTGTGATGTGATTTGTGATATGTGGAACTGTTTGTGATGTGTTTGTGTGAATTGTATGCCATGAGCCTTTGCTTAGTCTATTTATTAGACTAACGCTTGTATTTTATTTATTGGTAACGTCATGGGGGTGTCGTCCGTCCGTTTCGGCACATGCAGATATGTTGCTGTTCAGAGAAGGCTAGAGCGACTATGAATATGAACGGTGTTTTGTTTTCGACAAGTTGTTTTGTCGCTTTGTATTTAAAATATTTCCGCTGTGCTATTTTGTATTTTGTTTATAAGTCTTCCGTTGTAAATTCTGATTTTGTATTTCTGATTAATTGGGTCGTTTTTGGAATCGTGTAATTCCGCGACCATGTGGTTTAATAAAAGTTATGATTTTAGTATTGTAACTCTGTTTTAAGTCAGTTATGACATCGGAAAAGCCTGGGGTGACTTCGGGGTTTACGCCCGGGGTCATCGGCAGTAGCGCTTCCAAATGGGGTTAAATTTGGGGGTGTTACAACATCTCCTTGAATTCTACCCAACGAGCATGGCGGCGGCTGAGGTGGGCTTGGCTCTTGAGGTAGCTAATGGCCGTGTGGTCCAAGTGGATCACGAACTCACGTGGCCAGAGATAGTGTTGCCATGTTTTTAGCACGCGGACTAAAGCATAGAGCTCCTTGTCGTAGGTGGGGTAGTTCAAAGTTGCCCCTGTGAGCTTCTCATTGAAGAACGCGAAGGGCTTCTTTTCCTGGTGTAGGACTCCACTAATGCCCACAGTCACATTCAATTTCAAAGTGCTTGTTGAAGTCTGGTAGTTGGAGCAGTGGCGCATTGCACAAGGCTTCTTTTAACGCGTGTGCGTGGTGATCCTTCCAATTCACCGCGGCGCCTTTTTTTTGTGAGCTCATGGAGAGGCGCGGCTATGGAGATGAAGTCGCGAACAAATCTCCCGTAGAATCTCGCCAAGCCAAGGAAGCTTCTAACCATTGTAGGAGTGGTAGGTGTGGGCCAATCTCGGATGGCCTTCACCTTGTCTTCATCCACGCATAGCCCATCTTTGGAGACCACGTAGCCCAGAAAGTTGGTGGTGTCTGATGCGAAATGACACTTGCCAAGGTTGGCATACAAGGTCTCGCGTCACAAGCACTCTAACACAAGCCTAAGGTGCTCTACATGTTCATCTAGACTATGCGAATACACCAAAATGTCATCAAAGCAGACTACAACAAATTTGCCCAGAAATTCCCTCAAAACATGGTTCATGAGTAGCATGAACGTGCTTGGCGCGTTAGTGAGACCAAATGGCATGACTAGCCATTCATAAAGGCCATATTTGGTCTTGAACGCGGTCTTCCATTCATCACATTCCTTCATGCGAATCTGGTGATAGCCGCTCTTCAAGTCAATTTTGGTGAAGTGGATCGCGCCGTGGAGCTCATCGAGCATGTCGTCGAGGCGCGGGATTGGATGCATGTACTTCACCGTAATTTGATTGATGGCGCGGCAGTCGACACACATGCGCCAAGAGCCATCTTTTTTTGGCACAAGGATCATTGGGACCGCGCAAGGGCTTAAAGATTCCCTTACGTAGCCGCGATGCAGAAGTTCTTACACCTGGCGCTGCAACTCCTTCGTTTCCTCTGGTCCAGCGCGATAGGCAGTGCGGTTTGGCAGAGAGGCACCAGGCACCAAATCAATTTGGTGCTCAATGCCTCGTAATGGGGGAAGGCCTTGCGGAAGTTCCTCTGGGAAGATGTCTTTGAACTCATCGAGCAACTGGGTGATTGCGCTCGACAAAGCGTCGTTGATGTAGTTCTCCGACATGCATGGCGTTGGCACCAATAGGAAACATGGCACCTTGCCGCTTAAGGTGGCAGTGAGGTCGCTTGGCCGCACAAGAAGCAATCTGTGCTCACAAGTGCCTTTCAACGCGGCGCTTGTAGGCGCGGTCTTTGGACCTTCCTTGCAACGCGTTCGATCATTAGGCGCATTGTCGCTGGAAGCAACTTCGTGCCCTGTGGAAGAACGCGAGCTCTTGGTACTTGGGTCTGGAGTGGCGGAAGAATCTCCAGTATCTTGTGTGGAATGCATCGTCTTTGATGCGGTCTTTGCTGCTTCCATAGCCTTTTGTCTATCACGCTCAACCTGATCCTGTAAAATCTCATGGGGAGACATGGGTAAGAGCGTGACGCGTTTCCCGTGGTAAGTAAACACATATGTGTTTAAATAGCCATCGTGAAGAACGCGCCTGTCTAATTGTCATGGGTGCCCCAACAAAAGAGGTATAGCGTCCATTGCAATGACATCACAAAGGACTGAATCTGAATATTGGCCAATGGAAAAAGAAATAAGGCATTGTCGAGTTATAGTGTTACCAGAACTCGAAGAAATCCACTGTAGGCCATATGGTTATGGGTGAGGTGTGGTTGGCAGGTTGAAATGGTTGACCACCTTTTCATTCATTATATTGCAACAATTGCCTCCATCGATGATGACACTCAAGGATGTTGTCTTGACTTTGCAATGCGTGTGGAAGAGGTTCTCGCGTTGGTCGACAAGAGTGGCCTCCTTGACAGTGAGAGTACGGCGTGTGATAAGGCTCAAAGGTGTGCCATCATGTAGCGCGGCGGCTTCACAAGTGTAAGTCTCCTTGTTGTCATGTTCGAATCCTTCCTCGATGGTCTCAAGGGCCGTGTCCTCCTCCTCATAAGATTCATATCCCACGGCGATGCTGGAGAAGATGACTTTCTTGTTGTTTGGGCAATCTCTCTTGTAGTGCCCTCGTCTTCCACACTTGAAACACTCCAAGTCACGCGCGCGCTCAGGAGCTGGTGATGAGCCCTTTGTAGGCGTCGTACGAGGATCATTGGTGGTAGATGTCACGGTCTTTCCCTATCGTCCTTGATTTGATGCGGTGGTTCCTGTGGGTGGACCGCACACATTAGTAGTAGGGGATTGACTAGAGTTAGAATCATACCTTCGTTGACCTGGGGTTTGCCAAGAGGATTGCCGCCTTGCCGACGACGCGATTGTTGGTTGTGTATTTGCATCGCGGTGTGAGTCAAGGTATTGAGATCCTTGATCGGCAAAATCTCGAGTTGGTCACGGATTGACACATTCAAGCCACTAGGAAACTTTGTCTGCAGTGTGGATGGGGCGACACTGATGCTGGCCTTGTAGTACATGTCTTCCAACTGAGAGAAGAACTCCAGAGGCGTTTTGGACCCTTGTCGCGCCATTGCGATCTCCATTCGCATCTGATTTCTATAGTCCGCTGGCACATACTTCTGTGTCATGACATAGACAAGCTGGTGCCACTCCGTGATGAGAGCAAGGTGTCGACGAATGCGGTCGTCCACGAACCTGTGGTACCAAACGCGTGCAGCGCCTCGGAAGTGTAGCATTGCCGCGTCAACATGCTCTTCTGTGGGGACACGGCAATATCGCAAAGTATACTATGTAGTCTGCACCCACTCAAGAAACACAGCCGTATCATATTCGCCAAAGAAATGCTCAATTTTAACTTTTACCTCGTGGCGGCTAAGCCTTGGTGTGTGTTGAGCAGGCTGTGGCGGATAAGCGCGTTATGCAGCTTCTTGAGCACGATGATGAGAACGGAGAGCTTGGTGAGCCTGGATATCTTCAGCGACGAAGTCTCTAGGTGGCGCGTTGTACTCAGCGCGTCCTTGTCGTCTTCGTGGAACACGGGCATCGTGTTGGCGATGAAAGTCACACGCCATGTCCTCGTGGTGTTGTCCACGAGTGTCACGCCTATTGTCGCTGGGAACGCGATGCTGTGGTCCTACTGTCTGGAGTGGAGGCGGAATCCAATCCGCGGGCCTATCTTGGAGTTCAATGGGATCACAAAGGGGAGGATGGAAGGAGCCTGGATTGATCATCCACGCGTCCTCCAGCTCCTTGTCGTCAAACTCATTGAAGTCATCATGGATAGTCGGCGTCGTCGATCCATAGCCATCGGAGCCATAACGCGGTATGCGCGCGCTTTGATGGATAAGGTGGTCGTTGAGGTCGAATGGCACTGGAGTGGGATCATGGCGACCCTGACGCGGCTCAATGTCTATGGCGCGATAGGATCGACGCGGCAAACCTGAGTCGCGTTCATCTCATCATGCGCGGCCGGAAAAAGGCATTGAAGCAGCCTCGCGGTGGCATCTTGTTCCTCTGGCTTCATACATGTCATGTGAGTCAAAGGGTTCAGAGTACTCACCATGTGAATCATTGTCGCGGTCGGAGCCGCTGTCGTAGCCGACTGGGGTTGCTCGTGGTGCGTAGCGTTCGCAATGCGACACATACCCTTGGCGACTCTCTATGACTGATTGAATCCGTTGAAGGCGTGGTTGCAAGTTTAAGGTTGAGGGCATCAACCCTTTTCCTTTGTCTACGCATTGACTTGGCCCGACTTCTGTTGGACGCGGCACGGTCAGGGTGTCCATAGGGATCATCATAGTCTGTGTAGGAAGCACCGGCGCAGCGCATTGCGTGGCCTGCAGTTGAGCAACTTGGCGCCAAACCTCTTGTATCTCGCGTTGTTCTGCGGAGAGCTCCAGAATGGGATCTTCATTGTGTTGGTCTTGTTGTGGAACCAAGGATGGATTTGGCGCGTTCTCGTTGGCACCATTGCCGTCTCCATTGGGATGAGTAGGAGTGATCATGCTTCCTATATCAACGTGACCAGACATCCAAGTAAAAATGAACAAAAGACAAGACAACCAATAATCAAGCAATCACTGAACAAGAGACAAGTGTTCATGTAGGAGGGCTAGGACTTTAGGCCGTGAGGGCGGCTAAGGCAAACACAAAAGAAGTGTGATATGCAAGCACAAAACCAAACGAAACCAATTGATTAAAGTCTTAACATGTTACGTAAACACACAAACACACAAGAACCAACCTTCAAGGTGTTAACCTAGACGGTGGAGGGGTAAAGAGATGAGCCTAGCCGTTGGTGGAAGAAGGTTGCCTTATTTTGGCTTTCCTTCTTTTTTTAAAATTAAGTCGAGTCTCTTTTTTTTTTTAATTCGACTTTAACTTTTGAATTTTGAAATTCAAATCCGAGATCTTGTCTTTGACTTTTGATTGATTCGGATAAGATTGTAACAAACAAATCAAAAATAAACGGCTAAGTAACAATAAGGAAAGAAATCACGAAAATTGTGTGATAGGAGAGAGAATAATATTTTAGATTTGTAACGGTCAATCAACAAGAAGATATGGCATTTATGGCATGCGAAATTCACGCGATTAATTAAGGAAATTAAGCAAAAAATTTCGGAAGATTTATTGCAAACAAATCACACAAATTTCGCGAGGGAAGTAGTCACGGATTCGGTCAAGGGCTTGCCTTGTGTAACCGATGGACATGCAAGAAAGCAAAGAATATTTTTTTTGTGACAATAGCGGAAGCAAGATGATGGAGAAGAAGAAATTGTGAACAAATGAACTTGACAAGCGACTTACAAGATCAAAGGCTCTGATGCCAGTTGATGTGTTCCTGCTTACGAATGCCGGTTCGAGATCTTAGTAGTGAGTCGCGCGTGTCGAATCCAAGGAGGAGTGGGTGGAACGCGGTGTTGTCTCTCGCGCGAGTAAGCGAGCGAAGCCGTAGCATCGGCAGCGGAGGGGATAGACTCGAGGAGCTCAAATAGTTGGCCGTAACGTCGGCTGCGGAGGAATGGGGATGAGAAGTAAGAATCGGGGTGACGCCGATCTAAGAGATTGGAGGCAACGACTCTCGACAAATGATCTTAGATTAAAATGAAGCGTGACCTAATACAGAAGGCCGAGATGGCCTTTTATAAGAGTTGGTGGGACTCAGATGGGCTGAGTCTCACTTAATGGGCTAGCCCACGCGACACGCGTGGAGCACACACCCCAAAGAAAATACTAAAAATAATAATGTATTAAAAATAACGAAAGTATCAAAGATCGCGGTCAATGATGGTGGAGAGGATCTGGAAAGAGAACGCGATCTATGGACTTGACTGGAGGCGCTTGAGGGAGAACGCAGTCTCTTGCGTTCCTTGGCTAGCGACGACGTGCACAATATGATTGTGTCGCGTTGGCAGAGTCTTTGGAACGCGATCTGGTGATAGGGCCTTGTGAGCGAATGCTCATGGCTTCCTCTTCCTCAGTTGCAGTAATGTTGGGTAGGAGCATCAAGGCATAGCTCCAGTTGTCGACTAAACAACCGCCAGATCTGGAGTGAAGGATGCATGATGAGATTAGGGGGCCACGTACCGAGCTGAAGGAGTAGGAAATCGGTGCAACACCACCAACTCCCTCCCAGATCGTCCCAAGAAACCCGGTGAGACCAAATCTTCCACTGTAACATCGCTTCGTCTTTGGCTACAGCAGTCAAAGTGTTGAGGAGACAAGGGGATTTGGAGATCAGTAGCAGAGACACCCCAAAGAGAAAAAATTTCCACGGGATCCACCATTCCAGGGGACAGATGTCAATATCGGCGTAAGATGACGGAGATTTGGAGCTCGCAAGATGAAGCATAGTGGGATCTTGCTCAATCTTGCAAACAAACTGAGCATGATAGAGCCATGGTTGAGATCTAGTGGGTGGCGACGCATATTGATTTAGGGTTTGGGGTACAGGAAAAGGAGCAGCCTCGAGAGCGTTTTCAGGAGCGGCATCTTTTTTTTTTTATTTGACCCCTTCCTAATATACTATACAAATCAATTACACAATTTCTAATTTAGATAGATCATTCACACAATTCATAATTTACATAAAAATGAATCGCGTTTTTCCATAAATACATACAAATGAATAATGTTCTTTTGTAAATCTTGTAACACCCCCATTTTTCCCTTAATAAAAATATCATGGAAAGGGTATTACCGCCAGTGACCTCGGATTCCACACCCAAAGTCACCCCAGGCTTAACCAATTTATATAAATCATAACAACATTTTATACCAAATACCATAACTTCTGATTTAAAGGAAATGATCCGGAATTACATCCATGGTTCAAAACATATAACAAAGTATATTACATCGGAAGTCTTAATACATAGTTTAAACATAAGGGTCTTGATCAAGAAGATCACCCGCCAGGAAATCGCAACCTAATAAAAACTCTTCAAAAAAAGAACGTACTCTGATCAAAGTCAAGACGAGTCTTCCTAACTGCATTATTACCTAGCTGCACTACTCGCCCAAGGTATATTAATTATGTGCACCAACGGCACTTATCTTATTTTAATTCCAAAAATGCACAATTACGTTACAAGCTTTTATGATCATCTCGTCCCGACACGAGAGATCTATTTTGGGAACAACTCCCGAGTTTTGTGCCACTGGCTAAGTGCGCACCACCTCTATACGTCGGGTATAGAGGTTAGTCATGACTACAATAAGGTATTAGGGGTTTTGTCTCCCTCTCTACCATAGTTATAAAGAAACGACTGGACCTTTCAGAGTCCCAGTGTTCCTACGAATACTCGTGCTAACTAAACAGTCCAACACAGTAATAAATTCACAATAAAGCCATCGCGGTCAAACACAGATAAAAATAGCGTTGTTCTAACAATATACAACCTATTATAATATCTGATAATAATCATATAAACATATATCTATAATAGCGTTGTCCTAACAATATACAACCTATTATAATATTTCTTTTAAAATCACATGCAATCTTTTAAAACTGTTCTAGACAAAAACAACAATTCATCCCAAATCAATTAACAATTAAACAATTGATAATCAATATGAATATGGAATGATAAGCAAGAGCGAACCGCCACTTGCCTTAGATTTAGACGAAGCTCTACAAAGCTTGAGAAGACTGGTTTTCGGTCCCGAAACGAGGAAGAACGCGAGTTAATTCCTATGGAAACGACCCAAACGAAACCCAAAGTTAGATTCGACAATTAAAAGTATGAATCTAAGGAAAAACGAAGGAAATTGAAGGAACAAAAGTCCCAAACGAGATCACAAAGCCCAAGCCAAACCACACTCGCCCGGGCTCACCGCGGGTGCGGTGGACCCATGACCGCGGGTGCGGCAAGGCGACAGGGCGAGAACTTCGACGATGACTCACCGTAGAAGACGACGATGGGGGCTCGACTTGTGGTGGCTCCGACCTCCAACACCTTGGACTACTAACCACCACCTTGAGGGGCACCTCCACCACCAAGAGCAGCTCCGGCAACACCTTGAAGAACTCCGGCGAACTTGTGAACTCCGACGATAATGGAGCTTTGAGAGGAAGAGAAATTTTGAGGTAGAAAGAGTGATGAACTTGGGCTGATTTCCTCCTCCATCTTCCTCCTTAAATAGGCCACCAAGGAGCTCAGATGGCCGCCACCTCACCCGCCACGAAGCAGCTCCGACCAAGCCACGTAGCCCGACGAAATCCAGCGGGTCAAAACGCCATCATCACGCCGCGGGGTGCGGCAGGGTGCGGCAACAGTGCGGTGAAACCCTTGTCGGCCACACTGAAACCCACGTTCACCGCGGGGTGCGGTGGGTGTTGCCGCGGGTGCGGCCAAGGCATATTTTTGTGTCTTATGCCCATCTTTGACCGGGAGAATTATGGGTGTGATTTTAACCCCGGGTTAAATATATTCGTACCCGAACATAAATTCTAAATCCCAAAAATACATCGAATGTATTTTATTCCACTCAGGAAATTATTACGGAGACAAAGAAATTAGCAGAAGATCTAAACCTCTCTGGAAATAATTCGACTATCATACGAGTGTTTGGAAACTTACCAATTTACTCTTTATTAAAAAAAATGAGGGTTATTACATCACCTCCCCCTAACAAAAAGTTTCGACCCAGAAACTTGGCCGAATAAACCGAAGAAAAACGAGGTGTTACAACATAACCTCCAAAAGTTTTCAACCCCTAAACTAGGCCGAAAAGAGCTCGGGAAAACGTCTAAGCATATCCGCTTCCGTTTCCCAGGTCTCCCAAGTAACTTCCTCAGTTCCTGACTTAGACCACAATATCCGTACCAACGGTACTATCTTGTTGCGTAACTGCTTCTCACGGCGTTCGAGAACACACACCGGTATCTCCTCATAGGTACCATTTGTCTGAATCTCAATGTCGTCATAACTTAGCACATGAGACTCATCTGGTACGTACTTTCTTAACAAAGATACATGAAACACGTTATGCACTGGATGTGCTGATGGCGGTAATGCCAAACGATACGCTAGAGATCCCACTCTATCAAGGATCTCAAATGGTCCCACGTAGCGAGGGTTAAGCTTCCCATGCTTACCAAATCTGAATACACCTTTGGATGGCGACACTCTGACAAACACTTTGTCACCAACGTCGAACTCAACATTTCTACGCTTCAGGTCTGCATAAGACTTTTGTCGACTCTGAGCGGTCAGCATTCTCTGTCTTATCAAAGCAGTATTTGAGGCAGTCCTTTCATATAATTCCGGTCCGAGCAGAATCTTGTCGGCATTCTCATCCCAACAAATCGGAGATCTGCACCTTCGACCGTATAGAGCCTCGAATGGAGCCATCTTGATGGTAGCATGCCAACTATTATTGTATGTGAACTCAATCAGACTCAGACTGTTCTCCCAGCTAGTCGGACGATCGAGTGTACAACCTCTTAGCATATCCTCTAAAGTTTGGATGGTCCTCTCCGACTGTCCATCCGTCTGTGGATGAAACGCAGTACTGAACCTCAATTCGGTTCCCATGGCTTTATGGAGTTCTTTCCAAAATCTTGACATAAATCGGCCATCACGATCCGATACAATGGTCTTTGGATTACCATGCAAATGGACAATCTCGTGTAAAAATACCTCTGATAGCTTCTGGGTTCCCCATGTTGACTTGATAGCCACGAAGTGAGCACTCTTTGTGAGTCTGACAATGATTACCCAAATAGCATCCTTTTGATTCTGAGTCTTTGGCAGCCTTGTGACAAAATCCATAGCAATATCTTCCCATTTCCATTCTGACACTGGAAGAGGTAGTAACTCATCACCTGGTCTGCGATGTTCTATCTTGACCTTCTGACAAGTCAAACACTTTGCCACAAACTCTGCTACATCTCATTTCATGTTGGGCCACCAAAACTTCTTCCTGAGGTCCTTGTACATCTTGATAGAGCCTGGATGTACAGAATAAGCTGACGAATGGGCCTCCTTCATTACAAATTGCCGAAGACCATCAACGTCAGGCACGCAAATCCGGTCTTGGAACCAGAGTGATCCATCTTCCTGAATTACGAAACCGGGAGCTTTCCCATCCATCACTTCACTGCTTAGCTTCACAATGACTACATCATCTACATGTCTCCCCCTGATTTGATCAAGTAGGGTGGTCTGAATCTCCAGCATACTTAGATATCCTCTACGTTGATCGTACAAAACTTCGATCTCACACAACCCTTGGTTCAACTTAGTCTGAGCAGTGAGTAAATCCACTACAGTCTCGTGCGGTGTCTTTCGGCTCAATGCATCGGCTACTACATTAGCCTTGCCCGGATGATACAGCAATTCGATGTCGTAGTCTTTGAGTAGCTCTAACCAACGACGTTGTCTCATATTCAACTCCTTCTGAGTGAATATATATTTGAGACTCTTGTGATCGGTGAAGACTTGACACCTTACACCATAGAGATAGTGTCTCCAAATCTTCAGCGCAAACACTACAGCTGCTAGTTCCAGATCATGCGTCGGATAGTTTGCCTCATAAGTCTTCAACTGTCGGGATGCGTATGCAATAACTTTGCCTTTCTGCATCAGCACACATCCCAAACCACTCTTTGAAGCATCACTATAGACTACATAACCATCATTCCCTTCTGGTAGTGCTAACACTGGTACAGAGGTCAGACATTGTTTCAATTTCTGAAAACTGGCCTCGCACTTGTCATCCCAGACAAACTTCTTATGGACTTTGCGGAGTAGACCGGTCATGGGTAGAGCGATCTTAGAGAATCCTTCTACGAACAGTCTATAATAACCAGCGAGTCCTAGAAAACTACGCACCTCCTTCACACTCTGAGGCCGCTTCCAATTGGCTACCGCTTCAATCTTCTGGGGATCAACCATAACCTCATTTTCATTAATCACATGGCCTAAGAAAGCCACTTCCTTGATCCAAAAATCACACTTAGACAACTTTGCATATAACTGATTTTGTCTAAGAATTGATAAAGTGATCCGAAGATGTTCTTCGTGAGCCTCCTCACTCGGGGAATAAATCAAAATATCGTTGATGAAGACCACTATGAACTTATCCAAGTATTGGTGGAAACATCGATGCATCAAATCCGTGAAGACTGCTGGAGCATTAGTAGGTCCAAATGGCATAACCACGAACTCATAGTGACCATATCTTGATCGGAACGCAGTCCTCGGAATATCCTCCTCTCGAATCCTGAGTTGATGGTAACCAGACCTCAGATCGATTTTGGAAAAGACTTTGGTTCCATGCAGTTGATCCAACAGATCATCTATCCTTGGCAACGTATACTTATTCTTGATCGTGACCTTGTTCAACTCACGATAGTCGATACAAAGTCGGAACGATCCGTCCTTCTTCTTGACGAACAAGACAGGAGCACCCCAAGGCGATGCACTCGGCCTTATATAACCCTTCTCAAGAAGATCTTCAAGTTGTTTCTTCAACTCTTGCATCTCAGGAGGAGCCATCCGGTACGGTGCCTTAGAGATTGGCGCGGTACCAGGCTCGAGATCAATGGTAAACTCTACGTCACGATGTGGGGGTAAACCAGGAATTTCCTCCGGAAAGACATCCGAAAATTCACAAACCACCGAAATATCAGGAATTAAAGGTTCATCTTTCTTGGACCCGTCCAGATAGCAAAGGTACCCGACACAACCTTGTCGAAGTAGCTTGAACGCAACCATCGCATTGATAAGCTTGCCGTTATCAGCATCATTCTAATCCTTAAACTTGCATACATACTGACCCCCAGATGACACTGTTACAGTCCTTGAGCTGAAATCGATTACCGCCCCATGACGTGTCAGCCAATTCATACCGAGAATAATGTCGTATGGAGCCATGTCTATACAAATCAAATCTGCTTCGAACTTCTTACCCTGGATAGTAATAGGAAATTCTGACAAACGCTTGGTGCCCACTAAATGTTCACCATTAGGAAGATTCACAACGAAAGGCTCACAAACCTCGTTGCATACTAATCCTAACTTCTTGACACAACTTTCCGAAATAAAGGAATGGGTAGCACCCGAATCAAATAACATACATACTGAAGTAGAATGAAGGTATAGAGTACCTTGAGCAATTAGAGCGTTAGGTCCATCAGCCTCACGCATCTCGTACAAGCGTTGACCCTGACCTCCAGAAGCAGCTGGGGCTTTCCCCTTGTTCTGTGCAGTAGTCTGCGTTGAAGGACTAGGAGCCTCCATTGGTTTAAACCTGGGTCGATTGTTCTGATCTACTGACCCTTGCTGCGTCTCAGCTCTTTTCTGCTTTTGATGTGGGCAGAATTTCTGCAAATGTCCCACCTTTTCGCAGCCAAAACATGTCTTCATCTCCTTCTGACACTCATTGCTCTTGTGTCCATACACACCACAGTTGTAACACTGAATAGGACTCTTGCCTTGACCTGATTGGCGTGTAGACCCTCCATGAGTCATATCTGTTTTTGCCTTGCCAGACTTGGCAAAGTTAGATGGTGGCGCCGGACACTTAAATCCACTCGTTTGAGATTGATTCTGCATTGACCTTTGGCGATTGCGTTTCTTTGTCGACTCCTCCAGAGTTACTTCCAACTTGTATGCAGCGTCCACGTATTGCTCCAAAGTAGAGCATGTGTGGTGCACCATCAATGGCTTGATATCTGGGCTCATTCACTCGTGGAAATACCAGATTTTATGTGTTTCACTGGATACCTCCGGTCCAGCATACTGTATCAGATGATTGAATTTGGTTGCCAACTCGGTCACTTTCAAACCCTCCGTTTTTAGGTAGAGAAATTCCTTATGTTTCTCCTCCCTCAAAGCTCGGGAAAAGAAATGATCAGTCATTTTGGCTTTAAACATGCCCCAATTCAAACCTGGGTGATCGGCTAAACCAGTACCTTCCCACCATTGACTTGCTACTTCTTTTAGTTGAAGAGATGCAATGTGCACTTTCTCTGTTTCCGTGCATTCCACATTACGGAACAATCGCTCCATGTGTGAGAACCAATAAGCTACTTTGACTGGCTCCCCTTTTCCGTCATAGCAGTCGGGCCTCATAGAACTTATGGCCTTTAGTGCTCGGTCATAGTTACCTCTATTCCTAACCATTTCCTCTTGAGGGATGTTAACAGCTGGCTCCTCATGTCTAGGAACCGTTGGGGGATCTGGCACAGCATGTGCCTGAGACGCAACTGGTCTCATGATGTCAGTGAAAGCTTGCATAACTATTCCCCGAATTGCCTCCACTGTTGTGGCATCAAATACCATTGGAGTGTTAACCGGGGCTTGGCTCATGCCTGCTAGATTGTTGTTAGATTCAGACTCGTGTTCATCCACGGCATTTGTAGTAATCCTTGCATTTGGTCTGGGGTCATTGCTTGGCCCAACACCAGTACGAGTTCCTTGTGTTCACCATCTGTTTACCAATCAATTTCCAAGTGTTTTATAACGTTAATATCATTCTCAATATATTTTCATGTCATAAAAACAATCAACTTGGAATAGATCGAACTTGATAATTTTCATTGATAAACTTTCAAACTGAGTTACAAGTTCAACAAAAGGGATCTCCAGAGCGTTGAGACAAAATGGCTCGGAGACTTATAGTTTCCTTAGTAATGCAAACTAAATGAAAGAAGGAAAACTACTAGACAGTACTGGCCTAATCAAAGCGCCTAAAACATCTCTTGTACTCGTCACTCCTCATACATTGCTTCTTCGAACGGGATTTATCATCGGAGTCTGGTGGAGGACTCCTTACCCTGCTCGGTCCTGATCTGGCCTGTTGAGTCGGGGTTATAACTAAGGTACCCATCGACTCCCATGGCCTCACCCTTCTACGGGTACACTCAATTGCCTCGTCCATATAGCGGTGTTCAGCAGGGGAAAACATCTCACTTTGACTAAGTGCCTCTTGTGAGTCAGGACTCGACATTAGCCCTCTTTGAGCAGGAGTCGGCTGTGAGTCCTCGGATGGATTCTGTGGAACACTTCCTCTGATGCCATACTCGACATAGAGGGCTTTCCATTCGGCCTCAGTCAATGGCGGATACTCTGGCTCAGGCGGCAACTCCGGACTTGGATACATAAATTCCATTCTCGGTTCCTCGTTGCCCACCGATAAGCGTTCCCCGTCTTCCAACTTGTGGCCTTGTCCCTCGAGGTCTTCCTCGGGGTCCTCCTCTTCTGTATCTTCTTCGGAATCCATCTCAAGAATTTCTTCCTCTTCTTCTTCAAGATCTTCACCTTCATCATCTTCAGGGATCATCTCAATCATGTAATCGTCATTGTAGAATCCCCTAGCAAACCTTGAAAATTCTTCTTCTTCCTCCAAGTCTTCCCTTGGTTGTTCTGTAGATTCCACTACAGGGTTCACAGCATTGTCGGATACAAGTACGACGGACTCAGGAAGTACGTGCTTCTCATCCTCAGGGGGTTCACTGGGTCCTCCCACCTCAAAACATCGAGGTGGAACTGGAGAGTCAGGCCTATCTGGAGATGATGGAGCCATCTCGGCCTCTCCCAAATCTCTTCGAAGAGAAAACATGTACCCATTACCTATGGGGTAATAAGGAAAAAATTAGTCTTTATAAATATAGAAGTAAAACTCCCATATCAGACTAAAGGGAAGGCACGACTATGGACGGTAAGTTTCAAATTATTTTCATTTTTAAAAATTCAGAGGGTGGAGCCATCAGATTCTTGTTTTCGAAGGCTCTGAAAACATTTCTTAATTTCAAACAGGTAATCATTTCTTAAAAAGAATACCCAATTTTTAAAACTTTCAGCTCTGAAACCAGATCTGTAACACCCCCATTTTTCCCTTAATAAAAATATACTAGAAAAGGTATTACCGCCAGTGACCTCGGATTCCACACCCGAAGTCACCCCAGGCTTAACCAATTTATATAAATCATAACAACATTTTATACGAAATACCATAACTTCTGATTTAAAGGAAATGATCCGGAATTACATCCATGGTTCAAAACATATAACAAAGTATATTACAACAGAAGTCTTAATACATAGTTTAAACATAAGGGTCTTGATCAAGAAGATCATTGTTGGGCCTGGCATCCCCGGAGAAGACGAGTCGGGAGAATCGAGCCCAAGCCCACTGCAGATCGGAAGAACAAAGGAAAAGCCCAGAGGAGGCGACGAGACTTCACTGGTCGAATGCCCTCCGACAGGATCGCGAGAATCTCGCCATGCATTAAATGACCAGATCACGCAACGGCCACGACATTTAAGCCACCGTAATTACAGAGATTTAATGGCATAATCTTCACCATTACTCCCAGCATTGAAGATAAAATATATGGCAAAAAATATAACGGTAACAAAGAAAGAGGACTTACCATTTTTGGACGACGAGGAAGATAAGGCGAGAGGACACACAATTACGCTGAGGACACAAGCATTCTGGCTCACAAACGGATCAGAACAACACTTACGCTCCCCGCCTAGCTCTCTAGCAATCATCTGCGCTTACTCTCCACCGGTCGCCACCTAAAAGTCATCGGTCGAGTCCTACACGACCACTCGGTCTAAACTACGATAAGTTGTATCTCGATTCGATCCGATCAGTACATTATCTAATAAAATCATCTCGCTATTCTACATTTACTCTTTGCTTGTCAATTATCTGCTGGGTTCGGATTGTTTTCTATCACCAGATCGACTAGTTATCCCGTCTAAGGCGATTTAGGTCGTCCGATCTTTTCGCCCCAAAACAATCACCCGCTAGGAAATCGCAACCTAATAAAAACTCTTCAAAAAAATCCCCAACAGCCTTCATAGTCGCTTCTAGCCTTCATGGACGTTTATCTGATGTGCCGTATGAGACAGGATGACACCAGCCAACATGCAGAGAACAATTTCCATTGGTTAGTCTAATGAAAGACTATGCAAGGGAGAATTAAATAGGTTCTAAGTAGTCGTATTAGGTTAGACTCATCGTTCATCGAATGAAAGCCGAAGACAATAGTCACCCACCATACTTCTACTAAAATAATATGTGAAGAGATAAGATCAAGAGAAGACTCCAACTGAATTGAGTCTTATGGGAAATTCCAAGAGAAAACTCCAATGAATTGAGTTTTATTGGAAAGCATGACAAGTGTCTGGAACAACCTCATCGCTTAACGCGAATCCAGATTGGAAAGAGAACGTGCTCTGATCAAAGTCAAGACGAGTCGTTCCTAACTGCATTATTACCTAGCTGTACTACTCGCCCAAGGTATATTGATTATGTGCACCAACGGCACTTATCTTATTTTAATTCCAAAAATGCACAATTACGTTACAAGCTTTTATGATCATCTCGTCCCGATACGAGAGATCTGTTTTGGGAACAACTCTCGAGTTTTATGCCACTGGCTAAGTGCGCACCACCTCTATACGCCGGGTATAGAGGTTAGTCATGACTACAATAAGGTATTAGGGGTTTTGTCGCCCTCTCTACCATAGTTATAAAGAAACGACTGGACCTTTCAGAGTCCCAGTGTTCCTACGAATCCTCGTGCTAACTAAACAGTCCAACACAGTAATAAATTCACAATAAAGCCATCGCGGTCAAATACAGATAAAAATAGCGTTGTTCTAACAATATACAACCTATTATAATATCTGATAATAATCATATAAACATATATCTATAATAGCGTTGTCCTAACAATATACAACCTATTATAATATTTCTTTTAAAATCACATGCAATCTTTTAAAACTGTTCCAGACAAAAACAATAATTCATCCCAAATCAATTAACAATTAAACAATTGATAATCAATATGAATATGGAATGATAAGCAAGAGCGAACCGCCACTTGCCTTAGATTTAGACGAAGCTCTACGAAGCTTGAGACGACTGGTTTCCGGGCCCGAAACGAGGAAGAACGCGAGTTAATTCCTATGGAAACAACCCAAATGAAACCCAAAGTTAGATTCGACAATTAAAAGTACGAATCTAAGGAAAAACGAAGGAAATCGAAGGAACAAAAGTCCCAAACGAGATCACAAAGCCCAAGCCAAACCACACTCGCCCGGGCTCACCGCGGGTGCGGTGGACCCATGACCGCGGGTGCGGCAAGGCGACAGGGCGAGAACTTCGACGACGACTCACCGGAGAAGACGACGATGGGGGCTTGACTTGTGGTGGCTCCGACCTCCAACACCTTGGACTACTAACCACCACCTTGAGGGACACCTCCACCACCAAGAGCAGCTCCGGCAACACCTTGAAGAACTCCGGCGAACTTGTGAACTCCGGCGACAATGGAGCTTTGAGAGGAAGAGAGATTTTGAGGTAGAAAGAGTGATGAACTTGGGCTGATTTCCTCCTCCATCTTCCTCCTTAAATAGGCCACCAAGGAGCTCAGATGGCCGCCACCTCACCCGCCACGAAGCAGCTCCGACCAAGCCACGTAGCCCGGCGAAATCCAGCGGGTCAAAACGCCATCATCACGCCGCGGGGTGCGACAGGGTGTGGCTGTAACACCCCCAAAACTTAACCCTTTTGGAAAGGTATTACCGCCAGTGACCCCAGTGTTCCTTACCGAGATCACCCAAGGCTTTACCGTTTAAATACAATTTATGAAATACAAATGATACATAATGATCAAAGCATTCAATTCCAAAACATAACATTGTCAAGGAAACAAGAGTTACGGGATTACAACCCAATCCCAAATAGGCTAACACAGAGTTTAAACCAAATACAGCGGAAGTCTTATAAAGTAGGGTACAGCGGAAGTCTTATAAAATACATTACAACCAAAGTCATTGTCCAAAAGATCTCAACCTGATTAACGAAATAACTCAAACATTCAAAAACCACCGTCGAATCCATAGTCCTTCTATTTTTCTGAGCTACTTTCTATCTGATGTGCCGAATCGAACGGATGACACCAGCCCACATGCAAAGAACAAAGTTTGTGGGTTAGTCTACTTAAATAGACTAGCAAGGGTACAAAGCAGAATGGTTCGAAGCAGTCGTACTAGGTTAGACTCATCGCTTCTCGAATAACAACTGACGACGATAGTCAACCATCATACTCCTACTGGAATAAACAAGAGGTATGCACAAGAGAAGATTCTGGAAGACTGAATCTTCACAGAAATCGACTTGAAAGAAGACTCCAACGGAAATGAGTCTTTAAGGAATTATGACAAATCTGGAATGTTTACAGAATCATACAACAATGATTTAAAATTTGACTGAGATGCTTCGGTTCACGACCAACCTCACCGCATACAGCGAGTCCAGATTGGAAAGAGAACGTACTATGATCAAAGTCGAGATGAGTTTTCCTAGCTCACTATAACTTAGCTACACTACTCGCCGAAGGTTTATTAATTATGTGCGTCGAGTAGCACTTATCTGATTTATATTACAAACCACACATCACATTATTAGACTTTTACATGTGTACCCCACCATTGGGACGACACATCTTAGTATACGTTTCGTCGAGAGTGACGTACACCGGAAGGTTTGTGACACCAGCTAAGTGTCCTGTCTCTACACACTTGTGAAAGAGACCGATCATGATCTTAGAACAGTACCAGATGGAGACGAGCCACCCTGATACCAGATTATAAAGAAACGACCGGACGAAGTCCGAGTACATTCCTAACTACAGTGCTAACCACACAGATACATCACAATTATAGTTACAGGATAAATCCACATAAAGGCCCGAAAGGCGATCACAGATAATAGCGTTGTTCTAAGAGATATACAACCAATTATATGATTTTCAAAACAGTTTATAAATCACTTCCAGAAGAACACAGTAATAATCGTTCCAAATTAATTACTCAGATAAACAACTGATAATCAATGTAAATATGGAAACGATGAGCAAGAGCGAACCGCCACTTGCCTTAATCCGCAGAATAGAAACAAGCCTAACGACAACGATGAGATTCCGGGCTCGACACGGGTATAGCTCCGATAGCACAACGACCTTCGAGTCGACCCGAAAAAGGAACCCTAAGCTAGATCCGACATAACAACAGTACGAATCTATAAACAGCGAAAGAAATCGAAAGGAAAGACGCCACGACGACAACCAACCAAGCCAAAGCCACGAAGGCGTTCTGGGCACTGGCGGCGGTCGCCGCATTCATCACGGCGGGCGCCGTAAAGAACACGGCGGTCGCCGTGAAGAACTCCGACGACAGAACGAGAGAAAAACTCACCCAAATGATGCGCGTTTCGACCCCTTTTTGCCTTGCCTGGGTTCCAACCTCCAAAGGCACCAAAAGGCTTCACAAGGGCTTTTGGAAACACCACCAACCGACACCAACGAAGCTTCCGAAATCCGGCGAAACTAACACTCTGACGAGGCAAAAATTTGGCAGAGATTCAGTGCTGGGATGGCTCAAAATCCTTCCCCCAACACCTCATTTTAGAGCCAAAGCAATGGGAACATCATCATCACCCTAGACGAAGCCGAGCAGGGCTAGATCGGCGCGGCCAGAGCTCGTCGGCGACCAACGGTTAATGACTGCTGGGTAATCACGGCGGGCGCCGCAACTTTGCCTATGACGGGCCACGGCGGGCGCCATAATGGCGGTCGCCGTTCCTAGCCCTGGCAAGCCCAGAGTAGGAGACGAAGGCTTGACACTTCGGGCCCAGCGACGGCGGGCGCCGTTACTGTACGGCGGTCGCCGTTTTTGCCTTTTCCCGCCCATTCAGATTTTGAACGAGCAAGACATTAACCCGGGATAAAAATTATCGTACGCGAACGCGTATAAACATCCGAAGCACGTCGTCTGTATTTTATTTCACTGAGAAAAATATTACAGATACAGAGCACATTACAGAATGTCTCAAGCTACCTGAATTAAATCCGACGTACTAAACGGGTACTCGGGAAATTTCCAAAATTCCCAAAATAACCTTACAAAAATACGGGGTATCACATCTCCCCCCCCCCCCCCCCTTAAAAGAAGTTTCGATATGAAATGGCCATCTCTGACTCGGTTTCCCACGTCTCCCAAGTAACTTCTTTGGTCCCTGACTTGGACCACAACACTCGTACCAACGGCACGATCTTGTTGCGCAAACGGTTCTCCCGATGCTCCAAAATGCGCACGGGCAACTCTTCATAAGTACCATTAGCTTGAATCTCGATGTCCTCATAGCTAAGCACATGAGACTCATCTAGCACATACTTTCTGAGTAAAGATATGTGGAACACGTTATGCACCGGGTGGGCCGATGGCGGCAACGCCAAGCGGTACGCTAAGGTTCCCACCCTATCCAGAATCTCGAATGGTCCCACGTAGCGAGGGTTAAGCTTCCCACGCTTACCAAACCTGAAAACTCTTTTGGAAGGCGACACCTTGACGAAGACCTTATCGCCAACCTCGAACTCGACATTCCTACGCTTCTTATCTGCGTAAGATTTCTGTAGACTCTGAGCAGTCAACATTCTCTGCCTGATCAAAGCAATATCTGCAGCTGTCCTCTCGACCAACTCTGGTCCAAGCAGAATCTTGTCGGCGTTATCGTCCCAACAAATCGGAGATCTGCATCTGCGACCGTACAAAGCTTCAAACGGAGCCATCTTGATTGTAGCATGCCAGCTATTGTTGTATGTGAACTCAATCAGACTCAAGCTGTCCTCCCAGCTAGTCGGACGATCGAGCACACAAGCTCTAAGCATATCCTCCAGAGTCTGGATGGTCCTTTTAGACTGGCCATCTGTCTGAGGATGAAAAGCTGTACTGAACCTTAACTTGGTCCCCATAGCCTTATGAAGCTCCTTCCAGAACCTCGATATGAAATGGCCATCTCGATCAGATACAATGGTCTTAGGGATACCATGTAAACGGACAATCTCCTTCTGATAGACCTCTACTAACTTCTGGACTTCCCACGTGGTCTTAATGTCTATGAAATGAGCACTTTTCGTAAGCCGATCCACGATCACCCAGATAGCATATTTCTGACCTCGAGTCTTGGGTAGCCCTGTGACGAAATCCATGGCAATGCCTTCCTACTTCCACTCTGGCACAGGGAGAGGTAGCAACTCACCACCTGGCCTGTGATGCTCAATCTTGACCTTCTGACAAGTCAAGCACCTAGCCACGAAGTCCGCTACATCCCACTTCATGTTTGGCCACCAAAACTTCTTCATCGGATCCTTGTACATCTTGTTGGAGCCTGGATGCACAGAATAGGCTGAAGAATGAGCTTCCTTCATCACCAACTGAAAAAGACCTTCTGTGTCTGGCACACAGATTCGGCCTTGAAACCACAGTGATCCATCATCCTGAATCACAAAACTGGGAGCTTTCCCATCCATCACCTCACTGCTTAACTTCACCAAGATGACGTCATCGACTTGCTTTTCCTTGATCTGATCCAGCAGTGTAGCCTGAATTTCCAGCATACTCAGGAAACATCTACGCTGATCATACAGGACTTCAATGTCGCACGACTCTTAGTTTAGCTTGGTCTGAGCAGTAAGTAGAACAACTACAGTCTCGTGAGTTGTCTTCCGGCTCAGTGCATCAGCTACTACATTAGCCTTGCCCGGATGATACAGCAACTCCATGTCGTAGTCCTTGAGCAACTCTAGCCAGCGGCGTTGTCTCATATTTAGCTCCTTTTGAGTAAATATATACTTGAGACATTTGTGGTCAGTGAAGACTTGGCATCTTATACCGTAGAGGTAATGCCTCTAAATCTTCAGCGCAAAGACAACCGCTGCTAGCTCAAGATCATGTGTCAGATAGTTTTCTTCGTAAGTCTTGAGTTGCCTGGATGCATAAGCAATGACTTTGCCCCTCTGCATCAAAACACAACCAAGACCACACTTTGAAGCATCACTATAGACCACATAATCGTCATTCCCCTCTGGGAGTGCTAACACGGGTGCCGAGGTCAGCCGTTGTTTCAACTCCTAGAAACTGGCCTCGCACTTGTCATTCCAGACAAACTTCTTGTGAACCTTGCGGAGTAGATTGGTCATAGGTAGGGCGATCTTTGAAAATCCTTCTACGAACCTTCTGTAATACCCGGCAAGCCCAAGAAAAGTACGTACCTCCTTCACGTTCTGGGGCTGTGTCCAATTAGCCACCGCTTCAATCTTTTGGGGATCAACCATAACCCCATTCTCATTGATCACGTGGCCTAAGAAAGCCACCTCTTTCATCCAGAATTCACACTTGGACAGTTTAGCATAAAGCTGATGTTGTCTAAGGATTGACAAAGCAATCCGCAGATGTTCCTCGTGGACTTCTTCACTCGGAGAGTAGATCAGAATGTCGTCTATGAAGACCACTACGAACTTGTCCAAGTACTGGTGAAAACATCGATTCATCAGGTCCATAAAGACAGCTGGAGCATTTGTAAGCCCAAAAGGCATCACTACGAACTCGTAATGACCATATCTGGTCCTGAACGCAGTTCTAGGAATGTCCTGCTTACGAATTCTGAGCTGGTGATAACCCGATCTCAGGTCGATCTTGGAGAAAATCTTTGCTCCCTGCAACTGGTCCAACAAGTCATCAATCCTAGGCAGAGGATACTTGTTCTTGATCGTCACCTTGTTCAACTCTCGGTAGTCGATACAAAGTCGGAATGATCCGTCCTTCTTTTTGACGAACAATACCGGAGCACCCCACGGCGATGCATTCGGCCTGACATAACCTTTGTCAAGAAGATCTTCAAGTTGATTCTTCAACTCTTGCATCTCAGCTGGAGCCATCCGATACGGTGATTTGGAAATCGGCGCCGTACCAGGCTCAAGATCAATTGAAAATTCCACATCACGGTTCGGGGGTAATCCAGGAATTTCTTCCGGAAAGACATCCGAAAACTCCCTAACCACAGGAATATCAAGAACCTCAGGTCCATCCTTCGCGGGCGAATCCAAGTAGCAAAGGTACCCGACACATCCTTGTCGTAGTAGCTTAAACGCAGCCCTCGCATTGATCAACTTACCGTTATCAGCGTCATTCCGACCTTTGAACTTGCACACGAACTGGCCCCCAGATGACACCGTCACCGTTCTTGAACTGAAGTCGATCACCGCCTTGTGACGCGTCAGCCAATCCATACCAAGAATGATGTCGTATGGAGTCATGGCTATACAGATCAGATCTGCCTCAAACTCCTTACCCTGAATGGTAATCGGAAAGTCGGACAGATGTTTGGATCCCACCAAACGTTCTCCATTAGGAAGACTAACGACGAAAGGGTCGTACGAATCGTTGCACACTAAGTCTAACTTGCTAACACAGCTATCCGAAATAAAGGAATGCGTAGCACCAGAATCAAATAGAATGCACACTGAAGTAGAGTGAAGGTATAAAGTACCTTGAGCAATTGGAGCATTGGGTCCATCTATTTCACGCATCTCGTACAAGCGTTGACCCTGACTTCCAGAAACAGCTGGGGCCTTTCCCCTGTTCTGAGCAGTCGTCTGAACTGACGGGCTAGGAGTCTCGGCAGGCTTGAACCTAGGTCGGTTGCTCTGATGAACTAACCCTTGCTGCCACTCTACTCCCTTCTGCTTCCCCTGCTTGCAGAACTTCTGTAGATGACCATCACGTCCACACCCAAAGCACGATCTCTTCTCCTTCTGACACTCATTGCTCTTGTGGCCAGCAACGCCACAGTTATAGCACTGAACTGAACTCCTGGTTTTCCCTGACTGCTGAGTCGATCCTCCATGCGTCATCTCCGTCTTAGCTCGGTCGGACTTGGCAAAGTTAGACGGTGGCGCAGAGCGCTTAAAGCCACCTCCCTGGTTTTGGTTCTGCATTGACTTATGTCGGTTGCGCCTCTTGGTCGACTCCTCTAGAGTTACCTCCAGCCTATAGGCACAATCCACATACTGCTCCAAGGTAGAGCATGTGTGGTGCACCATTAACGGCTTGATATCCGGGCTCATCCACTCGTGGAAGTACCAGATCTTTTGGGCCTCGCTGGTAATCTCGGCAGTGGCGTACTGTAAAAGATGATTGAACTTAGATGCCAACTCGGTCACTTTCAGACCATCCGTCTTTGGGTACAAGAACTCTTTATGCTTCTCTTCTCTCATAGCACGAGAGAAAAAGCGATCAACCATCTTGGTCTTGAACATCGACCAAGTCAACACTGGGCTCTCTACCAAACATGTGCTCTCCCACCACTCGCTAGCCTCCTCCTTCAGCTGAAGAGAAGCGATATGGACCTTCTCGGCCTCAGTACACTCCACGTTCCGAAACAGCCTCTCCATATGGGAGAACCAATGAGTCACTGCTACTGGCTCCCCTTTCCCGTTATAGCAATCGGGCCTCATGGAAGTGATGGTCTTAAGAGCGCGACCATAGCTGTCTCTATCCCTGACGGCATTCTCTTGAACCACAGGGTTTCCGGGCTCCACAACATCAGGAACCGCTGTGTGAGTAGGCACTTCTTGCGCTTGAGGCGCACTGGGTCTCAATACATCTGCAATTGCATGCATCACAATCCCGCGAATTGCCTCAACAGTTGCGGCAGCAAATAGCATCGGCGCTTGGGTCTGATCCTGACCTTCACGCCTATGCTGAACGCGAGACTCTGACTCATGCTCATCCTGAACACCTCTTCTTGCTGGCCTGGGATCTTGGCTAGTCCCAGCACCGGCTCGAGTCGAGTTCCTCGTGCTTCTTGGGTTCACCATCTGTTTACCGATCCAATTCCAAGCATTCAATACATTAATATTACGCAATATACTTATGCAATATACCAACGTAAATAAATTACTCAGAATAGATCAACTTGGCATTTTATAGATGAACTTTCGAACTTTTACACAAGCAACACATGAGTCAAATCTTCGAGCATCAAAACAGAACTTGCTCGGAAATCTAGAAAATCCACAGACACTAGCCGAAACACTGAAACAAAACACAAACACAACTGAAACACTAGCAAAAGAAGCTACGACACTAGGCAACGCCAAACCACACTAAGGCGCTCCAAGAAGTCTCCTGTAAGACCGGCTATCCATGCAAGGTCTCTTCGGGCTTGGCTCACCATCCTGCTCTGGTGATGAGCTTCGCACCCTGCTTGGTCCTGGGTCACACGGCTCTGGTGACTCAGTTCCAATCTCAGCTGCGGAAAAGAAAGGATCTTCCATAAGAGGTCCTCCAATTCCAGCTCTCCTCTGAGCGCTAGCGATCGCCTGATCCATCTGCTGCTGCTGCTCCATATGAGAGTTCATTTCGCTCTGGCGAAGGATCTCTCTCAACTCAGCCTCTGATCTCCTCCTAATACCGTGCTCAGTGAATAGTGCCTCCCAATCAGCATCAGTCATGAGTGCATAAGTCGACACTGGTGATAGTTCTGGACTGGGGGGGAATAAAATGCACCCCCGGCTCCTGAATGTCCACTAGCAAGTGCCTCAAGTTGTCTGGCTCCTAGCTCTGTTCTTCCAGGTCCATCTCGGGGTCCTCCTCTGGATCATCCTCTATGGGATCCTCATCCTCGGGATCATCCTCAATCATATCCTCATCCTCGACAGGATCTATCTCAAGCATCTCCTCTTCCTCCTCCTCGTACTCGATCTCCTCTATAATTGGTCCCAGCAGAAAGTCGTCTTGGTAAACCCCTTGTTCATACCTTGACAACTCATCTTCCTGCTCATCTTCCTGTACTTCCTCCACCCTTGGTGGCGGCACAGGTGCAGGCTTAGGGACCATAGCATCCCTAGCTACAAGGACAACTGACTCGGGGAGAACGTGCTTGACGTCTTTGGGCGGGCTACTCGGGCCTCCAACCTCAAAACATCGCTGAGGCAACGGAAAATCTAGCCTCGACTGGTCCGACTTGGCGTCTTCCGACCCCCTACCAACAGAAAAGCAGACACCCATCCTACCGAACAATAAGGAAGGAATTAGTCTTTCTAGACATAGAAGCAAGCTTACTATATCAGACTATAAAGAAGACACGACTATGAACGGTGTTTTGAAATTCTTTTCACTTTGAAAATTCAGAGCCCTTTAAAAGCATTTTCAAAAACGGATAAATGATATAAAAATCCCAAACCCGTTTTAAAACCTTTGGCTCTGATACCACAACTGTAACACCCCCAAAACTTAACCCTTTTGGAAAGGTATTACCGCCAGTGACCCCAATGTTCCTTACCGAGATCACCCAAGGCTTTACCGTTTAAATACAATTTATGAAATACAAATGATACATAATGATCAAAGCATTCAATTCCAAAACATAACATTGTCAAGGAAACAAGAGTTACGGAATTACAACCCAATCCCGAATAGGCTAACACAGAGTTTAAACCAAATACAGCGGAAGTCTTATAAAGTAGGGTACATCGAAAGTCTTATAAAATACATTACAACCAAAGTCATTGTCCAAAAGATCTCAACCTGATTAACGAAATAACTCAAACATTTGAAAACCACCGTCGACTACATAGTCCTTCTATTCTTCTGAGCTACTTTCTATATGATGTGCCGAATCGAACGGATGACACTAGCCCACATGCAGAGAACAAAGTTCATGGGTTAGTCTACTTGAATAGACTAGCAAGGGTACACGGCAGAATGGTTCGAAGCAGTCGTATTAGGTTAGACTCATCGCTTCTCGAATAACAACCGATGACGATAGTCAACCATCATACTCCTACTGGAATAAACAAGAGGTATGCACAAGAGAAGATTCTGGAAGCCTGAATCTTCACAGAAATCGACTCGAAAGAAGACTCCAACGGAAATGAGTGTTTAAGGAATTATGACAAATCTGGAATGTTTACAGAATCAAACAACAATGATTTAAAAGTTGACTGAGATGCTTCGGTTCACGACCACCCTCACCGCATACAACGAGTCCAGATTGGAAAGAGAACGTACTATGATCAAAGTCGAGAAGAGTTTTCCTAGCTCACTATAACTTAGCTACACTACTCGCCGAAGGTTTATTAATTATGTGCGTCGAGTAGCACTTATCTGATTTATATTACAAACCACACATCACATTATTAGACTTTTACATGTGTACCCCACCATTGGGACGACACATCTTAGTATACGTTTCGTCGAGAGTGACGTACACCGGAAGGTTTGTGACACCAGCTAAGTGTCCTGTCTCTACACACTTGTGAAAGAGACCGATCATGATCTTAGAACAGTACCAGATGGAGACGAGCTACCCCGATACCAGATTATAAAGAAACGACCGGACAAAGTCCGAGTACATTCCTAACTACAGTGCTAACCACACAGATACAACACAATTATAGTTACAGGATAAATCCACATAAAGGCCCGAAAGGCGATCACAGATAATAGCGTTGTTCTAACAGATATACAACCTATTATATGATTTTCAAAACAGTTTATAAATCACTTCCAGAAGAACACAGTAATAATCGTTCCAAATTAATTACTCAGATAAACAACTGATAATCAATGTAAACATGGAAACGATGAGCAAGAGCGAACCGCCACTTGCCTTAATCCGCAGAATAGAAACAAGCCTAACGACAATGACGAGATTCCGGGCTCGACACGGGTATAGCTACGACAGCACAACGACCTTCGAGTCGACCCATAAAAGAACCCTAAGTTAGATCTGACATAACAACAGTACGAATCTAAAAACGGCGAAAGAAATCGAAAGGAAAGACGCCACGACGACAACCAACCAAGCCAAAGCCACGAAGGCGTTCTGGGCACTGGCGGCGGTCGCCGTTCTTGGCGGCGGTCTCCGCATTCATCAAGGCGGGCGCCGTAAAGAACACGGCGGTCGCCGTGAAGAACTCCGACGACAGAACGAGAGAAAAACTCACCCAAATGATGCGCGTTTCGACCCCTTTTTGCCTTGCCTGGGTTCCAACCTCCAAAGGCAAGCAAAAGGCTTCACAAGGGCTTCTGCAAACACCACCAACCGACACCAACGAAGCTTCCGAAATCCGGTGAAACTAACACTCCGATGAGGCGAAAATTTGGCAGAGATTCAGTGCTGGGATGGCTCAAAATCCTTCCCCCAACACCTCCTTTTATAGCCAAAGCAATGGGAACATCATCATCACCCTAGACGAAGCCGAAAAGGGCTAGATCGGCGCGGCCAGAGCTCGCCGGCGACCAACGGTTAATGACTGTTGGGTAATCACGGCGGGTGCCGCAACTTTGCCTACGGCGGGCCGCGGCGGGCGCCGTAATTATGGCGGTCGCCGTTCCTAGCCCTGGCGAGCTCAGAGTAGGAGACGACGGCCTGACACTTCGGGCCCAGCGACGGCGGGCGCCGTTACTGTACGGCGGTCGCCGTTTTTGCCTTTTCCCGCCCATTCAGCTTTTGAACGAGCAAGACATTAACCCGAGATAAAAATTATCGTACGCGAATGCGTATAAACATCTGAAGCACGTCGTCTGTATTTTATTTCACTGAGAAAAATATTACAGATACAGAGCACATTACAGAATGTCTCAAGCTACCTGAATTAAATCCGACGTACTAAACGGGTACTCGGGAAAATTCCAAAATTCCCAAAATAACCTTACAAAAATACGGGGTATCACAGCGGCAAGGGTGTGGTGAAACCCTTGTCGGCCACGCTGAAACCCACGTTCACCGCAGGGTGCGGTGGGTGTTGCCGCGGGTGCGGCCAAGGCATATTTTTGTGTCTTATGCCCATCTTTGACCAGGAGAATTATGGGTGTGATTTTAACCCTGTGTTAAATATATTCATACCCGAACATAAATTCTAAACCCCAAAAATACGTCGAATGTATTTTATTCCACTCAGGGAATTATTACGAAGACAAAGAAATTAGCAGAAGCTCTAAAACTCTCTGGAAATAATTCGACTACCAATTTACTCTTTATTAAAAAAATGAGGGTTATTACAAATCTTGTGAATAGAGTTTCCCAACTGCTAACTCCAATTTCGGTAGCTCAGCAAACTCCAATTCTCCACTCAAAATTCCCGTATATTTTTTGCTGGTATGATTTATTTGTAATTTTTTGATCTTTTACGTCAAATGTTTATTTTTTAATATGCATCTATTCGGTTGTATATAATTTCAAAGAAAGCCCAAATTGTAGACAAATTTATAATTCAATGTGATATTAATATATTATTAATTGGCGTGCTTGAGCTTGCATTTATAATTCAATGACTCAAAACGCATAAGTATGACAACGACAACAAGAGCCTCATATACAAACTTCAACATAGCAGTAGAAGATTGATGATCAAACAATATTTCTTATTAGATTTTCTTAGTACATTGCTATTTTTCTAATGTGTTCAGTTCAGTAAACTATAAGATTTGTCCTTCATGCAACATTATTATTATTAATGTATGATATATATAAAATAATGTTGTTTTACTTATAGATGAGTGTGTTTTTTATTATATGGTATATCATTTTAGAGAAATTGATATCCATTTTATCCTACAGAAGTGGTAGATTACATAGCCGCTATTCTAGGATTATTTATGGGGTTGTATGTTGGAAGAAAAGGAGAAAAATAAGGGGAATTTGGGATTATACTACAATGTGAGGACGAACATGAAAAATGGATACTTTGGAAAGTTGTGCCTAACACTAATTTTTCAATATAATTTATTATATTGTCTAATCTACTATAAATATATATATATACACACTAAAACAACATTTTATTATGTCACATGACACCCTCACAAATGAAAATGCCATATGTAAATTTTTCTTTCAAAATTTCACTTTTTTTATATCTCAAATTATATAGTAAAGATTCGTATCATAGACCTAAATTAATATTTTTCTAATTTAGATACAAATCAATCACACAAATGCACTTATCACTTCTTAACTTACATACAAATTTCCAATTTAAATACAATCAATCATACAAATAAACTATCCACTTTTTAATTAATTACATTAACAAACAAATTATGACATTTATTATCAAACAAAAAGTAATAAATATAATAATTTATTATTTAAAATATCTATTTTTAATACTTATTATATTTATTAAGTAGTTCATTAAACTATCATATATTATGTTAAATGATTTAAAGTATCACCAATTTGATAAAGAAAATACATTACTTAACTATAGAATTTTTCTAATTGTGAAATTATCATATTTTTATAATTATAAAATTCAATTTTAAATAAGCTAGTTAGGGTTGTACAACAAAATCCCCAATTCATCTCAGAACCACTACAAATATTCTGTTATAAAAGCACTATTATACATACGTGGTGGGAAGCAAAGTCCCTGAAATTGAATTAGCAAACAACTCTCACAGATTACAATACAAGGGTTATCTTACAGATACCAGAAGCGCACGTTCATTTTTGGACAAATCTAAAGCAGAGACACAAAGAAATTAACAAGTGAAAAGGAAAAACATACAACAAATACATGATTGAAGAATCCTCCCATGAGAAGAGAGAAGAGAGAATTCAAGAGTTATTGAAAATTGGGCTGGTCTAGGGTCAAATTAGCAGGAATCTGGGTGGTGGCAGAGTCTGCAGGAGTATTCTTGGGCTTGCCGAATTCTTTGGCCTTGGCCTTGTTCAAAGGGCAGTTGTGCGCTGCTCTCTTGCTCCAGTCACGGCGGAAATCGCGGTTTCGTGCCACAAACATCCCGAAAGCAACACCCAAGCCGAAGATGGCTCCTCCCTTTAGCAGGCCCATAGATTTCTTCTTCTTGATAGGCAAGTATTAGACAGTGTTTGGATGAGGAAGAGACTCTAATTTGTTTTCTCAGAGACTTGTTTGGATGTTGAGAATTGGAAGGATGATGGGGGTATTATATATGATGGGATTGGAATCGGAATTGGATTTGCTCTCGTGTTTCTAGATGCATCGGTTAGTAAGAAGATAATATAAATAATTGGAAAGGGAGTCTACAGGAAAAGAGTTTGCGCGTCAAACGCAACTGCCAGCGCTGGTGTGTAGTGTGAATGCAAGAAGTGTTATTTTTGGTCACGTTAAGTGGAAGGGAGGACACAGATTTTTCGTTAGTGGGGACATAAATCATACGTAATTAAAAAATAATTTTTTAAATTATAATCTTAAAAAAAAAAACAATTAATATGATGGGACTAGCCCGATTTAATTTTTATTAATAGCAAATTAAAAGAGTTTCTCACAATGATTTCACAATGTAATGAGGAGGTGTAAAAAAATCAATAAAGCAAGAATTAAGCGAAATTGAGTGAACATAACATGTGCATAATAAAAATTCTCTTCATACCCATGGAAAAAAGAATGATAAGCTGAGATTAGTTGAATAATCAGTGATTTAGATAACTAAATATTACTTAGGAGTGCTCTCTTTTATCTTGTCGAATTACATGGCATGATTCGATATGCTTTATATTTGGTGAACATAAACTTTGTATGTTCTAACCTATATCTATCTAATTTACCCCTTTCAACATAGGATGTTTCTCTAAGCACCCAATCTAATTTATTTAATATGTAGAGAAAACAAAAACTTATAGGTAAACTGTATAATCTCAACACCCTATTCATACCACACACACTATGGATTTAATTGAATATAACATTACATTGAATAGGGAGAAAGAAGACGATAAAGGTAGCCTTAGGTAAGAATCGGGCAGTAAACAAGTCGGCATGGTTGGATATGCTTTATATTTGGTGAACATAAACTTTTTTTTTTGCAGTGGGGGCCCGTCCCCCCACTGGTCCCTACGTAGGTCCGCCCCTAGTCAAGTGTGAATTTGTAGGAAACGGGCAGTAAACAAGTCGGCGTATTGTCCTTGTTTTTCCTTCTATAACCAGACAAACAACTTCTTAATAATTCTAGATTATTTTATCCTTTTTATTTCTACCATCTTCATAAAATAATAACGGTTTTTTCACCAGGTAACCTTGAGATTTAGCTTAATTCACGCGATGTATCAAAGTTTGTCATATTTCACGCGGTAACCCTAAATTTATTTATTTTCGTTAAATATCCAAATAGTTAATTCATAACGGAATCCGTTTACCTTATTTAAAAAGAAAATAAAAGAAAAGAAAAATCCAATATCTAAAAATCTAAAAAAAAAACGTAGATGAAACAACACCGATTTGCAAAAATACCCCAAATGGGTTTTACATTTGCAAGAATATCGGGTTGACTTTTTTTTTGCATATATACACCATTTAGTGTATTTTTGCAAAATAATAAATCTTTTCTTTTAATTCTAAAAGTAAAATAAATCAATAAAATTGTAGAAAAGAAAAAGGAAACAAAAAACCTAAAATAGAAAAATATCATTTATTAATATTTCCCTCCAAAATCCCAAAATTTTCCCCTATAGTTGTCCCGCCCAAAGGAAGCTTTCTCCCGCCCAAAGGAAGCTTTCTCCCGCCCACTTCAGTTCACAAAACTCTCAGGTGAGCCCAGCAAAACCACCAACCACCACACTGCTGGCGGCTCCGGGGGCCTTCGAAGAAGAACTCCTCCTGTTTCCCCAGAAACTCGTCCACCGTTTTTAACTGGTTCTTTGTAATTATATCAATGCTTTATTCATTTTCCTGTTTTTCGTTCAGATTTTTATCTTCAGGGGGCCAATTAAACAAAATAAGATCCAGCTTAAAGTTGCTTTGCCCAGTGGATGAAATTCCCCAGAAGATTGAAGTCGACATTAGCAACCTGGATGTTGGGGACAAAATTTTTTTGAATGACGTCGAGCTTCATCCTTCTGTGAAGCTTCTCTCCAAGAACGAGACAAAACTTGTTTGTAAGATCACAGCCACAAGCGTAGAAGCTGAAAAGTCTGAAGAGTAGACTTCAGTTTTCGTTGAAAGTTGGAGGGGGACTTGCATTCAGTGCCGTGACATGTCTGGTTGAATTGAGAAGTCAATGGAAAAAAAAAAGTTCAGTGCAGTGTCTTGAAATGCAACGAATCTGTTTTTTACTTCTTACAGTAGGAGATTGGAACACCAATAAAGAGTGTTTCTTTTGGTAGTCTAATCATCACTAGTTGTAGTTCAAATGGGAATTGTATTATGAATTCTTGAAGTAACTAATTTTAAGTGTTTTTGTGATCAGAAATTTGTAGCAGCTATGGCTATGATGTGATTCTGTTTTATTTTAATTTTTGGCTGCTTACAAGCTCAATAAATAAAACATATTCAGGAAATACCACATCATGGCATCTGTATCTGCATCTTCTATCAAAGGGAAGCTACCACCCAGCATAGTTTGACTGCATCCAAATCAAAGCATGAATACAGATTTACATCTTGCTTATTAGGCTAATATTTGTCATTAGTTCTTGCTTATTTTGGTACGTTTCATTCATCTTGAATTCATTCAATTGGTGCAACAAGGCATAAGCATAAGCATTTCCTGCTTGACTCAACATATATGTTGATCCAGTTTTATTTAATATGCTTCTCATATAGCTATTATCTCTTCACTTCCACATCTAAACGGATGATTTTACCTATAAGCAGCTTTATACTAGTAATATCCACCATTGTAAACTTCCCAGCATCATTTGCTGCACATCAGGTAATTTTTTACATGCTTCAGAAGCCGATGAGAGCTTAGTTGCTGCTTGTATTTACAGGACAAACACTTGTCTACGAATCAATCTTCGAATCATTTGTTGCTTGCTTGGCGTTTCATAGAGTAAGAAAATTTGTATTCACTAGCCAATGGATCAAATCTGAGACCATGAGTTTAATGATAAAAACAGCAAGTTGGTGGGTCTAAAAGATCAAATCTGAGACCAACACTACTATGAGTACGTATAGAGTGATTGAATGGAGTCATTGGTTGTCGTTGTGAAGATGGCTGCATTCCTTCCTCCTGAGTCCTGATGCATCAAACTCCCTGTCATACACAATTTGGAACATCAAGTCATTACAATTATCATGTGATTTAACGACAAGATTTAAGTCATACTTGGTTGTTATTACTGTTATCGAAAAATAATGTCGGCCTTAAGAAAAATAATCCCATAATTACGAATATTAATGTCAGAACTACAAATAAAAATATTGCATCTTCCTCCACTGATAATAATTTTTACGTCAAATATCATCACCAAACCTTAACACATAATATGACTTGCCATTTGTCCCTCCGTCAGGATGATTCACCGCAGTATGGAATATGGTGTACACCCTATGTTATCACTTAGATTTCAGTCTTTTGACATATGTTGTGTATAGGTAGAATAAATTTCATTGGTGACATTTATTTTGTTAAAATCGACAATAAAATTTCTAATGGATGACAAGAGTTTAATGTTGATAGTATGAAACATATAAAATTCTTTGACATTTTAATTGTTCATTCCGACAATAAAACTATACCATGTGACAAAACTATTCATTTTGACATTGTAATTGTTCATTTCGATTTCACCTATGAGCTCATATAACTTTCCTTGGTTACTTGTTTTCTTTGAAGGATGAAGAGACCATTCTGAGTCTATCAGAGACCACCCGGATCCCTCGGATTAATATGACACAATCCTACAACTGAATAAAAATTAACACAATCCTGTTATAATTTCATATATATCCTGTCATAATTTCATGTGTCGAATTGTTGATCTTGAACCCAAATTCATATTTATTTACTTTTTAGATTTCATGTGCCGAATTGCTTTGGAAGAAGGAGGGGGAGCAGAGGTAGTTGGCGTGGGAGGGGAAGAGGCCGGAGAAGGAGTGGTGGAATGAGTAATTACTGGTTGGACCAATTGCTTATGCTTATGCCTTGTTGCACCAATTTTCCTCTAAAGCTTTAGGTTGGAGGAATGAGTAATTACTGGTTTCTTTCCTTCTCCTTGTCGGAAGGTGATTATTGTTTGACAGGATAATTCTATATGTTTAATTATTTTTTTAATGAGTGATTACAACATTGAAGCAAAATAAGATAATCCTGTCATATATAAAACAAAAATACATAACATGCTTCATAAAGTACTAGATATTACACATATTATCATAAAGTATTAAATATTATATGACATTAGATAGTCACTCCACTAAAATGCTCGTCGTCGACCTCTACGATCACGATATATATTTTAACAAAAGCCATTGTCCTACCAAGAGCGGCAAGGGCGGCGGTGTCTTCACGGTTTTGCAAGGCCCTCGAGGTATGAGGGTCATCGTGTGGGGGTACTACTTCAAAGAAGTAAGAGGTGTCCCGTTCACAGTTGTTAAAAATATAAAGTTGGATAATGAGCCACCAAATGTCTCTTACCCTTTCGCCATCGGCGACCAATTTTCAGAAATGTCACCCTCGTAGAAGTGGGTGGAGGCGTTAATATTCTGTCACCCTCTAAAAAGGAGTTAGCTAGTAGTGTTAATATCCTGTCACAGTTCTTTATATATCCTATCAAGGATGTACTTATCTTTGTAAGTATCATAGAATCCTCTATGTCAGTACTTTAACAAATATCCCACGTCCCTCTTACACTCATCTTGTCATGCTACTTTAACGAAGATGGAGATCCTCTGGTCCATTTCGGTAGTCCATTCTATGGTCCAAATTGATCTCAGCCTTTCATAAATATAATTGGGGGTTTAATGAAAAAGGAAAAAAAGTGGATGATTGGGGTTTGAACGGGTTGATTGGCATGGAACAGGGTTTAGGGAAGGGGGGTGGACCAGAAGATCCTTACTGCTTTAACGAATCATGTCATACTCACTGACATGTCTTGTCTTCTTTAATATGGTTGAGGCTGGGAGGGAGTGTAGTGTAGCACGTCGTCGACCTCTCCGGTCACGATATATATTTTAATGAAAGTCACTGTCATACCAAGGTCGGCAAGGGCGGAGGCATCTCCACGGTTCTGCAAGGTCCTCAAGATATGAGGGTTGCCGTGCGGGGGTAATACTTCGTAGAAATGGGTGGAGGCGCTTGCCATTTGTCATGTTCACAATTGTTAAAATCATAAAGTTGACTAATGATCCACCAAATATCTTTTACCTTTTCAGACATCGACAACCAGTTTCCATAAATGTCACCCTCATAGAAATGGGTGGAGGCGCTTGCCATTTGTCCCCTCGTAGGGATGATTCACCGCAGTATGGACTGTGGTACACACCCTATTTTAATCATTCTCTTCTTATTTCTTCGTTAATGATATTTCGCATATTCGTTTTCGCGTTCATAAAATTTAACACAATCTTGTCATGATTCCATATATATCCTGACGGGTTCAATATGATACAATCCTGTCATGATTCCATATATATCATGACAGGTTTAATATGGTTTGAGATAATCCTACCGACCAATATAAGTGGCGGTCCGACCAATATAAGTGGCGGTCTGTATCACATAGGAATAAGAAGAGAATGATTAAAATAGGTAGAAAATGCATAACCATTCCCGTCATACTCACTGACTTGTCCTGACGTCTTTAATATGGTTTGAAATTATGCGACATTATCATAAAATACTATATTATATAACACAAAAATAAATAACATGCTTCATAAAGTACTAAATATTAGACATTTTATCATAAAGTTTAATGTAATTTGCTTATGACTTTTTCTTGTGAACTTTCTTTTCTTCAAAGACGGAAACAAGTCATGGTCGATATGGTTTCAAAGTAGTTAATGTAATTTGTGTGGTTGGAATTGGTTGAATTGATACTTAGTCGGAAGTAGTTAATGTAATTTTCTTCGTTAATGATATTTCGCATATTCGTCTTCGCGCATTCATATAATTTAACACAATCCTGTCATGATTCCATATATATCCTGACGGGTTCAATATGGACTAGTTTGGGTTAAAATGATATGACACAATCCTGTCATGATTCCATATATATCATGACAGGTTTAATATGGTTTGAGATAATCCTACGAACCAATATGAGTGGCGGTCTATATCACATAGGAAGAAGAAGAAGAGAAAGATTAAAATAGGAAGAAAATGCATAATCATTCCTGTCATACTCACTGACTTGTCGTCTTTAATATCATGACAAGAATTTAAGGTTGATAATATGAAAATATAAACTTCTCTGACATTGTAATTGTGTATTCCCACAATACAAATATACAATGTGACAAAAATATAAAGACTAGTGACATGTATTATTCGTCCAAAGATAATTCGTGCAATTGTACCATGTGACAAAAAATTAGTGTAGCTTGAACATTGTGACATTTTTATTTGGTATACAACATTCTTATTCCTCTAAATCAGTGTAGCTTGAACATTGTACATCTAGATAAATAACATGTTTCATAAAGTACTAAATATTATATAACACAAAGATAAATAACATGCTTCATAAAGTACTAAATATTAGACATTTATCATAAAGTTTAATGTAATTTGCTTATGACTTTTTCTTGTTAACTTTCTTTTCTTCGAAGACAGAAGCAAATCATGGTCGATATGGTTTCAAAGTAGTTAATGTAATTTGTGTGGTTGGAATTGGTTGAATTGATATTTAGTCGAAAGTAGTTAATGTAATTTTCTTCGTTAATGATATTTCGCATATTCGTCTTCGCGCATTCATAGAATTTAACACAATCCTGTCATGATTCCATATATATCCCGACGGATTCAATTTAGGTAAACTTGTCACGTATGTTTGGTGACATTTAACAGGAACCTAGCTACCATATGTTGTTTATAGGTATTATACATTTTGACAAAAAAAAAACTTATCACTTATATGTTAATATGATACATAATTTCTTTGATAATTAATTTGTTTAATATTTCATGTTTAGATTTGAGTCTTTTGACACGTGTTATTTATAGGTAGAATGAATTTCTATTGTGACATTTATTTCGTTAAAATCGACAATAAAATTTCTCCTGTATGACAGGAATTTCTGGTTGATAGTATGAAAAATACAAACTTCTCTCTTTTCATTTTGACAACACAAATATACAATGTGACAAAGACCAATGACATGAAAATTCGAAAAAAGATAATTCGTGCAATTATACCATGTGACAAAAAATCAATATAGCTTAAACATTGTGACATTTTTATTTGGTATACAACATTCTTATTCCTCTAAATCAGTGTAACTTGAACATTATACATCTAGTTTATACCTGGGATGAGAGTTGAGTTTATACAAAGAGCAGCTCCAATGTGAGATTGAAAACATTACCCAATAGGCAATAGCCATCAAATCCTTTTGACAGCAAATTACATGAGCATAAACCATACAAATTCAGCTACCCAAAATTACACAACAACAACAATTTAGCACAATTCTATCTACCCATCTGAAGATCCATCACTTAGCTTCACTAGGCTTCGTTTGGTTGCTTTTGTACCCTGCCCTCAACTTCTGCAACCAAAATCCAAAGAACAAGCAATTGGCAACTCAATTTTAAGAGTCAAGTAAAAGAACTCAAAACTGATCAGTTTTTAGAGTCCAATGAACCAACTGTTCAACTTGGATAGTTCAGAACTCTTCAACACACGCAACCTCTTCACAGTCAAGACAAACATCCTAGTAAAGGAACCAAACACAAAAAAACAAAGTTAAGGTTTTTAAACATTAAGGGTGCAATTAGAAGTCATTATTTAATGCAATTTAATGTATTAAAATGCATTCTGGTGACGACCCAAACATACCCAGACAAAGTTAAGGTTTATAAACATTAAGGGTGCAATCAGACACCAGAAAGACCTTTTTTCTAACCTTTCTCATGGTGTCCAATTTCATGATAGCCATTTAGATTTAAGCAGAAAGTCTGAAGCAGGAAATGTGTTGATGAAAAGTCATAAACGTTATAACTAGAACTTTCAACCTTAAAGCCCCTGTCATAAACTAAATATTCTCCTGTCAACCAGGGTAATATTATTTGAAACCTTACATCTCTTGTCATCAATTGATAATTTTTCCATCGATATAAGTAAAACAAGTTATTGTCACTGTTTTTTTTCTCTAATTCACTGCTATATAATGTTTCAAGTTTGTAATTATTTTCACGGACGAGTATTGGTGACATGATAGTTCTTAATATATGACAGGATAATTCTATATGTTTAATTATTTCATTAATGAGGGATTACAACATTGAAGCAAAACAAAATAATTCTCTTTGCAACTAAAGTGCCTATACAACATTAAAGACTTTCCTGCCTGTGTAAGAAAACTAACAGTTCATGGCACAACCCACTTGACTAGAAACACAAACAATATTCTCTCCCTAGGACAAGGGATCACCACAGTTTCAATCACCAATCCATCTTCAAGCATGAATACAATATGCAAGCCATTTTGATCTTGCAATGTTGTTATAAACTCTGAAGTTTTACCTGAGTAGTCCATATTTAACATTTCAGGTTTACTCATGATAGGATTGTGTTTCCATTAGACTTCGGCACCCACTATTTCAACACTTTAAGTGAACTCATAACACAAATTAATACACTTCACAACTGCCATTGCAGAATACTAATAAAAATATCATATGGCATATACACTTGTATCTGACAAAAGTATCCGAAAAGCTATTTTGAAGTTAAATGCAAGGTTCCTGAATGGTGACAGGATAGTTCTCATTATATGACAAGATAGTTTTATATGCTTAATTACTTCATTAATGAAAATTTTCTAATTCACTGAAATTCAATCAACATGGATATATAGTTCTAGGTTCACTGAAATTCAATCAACATGGATATATAGTTCTAGGTTCACTGAAATTCAATCAACATGGATAGTTCTAATTCACTGAAAATTTTCTAATTCACTGAAATTCAATCATTATATGACAGGATAATTCTAAATTCACTGAAGTATCCGAAAAGCTGTTTTGAAAATTTTGTAACCAAAGATTTCTAATTCACTGAAATTCAACATGGACCAACTAAAGTGAGCACATATACATAGTACCTTCAAATTCAATCAGGAAAGATAACACAACTAAATATTCAATATGGATTCTGATGAACCTGGATACCATCGCTTCTGTTTCCTCGGACGTCTTTGAGGGACCAACTAGTTGGAGACCATGAAAAGCCGGCTTCTCCTTGACAGCCAAAGGCCAAGGAAACTCCACCTTTAACAAGGACATCAGCACCGTCCTCAGAAACACTAGTGTGGAGCACCTCTTGGGAGCCGCCATGCCAGAGGCGAGGCTTGTAGGATGTGATGAGACCCGAGAGCACTGAATTTGACTCCATCACCGCCAAATTGAGACCTGGCCCCACCGTTACCACCGCTCCAGCCGAAAGCAGCGCCACCGCCACCGCTACCACCTCGAGGTTATAGAAAGGCACTCCGCCGCCGCCTCCCTCGCTCCCTGTCACCCCGACGATTGCGACGTCGTTGGCTGATGTTGCTGAGCTGTCGCCGTAGCCACAGCCTGAGCAAGAGGTGTTACGGCGGTCTCTTCCTTCTCCAGCGACAGACGATCGAACACCGCGTTCGCAAACGAGGCCGCCATCAACAACACCGGACCACCCGATGCCACCACCGGCCCCACCACGCTACCTCCTAAAAAATGCCCCTGCCCTCCAGCGAGATAAATCGTCAGTCCTCCGGATCCCGGCGGTGTCGGCGGAGGAAGCGTTGTTCTGGTGAGCGACAAGATCTCGAACCTCCCAAGAAGTGTGCTCACCACCGGCGCGGCGGCGGACCCCGATGGAACAATGGAGATTTGAGGTTGAAGGAAGAATTTGAGGTTGGAAGAATTTCAATGGCAGCTGTGAAGCCATTTTGATTTGTGTCAGATACAACAAATTTTAGGGTTTTTAATTTTTCAGTTTTGAATTTGAAATTTTCAAAATCAATTAGTTTTTATTTTTGTTTTTAATATATTTTATTGTTATATGTTATATTTTATTTTTTAAAAGAAAAAGAAAATTCAGATTTTAATTTATCTTTTTATTTAGGAGGTATTTTTGTAAAAAACAAGTCAAAAATAAGTTAATAGGGTATATTTGCAAAAAACAAAAATATTAGGGTAAAATTGTAAAGTCATATATAATTTGGGGTATTGGTTGCTATTTCTCATGAAACAAGGACCTCTGTGAGCGAAGAAGTCTTCTTCCTCCGTTCGTCCAACCAGTCGCCGACGGCCTCTCATTCCACGTTTTCCGTCCTCCCTTCATCGTCGGCGAGCCTCGTGCGAGCGAGGTGTTTCTTTTTCCTCCCTTCATCCAATCTCCTTCATCGATTCCTCGTTGGAGCAAGCCTTGGTTTGAAGTCGACGACGAGCCTCAACTTGAAGTCGACCACGCCAGATTTACGAACCATGAATACAGGTATGTTCCAATCTTGATCTTTTACATTTAGGAATTTAAGGGATTTGGGGATTCATGGATTTAGGGTTTAGGACTTTCTTATGAATTTGGGGATTTTGGTGCTTTTTAAAATTTGGAGATTTTGGGGCTTTTTTGAGTTTGGGAATTTCGGGGCTTTAATTATATAATTCCTTGCTTACTAGTGATATATAGATGTTCATAAATATAGAAATCCAAAGTTGTTGCTATGTACAAAATTAATGGCTAATGTTGAATATACTGATTTTCATAAATGTAGAAAAATCATTCCTTGCTTAGTAGCAATATACTGATGTTCATACTTACTGTTGGTACATGCACACCAATAACATTCTTCAAACTTATAAAAAATGATACAAACTACAAACAATCATAAGATTGTAAACACGGAATCATCTATTTGTTATCAACACATATACAAGCTTAATAAAAGTCCGAATCATGTGCAACCTGAACCCAAATTGGCAAATATTATTAACTATAATTATGAGATAATATGGTGGTTGTCTACCGTCTATTGCAACTGTTAGGTTTGCTGAATATTTCTATTTGTTTGAATTGCGATTGCCATAGAAATGTGTACTTTTCTATGTTCTTGAGACAGTATTGGAAAGTTAGATGCATTTCTGTCTAGTTTCATTCTATGCTAAATTAGGTTTTTGACCAATTAGGCATATACTTATCTGCTCTTGTTGAACTAAGTGTCGTTGAATTTAGCCATACTTGCCTGCTCAACAGTGTAAAGTGTCAATTGGTTGTTGACAGCGTAGGCAGAGTATATGATTATCTAGTAACTTTCACTCGAATTGGAGGAAAGATGATTATTGTAGGCAGTCATTGATCTTCCTAAATGTGGTTAAGAAGATTTTTCACCACTCCCACAAAGTTACCAAGTTCTTCAATAGTTTGATTGTACACCTGATAGAGCTTCATTATTTCAGTCATTGAAAAGTCTAAGAAAAACCAAGAAATAATGCAGAACCAAAAATACCTGCAAGGAAACATGGGTGTTGTGCCCTTCATTGACGGTCCCAAGATATGTGAAGCATTGCATATAGAATTGAGCATAAAGTATGTAGAGTCTGAAGTGGCACTAAGTAGTCTATTAACTCTTAAGAATAGGGAGAGTATTAATTGAAACTTCAAAGGTTGGTTGTTGGCCTATTAGCTCAAATGGTAGAGCAATGTGCTCACGCACGATGATGTGGGTTCGAATCCCACATAGGCCTGTTAAGATTCAAAGAGTTTGGTATTGTGTGTCATGTTAAACTAAGGAAACTTACTCCTATGATACTTGTATACATTAACTTTTATTGCACTAATGACATTCAAAAGCTTGTAGCCTATGTGGGATTTGAACCCACATCTTATGTGTATTGAACACATCGCTCTACCATTTGAGCTAATAGGCTAAAATGTTGTAAATTCATATTGAGAGAAAATGCATTAGATAGGGTTCAAACTCCCAATTGCAAATGTAATATTTTCTCTCTGCTTATCTTTCATCTATTATGCTACACAATTCTCATCTTCATCTTTCAGCTAATTAGATGTTAGTCTTTTGACCACTGATTACTTCTTCCTGTTGATATCTAATAGAGTTAGCAAAGTGTTGAAGCCCTAAAGTAAACTATTCTTGTTTGACTAATTGACATTAAAATCTGAATGAAGGCATCATACTTATGTATACAGTGTTCATTAACTCCAAAGTGGCACCTAAATATGACATAACTTAAGGACTTGGATTCATGATAAAAATCACATGCTTACACATTCAACTATAAATTTCTTGTATTTCATCCATTAACTTGGTAATAAAAGTGGTCATAAGACTCACAACACCGAAACTGAACCCTAAAGTGTAATTAAGTCCAAGCTTGTCTCACATCCAAGCTTGTCTCACCATTATACAAAGCCAGTAAAGCACTTTAGCTCTCATATCCTCTAAAAAACAAACATTAATCTGATTGCAAATTAACAAAACATTAAAAAAGGGACAGAGAAACATGCTTAGAGACGTTTTACAAGTTTTACTCTTAACCATATTTTTGCATAAAGAGAAAGTTCGAGATCTTTGTTGTAATACCCCTCATTTCTATAAGGATATTTGGGTAATTTTCCCAACCTTCGTTCGATAATTATTTCGCTTTCAGAGGAATTCATAATTTCTGTAACATCCTTGAGTGGTATAAAATACATTCGATGTATTTTCGGGACTTAGAATATTTGTTTGGATACGAACATATAATTCCCGGGGTTAAAACCATACCCATAATTCTTCCCGGACAAAAGAGGGCGAAAAAGACCAAAAATGGCCTTCACCGCACCCGCGGTGGAAGGTCGGCATCACAATTTTGTCGGGTGGGTTTCACCACACCCGCGGTCAGTCCACCGCACCCCGCGGTGAAAGGCCAATCGTTAAGGCGGTCAGGTGGGGGTTCGCCGCACCCGCGGTGAGGCCACCGCACCCCGCGGTGTCATCATGATTTTTCTGCAGCGCCGGACATCAGACGTCGCGTCGACGTGCTTCGCCTCTGCAGCGATGTCCCATCTGTCGTTGTAGGCGCCTACCTTCTTGGACCATGACTCACCTCCTTGCTTGCACCCTATAAAAAGAGGAGATCTGGAGAGGCTTGAAGAGCACTCCAAACCAGATCTCAATCTCTTCCTCTTGTTCCATTGACGCCGGAAAGCTCAAGCTCTCGCCGGAAAAGCTTCATTCGTCGCTGAAGCTCTCAAAGGAGGAGGAGGTGATCTCAAGGTGGTGCTTGGGTGGTCCAAGGAATCCAGAAGTCGGAGTCACCACGAGTAGAGCCCCCGTCGTCTTCCCCGGTGAGGTTTTTTCCCTCTCGTCGTGTCGCCGCTGTAGCGTGACCGCACCCGCGGCAGAGCCACCGCACCCGCGGTGTGCCTGGGCGCTTGTGGTTGTGGCTTGGGCTTTGTGATCTCGATTGGGACTTCCGTTCTTTCGTTTTCGATTTGATTCTTCTTTAGATTCGTACTATTTATTGTCGAATCTAACTTAGGGTTTCATTATGGGTCGTTCCGTAGGGATCTGAAATCCGAGTTTTGTCCCCGTTCCGGACCCGAAAATTCATCGTTTGAACGTTCGTCTGATCTAAGGCAAGTGGCGGTTCGCTCTTGCTTAATCATTCCATGTTCTATTAATTATCAATTGTTTTTAATTGTTAATTAAATTAGAGTGAACTATTGGTTTCGTTGGGGAACAGATTTTATAAATAACGTGATTAAAATATGATACTATGATAGGTTGTATATATTGCTAGAAACAACGCTATTATACTTGTTAATGACCGTAATGGTTTTGTTGTGGATTTAAATGTAAACTTTAATGCTAGATTAGCACGAGTATTCGTAGGAACGATATTCCTTCTAAGAATAGTCGTTTCTTTATAATTCTCTTAAGATCGTGACCCATTGCTTCTTATCCATCTCTAAGGATCTGAAGTGTTAAAGCACCTTGCTAGTGCCATTTGGGTGAACGTAATGTCACCCTGTGTATTAAAGGTTCGTAGTTACTCGAAATCATAAAGGTTCGTAGTTACTCGAAATCATAAAGGTTCGTAGTTACTCGAAATCATAAAGTTTCGTAGTTACTTGAAATAATATTAAAAGCCTTAACAGTAATATACGTTTTGTAATTAAATAAGATAAGTGTCGTTATGCACATAATTAATGAACCTTGGGCGAGAAGTACAACTTGGAAACTCGCCTGGACTTCGGTTAAAGTAAGTCCTCCTTCCAAATCTGAATTCGCATTAAGCGATGAGGTTGGTCGTGGACCCAAATAGGCAAGTCGCTTTTAAACTCTTGTATGAAATTATAATGTTCCCAAACATTCGTCATAATGTCCCGTAAGACTCAATTCCTTTGGAGTCTTCTTTTCAGTGCATATCTTAATAATAAATCATTCCGTGAAAGTTTCGGGTTACATATCGTTCCTTCGGTTATCATTCTAGGGACAATGATAGTAAACGGTTACGATCACTAGAACCATTCTGTTTTCACCCTTGCATAGTCTTTCATTAGACTAACCAACCGGGTTTTATTCCTTGTATGGTTGGCTGGTGTCATCCGTCCTATACGGCACATCAGTGGTTAGTTCCCGAAGTTAAAGTAACCAGTTGAAGAAGAAGAGGCTTGCAGACGAAGATTTAAGTGTCAGTGTTTTAAGTTGTTAAGTATTACTTTAATATATCTTTATAACCTAGCCATGTTATAGGTTGATTCTTAAAAGTCTTCCGCTGTGTAATTTATGAGTCTTCCGCTGAAATGTTTACTCTGTTGTAAAAACGCTACTCTCGTTTGATGAGAGATCTTTTAATAAAAGAGTTGAGTTTCTTATCCAAATGTCTTCCGCTGTTTAATCTTTCATTTAATATGTTTACGTATTTAAGTCTAATTGTTCCGATTAAAGCCTGGGGTGACTTTGGACGGTAATGTCTGAGGTCACTGGCGTGTGACACTACCGATATAAATCGGGGGTGTTACAGTTATGGTATCAGAGCAATGGTTTTAAAATTTTTGGCCTATTGTTAGGTTTGAGAATTTTCGAAAACTAATTTCGAAACGATTTTCAAACTATTTTCTATTAAAAAGAAATTTTGAGAATTTAGATGTTAAAAGTAAAAGTTTTGATTATTTCTTGGAATTTAATTTAATTTAAATGATTTAGCTATTTGAACTTCAAAAGCTATTTATAATTGGTTTATAAAAGGCGTGTTATACGCAGTTAAAATGAGTTTAAGATTGTAACTTTAAAAGTGTGATATATATATATATTTTTGTAAGAGTTTTGCAAAAATCGTATCACTAGTTTGAGAAACTAACTTTATAAATAATTAATCATTTTTATATATAAGGTTTAAGGGTATAAAGTGTAAAGTTTAAAAGGTATAAAGTTTAAAAGTATAAGGTTTATTAATAAGTGGTTTCAAACTTCTGCAAGCTTCAAGTGTTACTTATTCCTTAGATCCATTCTTAGGGATATTGTCTCTTCTTAGGTTTAATGTCATTTAAAGGTTGACATTTCTCCTAGAATACCCACTCTCAAGTTAACAGAAGAAGGTCGTCCCTGTAGTTAACAGTGGAGGGGTTAGTCAGACTAATATAAAGTTATTAGTTTGGACCCTTATAATCTGTATCATAACGTATTTGACTAAAGTGTCATGATCAAGTTGGAAAAGTTCTAAATTAACGTTATGATTCACCAACAGATGGTGAACACAAGAAACACAGCCCATGCTGGTGCAGGACGAAGTAATGACCAAGGTTGAATTTGAGGAGTGTCGCTAATCAAGGGGAGGAGCGTGAGTCTGTCTCTCACAATAACCCCGCAGGCGTTGGCCAAGCACAGGCTAATCCTCTGGTAGTGTTGGATGCCGCAACCAAAGAAGCCATTCGTGGGTTTGTTATGCAAACGGTCACCGACGTAATTCGGTCGATTGCACCGCAAGCACAAGGTGTTCCGATTCCTCAGGTCGTTCCTGGAATTGAGGAGCCAGTGGAGCACGTACCTCAGGTCAATGTCGTCAGGGACATAAGGACTTACGGTCAAGCCTTAAAAGCCGTGAGCTCAATGAGGCCTGACAGCTACGACGGTACTGGAGAACCGGTCAGAGTGGCGTATTGGTTCTCGCATATGGAACGGCTGTTCAGGAACGTGAATTGCACTGAGGCTGAGAAAGTGCACATCGCCTCCCTTCAACTCAAGGATGTGGCTAGTGAATGGTGGGAGAGCACTGGTCTAGCTGATCATCCTGAGCTGAATTGTAGCATGTTCAAAGCAAAGATGACTGACCGTTTCTTTTCCCGTGCTATGAGGGAGGAGAAGCACAAGGAATTTATATACCCTAATACCGATGGGTTAAAAGTGACTGAGCTTGCAGCTAAGTTCAATCACTTGTTACAATATGCTGGGCCAGAGGTGTCGAGCGAAGAACAAAAGATCTGGTACTTCCATGGATAGATGAACCCAGAAATCAAACCTCTAATGGTACGTCACGGTTGTTCTACATTAGAACAATATGTGGATGCGGCCTACAAGATAGAGGTCACGCTGGAAGATTTTGCCCAAAAGCGGGAGAAGCAAGTTAAAGGAAAGGGTGGACAACAGGACCGCCAGGTTAGTATATTCAAGCGACCGGCGTCGCCTACCAAGTTTGAGAAGTCTGGTCGGGCTAAGACCGAGACAACTCAGTCTGACTCTGCCAGAGGCTCATGTTGGAGTAGCGGAGTGATACAGTGCCACAACTGTGGTGAAGTTGGGCATAAAAGTATTAACTGTAAAAAGGAAAAGGGAGTATGCTACTTTTGTGGAAAGGAAGGCCACATGAAAACATACTGTAGAAAGAAGGATCAAGGACCAACGCAGTCTTATCAAGCCTAAAAAAATGGCAATAGGCAGAACCTAAAGCCAGAGGTATCTGCTCCTGAGCAATCTATGGCTCGTAATAAAGGCAAAGCGCCTATAGAGTCTTTAGGCCAGGGGCAACGACTCTTCATGATGTGTCAAGACGACGGGGGAGAACCCTGATCGATTAGTTGTACTTTTGTTAAGCCTTTTCTTAAGATTAAAGAGCGACAACTTGTGTCGATAATCTCCATAATTTCATAATTTGTTTGATCAACTTTCTATTAGTTGCCTTAATGTAATGTTTCGAGTAAATAAAGAAATGTTTCCTTGTTTTGGAAATTTTTTGAATTCATTGCCGTTACAAATCAATCATACGAAACCCCGTGAGTGCCGGAAACAGTATATGTCATGTGAGGATAAAGACTGTCGGACTTATAGAGGAAGGGTAACGTATGTAGCCTAAATGTTCGTTCCCTACAGGGTTAACCCCAGGGTCGACTCTATTGCCTAAACATAAATCCATTCCTAAAATTCTTCTTCATTCCTGGAGTTATGTCACATCAGTATGGCATTAATTGCTTCCTTAGCTAAGTTGGCAAACGTTATCTCATACGTTGAGTTCGTCCGAAATTTCTTAAGGTGTAGGAATAAATGTATGGAGTTAATGCTCTAAGAGATTAAGAGTTATCTCTCAAATAAGTACCATGGACATTGGTTTTGATACAAGCGTATAGGGATGGACTAATGCAACGTCCAGAATACCTAGTTGTGAGTTCGTGCTGTAAGCGTTGATGTGAATGAATCATTTTCAGGATGATACTTTAAGGAATTAAGAGTAATATCTCATGTGATTCGTTTCGAGGAACATAAGAATAAAAGCATGGTGATTATGTCTGGAGAAAGTTAAGGAATCTTAAAGGTTTAAGTTATAAAGTGATTAAAGGAATAGGCTAAGTCATTACCGAAAGGATACCAAGTTATTATTTGGCATAAGGGCCAAACCCGATGATGAATAATGGAATTGTGGGGTATACACTTAAAGGAATTAGGAAATACGATGTCTCAAGGATCACTAAGTTCTGGTAATGGATTATGAGGAAGATAAGGTACGTACTCCGAGAGAAGTTATAAATGGAAAAGTGGAAGGAATAATGTGTATTCTCATGCTTAGAGTATAGCAAATCGGTTACAATGATTTTTGAGGATACTAAGATTAAGTAGATGATCATGACTTTGTGGATGTAGTTACGAGTTGCTACAGGTATAACATATGAAGATATGTGGAATAATGGTGTGATTGAAAAGACAGATCGGTTTCCTAGGAACAATATCAGTGATAAGGTTATTAAGGATATTAAGTTCAGGTAGTAAGGTTGGTAGAGAGACCATTTCCTGGTTAGCAATGCAAGTTTCGGGGTCGAAACTTTTCTTAAGGGGGAAGTTATGTAATACCCCTCATTTCTATAAGGATATTTGGGTAATTTTCCCAACCTTCGTTCGGTAATTATTTTGCTTTCAGAGGAATTCAAAATTTCTGTAACATCCTTGATCTCCGTAATAATTCCTTGAGTGGTATAAAATACATTTCGATGTCGTTTCGGGACTTAGAATATTTGTTTGGATACGAACATATAATTCCCGGGGTTAAAACCATACCCATAATTCTTCCCGGACAAAAGAGGGCAAAAAAGACCAGAAATGGCCTTCACCGCACCCGCGGTAGGGCCACCGCACCCGCGGTGGAAGGTCGGCATCACAATTTTGTCGGGTGGGTTTCACCGCAACCGCAGTCAGTCCACCGCACCCCGCGGTGAAAGGCCAATCGTTAAGGCGGTCAGGTGGGGGTTCGCCGCACCCGCGGTGAGGCCACCGCACCCCGCGGTGTCATCATGATTTTTCTGCAGCGCCGGACATCCGACGTCGCGTCGACGTGCTTCGCCTCTGCAGCGACGTCCCATCTGTCGTTATAGGCGCCTACCTTCTTGGACCATGACTCACCTCCTTGCTTGGACCCTATAAAAAGAGGAGATCTGGAGAGGCTTGAAGATCACTCCAAACCAGATCTCAATCTCTTCCTCTTGTTCCATTGACGCCGGAAAGCTCAAGCTCTCGCCGGAAAAGCTTCGTTCGTCGCCGAAGCTCTCAAAGGAGGGGGAGGTGCTCTCAAGGTGGTGCTTGGGTGGTCCAAGGAATCCAGAAGTCGGAGTCACCATGAGTAGAGCCCCCGTCGTCTTCCCCGGTGAGGTTTTTTCCCTCTCGTCGTGTCGCCGCTGTAGCGTGACCGCACCCGCGGCAGAGCCACCGCACCCGATGTGTGCCTAGGCGCTTGTGGTTGTGGCTTGGGCTTTGTGATCTCGATTGGGACTTCCGTTCTTTCGTTTTCGATTCGATTCTTCTTTAGATTCGTACTATTTATTGTCGAATCTAACTTAGGGTTTCATTATGGGTCTTTCCGTAGGGATCTGAAATCCGAGTTCTGTCCCCGTTCCGGACCCGAAAACTCATCGTTTGAACGTTCGTCTGATCTAAGGCAAGTGGCGGTTTGCTCTTGCTTAATCATTCCATGTTCTATTAATTATCAATTGCTTTTAATTGTTAATTAAATTGGAGTGAACTATTGATTTCGTTTGGGAACAGATTTTATAAATAACGTGATTAAAATATGATACTATGATAGGTTGTATATATTGCTAGAAACAACGCTATTATACTTGTTAATGACTGTAATGGTTTTGTTGTGGATTTAAATGTAAACTTTAATGCTAGATTAGCACGAGTATTCGTAGGAACAATATTCCTTATAAGAATAGTCGTTTCTTTATAATTCTCTTAAGATCGTGATCCATTGCTTCTTATTCATCTCTAAGGATCTGAAGTGTTAAAGCACTTTGCTAGTGCCATTTGGGTGAACGTAATGTCACCCTGTGTAATAAAGGTTCGTATCTACTCGAAATCATAAAGGTTCATAGTTACTCGAAATCATAAAGGTTCGTAGTTACTCGAAATCATAAAGGTTCGTAGTTACTCGAAATAATATTAAAAGCCTTAACAGTAATATACGTTTTGTAATTAAATAAGATAAGTGCCGTTATGCACATAATTAATGAACCTTGGGCGAGAAGTACAACTTGGAAACTCGCCTGGACTTCGATTAAAGTAAGTCCTCCTTCCAAATCTGAATTCGCATTAAGCGATGAGATTGGTCGTGGACCCAAATAGTCAAGTCGCTTTTAAACTCTTGTATGAAATTATAATGTTCCCAAACATTCGTCATAATGTCCCGTAAGACTCAATTCCTTTGGAGTCTTCTTTTAAGTGCATATCTTAATAATAAATCATTCCGTAAAAGTTCCGGGTTACATATCGTTCCTTCGGTTATCATTCGAGGGACAATGATAGTAAACGGTTACGATCACTAGAACCATTCTGTTTTCACCCTTGCATAGTCTTTCATTAGACTAACCAACCGGGTTTTATTCCTTGCATGATTGGCTGGTGTCATCCTTCCTATACGGCACATCAGTGGTTGGTTCCCAAAGTTAAAGTAACCAGTTGAAGAAGAAGAGGCTTGTAGACGAAGATTTAAGTGTCAGTATTTTAAGTTGTTAAGTATTACCTTAATATATCTTTATAATCTAGCAATGTTATAGGTTGATTCTTAAAAGTCTTCCGCTGTGTAATTTATGAGTCTTCCGCTGAAATGTTTACTCTGTTGTAAAAATGCTACTCTCGTTTGATGAGAGATCTTTTAATAAAAGAGTTGAGTTTCTTATCCAAATGTCTTCCGTTGTTTAATCTTTCATTTAATATGTTTACGTATTTAAGTCTAATTGTTCCGATTAAAGTTTGGGGTGACTTTGGACGGTAATGTATGAGGTCACTGGCGTGTGGCACTACCGATATAAATCAGGGGTGTTACATTTGTGGTCTTCTTGCACCTCCCCTTTGAACAAAGGCGTATATAACCCTAATTTTAGAAATTTTAGAAATTTACCTCAAATTGAGACCACCAATGCCAATATTCGTCGGACCGACAAAGTCATTCATCGAACCAACCACAATCGTCCTTAGTTGAGCATCTGGAGAACCGCCAACCGAGCCCACAAACAAGGAATTTCCAGCAACGACCAATTGACTCGGTAAGTGCCACTCTCATTCACGACCACCAGCAGCGCCATCCATCCTCCTCTCATGGGCCACCGCATAGAAGACAGGAGTAGATCGTCGTCGTCGAACTTCAGTTTGTTCCCTCCGCCGAGCGCTCCTTCTTCCTCCCTCTTAGGCCCGAGTTCTTTCTCTACCGTTTCACTTCCTTTTTTGTTACATTTTTTTTTCTAAACAAACTTAACGATGCTGGTTAGAGATAACGTCTTAGGGTATTTGGCAAAATATATCTAAATCTCAGGGTTATCGTGTGAAATATGACAAACTTTGATATTCCGTGTGAATTAAATAAAATTTCAGGGTTACTAGACAAAAAAACCGAAATAATAATAATCAAAACATAAATTTGTAATTTTTCGTTTTCAATAAAATTAGATATAGTGGAAGTGTTTCTACGTTCCGCTCTAGTTCACAACTAATCTTGATTTGCATCAACTTTATACGATGAGCCCAAATGATTAGCCATATATTGATAGAATATTTTTCATATGGATAAGATTGTGCATATATTATCTTTTCATACAGATAAGTAGGTTCTTGATTTGGTGGGAACATATGTTTTCGTGCAAACGTGTATATGAGGTGTACAAGCCCATGCAATATGGTGCACAAAAGCGGTGAGATGCATAACTATGTTCAAACAGGTGCACATGTATTTTGGTCTACAAATGTGCATTTCATCGGTTGGTCTCTCACATTGACCCACCGGAACTCCGGCATTGACCAACATTGACCACTGTGATCGATCGTTGACCTGCCGTTGTCCGGCGTTGACCCACCCTTGATCGGTCAGTGCACTAGAGATACACATACTAGTGCACGCTTCGAATGTGCACCATGTTACTAGTAATTGTGCATCATGTTATAATTAATGGTCATAAAGATAATTGTGCACGATATTACAAATAATTGTGAAATGAGATGGAATGTGTACCATATTACAAAATACTTGTGAAGTGATATGGTTGTGCGCCATATCATAAAATAAATGTGCACCACATTACAAATAATTGTGCACCACAGTTCATGTGTTTGTACACTGAGATGAAATGTGCATCATTTAATTAAATATTGTGCAATGAGATGGTTGTGTACCATGTCATAAATAAATGTGCATCACGTTAAAAAATTATGCATCATAGTTCATGTGTACGTGCACTGAAATGGTTGATGTACGTGTTTGTGCACTGAGATGGAATGTGCACCATATTTACAAATATATGTGCACTGAGATGGTTGTACACCATATCATAAATAAATTTGCACCACGATACAAATAATCGTGCATCACAGAGTTAAAGTTGAGAAATTTTTTTATAGTAAATAGTAGGGAGTTATACGAATCATTGATGATTTTGAATAAATGAGTATAACACTCTATTATTACAAAAAAAAAAACACTCTGCGCTACCCACTGTCGTTTATCTTATCATAAACAACTTATGTAATAATTTATTAAGCATCACGTACATTCTATATCCCTGCTTTGCAAATTTCAATTATGTTCATTCTTCAATCAAATTTTTATTATATAATTGAAAATATACTTTATATTTTTTAGGAAAATATTAGTTTTGACGTGATTCCATTAAAAACGTGTATCAAACTAGATTTGGAATGTGCATAATGCTCACAGTTTCAATAAAATGAGTTTATATGTTAGCTATAATTTTTTAGACTAAAAAATAAGAATTTATTAAAGGAGGATCAAGTGAAAATAATCGGAGTTGTATATGCACGCTTAGTAAGAAAGTCTATGGACACTTAAGGAACATATGCACACTTATAAAAAAAGTTTATGCATACATAGCGAGCATATACACACATAATAAGCAAGAATATGCACACATAATACAAAGTATTTGAACACATATTAAGAAACTATATGTATACAAAATACAAAGTATATTAACACACAATTTCAATTAACAGTTGCATACTTAGTAAGATAACACGTATGTGTGCATACATTTTCTTACTAAGTGTGCATATACAACTCGACCCATGCCTCTACCATGACCTCGACCTCGTCCGTTGTGGTTGGAGTGACCGTTGTGTGGCTGCTGCGGAGGCGGAGTTGAGGCTGGCGAATTGGGCGGAGGAGGGGCAGCTGGTGTCGTCTTTGTCGTAGAGGGCAGAGTGGTGGCGACCAGAGCAATACTTGGTTCAACTGTATTAGCCCGTTAGCCCGACGTGATTCTTTCAATAGAAGAGCGAATTTCCCAAGTGTGACAAGGAAAAGGGCACGCCACTTGTTGTAGTTGGAAGGGGAGAACTCCAGAGCGAAGGGAACATGTGTTTTGATACTCGCAACATGAAGGGCTTGTTGACGAGCGAGAGCCATGGGGTCGGAAGAGGGCTGGCCGGTCGGGGAAGGAGAACCGCCATAGGTGTTGGGGTCGCGAGTGGTGCCGTCGCCGGTGGGATAGGCTATTGGTGGCGTGAGGTCGGACATGGTGGTGAAGGAAGAGATGGAGGAGGATCGTTGAGGAGATTTGAGGATGTTTTCTTATTAGGTTGATACCATGTGAGAGAATGTGAAATCCCACTTGGGTTGCCTGATATTATTGATAGGGTATATATATAGAGTTATAAATGTATTTATAGATAAAAATAAATACAATAATAGATATTCCTAAATTATCTAACACTTCTTTCCTTTCCATGTTCTCTCTTTTACGGGGGTTTGGTACTGTGAGCTTTTGTCATACTTTGAAACAATTATAGGAATTTCTGAAGTTAATCTCTGTCTCAGTGTAGTTAAATGTACGACACTGTATTCTTCAACTATCATGAAAAGGTGTTTATGATGATTTGCAAACTTTTGTTAGTGTGAATTAGAACTAGTCTTTTACTTTCAAACTGGAACTACTAACCTTGGTTAAAAGGCACAAGGCGCACCGAGACGCAAAGGGTCCCTAGGCGCAAAAAAAAAGCGTGCCTTTCGTAGGCGAGGCACACTTTTTTTTCAAAAAGCTTGTAAATTAATTCTAAGTGATACATTGTACTTAAAACAACATAATAATGTATTATAAATGCATAAAATGACATAAAGAAGCACAGTTCATAAGTAGAAAGTCTAGATTACCGTTAAAACATGTCATAAACAAAATAACAATGTAAATAAACAGCAAAATACAACTCAAACCTGTTTAATTCAAATTCATCACAAAAACACACAAAATACATAATCTAATCAATTTCCCATTTCAATTTCAGAAAAATAAAAAAATAGTTCTGCATTAGGAAAAAAAAAATCTGTAAAAATAAAAACACAGATTCTGCATCAGTATTCGACATCTTTCCTATTTTATATATAAATCATATTCTAAATAAATAAAAACAAAATAACTACACTACATATATGAGAGAGGGAGGGAGGGAGAAACCATATCTGATGGATGGTGGCTGATGTTCGTAAGAGAGAACTCGCTGCGCACCTTGCGTAGTGCGCTGTGCCTGCACCTTCTGACGCTTCAGGCGCGCCTTTTAAAACCAAGCTACTAACTAGCTTTGAGATAGTCTCCAGAAGGATTTCTGATTATTTAGGTGAAGGAGAAACCATCAGGGTCCATATCATGGAGGTGATTAGCAGGAGTTTTCGGTTTTCCTTTTTCAGGAAGGGGAATGCACGGTTGTCTAATTGTCTTTATTGTCAAGATACCCAGTGGACTGGATTACCTTCTCAACAAGTGAAATGCATGTTTTTATCATTAGGCAAAACCTGATGGATTGGTACTCTTTCCTGTGAATTTCTTATTTCTATGGTTATGTCTAGTGACTAATGTTGCAGTGCTGAATGTTGATACATGTTCTTATTGGAAACTGAGATATCCTATTATATCGTTGCACTTGTAAATTACTTAACTTCATCCTAGTGACAGATGCCTCTTCCTATGGATTATTCGATATAGATTTTCGATCGAGGTGTTATGTCATATCATTTGTGCTTCTTCCTATATAAATGGACGCTCTACCATTTGACATCAACAATGTGCCCTAAAACTTTGTGCCCTGAAACTTTTCGATCGAGGAGATAAGGTTTACTGCTACCAAGCTCATAATCAAAGACATCAACAACAATGTGCCCTGAAACTTTAGTAGATTTAAATTTGTTGGGGTTCCTCCAAAAACAAGTCAAACCAAGACACTCCTTCTGATGTGAATCCTTCCCATCAAGTCAAGTCCTCCGAGCCAAGGCGCTCACCAAGGCTAGCCAACCATGAAGAGCCTAGCCGAGAAGAGCCATCAAGCCAAGATGAGGGCGCACCCATGAGGCTCACACGAGCCAAGGCTAGGGAACTACAAGCCAAGCTCAACCTTGGACTCGCCACACTAGGGCCTACAACAAGCCGTCTAGGAGACTTCTTCTCCTTGATGACACTCTCGGTGCCAAACGAGACCTAAGGCACATTTCAAGGGCCTATTTGAGGCATTGATTGAATGACATTATGAGACTTTGGGATTGCATTTTATGCATGTTTTTAAGTTGTAATTTTCTGCAAACAAACGCCTAAGGGCCGGCTCACTAGGGTTATATAGCCGCCCCCCTTCATTTGTTTCTTTTAGCTTGAACTTGAATAAAAAACACTCTCAAGAGAGAATTCTCCTTTAAGCTCATGCAATTTAGTCTTCTTTGTGAGTCATATCAAAGAAGCCTAAATCGCTCCTTGAATCCCCTTGGTGCGTCACATCCAAGCTAGGTTCAAGAATCCTTACACTACGTGGTGAGTCATATCCATATAGTGTAGGCTATCCCTTGGCTCCACCACCTTTCCGCCGCCACCACTTCCACCCCTCAAAGTACTCCCATTACGCCAACCAACCACCACCAAGCGCCACCTCCATCGCTTCAACGCCTCCCACAAACCGAAACCCTAATCACCCTCCATCGCTCGGTTCCCCGCTACGACCACCGTCCTTCCACCATCCATAACTCAAGGCGCACGCCAGCGCCACCAGGCACCCCCCCTGCGCCTCCACTCCTAACACCCTCCGCCACCTTGGGAGATCAAGTGTGCCACCAACCACCTCCAGCGCCTCCCTACAGCCCGTTTCAAAGTCCGCCTCCCCGGTTGCCGAAGGTGTTGTCGTCCGGCCATTCTCTTGCACCGAAGCTCGCCCCAACTCGATCCTTGTCAAGCTACATGCTTCATCAAATGATTCTAGCTTCCACAGCCTTAACAGAATTTCTATAAGTTAACTGTTGTGATTTTTCAATGAAGTAAGGCTCATAGGGAACTAACTCTGTATGATCACAATATCATTAGATTTAGAACATCACATGTAAAATGATGTATACTTAAGAGTTGAATAATAAACTGTACAAACCCAATAACCTATACCTGTAGCAGCTATGAGCTTTGCATTTAGCAGAAAGCCATAGAAGCAAGTCTAGAATATCAATATTGAAAGATGTTATATAACTTTTCCATGTTTATGATGAGCTGACGAGTAAAAAATGGACAATCAAAGAGTATGAGTGAGGCAAGATTGCAAAATTAAATGTAACTAAATTATTTGACTACCATTAACATTTAACACTTACACACTTGACTAAGATACACTTGACTAAGATAGAGTATATGGCATGCTTACCGCTACTAAATAACTAGTAAAGAGTTAATAGGAATACTTGAAATAAAGAAGAAGAGTGGCATCACCACTGCTAGTTCAAGTTGCAAATCACAACAACTCACGGCCATGATTTTAACATAATCCCCAAGTAATTAGAAAGCAGAATGTCATCTTCAAGTATCGCACAAACATTGCATACTTGACCGTCCAAATCATTATCAATTTGCAATTGAAAAATAAAAACCTATTTCGACAAAAACCATTCTTCAACTCTCCGTCACTTTCTAGACAAACCTATTTTGACACCACCCTACGAAGACCCAAACCCTAGAAAAAAACAATTCCACCACCCCTGAAGCACAACTTACAAGAGGTAAGGTTGTGGAAATCATCACAAAACCAGAAATTAATTAAAAGATCTGGAATTCGATTTACCACTTCGCACGCTACCCTCGGGTTTGTCGTCTCCAAAAGTATGATACGCTCCACAACTGCAATCCACCGGAAAACGACCCGACCCCGAACAAACTGAAGAAATCACAGAAAATATGAGAGATCGACAGGTAACAGAGACTCGAAGAAGAGGAGAGTCGGGAAGAAGAGTCTGATTGTTTTATTTTGGGTTTTTTTTCTTTTTTTTTTAAAAAAAAACAATAAACGGCAACCGTTAGTGAATAAACGAGTGGGCATTTCGCGAAAAAAATAATAATTCAGGATTAACTCGTGAAATATGCCAAACTTCAGACTTAACTCATACCTTAACACCAGAAATACACACTAATTTTTATTAATTTAAAAAAAACAAGACCCTATACTTATCCTCCCAACAAAAATATAAAATCTATTTATTTAAATAAAAAAATTTAATTGCTTTATCGACTTAAATAGAACTTATATGGAATGTTAGTTTTACGCGAAATGGAGAGCATGAGCTAGAATCGACATCTGACAAGGGGCGGTGAGGGAATTTCAGGGAGGTGGTGACAACGGACAATAGAGATTTAATTTCTCGTCGGAGAAGAGAATAGACACCTTCCATCCATAAATGTTGCGCAATAGCTAATCAATTAGTTGAACTTGAAGAATTCTTAACAAAATATAGACTTAAGAAAGATTGGTGAAGGTGTTCGATCTGCTTTGGGTTTTAACTTTTGGGTTTTATAATTGGATTTTTAGATATTTATTTAATAAAATGAGAAATCAATGTTTTATTCATGGCATATTTTATCTTCATAGATCAAATTATTTTTAGAGTCATCATTCTTTTGGGCAAAGATAGTCATAGACGATGAGGATTTTTGTAGGGTTCGCAATATCCTCATATAAGTATAGGATATTTAGTGCAATTCGAAAATGTTATGGTAGAATGTGCACACTAGTACAGAACGGCCTTGGCATAGCGGTTTTTTTACTATACGGATAGCGGTTTTACAGCCGCTATCTAAGCGTCTGTGATAAAATACCACTATAGCGCTAATAAGAGAGCGCTATAAGAAATACACGCATAGCGCTTTTCTGTAAAAAGCGCTATGTTTTTTGTGTTTTTATTTTTTAAACAATGTTAACACTCTTAGCGCTTTTTTAAAAAAGGCGCTAAGAGTGTGGTAGGTAACCACAACTCTTAGCGCTTTTTTAAAAAAAGCGCTAAGAGTGTGATGGGTAACCACAACTCTTAGCGCTTTTCTTAAAAAAGCGCTATGTTTTTTATTAGTCTCTTAGCGCTTTTGTTTAAAAAGCGCCATGTTTTTTATTTTTATTTTTAATTTTAATATTTACAGTGGAAGCTCTTGCACCACTAGCCTGCTAGCATATTTACAGCAACAAGCTTTCAGAACTCAAAATCATATCAAACCAGTACTACTATATCCAACATCCATAAAATACTTAATTGTCTAGTTAAAATCAGTATTATATCCATAAAATTTGTACTTAGGTCAATACCAGTAGAGTAACACAAGACTAATCTCCCTAACAAAATGAAGCATCATTCATATATCCACAAAATTGAACACCTAGTAGTCTCTCTTAACAAAATGAAGCCCTAAAATCACAACAATAATAGCTCAAAACTACAACTATTCAACATTTACAACAAGACTATACCAGTAGAGCATATCAGATTATTTTGATCCTTGAACTCTTCTCTTCAGAAGCATTGACATGCAACAAACACTTTCTTATTTGTTTATACAACAAATATAGAGTTGAGACATACTGAATAATTATGCTTGCATCGTGTTCTCCGTTCCCTCATCTTTTGAGTTGGATTAAGGTAGCATGCTGCTCCTGGTACTCTTTGATGTTCATCTCAGTCAACCTGCATAAAGCTCGTGAGGAAGCCGTAAAACAAATCATTTTGAATCATGACAACAGAATTTAGATTTTACAGATACAAAAAGCACAATCAATGATGAAAAGCTTTACTCTGACTTTGCAACTCATCTTCTTTTGTTGTCAAAGACGCATTATAGTTTCTAATTTACTTTTGTTTGTGTATGTGCTTACCTACTAACAGTTCGATCCTTGGCAAATCCGAGCTCATGGTCGACGCACAAGTCAGCCTCATCATTTCTGTATCCATTGCAAAAATAAATTAAAACACCAGCAATTGTCTTTTTTTAGAAACACCTTACTTAAATTACTACACAATGTACACTTCCTTTTCCATAAGCATAGGCGTCGACTTTTTATTTTAGAAACAAAACCATTACCTGTTTGCATTCAAGGATGGACAAAGAGACCTTATGAGACCACGAGACGAGACAAGGTTAGGAGGGCGGTTGATCATGACAAGTTGGAGCTCATGTTAGCTGTACAACCTTGTTTCCTATTCCATCTATACTGCAGGGTTTTGAGACATCCCGGCTCTCCTTTTGGCATTCATTTGACAACAAACCCAAGTGTTAATAAAGGCAGAAACAAGCTTTATAATATCAGACAGAGAAACCCAAGTGTGAGCATTCTACCTCCTGCAGCAAGAAGCTTCTCTACTCGTGCAACAATATGTTTGCCATATGTGAGCATTCTACCTCCTGCAGCAAGAAGCTTCTCTACTCGTGCAACAATATGTTTGCCAAGTGTTAATAAAGGCAGAAACAAGCTTTATAATATCAGACAGAGAAACCCAAGTGTGAGCATTTTACCTCCTCCTGATTTAATTTTTTTTTTAATTTTGCCCATGTAATTGAAATTATTTTAATTAAATTAGCAATGCTGAATCTTCACTCCTGATTTAAATACAACATTAACATGAAATCTTGATTGTAATCTACTCAAGTGTGCGTGTGCATTAGGAAATCTCAAGGGCTTAGTCACATATACACACCTGCACTCTGGCATGTGCCCACGTGAACTCTGCAACTTTACTTTGCCTTCCTTCACCCACCAACTCCTTTCTCCTGTCTGAATCTGACCCTCCTGCACAGTACACACATATAATTTTTATCTTCATTAATCATATAAACAGAATACACAAATCCTTTTGTTTTTATTTGGTAGTATTTTACTGATTCAATTTTGCAGACTTGACTAATAGAGATAAGAAATAAATCTGCAGCAACAAGATTTAGTTGATCATTAATAATGAAAGCAAGAAAACTCTAATAGAGATAAGAAATAAATATAAGTATATTTACCTCTAGAGCAACAGCAAGGTTCCCTTTCTTGTAGTGTACCCCTTCAAGTCTTGCTAGTCGCAAACATAGGATGCGGGAAGAATATTACTCTCATTGTGTATGTAGTTTCTGACTGCTTTATAGAGTTCATGGTGTTAAACTACCAGAAGAAAATATGATTCTTGAATAGAGAAGTAAAGTAGGCAGAGAAATGCAAACACACATTAATTTCATTTGTTTCAATGAATTGACGGAAAGCAGCAAGCTTATGCACATTACTTTTAAGGAGAATGTTTGGGGCAACACTTTGTTGTCCAATGTATTCATTCAGCAATGTGTTCATCAGCATTTTTACACCAAACTATTATAATTTAATTGCAGCATGCAGAATAAAGTAGTTCCAAATGAAGAGTAATAATCATCTTATTCTAATACCTCAATCATTAAGAGTTTCATTCTGCATCATTTTTTTAAAATCTCTTGAACTGCATCTTAGCTTGAATATCAGTATTCTGTTTTCATCTAGGTTTAGTTATTTTCTATATGTTTAAGGGGGGGACACCCGAACATCGAGAATAATTGTCCCACTTTCTGCTAGTCTGATTTTGATGCTTCAACATTCATGGATGCAGACATTCAAAAGTCAGAGGAATTAGGAATTCCCTCAAAATAAAAATCAGCTTCATCTCATAACACAATAACTTTTGTGAATATTGATCATCACATAGATGAAAAGGAGAAGAAAAAACTATGTTACTCTAAATCTACAAAGTTAAGGCACAACTTCAATCTTCAAATATACTGCAGTACACTTGTGAGTTCTAACCCATTTGTGTGATACGATTGGCGCCCCGTACCATGCACTAAGCAAGCAATTCAGCAATGTATATATGTAAGGTAACCCTGAGAACTGTTCGGTTGAACCATGCCTAACGATTCTCCTAAACGTCGGTCTATGGGTATAAGACGATTAAGAGGAAGTTAGTGGTGCCAAGGCAGAAATCTTCAACACCAAGCTTCACAAAGGGGATTAAGAATACAAGAGAGCTTACATTGGTGACACAAACAGCCCAAACGCAAAGATGTTACCTGCAGTAGGAATACAATCATATAGTTTTCTGAAAGCCCATAATGTAACAGCAGAATTCACTAAATTTATGCATAATCTTTGTAATCCTCAGTTGCCAACTGATGATAAGTTTCTACAACTTCAATAATTTAGCTAAAAAATTAGATTGTTCAGCACATTCAGTCAGTTAACAGGCCCATGGTGAAAGTCAAACTTGGAACATCAGCAATAAAAAGAGTAAAATCCTTTTTTTTATGGAGTATGAATGATCAGGTTTTTTTTTAATCAAAGTTTGTGATCAGTTATTTGTCTCAACAGAAAGTCACTTCCAAATGAAAATATTGACTAAGACAAACTCAGGGTTCAGTTTAATTGGCTAAACTGGATTCAAGGTATCCCTAATTGGAAGCTCAAACCGTTTCAAGCAAATCTCCATCACAAAACTAAGACCGAAATTAAGAGATTAGACAAATGGGTTGACGAAATTACCTGCAACACCTGCTAAATCTTTGCATATGGTGTACAAAGTTAAGAAAAAACTATTTTTTGCGTGCCAGAACACACATACAAGAATGAAAATCATATAAACAGAACACACATACAAAATAAGCACTTGAAGGAGATGTTGATCTCATATTTGAAGGAGATGCTGTTCAAAGTTTGAAGCAGATAAGGTGGGCTAATGAAATCGACATCAACAAGATTGAAGCAGATAAGGTGGCATACCGTGCGACGCCGGAGATGGATGCGAAGACGCCACCAACAGAGCCGCGGAGAGAAGCTCCTGCGAAGACCGCAACTAGAAGCCGCCGACAGCAGAGGAGACCGGAAACGAAAGTGGCAGATGAGACCGGAAACGGAAGCGGCAGAGGGGACAAAGTGGTAGCCGCCGTCGAGAAACCAAGTGGTAGCCACCGAGAGAGGAAAATCGAAGGTAGGGCGGAATGGATGAAGTTAGGGCGGGAGGGATATACACAGGAGAGGGCGGGACGAAGTTAGGGCGGGATGAAGAGTTAGTAGTGAAAGGAAATATTTTATAGCGTTTTTTTATAAAAAGCGCTATAAATTTTTTTGATATTTTTAAAATTAAATAGGATAAAAATTCTTAGCGCTTTTTTATAAAAAACCGCTAAGAGTTGTTTAATTATCTTAGCGTTTTTTTATAAAAACCGCTAAGAAAAATCTAGACATTTTTAAAATTAAAAAGGAAAAAAGTATCTTAGCGTTTTTTTATAAAAAACGCTAAGAGTTGTGCAATTATCTTAGCGGTTTTTTTATAAAAACCGCTAAGAGTTGAGAAATACCTAATTAAAAATAAAGATTTATTTTTTCTTAGCGGTTTTTTCATAAAACCGCTAAGCGTTTGTTTCTTTTATTGCGTTTTTTAATAGCGCTCTAATTTTAGTGCTATCTATGGAAAATTCTGTACTAGTGGCAGTTGCTTCAAAAGTTCAGGTTATTTGAGCAAATTTCCTTTTTTTCCTTAGCAAACAAATAAAAATTGCAAAATTGAGCAAAGCATGTAGGTTCAAATTCTATCTATTAATTTTTTTTAATCAAAATAGCAATACTGATGTGAAAAAAGTCTCCTTTAAAACACATCTGCTTGTTTGGTCCGGTCTCCAAGGAAAGACTTTGTTTCTCCTCTTGATGAACACTTGATTGGGGTCATATTGCTGAATTTTCAATGGTGATGGTGACAATCCAAGGGTTGAATGAGTCCACGAACAAACCTTCATTGGCTTCGGATAAGTGTTGGATAGATGAGTTGAGATCCACAGCTTGTTGTTCATCAAGATTCATGATCAAGAGGTATAGATCGATTGAGATCCACAATTTATTGTGAGCCAAGAAGAATAAAGGTTAACCTCTGTCAATTTTCTTTAAACTTCAAAACTTAATTTTTGTAAATAATGAACAAGTGTGTAAATAGGTAAAAGCTAACGAGGAGGCTTGGGCTTTGGCTGCAAGCCAACGGGTTCGGCCCACTTAATTCTATAAGTCTAATTTAATGAAAAAGAAACATAAAGTATAAAAGATAGCTAGAATCTCTAACTAATTGATAACAATGCCAAAACTAGATAAAATCAACAAAAGTAAATATCCTCAAAATAATAAGATAAGTATGCATAAGGCCCATGCATGAGGGAAATGTCGACTTGGATGGTTCTTTGGTGTGGATCAATGCTCATAAGCAATGTTCTAAAAATTCCCGCCTAGGCCCCGGCTAGGCGCTAGGCGGTCACCCTCCGCCTAGGACCCGCCTAGATCCGTCTAGGCGAGAAGAATCATCAAATGTTGTGGAAGCTGTAACATCTTAGAAGATGACGGATGCATTAACATGATTTTGGGTTAGGCTTTGTACAATAAGACCCATAATATAATATCAAATCTCATTCCAACATAATTTTATAAAAATTAATGGATTTGGAAGGACATAATCAAATAATTACATAGATCATGCATTAATTTTTAGTCCATCTAGGCCCCGTCTAGGCTCCCGCCTAGCCGCTAGGCCCCCCCTCACCGTCCAGCTCTCGTCTAACGACTTTTAAAACATTGCTTATAAGTCTCTTTTTAGTGGTCTTAATCACCTTTCAAGACGATACTCAAGTGACCTTATCTTCTCGTCATCAAATACTACATCATCACTCATCCAGTTCTCCACTAAGCATGTTTAAAATCACCCACTTTTTCATCTCTTTAACCAAAATATGATCATTTTGGGCAGTTAATAAATAATAGAAAGTGTGGTTGTCTAACAAAACAAGTGGGTTGGTTGACAATTATTACAGAGGTTGGAACTTTTGCGGTTAATATGAAAGTGAAGAGATCAATTCTCTACATAATTTTTTTAACTGTCTAATTGTCCAACTCATTTCTTAACCGTCAAATTTTCCAATCTCTTTAACCGCCAAATTTAGCATTGCGCATCCAGTCTAACCGGACGGGACAAGAATTTGTAAGATCCTTGGACCGGAGACCTGAACGGAGTGATATGATTCGGCCTGAACCAGTGTTGGAGCAGATTGAACCGTTAAATGTATTTTTTATTTTTATATTAATTTAAAATTTTATCCTTTTTTCTACTTTTATAACTATATTTTGTAATATCGAACCATATATTTTGTTACTAGTTTATTTTAATAATAACAAATAATTTTTAATAGTGTTATGAATATTAATTAGACATGTCAATCGGGTCTTCGGTTCAGTTAATTCAAGGTCGGGTTGAGAACGGGTCGGGTCATTTCGGAAAACAGGTCAAGCCGGGTCGGGTCATTACAGGTCAGCAGGCGGTTCAGGTTGACCAACGGGTCAAGAGCATCATTTTTTAAATATTTTATTCACTATTTAAATATTATTAAATAGATAAAAACTAATTTAAATTTGTCAAAATAAGTTGAAATGAATTAAAATAATAATAATTCTATTTATTATTATAATAATATTATACTAGTAGACCAAAATCATATTTTATTTTTTAATTTTAATTCATATTATATATTATTTATAAATTTCTTAATTATAAAATTATATAAGTACAACAATTTTCTTTTTCTTAGGATAATTGAACATATTACCATTATTTATATGTCATATATCCTATATATTTTATGTTATATTATACTCCACATTTATTCGTTAATCGGGTCGGTTTCGATAACTTCGGATTACCAAAAATTTCGGACCAGAATACACCCGGTCTTGTCCAATCCAGACATTTTCGCTCTGGTCTGATCAGGGTCAGTTATGCACACCGCTAGCCAAAGTCTCCGCTCACTTCTTAATCGTTCAACTAATCACTTTCTTTCACCAAACTTCGCACGCCCTTATTTTCTCCGGTTGTGTGAGTTGAACTTTTCTTTCGATCCACCCATCACTTGTCTGTCTGTTGCTGTTGAGTCTCCTCTGAGTCACTCGATGCTACTTTGATTATATATATGCATGGTGTCATCACTCTCAAGACTTAAGATGAAACGCAAGGTATTTTTCCTCAAATCATCCTTTACTCATGGTTTTAGGGATATGTATTTACTTGGTCATCTGTTCATGTTGCTTTGGTGCTCATGTTGTGAAATCGAGGTTGAAATGGATGTATGTTTCAGAATTGTTTAATAATGGGGTTTATTCATGTGTGGAGTTTTTACTTTAAAAGACACTAAACCTTTTTAATGTTCATATTTTAAAGCTAATAATTTTGTTTATAATCATATATACTCCATCCGTTCAGATTTATTTATTCTTTTAAGACCATAAATCTTGTTCATGAATATTTGTTTTTTTATATATTTTGGACAAAGTTTTCCAATTTTACCCATTATATATATATATTTTTTTTTGATAAAGTAAGAATTCAAGATTTCATGACAAATCCCTGAAAACTCGAGAGGCCGATCAAACGGCGAACCAACAACAAACGACACTCAACAAACAGAAACGAAAACACAGAAAAGAACAACAGACACAACCAAAAAACAGAAAACAACCGAACAAGCAAACCAAAGGCAAAACAAAGAGAAAGTCTTCAAACAGGGGTTGAAAAAACTCCAACAAGGTCGTTTGAAGCAGCCGGAAAGAAGAGATAAGACACAATCTGATGGCATTCGTCAGAAGAAACCACCAGGGGTCACACGACCACTGTCAAATCTCGAACCGAAACAACAGTCTCCCATCAACCAAGGTAACCTACACAGCCGAGAGAAAACCACAACAACAACCAACAAAACACAAAAGAAAGAAACAAAAGGCGGGGGACAGAGGAGGCGAAGGACAGCGGAGGAGGGGAAAGGGGAAGACAAGGAGGGAGGCGGGGGAAACAGGGGGCGAAGAGGAGGAAGGCGGCGGCGGGGGGCAGGGAAGGGAGGACGACGGCGAAGAAGGCGGGGACGAGCCGGGGTGGGGGCGGCGGAGCGGGGGAGAAACCGGATCTGGAGGGGGGAAAGAAAGGGTGCAGCCGGGGTAGGCTCGGTCAGAGCGGCGAGGAGGGGCGGGCCTCGGTCGGAGCAGCGGAGGAGGGAAGGCGGCGGCGAGGAGGCGAGAGGGGTCGGGAGCAGCAATCCGACGACGACGCACGGACCGGGACCGGATCTGGGGAAGGCTCGGCGGCTCGACTGTGTTGTTGGTGCCGGTGAGGCGGTGCCGGTAAGGCGGGGGCCATGGTGGTGGCGGAGTTCGTCGGGGACGGTGGCCAAGGGTTTCTCGTCAGCCAGCTAGGGCCGGCGCTCCCCATTGAGACGATTTTTTTCTACACACTATTAATTATGCTCTACGACGCAAACATCTATTTTACCCATTATATTAAATGAATGTATAAGCTAAAACTAGACTATTTCAATTTCCAATGTAAGAAAATAAACATTCAATTAGGGTTATTTTAATACAATTTTAAAATTTTCTTAATGTGTGTCTAACTCTAAAAGGACAAGTAAATCCATACTGAAAAATATATGACAAATTTGTGATTTTTTCGAACTAAATCGGCACGAGCGTCTATACTAGTTTTTGTTAGAGTAAGTACAGTACCAACCTCCTCATTTTTTTGATGAGGAAAGAATTCGAAGTACCCGACATAACAACGTCGGGTAAATCGAGAGGTCGATAAATCGGTGCCGGTCAAAACCGGACAGGAAGAACAATACAACAAGTATGAAAATTACAACCAAGCAAAAATAGAGTTAAAACGACCTAAAACGAGTGGTGAGCAAGCACGATCAGACGAAAGCGCCACCGGCAAACGAGTCAGACAAGAGAATTCTTGCGGAAGTGTTGAACGGACTACCATGACGTTGCCCTCTCTTCAAAGACGGATCTTCAGGAGCCTCAACCATGACGTTGCCCTCGTACAAGATAGATCTTCATTGAGCCACAAACACGACCACAACCACGACCGGACACTCAGACATCACCCTAGATCAACTCCACAAATGCAGCGAGAAATTTGCCACCCATACTTGAGACAAACGGAACCGCAATAGATAAACAAGGGTGAAAATAATGTGAAAAGAGAACATCAATTAATCTTGCCATTTGGTAATTCTTCATAAGGAGAAAAAGATTTTTTATTTATTTTTGATGAGTCAAGCGAAAAACTCGTCAAAATTATTGATGTTTTGTTAATAAATCTTTTAAAGTATTGATGTTTTGTTTTTTCCATGAATACTTTCTATTATAAATAAAAAGTAGGAAAAAAACGTTGATAACACAAATTAATAGTAGTGATTGGTAATTGGGCTTTAGAAGAGACTAAATGTGGGTCAAATCCAAAACCAAAGGGCCCAAGAGCAGCTTAGGTTAGCCCAAGATCAATTGGGTTTAATTTGTTAAAAAGCAAAATACACCATCTTCATCTAGGTCTGCATAAGGCATAGAAAAGCTGGAGTCGGGAGCCAAAGCGGTTTAGTTTTGTGTTTTGGTTGGACGAGTGATGAGCTTTTAAGCTTATTGAATTTAGTTTACTCTTGTAAATACTCTCGTAGGCCCAGATTAATATTTGAAATCGACTCTAGGGCCCAAATGATGGAAAATAGAATGGATAAGATTAAGGCTGTTACTATTCGCACTACGGTTTTCGACCTTTCGCACTACAAACAGCTACGCCAACATCTGGCGTATACCAGATACAAGCGTAGTAGACCAAAAACGTATTAATACGTGGGAATTTAAAAAAAAAAGAATAAAGGAGCTACGCCAAATTCTGGCGTAGCATAATTATATATAAAAAAAAAAAAAGCTACGCAAGATTCTGGCGTACGCCAGAATCTTGCGTACGCTTTTAGGTTAAAAGCCAGCGCCGCGTCTCCTTTCTTCTTTCTTCTTCTTCTCTTCCTTCCTTCCCCGGCGGCGGCGATTTTTCTGTGGATCCCATTCCCGATTCCTCTCTCCTCTCCTCTTCCTCTCTTCCTCATTTCCCTCTCTTATCTCAATCCTTCTCTTTCCATCCAAGAAATGAGCTCCCCGAGCTATGGTGGTGGCGCGACGGCAGAGCAACTTCTGACCACGGAGGCAGAGCAGCTTCCGACGGCTGCCTCGGCTGGTGTCGGTTCTCCTCTTGGCGGCCTCGAGGCTGTTGGTGGTGCCGGCGGTGCTCCTGGTGGTGGCGTCGAGGCTGTTGGTGGTGGCGGCGGTGCTCTTGGTGGTGTTGGCGGCGGTCCTCATGGCGGCGCTGCTCCTGGTGGTGGCGCGACGGTGGGGCAGGCGGTGGCTGGCGCCGCTACTGGTGGCGCAGTTGGTGGTGGTGGCGGTGACAGTGGGGCAGGAGCCGGCGTTCGTGGGCGTCGTACCCGTTGCGTTCGTACCCGTGGTCGTGGAGCGTCCACTTTGGCTCCAGACGCGACGCCTGTCGGGACAGGACGAGGAGGACGTTTACGACAGGTAAATTTAATTTGGCGTAAAATTTTCTCTTTCAATAGACGTTAAATTTGGTTGAAATTAGAATTTATATTTGAAATTTCATTAGACGTTAATTTGGATTTAATACCTCTGAAATATTTAGATAATTATTTAGATTTTAAATTATAAATGCATACATATATTTGGGTTGAAATTATGCTTGAAATGTTTAGATAATTATTTTGCATTAAATGTTTACATAATTATTTTGCCTTAAATGTTGTAAATATATATTTAGTTATATCAATTCATGCAATGATAGTATGTATTCTCGGATCGGTATTTGTATACCCTGATTGGTATTTTATTTAAAAAATTTACAGAAATAAATGTTTACATTAAAATCGACATTCGTAATCTTAAAAATAAATAAATAACTATGTATTAATTAATTTATATTAATTCTATATTTTTTTAACAAAAAAAAATTAATTAATTAAATATTAATGAAAATGATATGAAAGTAAAAGAAGATACATCAGTCGTTGCATAATTTTTAATTCATTATAAAAAAATTATAATTAATTCAATATAAATGTTTTGTAATTTTGTATAAAACGTCGAAATGAAATAATGAAATAAATAGTCAAAAAATTGTAATTCAATATAAAATAAATATTTGTAAAAATTGTTTGAAATTTATTTTTTTCAAAATTTGTAAAAAGGCCATACAACAGTCGTTGCATTCCGTTCGACAGCCGTACAAAGGCTCTCGTCGATTGGGACAGCGACGGGTCACAGGGTCGGCCCGACGCGGTGATGGAGCTACGGCGGATTTGGGTCCGCGACTGGACGTTGCCCAGCCAGAGGACGCTGCCCAGAGGTAATAAAAAAAAAGCGTTACGTTCTAGTCATATAATTTTTCGATTATTTATTGGCACCTGACTTAGTTATTATTTGATTTCAGGTGCGGTGGCAACCGTGGGGAAAGCTAGACTTCAGTGATCCGAGGTACGCTCCGTCGCTATATCGAGGCGTCATCAAGTTTTTGGACATATGTGAGCCGTACATGCCCGACCGTTGCCTCCGTCAGTTCGGGTACAGACAGTGTATTCCGCAGGTGCCACCAGAGGCGAGGAAAGTTGTCCGACGTGCAAGGCTCACGTCGTATGTCACGGAGTACGCGGATGAGCACTGTTTGTGGGATGCGGACTCGAGGCCGTCTATCGAGCTGCATGGTCTTATCACGTCCACCTTCGCGTGGGATTGTGATGATGCATACCTCGATTGGATTGACCAGATGTCTCATCCATATTTGGATTTCCGGTCCGTCAGACAGGATCCACACGCAGTCCCTCCACCTCCACCGGCTTCTGCTGTCACGGTATGTCATCATTTGGATTTCCGGTCCGTCAGATGTATTATATTTAAGTTTATTTGATGTATTTTTTTAATACAGCGCTCACAGTTGGTGGCCGGCGAGATGACGACTTATCTGGCCCGGCACGACGATACGCCTCCCCATCTTACAGATCAGATGATTCGTTGGATCGAGTGTCTGATGGGTGACGTGACGCCTTCAGCTCCTCCCATTCCACGCGCGTCCCAGAGATTCCGCGAGTCGGTTCACGAGGAGGGATCTGGTAGCGGGCGACGGCTGGACGAGGAGTAGTTGTGATATGTACTAAACTGTTACGTTTATGTCATGAAATATTTTAATATTTTAGTGTTCTTTATTGTATTTTGTTGATTTTATGGTATTATGTATATTGACATATGATATAAGTATATTGACATGAAATATAAACAAAAACTATAGTATATAAGTATATTCACATGAAATATAAACAAAAACTATATGATATAAGTATATTCACATGAAATATAAACAAAAACTATAGTATATAAGTATATGCACATGAAATATACAAAAAAACTATATGATATAAGTATATTCACATATGATATTAGTATATTCACATATAATATAAAGAAAAACTATAGTATATAAGTATATGCACATGAAATATAAACAAAAACTATAGTATATAAGTATATTCACATGAAATATAAACAAAAACTATAGTATATAAGTATATGCACATGAAATATAAACAAAAACTATATGATATAAGTATATTCACATATGATATTAGTATATTCACATGAAATATAAAGAAAAACTATAATATATAAGTATATGCACATGAAATATAAACAAAAACTATAGTATATAAGTATATGCATATGTAATATAAAGAAAAACTATAATATATAAGTATATGCACATGAAATATAAACAAAAACTATAGTATATAAGTATATGCACATGAAATATAAACAAAAACTATAGTATATAAATATATGCACATGAAATATAAACAAAAACTATAGTATATAAGTATATTCACATGAATTATAAACAAAAACTATAGTATATAAGTATATGCACATGAAATATAAACAAAAACTATATGATATAAGTATATTCACATATGATATTAGTATATTCACATGAAATATAAATTTCTCAATTTTTCAGTTTTTCACCCGTTTCTTCTACAATCCTTCCTATTGGGCCTATTTGGGTCCATTTTCTCGATTTTTCAGTTTTTCACTCGTTTCTTCTACAATCCTTCCTATTGGGCCTATTTGGGCCCAATTTCTCATTTTTCAGTTTTTCACCCGTTTCTTCTACAATCCTTCCTATTGGGCCTATTTGGGCCCAATTTCTCGATTTTCAGTTTTTCACCCGTTTCTTCTACAATCCTTCCTATTGGGCCTATTTGGGCCCAATTTCTCGATTTTTCAGTTTTTCACCCGTTTCTTCTACAATCCTTCCTATTGGGCCTATTTGGGCCCACTTTCTCAATTTTCAGTTTTTCACCCGTTTCTTCTACAATCCTTCCTATTGGGCCTATTTGGGCCCATTTTCTCGATTTTTCTAGTTTTTCAATTCCTACCATCAACATGAAAACATACACATACATACACAATATATATATATTACAACGTAAATCACTACACTGGAGGATTGGGTGGACGGTTACATCTTATGCGATAATCCCGAAACATTTGAAACCTCGAGTGAAACTGAACATCCCAACCGTATACACTCTGGTGTTTGAAACAACGCCAAGCATACGGAGGAGGGGGAACTAGACAATCATCCTTGAGCCACACCTACATACAAACACAAACTTTAGGGTCCATTGGGTGACCGTCATTTCCCCACGATCCTCGTAGTGCATCTTTTGTAAATAGTTGGTGTTGTGCGTAAGCACATGCCAAGATCCGTACAGTACAAGACGAAGGACACAAAGACATTGATTTGTCAACTTCTTGGTGAAACTCTTAAAATAGGACATTTGTTGTGTTTTATTGTGACTCTTAACAAGAACTTGATGGGGATTTGACTCAAAAAAGAAATGGATATAACTCTCATGAACGAGGTTCATGAAGAGTTTGGGATATGTATCTCACGACCCTCAGATGCAACTCACCAAGAACCATGAGACGAGGTTGAACACTCATGGATACGACACACCAAGAATACCCAACCGCCTTCGGATATGACACACCAAAGGGGTTTCGGATACGACACACCGAAACAAGACTAAGACACTCAAGGATATCACACACCTTGAAGTCATCGTCCAATGAAGCTCAAATGAACAAAACACTCACGTTTTTTTTAATCTCCAATTCAAGCTTAAACATTACAAATGCACGGCCACCCATTTTATAGATGCCAAAATGAAAATAAAGAAAATCAAAAAAATAAGCCTACTAACTAGCCACTAACGTAGACCACTACATTAGCCACTAACTAGTTAAAACTACCTATCTAATTAACTAACTAGCCACTAACGTAGACCACTACATTAACCACTAACTAGTTAAAACTACTTTGCTAATCAATTAAAGAAAACGGAAATATCAATACAATAAAACACAATTCAAATGTCTTCCACTAAATTGCTCATTATACCCATGCAGCGAGGTCGAGCCTTCATCTTCATTGAAGCGACTTTGCCATGTCCTTGAAGGGTGACCCATAGTCACATCATCCTCCCCTCCTTTAAGAAAGATTCATCCTCGAATCTTCGTTGACTTTTCTTGCGAATAACTCATGGGGAAGTAGACATTTGGACCTAGGATTTGCTCTTCAAAGTTTTCAAGAATCGACAGCAACTTCCCAGAAAATCGTATTGACTTCAAAAGGGTCTTTCTCTCAGATCCGACCTCCAAATGGGGTGATTTCAAATCGAGGAGTTAGATATGGAAGTCTGTTTTATGCCCTCCAAATTTTACAATGAACGGATCTGAGAATAAAAAGTTATGGAGATTTTACTGAGAGGTCGCGGTCGCTTTTGCGTTCGGCCGCGGGCAGGCCGCGGTCGTGGTTGTTGAAGCATTCGAATCTCCCCAGCGTTGAGTCGGTTTGAATGATCATCCCCTCGCCTTGAATGGCTCTGATACCAAATGTTGTGCTCAAGCACATGCCAGGATCCAAATCAGTACAAGGTGAAGGGCGACGAGACTTTGTTTAGCAAGGTCCCGACAAAATGCTCAGAGTTGATATGTTTTGTGTTTTTTTTTTTTGGAAAGAGAAAGATATAACTCTTCTAGACGGTTCTAGACGAGTTTGGGATATAACTCTTCAAGTATGATCTTGAAGAGTTTGAGATAGGCAACTCACAATCCTCGGATACAACTCACCAAGAAATATGAGAAGATATTGATTGACCATGGATGTAACGCACCAAGATCAAACAACCTTCTTTGGATATGACGCACCAAAGGGCGTCTTGGATATGACACACCAAAACAAGAACTTAAGCATTCTAGGATATGACACACCAAGAAGCCATCATTCACGTGAAGCTTGGAATTCAAACAAATCTGTTTTCTCTCAATTCAAGCTTACCTTACAAATGATGGGAAACATGCCTTAAATAGGCTACAAAAGTGAATTAAAGAAAATGCTAATATTCTAGCACTAACTCTACCCACTAACTAATCCACTAACTTAGCTAATTTAATTAATAAAGAAAATGCTATTAATCTAGTACTACTTTACCCACTAACTTAGCTAATTTAATTGATTTCTAAATTAAATAAATAACTAGAAACACTTAAAGCAACTTCAACTTCAGCTTTCTCGTCTTATGCACGAACCGAGCCATTGATGGGATCCATATAAATGTTGTGCTCAAGCACATGCCAGGATCCAAATCAGTACAAGGTGAAGGGCGACGAGAATTTGTTTAGCAAGGTCCCGACAAAATGCTCAGAGTTGATATGTTTTGTGTTTCTTTTTGGAAAGAGAAAGATATAACTCTTCTAGACGGTTCTAGACGAGTTTGGGATATAACTCTTCAAGTATGATCTTGAAGAGTTTGAGATAGGCAACTCACAATCCTCGGATACAACTCACCAAGAAATATGAGAAGATATTGATTGACCATGGATGTAACGCACCAAGATCAAACAACCTTCTTTGGATATGACGCACCAAAGGGCGTCTTGGATATGACACACCAAAACAAGAACTTAAGCATTCTAAGCTATGACACACCAAGAAGCCATCATTCATGTGAAGCTTGGAATTCAAACAAATCTGTTTTCTCTCAATTCAAGCTTACCTTACAAATGATGGGAAACATGCCTTAAATAGGCTACAAAAGTGAATTAAAGAAAATGCTAATATTCTAGCACTAACTCTACCCACTAACTAATCCACTAACTTAGCTAATTTAATTAATAAAGAAAATGCTATTAATCTAGTACTACTTTATCCACTAATCTAGCTAATTTAATTGATTTCTAAATTAAATAAATAACTAGAAACACTTAATGCAACTTCAACTTCAGCCTTCTCGTCTTATGCACGAACTGAGCCATTGATGGGATCCATATTCACATCATCCTCTCCTCCTTTGAGAGGATTCGATCTCGAATCTTCATTGTTTTGTGCAATGAAAGGCTTCGAAGTTCCTTCTTCAGCTCGGCCATCAGTTTCCAGAAAACAGGTCTGTCTTCAACTGGATCGTTCTCTCTCGTCCGGAATCGGAATTGAGTGTTTCCAAAGCCCGGAGTTATATCTTGAAGTCTAGTTTATTCCCTCAAAATTTGAGAATTTTCTGGGTGGGGAATAAAAATATATGCCTGTTTTACTGAGATGTTGTTGAAAGATCCGGGATGGAAATCTTGGCTGGCCTTCTCTTGTTTCAATGACTTGGCTCTTGCTTCGACGCACCGACGAGGGTCCCTTCGCCTTGAATGGCTCTGATACCAAATGTTGTGCGTAAGCACATGCCAAGATCCGTACAGTACAAGACGAAGGACACCAAGACATTGATTTGGCAACTTCTTGGCGAAACTCTTAAAATAGGACATTTGTTGTGTTTTATTGTGACTCTTAACAAGAATTTGATGGGGATTTGACTCAAAAAAGAAATGGATATAACTCTCATGAACGAGGTTCATGAAGAGTTTGGGATATGTATCTCACGACCCTCGGATGCAACTCACCAAGAACCATGAGACGAGGTTGAACACTCATGGATACGACACACCAAGAATACCCAACCGCCTTCGGATATGACACACCAAAGGGGTTTCGGATACGACACACCGAAACAAGACTAAGACACTCAAGGATATCACACACCTTGAAGTCATCGTCCAATGAAGCTCAAATGAACAAAACACTCACGTTTTTTTTTAATCTCCAATTCAAGCTTAAACATTACAAATGCACGGCCACCCATTTTATAGATGCCAAAATGAAAATAAAGAAAATCAAAAAAATAAGCCTAATAACTAGCCACTAACGTAGACCACTACATTAGCCACTAACTAGTTAAAACTACCTATCTAATTAACTAACTAGCCACTAACGTAGACCACTACATTAACCACTAACTAGTTAAAACTACTTTGCTAATTAATTAAAGAAAACGGAAATATCAATACAATAAAACACAATTCAAATGTCTTCCACTAAATTGCTCATTATACCCATGCAGCGAGGTCGAGCCTTCATCTTCATTGAAGCGACTTTGCCATGTCCTTGAGGGGTGACCCATAGTCACATCAGTTGGAAACTTGTTTCCTTGATGTTACATTTTCGGGGTTCAACTTTCTCAACTGTGCAACAATAACACTCGGCCGATTGAAAATCTCGTCGGAACTCCTGACAATGCACTGCTCATCAGGGGTCATTCGACCCATGTATGGATGCCCAAGGAAGGTAGTCGGAAGCTTATGGTTGTGTTGCCCGCTCAACACATTCAAGATCCATTTCTGAGTCTCTACTCCCGGCTTCTTTTTCATTCGTAGACCGTACAACTCAAATGTGCACCCAGACTTCTTCGATCTGCTTTCACGAATTACCACAACAGCCTCATTCGGATCATCTTCACTAACTTTCTTCTTCCCCGATCTATATTCACCAAAGTGCTCGCACGTCAAACTAACATGTCTTTCATTACTTCGGCGAATGACTAGAACCATCATCAACTCTTTGCCCATCTTCTGAGCCCAATCAACCAACTTCTGTCGGCTATCCCACTTTTGATTCATACGAAATTCAGATCCATAATCTTTACCCTATTAATGTAAATACTAATGTTATTCATTTGCATTTAATGACATCACACTATCTCAATCTCCAAACTTAAAGAACTACTATTTCTAACTACACATGCAATATCAAAATACCACATAGAATATTACAAACCTAAATCGTGAGTCAAACTATATTTATCCTCACTTCTCTTAATGACATTTTTAATGTAAATACTAATGTTATTCATTTGCATTTAATGACATCACACTAACTCAATCTCCAAATTTAAAGAACTACTATTTCTAACTACACATGCAATATCAAAATACCACATAGAATATTACAAACCTAAATCGCGAGTCAAACTATATTTATCCTCACTTCTCTTAATGACATTTTTAATGTAAATACTAATGTTATTCATTTGCATTTAATGACATCACACTATCTCAATCTCCAAACTTAAAGAACTACTATTTCTAACTACACATGCAATATCAAAATACCGCATAGAATATTACAAACCTAAATCGCGAGTCAAACTATATTTATCCTCACTTCTCTTAATGACATTATTAATGTAAATACTAATGTTATTCATTTGCATTTAATGACATCACACTATCTCAATCTCCAAACTTAAAGACCTATTATGTCTAACTACACATGCAATATCAAAATACATCACTTTTCTCAAAATACCGCGTACAATTCACAATATCGCATGCAATATTACTATAACTAATTCATACATATCTATATAATGCAAATATCAAGCCTTTTACGAATTATGAAATACTAACCGCAAAATTGATGGGGTTGAATTCTTCATCACTGCTCAAATATTCTTCATCGCTACTCCAATAATCGTTTTCGGTATTTTCCATTTTGGAAAGATTGTATTCGAATGTGTGCAAAAAATGGATGATTGAGTTTGGGTATATATAGAGGGGTATTTCGGCCGTTGGAATTATAGCCGTTGGGCTACGCAAGATCCTGGCGTACGCCAGATTCTGGCGTAGTGACCAAAATTCAAATCCCCCAACGGCTATAATTCCAACGGTCATATGCGAAGAGCTACAGCAGATTTTGGCGTACGCCAGAATCTGGCGTAGCTCCTTTATACTCCAACGGTCATATGCGAAGAGCTACGCCAGAATCTGGAGAAGATTAGATCGAGATAACAACGTTTCAGATATGAAGAAATGTACCACATCTTTATAACAGTTTCAAATTAGACCGATTCAGATTGGAATCGTTTCTGATGTGGCTCAGGCAAGGGTGGCGTTGGATTGTTCGCTCGAGGCGGAGAAGAACCGAACATGTAGTAGATCTGGGTTTTAATGGCATAACCCGACTCTAGGTTGGTTTAGGGAGTCTGGTGGCGGCGGGGATACCCTTAAAGCGGCAGTGGCGGGGAGTTATCCCTTGAGCGGCGACGGAGCGGGGTTACCCCTAGAGTTGTGGTGGCAGGGGTTTACCCTTAGAGCGAGTGGCGGTGACGGGGGATTGCCCCTAGAGCAAGTGGAGGAGCGGGGGTTACCCCTAGAGCAGCGACAGAGCTCGGAAGAGCGGCGTCGGGAGCATATCTGGGAGGTAAAGTCCAGCTGAGTGCTTCATTGAAGAGGGATGGGCCCGGAGATGTCGACAACAACGGCGAGAAAGGTGGAAAGGAGGAGTTCAGAGGAGATTGGCGAGAGGGTTGAGAACGGATTCAATTCAGTTCTAAGGTTAGGAAGGTGACAGCTTTTATTTTCTTTGGGAGTGTTTTACATATTTGGGTTTTCCGGTTCATAGATATGTGTAATACCAACCTCCTCATTACTTGTATAACTGCCAAACCGTTGCTCTTGGACCCAATAGAATGTAATATTTCATACTATTCCTACATTTAGGAGTCTTACCTCCAATTAATCCAATCTCAGGGCGTAAAATCCACCATATATTATATTACGTTGTGGGATGGTTGATGGTTGTTATTTTTGTATATTACATTTACATTGTGGCGGGGATGGGAAGCATATAAAATCCCTGAAATTTACGAACAGAATTATCTTACAGATACAATCACACATGACATTATTAGTGTATGATACACAGGCTCATCCTTGACCACAATTTAAAGCAGAAAGTAACAATTGAAAAATGAAATACAACATATTATTAATTAAGACTTAATCCTCCCAGTCCCATGAGACGATGGAGAGAATCAGATTCAATTGGGTTGGTGTGGGGTTAAATTAGCAGGAATCTGGGAGTTGACAGAGTCGTCTGGAACGTTGCTGGCCTTGTCCGATTCTGTGGCCTTGTTGAGAGGGCAGCCGCGTGGTCTCCTCCTGAATCCGTGGCCATGGCAGTTTGATTTTCTTGCCACAAACACCCCCAAAGCAGCGCCCAACCCAAAGATGACTCCTCCCTGTATTACACCCATTTTTACTTTTATTTTTTGCTGTTCACGGTTTCAGATTCTGAATTAGAGGATTAAGGCAGTGTTTGGCTGCAGAAGATCTTTTTTTGGATGCGAAAATTGGAAGAGAGAAGGGTTATTATATAGGATTGGATTTTACACTGGAACAAGCTAAGCTTATTGACTTGTTGGCTTGTTGCGCAAGCCTCTGTTTATTTATTTTATATATTACGAGTGGATTAGGCACGTAGCATACTGTTTGTGTGAGAGAGATAAAACTTGGAGAACAAGTAGGGAAATCAATTGCAAAGCAAACGTGGGAAAGAGAGGTTGCGTGTCAAATCTTTATTTTTTATTTTTTTTTCGATAAGAAAAAAATTCGAAGTACCAGACATACCTGATAAATCGAGAGACCGAGAAACTCGGTAGCCGGATAAACCGACATGAAAGAATGTACAAGAGGAAATAGTGATAAAAAAGAAAGAAACTAAACATAATGGAACCTAAGATCCAGGGAAGGGGTGAGTAAGACACAAACGCGGGTGAGATGAAACTAACGCAGCGTCGTGTAGCCGGGGAACAGGCTAGCAGGAGGACTCTCTCCTGGGGAAGTGCGACGAAATTCCTGGGAAATGCCCCGTCTCGAAGAGCCATCAGGAATCACACAACCACAACCTCATCCGGAACACAAACTCGATCCAAAAGCCCAAGGCCAGCTCCACACGAAAAGAATGCTTCTGATAACAAGAAGTAATGGTGTTGGTTGAACAATTTGGTTTACGTGAGTTGTAAAGGTTATAAAATGGGATAGTTTCATGGATTGAGAGTAAGTGGGAGTTACCCATTATAAATTGTAACAATTAATATTGTAGAGTCGGTAAGACTCTCTTTTTGTAACACCCCCAAATAATTCCTTGAAAGTATTACCGCCAGTAACCTCAGATTTCACATCCGAAGCCATTCAAGGCTTAACCATTCATGCAAATCATAAAATACACTGATAAAACGAAATATCATAATCTTTATTTAAACCAAAGTCTCGGAATTACATCCGTAAATCCCAAATACAACAGAAATACAGAATATGTTTAATACAACGGAAGTATTTTAAATAAATAACATAAGGGTCTCGATCGAAGCGATCACCCGCCTAGGATCTTCAACCTGGATAAAACTCTTAAAAACTTCATTTGCCTTCATCGTCGGTTCTAGCCTTCACGGAACGGAAGTCTACCTGATGTGCCGTATGAGACGGATGACACCAGCCAACCATGCAAGGAAAAATAACCGGTTGGTTAGTCTAATGAAAGACTATACAAGGGTAAAACAGAAAGGTTCTAAGGTAGTCGTATTAGGTTAGACCCATCGCTTCTCGAATGAAAGCCGATGACGATAGTAAACCTCAATACTTCTACGGAAGGATACAAAACAGAAAGATCAAGAGAAGACTCCTAAAGATCGAGTCTTATCGGAAACGTATGAAGAGAAGACTCCAAGAGATTGAGTCTTATCGGAAAGTATGACGAGTGTTTGGGAACGTTATAATTTCACACAAGCGTTTAAAAAGACTTGACCATTTGGATCCACGACTAACCTCACCGCGTAATGCGAATTCAGATTTGGAAGGAGGACTTACTCTAATCGAAGTCCGGGCAGTTTCCACGTTGTACTCCTCGCCCGAGGGTATATTAATTATGTGCATAATCGCACTTATCTTATTTAATTCCAAAATGCACAATTACGTTATAAGCTTTTAAGATATATCATCTCATCGCGAGAGATATCGAAGGGAATAAATCCCGAATATCGGCACCAGCTGTGTGCACCTACCCTGAGTAAGGGTATAGTCATGACCAGAGAGAGTACTAGGGAAAAATCCTCCTAGTGCCAGTTATAAAGAAACGATTAGACCTAACAAGGTACATAGCGTTCCTACGAATACTCGTTCTAACTAAACAGTTAAAATCACACAATAGTCCACATCAATACCATTATGGCAATAATATATATATATATATAATAGCGTTGTTTCTAGCAGTATATACAACCTATTATAATATCACTTTTTAATCGTATCATTTATAAAATATGTTCCCAAACGAAAACAATAGTTCATCCCAATTTAATTAACAATTAAACAATTGATAATTAATGGAAACATGGAATGATAAGCAAGAGTGAACCGCCACTTGCCTTAGTCTAATGAATGATTGAACGACGGCGGGTTTCTGGGTCCGGAACGGAAACGGGAGTCGGATTACAGATTCCTACGACAACGACCCATAACGAAACCCTAGGTTAGATTCGACAATTAAAATGATACGAATCTAAGAAAGAACGAACGAAATCGAAAGGACGAAAGTCCCGCCCGAGACCGGATCGTCCAAGGCCACGATCGCGATTGCTAAGGCAATCCGCGGTCGCGACATGGATTCCGCGGTCGCGGGCGTCGAGGGCAGTGTCCGCGAGCGTCGAGGACAGCGGCCGCGGACGCGGTCGACCTTGTCACTGCCGCGGTCGCGGCAGTTCATGTCCGCGGTCGCGGCCATGAACTCCGGTGACTCTAAAGGGAGAAAACCTCACCGGCGACGATGCGAGGGGGCTCGAAACGCGAGGGCTTCGACTCCAACCTTCCTTGCGTCTCCTAAGCACCACTCCAAGGCTACCACGACGACTGGTGAGAGCTCCGGCGACACTTCGAGAATTCCGGCGAGAGCTCGAACTCCGGCGACGAAGGAAAAACGAGAGAGCAAGAGGTGAGGAGATCAGATATTTGGGTGCCAAAACCTTCCCAATCCGACCTCCTTTTATAGCCCAAAGTAGGAGCCCTCCCCGCCCAGATCAACGGTGAAACAGAGGATCAACGGCGGACGCGAACGACGAGGAGGAAGACGAAGCGACGTTGGCGTGTCTGCATTTTCCGCGGTCGCGGAACTTTTTCCGCGGTCACGGAATATTCCTGTGCCCAGCTCTTCTGAGAGCCATTTTTCCGCGGTCGCGGCAGAGGCATTTTCGCGTCTTTTTGCCCGGGAAAGGGTTTGGCATGGGTTTAAACCCCGAAATTTATATATTTGTACCCAAACAAATATTCTAAGCCCCGAAAATACGTCGAATGTAATTTATACCACTCAGGGGGAAATTACAGAGATCAGACATGTTACAGAAAATCTAAATTTCTCCGAAAACGACACGATTACAGAACGAGGGTTGGAAAAATTACCAAAATATCCTTACTAAAAATGAGGGATATTACACTTTTTTGTGGTAATTAGTGTCGGTAAGAACACAAAACCAAAACCCAAAAGCAGAGCTTAAATAGGTAGTGGGCTATAAAGCCCAAGAGTTAAGTGTGTGAATTACACTGTAATGTTTGTTTTGATTTTAGTTTCCATCCTTTTCCTTTTTCTTTTTTTTCCCCCTCAAGCGTACTCTTTTTTTTTTTTTGAATAGGTAAAAATTAGACTGGAAAACCACATAAAGCCGGTTTCTCAGTCTAGGGCATCCTTTCGGATGAGAATTACAGATTCTAGAAGGACCTCAGTTGGACCTCCTTAGCGATGAAGTCGGCCACCACGTTGGTTTCTCGGAAGACATGAAAAATCTGCACTGAAGAGAAAAGTTGTAAAATACACAGGATATCAGAAATAAGCATTTCAATATCCCATGGACAGTGCCAGATTTGATTCAAAATGTTCACAATGGTAAGGTTGTTACATTCAAGATGAATGTCGGTAAAGCCTAAGTCATAGGCTTTAACCAATGCATTTCTTACTGCTAGCATTTCTGGTTTTAGAGGGGTTGAGATACCACACTTTTCCCCAAATATAAAATTTGGTTTTCCCGTGTTGTTCTTGAGGATGTAGCCAAAGCTAGAATCACCATTAGTTTTTGTGGATCCATCTGTATTTATTTTAATAATATTTTCCGGTGGTTTTTTCCATTTCTTTATTGATCGTCTGTCATTTGGCATTCTATTTGTTTTGGGTCTCTCTTCTGCTAAACTGTCAGGGTTCCACCTCGTCTTGTTCCAGTTCTCAATTTGAGTTTTAATATAAATTGATACATCCTTTATGGAGTCTGCATCATCATTTGTTCTTCCAAAGCTTTGTTGGTTTCTATAAAACCAGATTCCCCACCAAGAGACCATTAATTCTACGAATTGTGAAGTATCAGTTTTTTGTCGAATCTCATCAATGGTTTCAACGACTTTTTTACTTCCTAAGTTTAGAGAGTTAATAATACCATACGTATGATGGTTCAACTTTTCTAAAGTTTTCAAGGTATGTTTGCATTTGAATAGTAAATGGTTCAAGTCTTCTAGTTGAACATCGCATCGTATACATCCCTGGGGGATTGCTACGCCTTTTTCTGCTAGTCTTGCTTTTGTTGGTAATCCATTCTTTATTATTTTCCACACAAAATTTTTAACTTTGGGGTATGTATCCATTTTCCAGATCCAAGACGAATCATAAGTAGTATATCTCTTGTTTCTGTTAGTTAGTTCCATAGTCGAGTTCGTAGAGAACCAACCATTTTTACTAGTCTCTCAGTACATTCTGTCATGAATGTCATTACAAGGAATTGGGATGGATGTAATTTTTTCCACTAGGTCATGAGGTAATATTTGTTCTATTAGGTCCTTATTCCAGGTTTTGTTTGGAAGCATAAAGTCTGCTACCCGAGCATCCTTATTTAGGATTGTTTGTGTGTTTATGATATCACTGAGAGGGGTCCGTAAGACCCAGTTATCCAACCAGAATTTAATTGTTCTGTCATTACCAACTTGCCAAATTAGGCTAGATTTAAATTCCTTAATGAGTTCAGTCATTTTGGACCATTGCCAAGAGCAGTTTCTTTTTTTCTCATAGTGAAGTATATGGGTTGTTTTCAGATATTTTTCAGTGACGACTCTGACCCAATAGTTATTCGATTCTGCTAATATTTTCCATAGTAATTTGAATTGAAGGGCTTTATTCATGTCCTTTGATTTTCTCAATCCAAGACCTCCTTGTTTTGTTGGTTTACAAATTTTATCCCAGTCTATCAGAGGTTTATAGGAGTTGTCTTTGTTCCAAAAGAAAGATCTATTTAACTTGTCAAGTTCATTGTGTGTGTGTGTGGGTAACATAAAGCTTTGCATAAGATAGTTTGGTCTTGCTGAGAGATTAGTTTTTATAAGTGTTTTTCTTCCTGCTTGGGAGAGAGAGTTTGCTTTCCATTTAGATAGTTGTTATTGGCTGCTAATTAACAGATCACCAAAGGTATTTGAGTTGACCCTGCCATTAATGATAGGGCAACCGAGGTATTTCTCGAGAGATATCATGTTTGTGATTGTGAGGATACTTTGTATTGCTAATTTCTTTTGATTGGTAACCTTTTTTGTGACTTGGAAGGCCGATTTATGAAAATTTACTTTTTGTCCTGATATTTTGCAATAGTCATCAATGATGTCCTTTATTTCTTTGCAATGTTCTTGTTTAGCTTTTGAGAAGATCACAATGTCATCCGCAAAAGCCAGGAAAGGAATTCTTGGTCCTTGTTGAGTAATTTGGAATCCTAAAGGATTACGTGGTCGTTCTGAGGCAATTTGTAGTTTTCTAGCAAGGATTTCTGATCCTAAAATGAATAGGAAAGGAGAGAGGGGGTCACCCTGACGTAGTCCTCTTGTTGGTTTAAATATTTCTGTGGGTCCGTTGTTTACAAGTACCGAAAATGATACCGTTGTAATGCATTCTCTTATCCAGTTGATAAATTTTTCATGGAATTCAAATTTTTCCCTAGTTTTAATGATGAAATTTCATTCAATTCTATCATAAGCTTTTTCCATATCTAATTTTAGCGCAATGAAGCCTTCAGTTCCTTTTTTCGATTTGAATGGGTGAAAATTTTCATGGGCTATCAAGATGTTATCTTGAATTGCTCTATTAGCAACAAAAGCACCCTGAAGGGGATGAATTATCTTTTCCATGGTTCGTTTGAGTCTTGTTATTATGATCTTCGAAATTATTTTATAAATTGTGGAGCATAGGCTTATAGGTCTGTAGTGATTAGTGGAATTTGGGTTGTCATATTTTGGGATCAAGGAAATGAATGTATGATTTATTTGTTTAAGCAATTTCCCGGAAAGGAAAAAACTTTTGACTGCTTGAATAACAGAATGGCCTATAATATCCCAATATTTTTGGTAAAATTATGCTGTCATACCATTGGGCCCTGGCGATTTGTCTGAGCCAATGTTAAAGACAACTTTCTTAATTTCTTCATTAGATACATTTTTTATTAATTCTAGATTGTCCTCTGTAGTGATCTGAGACTGAATTAATTCAAGGTTTTCCTGGAAAAGTCGTTGGTTCATATTTTCACTTCTGAATCTTTTAATGAAATCATTTCTGATTTCAATTCTAATATTTTCTTCTCCAATAATGCTTGTTCCTTCTTGTGTTTTAATTTCTTTTATGATTTTTCTGCTTCTTCTTCCACTTGCTATTTTCATAAAATAGCTAGTGTTTGTGTCGTTCAATTTAATGTGTTTAACTTTTTCTCTTTGGTTCCAGTAGATTTTTTTAAAACAAAGAATTTTTTCTTTTTTTTTCTATGATTCTAATTTGCTTTTTAATGAGATCATTTGTAGGATTAGTGCAGATCTCAGTTTGGATATCAGAGAGCTGATTTTCTATTGTTTGTAATTGAGTGAATATGTTACCAAATGTACTTTTGTTCCAGATCTTGGCATGTTTCTTGAGTAATCTTGTTTTGGATACTAGATTATACAATCTCGATCCATGGTAGTTTGTTCTCCACGCTTGTTTGACAACATTTCTAAAGTCCTTTCTAGTCATCCAAATTTTCTCAAATTTAAAAGGTTGATTTTTAAAGGGTATAGCTGAGTCGAGCTCAATAGATATGGGACAATGGTCTGAACTGGTAAAAGCGTAGTGTCTGGTATAGATATCAGGATACCATTGAAGGATCTGGTGATGAATGAGTACCCTGTCCAGTTTTTCGTTAATGTTATCTATTTCCGTCATATTTTTTCGCCAGGTATAGATGTTGCCCTGGATCGGAGGATCCAATAGTTCACATTCATCTTTGAAGTGTCGTAATCTTGCAAATTTTGTCAAGGATGGCATTAGGCCACCTAATTACTCAAAAGGGTCTTGGATTTCATTTAGATCTCTCATAACAATGCACGAAAGAGAACAGTTTTTAATAAAGGAGATATGTCATTTCCAAAATACAGGCTTTGCAGATTCATTGGGTGGAGCATAAGTTAGGATTAGCATTATCTTTTTGTTCGTGAGCTGATTTGTATATTTGATAGTGATAAACCTTGTGTCAATGTGGTCAATTTCAAGGATTTCATTTGTGAGTTGGTAGGTTTTTCACATAACATAAATACCACCAGAGAAGCCCGTAGCCAGGACACAGTAGAATTGGTCAAACCCCGCTTGTCTCCACACTTTTTCATTTGGTTCTTTGTTTGTTCTTGTGTCAAATAAAGCAATTAGTTGGATTCGTTCAATTTTACAGAAGGATTCGACATCCATCCAAAAGGTTTTCTTTCCGATTCCATGACAATTCCATGTTGTGATCTTCATAAAAAAACAATTGGAAGATTGCCCCATATCCACAAACAGTAAGGGGTCTTGTTTCGACGTTCATTATAGGCATAGTTTTTCCGATTGCATTCCTTCAAAGAATCAAAATGAACCTCCCAGATTTCCTTATGAAGATAGATATCTGAGGAGGTTCCTATCTGTGTACCGTGTATACGCATCCGATTCTCTAAATCGCTTCGTTTTTTAATTTTGATTTCCCCACACGTTAGGTGTATTGTTATTGTTATTAAGTAAGTGCACAAACTTGTCATATCATTTCTGATATTGTTATTAGTTTTCCAAGTCAGAGAGAGTTTTGTTTGCCTATGGAGGGAATACAAACAAGCAATTGTCATTTCATAGGTGATATTGTTCTTTGGATTGTATGGTTGTAAGGTACAAATGTAAAACTTTTCCATTCATGCCATTGTTCATAAATACTCATATACAAAGAGGTTTGTTCAAAAGTGTGTTTGGTTCTAGTCGATGACTCTGGTGGGTCAATCAACAATATTATTGTCCACAAACACTTATCATTATGTGCATTTTGTTCAGGGTTTCTAATACATAGTTTCACATGCATGTAAGCACACACAAAAGAACAATTTGATCCGAAATAGATGAGAGTCACATACAGAAATGACAGGTCATGCCAGGAACCAATTTTCACAAATTTAGGGTTCCAATCAAGATTGTTCGGGAGGTAAGGTTTCATGTGATGATTTTTTCTATTGCTCCTTTTTCCATTGCAAGAATTGATCTTGATTTACTTTTTGAAGATGTGTACTCCAATAGTAGTCCGAGCAACATGTACCTGGGAGCACACCAGTAAACATAATAGAAGTGAAGGTCAAGATTTGTAATTTTAAATTCGATGGTAATAATTCTAGGATTTAACATAGTGTAAAAACACCAAATCCAACCAATATTCATGTCATCAACATCACAGGCCAAGAAAACTTGGAGACCAGAAGGATTGTCCAGCTGGTTTCTTTGAAAAAAACCCAGCATTATAATGCATTCCCAATCAGTGACCTGAAGATACTGTTGACCCCGGGTAAATTGTTCATGTAGCAGATTCAGAACATCAAAAATAGAAGTCAGATAACAAAGAATACAAATCAGGAAAGACAAAGGTTCAGGAAAACAAGCAATAGGACCATGAGAAGCAATATCAGAGTGCAGGTTCATCTGATAATTCTTGTCTTTGTGGGAGAAGGCGTTAGGATCGCAAGGGGTCGCAATTGACTTTAAAACAGACTTATGACTCCAAATAACCCAAGCAAAGGCCGAATTAATCCAATAAAGAGATTGATCAATGTTTCTCAATTGTTCATAGGTGGTCATAGACCGATGATTCGGTGCTAGAGAAAGCATCTGGTGTGTCTCACTAGCGATTCTCTCAGAAATGGTAAGAGTTATCATGGGTTCAGAGTAATAATCCTTCTTACTATTAAGTCGCCAAAGAGAAAAGCAATCAAGAAACTGAGAAAGACTGCTAATCCAAGCGAAAAACAAAGTTAATGAAGCAAGATTCAACAACAGAAGGTCGGGGATGAAAAAGTCATCAACCGAATCACAGAGCAAGAAAGCAATATCAGCCAGAGAAACCAGCATTTCAGGTTCGAGGGTACAACACATAAAAAACCAAATCCAGAACAAAGAAAAAACGAGACTAGAAAAAAACGATCGACCAAGCACAAAGACGAAAGGCAAGAGATCAGAGAGATAGAACCTGGGGACTAGAAGGATGAAACGAAACAAGGAGAGGGCTCGCCAAGATCCCACCTCGCTCCACCAATTCCAGCCAGCGCCAAACTCGACACCAATTCCAGCCAAGATCCCACCTCGCTCCACCGTTCGCCGCTCGGACAAGTCACTGACCCATCTTTCCAAGGAACCCGGATCCCACACAAGGCAGAAGAAGAGCCCTTGAAAGATGAAACCAGGGTGGATCGGAGACGAAGAGAAGTGTAAATTCGAGATCTTCACACGACGCATGAATCGTCTCCACCCCGCGAAGATCCAGATCTCCGGAAGACAGGGACCACGGAGAAAACGAAAACTCGCGAAAGGTGAGTCGCGGGTGTGGCAGGGAAACTTTGCAGCAACCCCCTCCCGGTCAGGTGGTCTTCGTCGTCGATGAACGGAGGAGGAAGACCGCCTTTCTTCTGGTTTCCCTCCCAAGAGAGCGCAAACCCCTCAAGGAGAGAGTGGTTAGTCGTGGATTCGGTGGGTTGCAGGTTGTAATCGTCATGGTTGGGCTCGTTGTCGCAGAAGGAAAGGAGGTGGAGGAACCACATCCAGATGAGCGGCGGCCGCTCATGGTCTAGGGTTAGGAATTGGGGGTTTGGGGTTTTTGGTAAAGAGAGCGTTTTCATTTTTACGTCTTTTGGATTTTCTACTTTTATTTACATTTTGTTCCCCTCAAGCGTACTCTGAAAGTGAACTTTTACTTGTTTCCTCTTTTACAGAAGTCATCTTCATCCCTAGGTTAGAGGGAAAGAAAAACGATGATGGTGAAGCACCCTCGACGGCCGTTAAGCACCGGTGGCGGCCAAGGCAGCCGACGGTTCAAATAGATTGGGACATCCTGTTCGAATTTGGGAGCCATCAACGCTCGATCTGGTTTTAGGGGTTTAGGGATATAAGATTGGTTAGATCTTGGTTCCTTTATGCTCTACCCAGTCAAATGTATAGAAGAGAACGGGGGTTTTGGATATCTTGTAAACTCGTTAAGAAGAAATGGGAGATAAGCAAGTAGATCTCATCAATGGCGGGTCAGCGAAAGGGCTGGGAATTGAGGGCAAGAGAGGGAGGTATGTGTGAGACAGATCTGGTGTTGTATGGCTAGGAGCGAGACAGATAAGCGTCAGGGAAGGCTTAGATTCCAGGTTCGGTTTTAGGTTGAACTATATTCTAGATCTTGTACCTTCGATCGAATGAAGATACATTTAGATTTGTTGATTACTGTTGCTTTTGCTGAGGAATTGTTTGTTGTTGATTATTGTTGCTGGAACAGATATTATTAGGGGTGTTCATGGGTGGACCGGATCGGAAATGACCGGACCGGTAAAATTCTGGTCCGGTCTCCGGTCCACTATTTCCCCAAAATCGGTTTTCGGTCTAAATTCGAAAAAAATCCGGTCCGGACCGGAATTTAAAAAAAAAAAAATTTTTGTAATTTATATGTTTTATATATATTTTTTTGTAGATATTTTTTTAAATTTAATAAGTTAGGAGTATATATGTTTTATAAATATTTTTTTAGATATTTTTTTATAGATTTTAAATAAGAATTTAATTTTTTTATTTTTTAAAATTAAATCCGATCCAAGACCGGATCGGATCTATCTGGTCCGGTCCGATCTTCGGTCCACATATGCCCAAAAATCCGGTCCATCGGACCGGACCGGACCAAAAATTCCGATCCGGACCGGATGAACACCCCTAGATATTATTCATGAAGAAGATGATTGATATTGTTGGTGGGGGTTTATCCCTAAGGTTGTTCCTGTTGTTGGTTGTTATTAGAGGGAATTATCCATTTGATTTTTGGGGATTTTCAAGAGAAAAGGAAAAACCCCTCTCCCTAGAGTCCCTTTGATTTTGTGATCATGTCAAATCTTATTGGTTGTAGTGTGGATTTCTTTTTTTGGATGCATGGAATAGTGTGAATTCTTGACCATCTTTAACGATGCTCTTTTAAAAAATGTGTTTTTATTATAAGACACTAAAATTATCTTTAAAATGATAACAAATTGAAAAACCACTTTTAACAAGATAATTGTTGTAAATTTCTTTAATGGATGGATGTTCACATTTCCTTGAAGTCTTTCAAATTATTAGTTTTGACTCATTTAGTATGTTTATGTTCTATAACAATTTACTATTTGTATTAAGTTTAGTCTTGTAACAACTTGCCTCTCTAGCCTATAAATATAGGCTTTTGTCAAAGATAAAAAACACACAAGAAGAATACAAGATAAACACGTCTTTCCTCATCTACTCTCTCTAGTTTTTCTATTACATTGTTAACTAATTTTATAGCACATTAATCTGTTAGCAAGATATAGCTCAACACCAATGAAAAGACATTGGAGTGGTGTTACGCATATTCTGCGTTATTTGCGTGGAACTAGTGATATGGGATTATTTTTCAAAAGAGCAGATGGAGTACAAAATAAAGAATTCGTTGGTTATTCTGATGCGGGTTATTTATCTTACCCGTACAAAGCCATTTCACAAACAGGATACTTGTTCATTTATGGAGGAACCGTATTTCGTGGCGTTCAACAAAACAGACCCTAGTAGCCACATCATCAAATCATGCAAAATTGATTGTGTTATATGAAACCGGAAGAGAATGTGTGTGCCTCAGATCTTTTATTTACCATGTCCAAGAATCTTGCAGATTAAAATCAATTGCAAAACAACCAACGGTTATATATTAAGATAAGGCAATATGTATCGCCTAGATAAAAGAAGGATATATTAAGGAAGATAGAACTACACATATATCCCCGAAATTTTTTTGCACTCATGAGCTTCAAGTGAAAGGCAAGGTTGATGTCCAACAAATTCAGTCAAACAAGAACTTAGTGGATTTATTTACCAAATCCTTGCCCACTGGAGTGTTTGACAAACTCATACACAATATTGACATGCATCATTTGAAAGATATTTGCTAAATTGAGGGAGAGTTATAACTGCACTACTTTTCCCTTTGGCTTGGTTTTATCCCATTGGGTTTTTCCAAGTGAAGGTTTTTTACAAGATAGTGTGTAGACTACAAGGTGTACATCCAAAGGGGGAGTGTTGTAAATCTCTTAAATGGATGGATGTTCACATTTCTTTTAAGTCTCTCAAGTTACTAGTTTTGACTCATTTAGTATGTTTATGTTATATAGCAATTTACTATTTCTATTAAGTTAGTCTTGTAACAACTTGCCTCTCTAGCCTATAAATAGAGGCTTTTGTCAAAGACAAAAAACACACAAGAAGAATACAAGATAAACACTTCTTTCATCCTCTACTCTCTCTAGTTTTCTATTACATTGTTAAGTAATCTTATAACAATAATTCATTTTTTTTGATTTTCTTATAAAATCTGACATATAATTTTATTTTATTTTTCTAATTTGTTAAAAAAAATTAGTGAAACACCAAGTACTATCAATAAAGATTACCTAAGATCGAAATTTGCACCCACCAATAAAATGCATGTGGCCTAATCTAATATGTCCACGCTATCGTTTTTTTTTTATAAAGGAAAAAATTAGGCTGGTATTAAACTCTGTTAGAAAACCATCCTAGAGCATCTTTGTGGATGAGAGCCTGGAGCTCTAAATCAGACCAAAGGTTCACAACAAAAGGTGAATGACCAAGCCGCGTGATCTTGTCAGGCACCCGATTTACTTCACCGAAGATTATGACATGACCAAAATGCACTTCAGCGAAGGAAAGCAGGTCAACACGGATGTCGGCAATCACCATTTCAATTTCCCAAGGGCACGACCACAAACTTGTGAGAACATTAACAATACACATGTTATAACCCTTAATAAAAATATTTTTAAAGCCATAATATTTTGCACACAACACCCCCTGACGAATAGCAAAAGCCTCAGCCGTAAGAGTGTTAGTGCTAACACCAAAGAAAGATTTCATTTTAATTGGTTATGCTTTCTCATTTCTAATGACGAATCCTGTAGATGTATTGCCATTACTTAATTTAGATCCATCAAAAATAATTTTAAGGATCCCATTCGGAGGTTTTTTCCATCTCAAGTTTTTTGTTTTCTTTGGCTGTTGTTTTTTTTCTATTGTTGACCTTAGAATTGTTCTGAGTGTTGTTTTTATCGATTCTCCGATTTTGTAAATGTATTTGAATAATTTTAGTGATATTTGTTATAAGCACTGTATTGTCAAGTCCAAATATTTTATGATTTCTTTGGAACCAAATACACCACCAGATAGTTGCAAGCTCTTCAAATTCCTTTTTCCTCTTTTTTTTCATAAATTTCATTTAGTAAATCCATTGATTTTTTTTATCATTTGTATTTATATTTTGCATCATATTTCCAATTCTTTGATTGTTATCCATCGTAATATCTTTTGTGTAAGGACATTTGATAAGAACATGTGAAAGGTCCTAAAACATGTTATCACAAAAAGAGTATTGTAGTGGTAAGTGTACTCCTTTTATAGTAAGCCTAGCTTTCGTTAGTAGACCATTATTGCTAATTTTCCAAATGAAATTCTTAATTTTCGGATCAGTGTTTAAGTCCATATCCAAGCCGAATCCAAACTCGGATTTATAGTTTTATTTGTAATAAATTCAAACATAGATTGTGTAGAGAACCAACCATTCTTACTTTGGCGCCAGTAGAGTCTATCATGTATCATATTCCTAGGAATTGGGATTTGATAAATCTTGTCAACTAATCTTTGGGGGAGAAATTTACTTAATTCATTAGTATCTGAGCTCTTATAAATTCTAATGAACTGGCTAACTGTAGAGTTTAAGTCTATTAGATTATCATTATGAACTTCATCTATCAGTCTTGTAGGTATAACCCAATTATCAATCCATAATTTTATTCTCTGACCATCTCCCACTACCCAGGAGATGCCTTTAACGAATAGGTCTTTGTGTGTGATACCCCGTAATTCTGTAACGATTATTCTGGGAATTTTTGGAATTTTTCCGAACACCCGTTTAGTACGTCGGATTTAATTCAGAAAGTCGGAGACATTCTGTAATGTGCTCTGTATCTGTAATATTTTTCTCAGTGAAGAATTATACAGTTAAGGCTTGTTGCAAGTCTATACTCGTTCGTGTACGACTTTTGTTATCGCAAGTTAAGATTATACCAAATCTCTACCCAATTGGTTATTGCCCAAGAGGTGCAAATGGACTAACCATGGGTTAATACCCAAGGGCACAATTGGAAAGCTTTTTGGCTCCCAACAACCCAAATCTTTGCCTATAAATAGAGGGCATGGGTGAAGCTAGAAAGGGTGTGAAAAACGCCATTACGCTGTCCATTTCTCGTCTCTAAAAAATGCTCCCAAAGAAAAACGCTCTCTCTCTCGGAAAGCTCTCGTGGATCGTTGGAGGCTCGTTTGGTGTCGTTCTCGGTGGCCAAAGGAGACTTGGAAGGCCCTTAGAATCCTAGAAGCCAAGCAAGGCGAAAGGCGAACCAAATCGAGCGTCGCGGGTAAGATTTCTCGTCCGTTTTTAAGTTTCTGTTCAGCGACGGCGATCGCCGCCAGGGAGACGGCGACCGCCGCAAGGAACGGCGACCGCCGTGTTGTGGACGTCGACCGCCGTGTTGGGGACGGCGACCGCCGTGTTGTGGCCGGCGACCGCCGTGAAGTTCTTGGTGCCGCCGTGGAGGAAGCCGATGAGCGGCGCCCGCCGTGCTTGAGACGGCGACCGCCGTGATGGTGGCGGCGACCGCCGTGATGGTGGCGGCGCCCGCCGCAATTGTTTGGTGGCCGGCCGTGAAGGGTTGTTGCCCGGGAGTTGTTGCGTTGGCTTCCGAGACCTTCGATCGGGTCTCGTATCCTTCGATTTCTTTCGTCCTTCGTATATTCGTACTATTCTTTGTCGAATCTAACCTAGGGTTCCTTTTGGGTCGACTCGAAGGTGTTTATGCTAGTGGAGCTATACGCGTGTCGAGCCCGGAATCCCGTTGTCTCTGCTTTGTTCCAGATCTGCAGACTAAGGCAAGTGGCGGTTCGCTCTTGCTCATCGTTCCATATTTACATTAATTATCAGCTGTTTATCTGAGTAATTAATTTGGAATGATTATCTGTGTTTGTCTGGAAAAGGTTTTATAAACTGTTTTGGAAAATCATATAATAGGTTGTATATCTGCTAGAACGACGCTATTATCTGTGATCGCCTTCCGGGCATTTATGTGGATTAATAGGAAAACTAATCCAAGTAAGGATTAGCTATTTCTATTATCTCTATGTTTAAGTTATTTGCCTGAATGGCTTTAATGTGATAATTGCTGTGTTAGACTGTTTAGTTAACATGAGTGTTTGTAGGAACGCTAATCCAAGTAAGGATTAGTCGTTTCTTTATAACTTAATGTGCGTAGGAACGCTAATCCAACTAAGGATTAGTCATTTCTTTATAATTTAATATTCGTGGGAACGCTAATCCAAGTAAGGATTTGTCGTTTCTTTAAATCATAATATTCCTCGGGGTTATTGCCGAATAATTTAAGGGTCATGACCTATGCTTCTTATCCACATGTAAGGATTTGAAGTGTTTTAAGCGCCTTGCTAGCGCCAGTGGATGAGCTTAATTGCAGTCCTGTGTTTTAAGCACTTAGCTAGTGCATTGGGGTGGACGTAACTGTCACCCTGTAAAATAAACTGTAAGCGTTGTGGCAGTGCAAATCAGGATGAACGTAAGATCACCCGGTGTCTTAATAACTTCCGTGTTCTCGGAATATTCTTAAAAGCCTCAACACTGTGTGTGTGTGTGTTGTAATTTAATAAGATAAGTGCAGTTAAGCACATAATTAAACTGTAAGCGCTTTATAGTGCAATCAGGGTGAACGTAAGGTCACCCGGTGTAATAATAATCGTCGTTGTTTCTCGGCATAATAATGTTAAGTCCCGCGTGTGGGTTGTGTGTGTTTTAATTTGGGTTGACATGATTGTCACCCTGAGATTTAAGCTGTGTGCCGCTCTTAATAACATTAATGTGTTTCAGTAATGTGTGTTTTGTAATTAAATAAGATATGTGCCCGAGTGCACATGATTAATAAACCTTTGGCGAGTAGTGCAACTAAGTCATAGTGCAACTAGGAAAGCTCGTCTCGACTTGAATGTAGTACGTTCTCTTTCCGATCTGGATTCGCTGTATGCGATGAGGTTGGTCGTGAACCGAAGCATCTCAGTCAACTTTTAAATCATTGTTGTTTGATTCTGTTAAACATTCCAGATTTGTCATATTTCCTTAAAGACTCAATCTCTTGGAGTCTCTTTTCGAGTCAATTTCTGTGAAGATAAAGTCTTCCAGAATCTTCTCTCATGCATACCTTTGTTGTTATTCCGTGAAAGTGCCGGGTTATGTATCGTCCCTTCGGTTATTATTCGAGGGACAATGATAGTAAACGGTTTCGATCACTTGAACCACTCTGCTTTTTACCCTTGCTAGTCTATTTAAGTAGACTAACCCACGAACTTTGTTCTCCGCATGTGGGCTGGTGTCATCCGTTCGATTCGGCACATCAGATAGAGTGTAGATGAGAAGACTAGAAGGACTATGGAGTCGACGGTGGTTTTCCGACGTTTTTAATAATTTCTTTTAATCATGTTGAGATCCTTGGGCAGGTGGTCATTACGATCACAACCCTTTTTGTAATATCTTTTAAAAGTTTTCCGATGTGCCTTGTTTAAGATTTCCGTTGTAATTCATTTAAACTCTGTGTTTGTCCTATTCGGGATTGGGATGTAATCCCGGGACTCGTGTTTTATATGATTAAGGTTATCATTTTGTATCATTGTATTTCATGATTTGTATTTAAACGGTAAAGCCTTGGGTGATCTCGGTAAGGAACACTGGGGTCACTGGCGGTAATACCTTTCCAAAAGGGTTAAGTTTTGGGGGTGTTACAGTTGTGGTATCAGAGCCAAAGGTTGTTTTAAAACGGGTTTGGGATTTTTATAAATCATTTATCCGTTTTTGAAAATGCTTTAAGAAGGGCTATGAATTTTCAAAGTGAAAAGAGTTTGAAAATACCGTTCATAGTCCTGTCTTCTATATGGTCTGATATAGTAAGTTTGCTTCTATATCTAGAAAGACTAATTCCTTCCCCGTTACCCCGTATGATATGGGTGCATTCTATTCTCTTCAGAGGAACCGGGAGAAGCCAAGATGATTTCGCTATACCCAATAAGGCTTGAATTCCCAGTTCTCTCATTTTGAGTTAAGGTTGTAGAACCTAGTAACTCGGTTTGAGTTCATCAATAGAAATTACCAAGTTGATCTATTCTAAGTTGATTTTATTACAATAAGTATATCAGAAGATACTAATGTGATAAAATCCTTGGAATTTGATCGGTAAACAGATGGTGAACACAAGGAACGTTATCCGTGCTGGTGCTGGGCCGAGTAATGACCCCAGACCAAATGCGAGGAATGCTGCTGACCCAACAGAAGAGCGTGAGGCTGCTTCTAACAATAACCAGGGAGGCAATGGCCAAGCTCAGGCCAACGCTCTGATGATGTTTGATGCTGCAGCAGTGGAGGCAATTCGAGGAATTGTCATGCAGGCAATCACAGATGTTATACGACCAGTTGCACCACAAGTACAAGGTGGTCCAGTTCCTCAGGCTATTCCTGAAGTCGAGGAGTCAGTGGAGCAAGTACCTCAGATCAATGTTGTCAGAAACAGAGGAACTTATGGGCAAGCGTTAAAAGCCGTGAGTTCAATGAGGCCTGACAGCTATGACGGTACTGGAGAACCAATCAGGGTGACATATTGGTTCTCGCATATGGAGCGTTTGCTCTGGAACATTAATTGCACTGAGGCTGGGAAAGTGCACATCGCCTCTCTTCAACTCAAGGATGTGGCTAGCGAATGGTGGGAGAGCACCGGTCTGGCAGATCATCCCGAGCTGAATTGGAGCATGTTTAAAACCAAGATGACCGATCGTTTCTTTTCCCGAGCTATGAGGGAGGAGAAGCATAAGGAATTTCTATACCCGTAGACTGATGGGTTAAAGGTGACTGAGCTCGCAGCTAAGTTCAATCACTTGATGCAGTACGCTGGACCTGAGGTGTCAACCGAGGAGCAAAAGATCTGGTACTTCCATGGATGGATGAATCCAGAGATCAAGCCTCTAATGATACGTCATGGTTGTTCTACGTTAGAACAATATGTTGATGCAGCCTACAAGACGGAAGTCATATTGGAGGAGTCTGCCCTTAAGAGGGAGAAACAAGTTAAGGGAAAGGATGGGCAACAGGATCGCCAGGTTGGTTCATTCAAACGACCGGCATCGCCTACCAAGTTTGAAAGGTCTGGTCGTGCTAAGACCGAGACAACTCAGTCAGACTCTTCCAGAGGCTCAGGTTGGAGCAGCAAAGCAATTCAGTGCCACAATTGTGGTGAAGTGGGGCATAAAAGTTTTGTTTGCCAAAAGGATAAGAGGATGTGTCATAATTGTGGAAGGGAAGGCCACATAAAAACGTACTGCAGACTAAAGGGTCAGGGACCAATGCAGTCTTATCAGGCGTCAAATGTTGGAGGTGGACAGAACTCAAGGCCAGTGGTATCCACTCCTGAGCAGTCTATGGCTCGTAATAAAGGCAAAGCGCCTATGGGGTCTTCAGGCCAAGGGCAACGACTCTTTGTAATGAGTCAAGCCAACGGAGAAGAACCCTGATCCATTAAGTTGTATTTGTGTTAAGACTTTCTTTAAGATTAAGGAGTAACGACGTGTGTCGGTAATCTCCGTGGTGTTAAGATCTGCCTGATCGACTTTTGTCAATTAATGTAATGTTTGGATTTTAATGAAGTGTTTCCGTGTTTTGAAAAATTTCAGAATGTGTTATCATTGCGAATTAGTTGTTCATACGAAACCTCGTAAGTGTCGAGAACAGCTTATGCCAAGTAAGGATAAGGACCGTCGGACTTATGGTGGTGAAGTTTTGTGGACAACTTAGATGTTCGTTCCCTTGTGGTTGATCCCAGGGTCGACTTTGTTGTTTAAATCTAAATCCACTCCTAAGATTCTTCTTCATACATAGAGTATGTCATCTACAAGGCTAGGTGCAACTCTTTGAGGAAGATTAAGTTATGGAGTTGTTATGCTAAGAAGAAAGGTTGCAGTTAAGGATATGTTGATGATCCCGATGTATTAAAGATTCAGTAAGGAGAATTGTCTATATACATCTAAGGAGTACTGTGGTAAGCGTTATCTCATACGCTGAGTTCTTCCGAGATTTCTTAAGGAAAGGGAATGAACTAGAAGAGTTTTGTTCGGAGAGATCAGGAGCTATATCTCATGCGTAAGTTTGTGCCATGAGCATTAAGGCGGATGAATCATTTTCAGAATGATATCCTAAGGAATTAAGAATAATATCTCGTGTGATCCATTTCAAGGATGAAGTGATTAAGGATGTTGGATCCAAGTGGTAAGATTGGTGTTGAGGTAGTATCCTCATTGGCTTAATGCAAGTTTCGGGGTCGAAACTTATTTTAAGGGGGAGGTGATGTGATACCCCGTAATTCTGTAAGGATTATTCTGGGAATTTTTGGAATTTTCCCGAACACCCGTTTAGTACGTCGGATTTAATTCAGAAAGTCGGAGACATTCTGTAATGTGCTCTGTATCTGTAATATTTTTCTCAGTGAAGAATTATACAGTTAAGGCCTGTTGGAAGTCTATACTCGTTCGTGTATGACTTTTATTATCGCAAGTTAAGATTATACCAAATCTCTACCCAATTGGTTATTGCCCAAGAGGTGCAAATGGACTAACCATGGGTTAATACCCAAGGGCACAATTGGAAAGCTTTTTGGCTCCCAACAACCCAAATCTTTGCCTATAAATAGAGGGCATGGGTGAAGCTAGAAAGGGTGTGAAAAACGCCATTACGCTGTCCATTTCTCGTCTCTCAAAAACGCTCCCAAAGAAAAACGCTCTCTCTCTCGGAAAGCTCTCGTGGATCGTTGGAGGCTCGTTTGGTGTTGTTCTCGGTGGCCAAATGAGACTTGGAAGGCCCTTAGAAGCCTAGAAGCCAAGCAAGGCGAAAGGCGAACCAAATCGAGCGTCGCGGGTAAGATTTCTCGTCCGTTTTTAAGTTTCTGTTCAGCGACGGCGACCGCCGCAAGGAACAGCGACCGCCGTGTTGTGGACGGCGACCACCGTGTTGGGGACGGCGACCGCCGTGAAGTTCTTGGTGCCGCCGTGGAGGAAGCCGATGAGCGGCGCCCGCCGTGCTTGAGACGGCGACCGCCGTGATGGTGGCGGCGACCGCCGTGATGGTGGCGGCGCCCTCCGCAATTGTTTGGTGGCCGGCCGTGAAGGGTTGTTGCCCGGGAGTTGTTGCGTTGGCTTCCGAGACCTTCGATCGGGTCTCGTATCCTTCGATTTCTTTCTTCCTTTCGTATATTCGTACTATTCTTTGTCGAATCTAACCTAGGGTTCCTTTTGGGTCGACTCGAAGGTGTTTATGCTAGTGGAGCTATACGCGTGTCGAGCCCGGAATCCCGTTGTCTCTGCTTTGTTCCAGATCTGCGGACTAAGGCAAGTGGCGGTTCGCTCTTGCTCATCATTCCATATTTACATTTGTAACACCCCGTAATTTTTAAGGGTATTTTGAATTATTTTTAAATTTTTCTTATGCCCGAATTGCTAGATGGATTTAATTCAGTGAGTCTCGGACCTTCTAAAGAGGGATCTAAGCTCTGTAGAATTTTTCCGAGCATTATATAATACAGTTGAGGTGTTTTCGGGATTAATATATCGTTAAAGTACGAATATATTTAACCCGGAGTTAAGAAATTTAATCCAAACCAAGTTCGGATAAGAATAAATGAAGTCGGCCAGAAACCGCGATCAACCGCGATTGACCGCGATGAACCGCGACTCACCGCGATCGGCCGCGATCGCGGTAATGCCTTTTGCTGAGCAGTGTCGTCTTCCTCGAAGGCGGTTACTGTAGCACTCTGATTTTTTTCTCTGTTTTTGGGGCAGGCAAGTGGCTCGATCCAGCTGGCTTGGCTTGTGTCCCCTTGTCCCCGACTTGTTCCCTTGATGGAGACTCGGATTGGGCTATAAAAGGAGGTGAAGACTGAAGCTTAAGCTCTCTTCTTCTTCCTTCTTCTTCTCCTCTGTTTTCCTCTGTTTTCTCCATTAAAACCGAGCTTGTGAGCTTCGTGTGTGGGAGATTTCGAGTGTCTCTTGAGTTGAGAAGGTGCTCTTGAGTGTTGTGTGAAGCTTTGTGGTGTTGGGAGATCGAACCATAGACAAATCGAAGGCAAACAAATCGGTTTGGGGATTTATTATCCAAGATTTGCTCCAGTTTCAGATCCAGGAGCCCGTTGTCTCTAAGCTTTGCTTAAGCTTTTGCGGATTTAGGCAAGTGGCGGTTCGCTCTTGCTTAATCATGTTTCATTAATTATCAATTGTTTTGTTGTTAATTATGTTGGGAATTGTTTTGATAACGTTATGTGTTTAAAAGAATATATTATACTAGGTTGTATATTTTGCTAGAACCGACGCTAGTCTATTCTAGATTTGTGCAGGTGAAGGCCGTAAGGGTCCTTGATATGATTTATTGTGTGTGGCTTAGATTATTAAATCTAGGATGATAGTTGTTCAGGTTGAGCCGTGATGGTTCTCTGTGTGATGTGTTTGCGTGTTTAACTGTTAGTTAGCACGAGTATTCGTAGGAGCGCCTGGATCCGGTGTGTTCCATGGGCGTTTCTTTATAACTGTTAAGGGTAATTAAAAACCCAATGCGATAGTAGAAAGTTTGGACTCTGTGAGGTTCATTCTTTATAAGGGCAATCAAGACCCAATGCGATAGTGAAAGTTTGGACTCTGCGAGGTTCATTCTTTATAAGGGCAATTAAGACCCAATGCGATAGTGAAAGTTTGGACTCTTTGAGGTTCATTCTTTATAAGGGCAATCAAGACCCAATGCGATAGTGAAAGTTTGGACTCTGTGAGGTTCATTCTTTATAAGGGCAATTAAGACCCAATGCGATAGTTAGAGAATTGGATCCTGTGAGGTCCAGTTAAAAGTTTATAACGTGATATGTGTGTGTGTGGTCATTTAATACAGATAAGTGCTTGTCGCACCTAATTAATGAACGTTGGCAAGTGGTTTTTAATTAATTTGAGATAATTGAAATCTGATATTATATTAGGTTGTATTTCTGCTAGAATCAACGCTAATATAAAAGATATACTGTAATCATGTGATTTGTGATATGTGGAACTGCTTTGATATGATTTGTGATATGTGGAACTGCTTGTTTAGCATTTGTGTGAATTACTGGAGTATGTTTTCCGTCCTTGCTTAGTCTATTTATTAGACTAACGCTTGTATTTTATTTATCTGTAACGTCATGGAGGTGTCGTCCGTCCGTTTCGGCACATGCAGATATGTTGCTGTTCAGAGAAGGCTAGAGCGACTATGAATATGAACGGTGTTTTGTTTTCGACAAGATGTCTTATCGCTTTGTGTTTAAAACGATTTCCACTGTGCTATTTTGTATTTTGTTTATAAGTCTTCCGTTGTAAATTCTGATTTTTGTATTGATGATGTATTTGGGTCGTTTTAGGAATCGTGTAATTTCGCGACCATGTGGTTTAATAAAAGTTACGATTTTAGTATCGTAACTGTGTTTTAAGTCAGTTATGACGTCGGAAAAGCCTGGGGTGACTTCGGGGTTTTCCCCCGGGGTCATCGGCAGTAGCGCTTCCAAATGGGGTTAAATTTGGGGGTGTTACAACATTAATTATCAGCTATTTATCTGAGTAATTAATTTGGAATGATTATCTGTGTTTGTCTGGAAAAGGTTTTATAAACTGTTTTGGAAAATCATATAATAGGTTGTATATCTGCTAGAACGACGCTATTATCTGTGATCGCCTTCCGGGCATTTATGTGGATTAATAGGAAAACTAATCCAAGTAAGGATTAGCTGTTTCTATTATCTCTATGTTTAAGTTATTTGCCTGGATGGCTTTAATGTGATAATTGCTGTGTTACACTGTTTAGTTAACACGAGTGTTTGTAGGAACGCTAATCCAAGTAAGGATTAGTCATTTCTTTATAACTTAATGTGCGTAGGAACGCTAATCCAAGTAAGGATTAGTCGTTTCTTTATAATTTAATATTCGTGGGAACGCTAATCCAAGTAAGGATTTGTCGTTTCTTTAAATCATAATATTCCTCGGGGTTATTGCCGAATAATTTAAGGGTCATGACCTATGCTTCTTATCCACATGTAAGGATCTGAAGTGTTTTAAGCGCCTTGCTAGCGCTAGTGGATGAGCTTAATTGCAGTCCTGTGTTTTAAGCACTTAGCTAGTGCATTGGGGTGGACGTAACTGTCACCCTGTAAAATAAACTGTAAGCGCTGTGGCAGTGCAAATCAGGGTGAACGTAAGATCACCCGGTGTCTTAATAACTTTCGTGTTCTCGGAATATTCTTAAAAGCCTCAACACTGTGTGTGTGTGTTGTAATTTAATAAGATAAGTGCAGTTAAGCACATAATTAAATTGTAAGCGTTGTATAGTGCAATCAGGGTGAACGTAAGGTCACCCGGTGTAATAATAATCGCCGTTGTTTCTCGGCATAATAATGTTAAGTCCCGCGTGTGGGTTGTGTGTGTTTTAATTTGGGTTGACATGATTGTCACCCTGAGATTTAAGCTGTGTGCCGCTCTTAATAACATTAATGTGTTTCAGTAATGTGTGTTTTGTAATTAAATAAGATATGTGCCCGAGTGCACATGATTAATAAACCTTTGGCGAGTAGTGCAGCTAAGTCATAGTGCAGCTAGGAAAGCTCGTCTCGACTTGAATGTAGTACGTTCTCTTTCCGATCTGGATTCGCTGTATGCGATGAGGTTGGTCGTGAACCGAAGCATCTCAGTCAACTTTTAAATCATTGTTGTTTGATTCTGTTAAACATTCCAGATTTGTCATATTTCCTTAAAGACTCAATCTCTTGGAGTCTCTTTTCGAGTCGATTTCTGTGAAGATGAAGTCTTCCAGAATCTTCTCTCATGCATACCTTTGTTGTTATTCCGTGAAAGTGCCGGGTTATGTATCGTCCCTTCGGTTATTATTCGAGGGACAATGATAGTAAACGGTTTCGATCACTCGAACCACTCTGCTTTTTACCCTTGCTAGTCTATTTAAGTAGACTAACCCACGAACTTTGTTCTCCGCATGTGGGCTGGTGTCATCCGTTCGATTCGGCACATCAGATAGAGTGTAGATGAGAAGACTAGAAGGACTATGCATTCGACGGTGGTTTTTCGACATTTTTAATAATTTCTTTTAATCAGGTTGAGATCCTTGGGCAGGTGGTCATTACGATCACAACCCTTTTTGTAATATCTTTTAAAAGTTTTCCGCTGTGCCTTGTTTAAGATTTCCGTTGTAATTCATTTAAACTCTGTGTTTGTCCTATTCGGGATTGGGATGTAATCCCGGGACTCGTGTTTTATATGATTAAGGTTATCATTTTGTATCATTGTATTTCATGATTTGTATTTAAACGGTAAAGCCTTGGGTGATCTCGGTAAGGAACACTGGGGTCACTGGCGGTAATACCTTTCCAAAAGGGTTAAGTTTTGGGGGTGTTACATTGTGTTCCATCAGTTTTCCCCATTGTCAGGAAGTGTTAGTTTTTTCCCTATAATAAAAAATTGTATTAGATTTAAGGTATTTTTCTGTAATTATTTTGACCCATAGATTATTTGGTTCCACCAAGATTTTCCAAAGAAGTTTCATTTGTAGAGCTTGATTCATAGCTTTAGCTTTACGTAAACCTAGTCCGCCTTGTGCTTTAGGTTTATAGATTTTATCCCATCCAATAAGAGGGGTGTATCTCCCTTCTTTATTCCATAAAAAAATTTCTATTGATCTTATCCATTTCATTGTGAATAGATGCAAGAAGTATGAAACTTTGCATAATATAGTTTGGTTTCACAAATAGGTCAGATTGGATAAGCACTTAGCGACCTGCTTGAGATAATTAATTAGCTTTCCATTTCTTCGGTTGATTTCCGGAACTAAGGGTTAGTTCATGGAATGTGTTATTGTTTACTTTGTCATTAATGATCGGGTAGCCTAGATATTTCTCAAGAGAGCTAGTATTAACAATGTTCAGTGATTGATGAATAATCTCTTTAAGATTATTTGATACATTGTTAGTGAGTTGAAAAGCTGATTTGTGATAATTTACTTTTTGGCCAGAGAAAGAACAATATTCTTCAATTATTTCTTTAACTTTTAAGCAAGAAGTTTGATTAGCTTTAGCAAATACAATGATGTCATCTGCAAAACCAAGGAAAGGAACACTAATCCCCCCTTGCTATTTTAAAGTCAATTTGATTTTTTGTTGTATCACAGTTTCGTTGTGAGTTTCTTGCTAAGATTTCCGCACATAAGATAAAAATGAGGGGTTAAATAGGATCCCCCTGACGAAGTCCCCTTTCTGGTTTAAACATATTCGTGGGTCCATTGTTGACAAGAACTGAAAATGAGACTGTTTTAACACATTCTTCAATCCAATTAATGAATTTATTGCAAAATCCAAATTTGTTTAGTGTTAGAGTTCTGAAATTCCAGTCCAATCTATCATAAGCTTTTTCCATGTCAAGTTTAATGGCTACCAACCTTCTTTCCTTTTTTTACAAAAGAAAGAGTAAAAAATTTAATGAGCAATCAGATTGTTGTCTTGAATAGCTTTGTCCGCCACAAAGGCACCTAGTAGTGGGTGGATAATTTTTGTTAAAATCTTTTTTAGTCGATCTGTTATAATTGTAGAGATAGTTTTATCGGTTTTTTCGCCTGGTAACCCCGAGGTATAGTAAAATTCGCGAGGTACCCCATTTTTTGTATATTTCGCGAGGTAACCCCCATGTTTTTTTTCGCCAAATGTCCTACCGCCATCTTCTTAACAATTCCGTTTATTCTATTAAAAAAATTCAAAAAAAGCAAACGAAAAAGCAGACAAACTTCACGAGCGAGACTCTCTGTGTTCGTTCCCAAACCTCCATTTCACGACTGGTTATCGACTTGGTTCCAACCCTTCCATCCTTCGAGCGTCGGCGGCGGGCGTCAACGACGAGCGTAGGCGGCGAGCGTCCTGGTTCTTCGAAGCAAGCGATGGGGATCGTCGGCGACCAACAAGTTGAAAAGCTTCCTTCCAAGCTTAAGGTGTGTAATCCAACCCATTTAAGTATATTTTAGATCGATCGATTTAGAGATTTAGGGTTATTTCAGAATTTTGGAATTTGGGGATTTTGGAATCTAGGGTTTTTTATGATTGGTAATTTAGGGTTGGTTCGTTCAAGCTTGCTTCCGGAGTTGCTCATTCGACACTCTTGATCATTGTGTTTTCTTTGATGTCTCCTTGATATTGTAGGATACTTCTGATGGTTGATTAGAGGATAATTGATGTTGGGAAAGGCCTAGGTAGATTGGATTTAAAGATTGAAAGTGGAAGCTTGGAATTAGGGCATTTCTGTGCACTTCTGGAAATTTCTGGGCACTTTTCATAAATACTGGAAATTGGTGGCTGAGATTATAAAATGAGGAATCCTCTTACGAGTATGAGGAACTTTACGGTTCTTAATTTGGATATGTATATAAAAAGTTATGCACAAATCTGCGTTGTAATGTAGATCCAGGGATTTGCAACGATTACGCGAATCAGGGAACGTCGGGCCACATAAATAATTATACCGCTAGTATTGCTTGAAGTGGAACTTCTCTAAGGCAAGTTATTATGAGCGTATGCGTGTCGTATTTTAAATTTAAGATATCCTGTTATGCCTGACAGTAGATCATTAATCATTCATGAGTTTTGATTCTTATCATGCATAAATATTACAGTTATGTTATGTGTCATTGCTTGATTATGCATCTACATGCCAATATTGGGGATTGCCTTGTTGCTATAAGATGATAATATATTGATTAGGTGTAACGGTTCTTGTAATTGTGAGTTGCTTTGGTGTTTTAAGATCTTGATATTAATTATCATTACATGTTATGCTAGACATTGTCTAGAAGTACTTGGTGTTGTTTATGAGTATATGATATGGTATGATCGGGTACTGATATAAAATATGATATAATCTCGATGATGACCTCCAATGGAGGAAATCTGGTCTGAGCATAGTGACAATGATGCAAATAGAGAATATGAACTATGCAGGTACACCGGAAACATAATTATATATGAATGCTGAGCTTGTAATTGATTTTTGTATGTTAGATAAGAGTTCCATATCAAGTGTGCTCCTGATATATATATATATATATATATATGTGTGTGTGTATGTGTGTTGGAATTTATTTCATTAATGAGTAATGGTAGGTTATTTGTGAACGTTACATGCTATAGTCTAAGTTAGAGTTTTCGATTTCATGTAAGTTTTGAATCTTGTATCATGCATCAATGTGGAATTGGTTGATAATATCTTAACCCGAGTTTATATGGTTGATGTGTCAATAAATGGATGATGACTGTGTTAAGGTGATATGGAAATATGATTATATAGATGAATCTTGTGGTGTGTTGTCTTGAAATAAAGAGAGTTCTTCATGATTATGAATTATAGTTGTGGTTGATCACGTTTGTGAATGCAAGTTACTTGTGAGTATTCACGTATCGTAGATTAAGTTCAGGATAACGGATTACGCATGTTATCAAACCATTAATCTTGCTTGAGTAATTATATCGAATGGATGTGCTATGCCATTGTTGTTGTTGATAACGGATTACGCATTACGCATTGTTGATAACGGATTACGTTCAGGATAACGGATTACGTTCAGGATGTGCTATGCCATTGTTGTTGTTGATAACGGATTACGTAGATTAAGTTCAGGATAACGGATTACGCATTGTTGTTTCGAAGAACCCGGACGATGCCCTCTCACCAACGAACCAAGACGCTCGCCGCCGACGCTCGAAGGATGGAAGGGCTGGAACCAAGTCGAGAACCAGTCGTGAAATGGTGGTTTGGGAACGAACACATAGAGTCTCGCTCGTGAAGTTTGTATGCTTTTTCGTTTGCTTTTTTTGATTTTTTTATATTAAATAAACGAAACTTCAAGAAGATGACGGTAGGGAATTGGCGGAAAAAAAAAACCTCGGGGTTACCTTGCGGAATATACTAAAAAGGTGGGTACCTCACGGAATTTACTATACCTCGGGGTTACTAGGCGAAAAAACCATAGTTTTATATATAGTTGAGCACAGACTGATAGGTCTGTAGTCATTTGTGGATTTAGGGTTTTCACATTTTGGTATGAGAGTTATGAATGTATGGTTGATTTGCTTTAGAAGTTTTCCCGAAAAGAAAAAACTTTAACCATTTTGGAAACCAAAGAACCTACTATATGCCAAAAATTTTGGTAGAAAATAGCCGACATGCCATCCGATCCCGGAGATTTATCACTACCAATACTAAAGACCGTTTTTTTAATTTCCTCATTCGTAGGGGCTTGTGTTAGGTTTAAGTTATCTTCATCCGTAACTTCTTTTTGTGTTGAACCTAAGTATATGTTCATGCTTGATAAATTAATATCTTCTTTCTTATATCTTCTCTGATAATCTGTTTGAATTTCTTTCCTAATGTTTTCTTCACCTGAAATAGTCATATCATTGTTACACCTTAGTTCGTTAATAATTTTCCTACTTCTTCTTCCATTTGCAATACGTTGGAAGTATTTTGAATTAATATCTGTAGATTTTATATGATGAAGTTTTGCTCTTTGTCCCTAGTAGGTTTTGCGAAATTCTAGGAGTTTTTTTTTTTTTAATTAGATTAGTTTGTTTCTGGATGTTTGTAGGAGAGGAGTCAGACAACAATATATTCTGAATAATAATAAGATTGTCTTCTGTTTCCTTAAGTTTCCTAAATATATTGCCAAAAGTAGTTTTATTTTATTTTTTGCACTCACTTTAAGTGCATTTGTCTTTTTTACAAGATGAAACATATGGGATCCATCCACATTTATTCACCAATCTTGCTTAACGATGTTTTCAAAATCTTTTCTTTTTTAGCCACATTATATTAATTATAATTAATATAAGGTTAATCTTTAATTCAAATTTTATGATTAACCTTATATTAATTATAATTTATATAAAACTTATAAATTTTGACTTGAAATATTTAAATCAAATTTTACATTTTTGTTACATATTTAAATATGGTCAAATTCATAAGAATAATAACTTAAGCCTATTTTAACCTAAGTTAATTTTTTTACACTTTAATTTGGGGTTAAAATATACTATCAACTCAGAATATTAAAAATAATAAGTTTGGGCAATTTTTGTAATTATGAAAAGTTGTTTGAGGACTATTCTGCCACAAACCAAAAACTAGAGGGGCTAGATTGCAATTTCCCCAAAACTATTCCTGTAATTTCACAAAAAACCAAGGGGCAAAATAGTCTTTTCACACATTTGGACGGCTATTTTAACGGAATCCGTCTTTGGGTGTGATTTTGTAACAAAAGTGTCACTTTTGGGTGGTTTAAAATCAATAGGTTAAATACGGGTGATTTCCTGCAAAAAGTGATATATAGCGGGTGGTTTCCTGCAAAAACCCCTAATATAATAGGAGTAATAGTGAGACGTAGTATATCCAAAATTAAAGGGGCTATTCTCTAGGATGGAGAAGAAAGTAACATAATCATACGAAATACACTTGTTATAACAGAAATGGTTATAATTCTGAGGTATAAAAGAAGCATCATTGATCAAATTTACATAGTAAATAAGATCTCAGATAATTTTTAGAGTGGCTCTTCTTAGTGACATGGGACATATTATAATAGAAGTATACTTTAATAAGACAGAGTATATACTTACAACTGATATATGTGGATTCAAGTGACTAGGGGTGGCGATGATCAGTGGAAGCTATAGAGCTATGGCAACGGAGGAAATGCCCAAAATAGCAACGCAGGCTTTTTACCCTAACATTTGATTAAAGGTACTTTCTTACAGATTACAGAAAAGGAAGCTCTATTTATACCCCAATATATGGAAATATAAAAAGGAGCTGCCACAAAAGCATACTAAACCAAAGTGCAAAATAAAGCTGTAAAAAGATTCAATCTGGTTCAAAATAAAGAAAATAAACAACACACAATTCCACAAATCCCCTTCAAGTTGGAGCGGTCTGAAGACCCAACTTGGATGACAGATGAAAGTGTTGTTGTTGAGGAAGTGCTTTTGTCATTAAATCAGCCAGTTGAAGTTTGCTAGGTATGTATGCAGTTTGCAGGAAACCATCGAGCACCTTGTCACGAGTAAAATGACAATCCAACTCCAAGTGTTTAGTTCTTTCGTGGAAACATGGATTAGCGACAATTTGTTGAGTTGTACGATTGTCGCAAAATAATGTGATAGGCAAGGCTACCTCGATATGCAAGTCTTTCAAAACGAAACTGACCCACACCAATTCAGCAGTAGTGCTAGCCATGCTTCTATATTAAGCCTCCGCAGAAGATCGAGATACCGTGGTTTGTTTCTTGGTCTTCCAGGAAATGAGAGAATGTCCCAAGAAAACGCAAAAGCCAGATAATGATCTTCGGGTGGTGAGACAACTCCCCCAGTCAGCATCAGTGAAGCCTACGACTTTTAAATGTGTTTGCACAGGATAGAATAAGCCATGACTGACTGTGTTGCAAAGGTACCTTAGAACATGAAGAAGGGCTTGGTAATGTGGTTGTCGAGGAACTGAGACAAATTGGCTGAGATGTTGCACATCATAGGAAAGGTCAGGTCGTGTAAGGGATAAATATAACAAACGACCAACCAACCGTCTATAGATTTCTGGATCTGCCAAAAGCTCCCATGTAGTTGAATCCAGCCGTAGATTCGTAGGAAGTGGGAACTTTGCTTCTCGATAATTAGACAAACCCATGTCCTGCAGAATGTCTCTAATATATTTATGTTGACTAATAAACATTCCTTCTTCAGTCCTACGTATTTCCATACCCAAGAAATATCGTGCCAACCCTAAGTCTTTGATAGTAAATTGACTATCCAAAGCAGCTTTTACTGATTGAGTTTCGGCAGGACAATTACTAGTGATGAGAATGTCGTCAACATATACCAAGAGAGTTGTGAAGTGGTCATGATCTGCCTTAATAAATAAGGAATAATCATGCTTAGACTATGTGTAACCCAGTCGAAGTAAAAATTGAGTGAGCTCAAGGTTCCATTGTCTCGAGGCTTGCTTCAATCCGTAGAGAGATCGCTTGAGCTTGCACACTTGTCCTGGCTGAGCCTTATAATATCCTTCTGGTGGTTTCATGTAAATTTCTTCATCAATGAAACCATGCAAGAATGCATTGTTGACGTCTAGCTAGATTATTGGCCATTCCTTAGCTGTAGCCATGGCCAAAACAATTCTTACAGTAGCTAGCTTAGCTACAGGAGAAAAGGTATGCTTGTAATCCTTTCCCACCTTTTGACTGAATCCTTTTACCACCAACCTTGCCTTGTAACACTCCACTGCTCCATCTGGCCGAAATTTCACTCTGTAGACCCACTTGGACTGGATTGCTTTGTGACCTTCTGGCAAGGAAGTGAATTCCCAAGTATGGTTGTTCTCTAATGAAGCCAGCTCTTGATTCATGGCTTAAACCCATTCAGGATCATCTTTGGCTTGAGAGTACAATACTGGTTCTTTAACTATCATGACTTGTGCTAAAGAGGTAAGGAATTCAGTTTGCAGAGGTGGAGTTTGACTGTCTGCAGCAGCCATATCATAATCTTGCATCCACACGGGTGCTTGTCATGACCTCAAGGATCGCCTTTCAATGGGAACTGAGGCATCAAAAGGAGCAGTCCCGACACTAGAGGATGGAGAAGGATAAAACGCAGGTGGAACTGGAGATGTTGTTGTCAAATCTGCTGGTGCATCACCATGAGGAATGGAAAAATCAGTAGGAGAAATATCTTCTCCTATGAGTGCACTCATAGGTGTATAAGTAGATTGAGGATCAATTGTGATGGCATCCTTGTAGGGAAACACTTCTTCATGAAAAAATACATCTCTACTGCAGAAAACTTCTTTAGTAGCTAAATCCATGAGCTTGTAACCCTTTTGGTTAGTGGGATAGCCTAAAAACATAAATCTCTTGCCACGTGGATCCATCTTATCCTTCCTTGGACAAGTGTCTCGAGCATAACACAAACAACCAAGGACTCTCAAATTTGCATAAGAAGGAGGCTTGTTGTGTAACAACTCATAAGGAGTCTTCCAATTGAGCTTTGCAACTGGCAATTTATTGATGACATATGTGGCTGCTAATACACAATCACCCCAAAATTCCTTGGGGAGATTAGCATGTATTCTAAGAGCTCTAGCCGTGTCAAGAAGATGCTTATGTTTACGTTCAGCCACCCCATTCTGTTGAGGTGTATAAACCAGAGTCCTTTGATGAATAATGCCTAGTTTGGAAAACAATTGTTGATGATTCACAAATTCACCCCCATTATCTGTTCTCACCATCTTAGGCATCAAACCGAACTGATTCTGAACATAACTGAAGAAAGCCTCAATGTTGACTGAAACTTGCTGCTTACTGTGCAAAAGAAAGGTCCAAGTAGCTTTACTTTTGTCATCTACTATGGTAAAAAAAAATGAAGCACCATTCAAAGCAGATACTTTATAAGGCCCCCAGACATCCATATGTAAAAGATCAAAGCAAGCATCAGACACATTTTCACTGATTTGAAAAGGAAGCCTATGACTTTTGGCAAGAGAACAAGTGTCACAAAAGAAAGTTTCATTCATAATTCGCTTTGTTACACTTAGATGCTTCATCTTGGAAACAGATGGATCGCCTAAATGACTATGAAGCAAAACAAAATCTATCTTTTTAGTAGCAAGACAACTAGACCTATTACAACTGTAATTTCTAACATCTTCCTTTGAAGCTGCAACCTCTTCTCTTCTTAGTGTGTATAGTCCCAATGTCTCCTTGCCTTTTGCAACCCATTCCTTAGTCGAATGATCCTGCAGCAAGCAACAATCCCAATAAAAATGAGCACTGAATTTCTGGGCCTTAAGCAGTTTGCTCACAGATAACAGATTGTATTTGATGTCAGGTACAAACAACACATCTTGAAGTGTCAGCTTGGAACTAATGCACATATCTCCCACTAAATCGACATACTTGATTGTTCCATCATGAAGGATTATCGAGACAGGATATGTGAGGTGCATGGAGTTAACAAACAAGTCTTTGTGTGGTGACATGTGGTCTAAAGCACCACTGTCAATAATCCACTCTTGTTTGTCAACTTTGTAGCCATCTAAACTCAACACAGGCAAACTAGCAAAAGCTAGAGAAGAAGCTGGTATACCTGAGCTGGCATTCATCACCATTTTCCCTTTGAATGCTCTCATCATCTCCTGACACATAGCCTGCAGCATTCGTTGATCGATTTGGGTGTCACTTGAGTTGTGGGAACTAGAGCTTGCTTCCAAAGGTGTCTCCTCTTGTTCAGGAGAACCAGTTTTGTCTGAAATCACCCGAGCAGCCATTCTACTGTTTCTTTTGTTGCGCTTTCCTTTAAACCAATCAGGATAGCCAACAAGTTCAAAACAGTGTTCCTTCACATGACCATCTCCATCACAATGACTACAATGCTTCCTTTCATTCTCGTTTCCTCTGTTCTCTCGAGAATCCCTTCTAGAATTCCCAGAACTATCCCTTTCATTTTTGTTTACCATAAAAGCAAGTTCAACAACCAAATTAGAGAGCATTTTATGTTTCTCAACTTGCAAGACAATACAAAAGGCTCGACCAATACTGGGAAGTGGATCAGTAGACAATATCTGGCTTTTCACAGAATCAAACTCTGGATTCAACTTGAGCAAGAACTGCATAAGCTTGTTTTCATTTTCCATCTCGAGGATCTTGTCCATACCACCACAGGTACAACTAGGCATGCCACACAAACCTTGCAACTCATCCCAACATCTCTTCAACTTACTGTAATAAGCCGTTACTGATAAATTTCCCTGAGAAACTTGAGATAATTCTTGCCTAAAATGATAAATTAGAGGTCCATTACTCTGACTGTATCTCTCGTAAATTTCCAGCCACAAATCCCTAGCAGAGTTAGTACATGTAAAACATCCAGATATCTCAGCAGTCATGGAATTTAGTAACCAACATGCCACCATAGAGTTATATCTATCCCAACGAGACCCGTCCACAAAGTCATCCTTAGGTCTTTTGTAGGTGCCATCAACAAAACCCAACTTCATCTTAGCACGCAAAGCTAGTTTGACTTGCCTACTCCATGCTAAGAAATTACTTCCATCAAAAGGAACAGTTGTGAGGTTCATACCTGGATGGTCTGAGTTGGTGAGGAAGAGTGGGTCTCCCTGCGCGGCGGTGCTGATAGAAATATCATCGGTGGTCTTCTTCGTGTTCGACATAGCTTGACACCTCCAAATCGATGCTGCTTCGATCAATCGTCTAATCTGTAGGAATCCAACTCAGAGCTCTGGTACCATGTGGATTCAAGTGACTAGGGGAGGCGATGATCAGTGGAAGCTATAGAGCTATGGCAATGGAGGAAATGCCCAAAATAGCAGCGCAGGCTTTTTACCCTAACATTTGATTAAAGGTGCTTTCTTACATATTACAGAAAAGGAAGCTCTATTTATACCCCAATATATGGAAATATAAAAATGAGCTGCCACAAAAGCATACTAAACCAAAGTACAAAATAAAGCTGTAAAAAGATTCAACCCGGTTCAAAATAAAGAAAATAAACAACACACAATTCCACAGTGATGATAGTGATGAATGTTAACAACTTGATGTGTGAGGATGGTTCCAAAGACAGTCCAGCTGAGCAGCAAGATGCTAAGGAAAAACCAAGTGTTAGAGTATTTCAAAGGGTTTGTCTACTCCCATAAGGAAAGGAGTGGGAATGGATAACAATTTATAGTCTCCAAAAGTGTGTTGAACATATCCAGTTTATGAGACTATAGTACGCTTACACCGGGTGTAAAGGAATATCTTACACCAATTTATAAAAAGTTGACATGTGCCATTAAATATACTAAAAAGTAAAGTTTACACCTAGTGAATGAGTATTTGTCCCAGTTTATGATAAAATCTTCTCATCAAGAGAATGACCAATCATCCTATGATTTGGTAAATATAGGAATGATAGATAATACTTTGGTTTGAAATGAGGACTCTAGAAGCAGTCCAGCTGAACAGCAAGATACTAGGTGAAAATCCAGTGTTAGAATAGTTCAGGGTGTTTGTCCACTTCCTCAAAGAAAGGTAGGATAGTGCTCTGCAAATTTGTATTCTCTCTATACAAAAAATTTAACTTACAATCATGATAAGATCTTCCCAGATAGCTCATAAGAGGACATCTTGTAGAAACAAAAGAAATGTGATAAAATGATATATAACAATTAGCAAGTACCATTGAAAGGTAGGATAAATAATAGAGTGTGGATCCGGTGAGAATGAACATTAGGGTGAGAAATGAGAATACCTCATAGTCTTTAGATTTTTTTAAATCCAAAAGCTAGGATTAGACTATCATTTAAGTGGTCATGTGTCACACATGACCACTTAAGTAAATAATTAACCGGTCACCAGCCGATCAACGCACCACCGGAGCTCCGGCGTTGACTGATCAAAGTTTTTTTTTTCGGGGCCACTTTTTGACTTTAGATGGGATGTGCATACATTTTGGCTTGTGTGCATCTATATTGTCCTATATGTGCATCAAAATTTTATAAGGCGTTGTCCGGCCTAAGCTTTTTTTCCCGGCCCATTTTTTTTTTCGGGTCCACTTTTTGCTTGCGCTACCATGTGCACCATTTTTTGCTTGTGTGTGCATCAATATTGACTTGTGTGTGCATAAAAAATTTATAAGGTGTTGTCCGGCAATTTTTTTTCCATTCAATTTTTTTCAACCCAACTTTTTTCCAAAACAATTGTTTTGCTTGAGATGGCATGTGCATATATTTTGACTTGTATGTGGACCAATATTGACATGTATGTGCATCTAAAGATTGTAAAAAATATGCATTGCTTTCTAGAGAAAATGTGCATGAGTTGTACAATGTATGTGCATAAGTTTTGACATGTGCACATTCAAGCAAAAAGACATGTGTTTCAAATAGTATGCACATACAAGCCAAAAACTCATGTACATATCAAGCCAAGAAAACGACACATACAAGTAAAATTTAGATACACAGACAATTCAAAATTCATGCACTTACAAGACAAAACCTATGCACATTCTGTAAAGTATATAAGATTTTACATGTATATGCATAAGATTCCACCTATAAAAAGTCACACATATAGTCAAACCCTATGCACGCCTAGTTCAATTTACATGCACATGCAAGCAAAAAGACATGCACTTCAAAGGGTATGCACATACAAGTCAAAACTCATGCACATTTCAACCCAAGAAAACAACGCACACAAGTAGAATTTAGATGTACATATAGGTCAAAATCTATGTACACACAAGCCAAAATATATGCACATTTTGTGAAATGCATGCATAAGTTTTTGCATGTATGTGCATGAGTTTCTACATACACAAAGTCACACATATAGTCAAAACCCTATGTAGAACTTATGAAATTTAGATGCACATACAACAAAAAAGACATGCACTTCAAAATGTATGCACATACATGCCAAAACTCATGCACAATTCAACCCAAGAAAATAATGCACACAAGTAGAATTTAGATGCACATATATCTCAAAATCTATGCACACACAAGCTAAAACATATGCACATGTTGAGAAGTGCATGAGTTTTCACATACACAAAGTCACACATATAGATTATATAGTCCAAAATCCTATACAGATTTTATGCAATATCAATGCACATACAAGTCAACATCGATGCACATACAAGCAAAAATCAATGCACACACAGTCGTAAGCCAAAAAACATGTCTGAAAAAAAAACATTAACCGGTCAACGCCGACGGTCAATGCCGGAGCTCCGGCGTCACCGCCGGTGACTAGTTTGACCGGTCAAACTCTCAAGAATCACATGACAATACCTTTTAATGAAAGTTTAATCCTACCCTTTGGTTTATTTGTCATCCAAAGGCTAAGATTTATTCTCATTTCTCACCGTATTATATATTCTCACATGACATTTTCCCTAAATAAAATACCATTTGTTAATGATGATTGTAATCTCCATAGAGCAGCCCAGGAAGGTAACAAGGTTTACCAAATTCATAGGTATCTGCATATAGCTTTTAAAAGATAAACTAACAGATAAATTGTAAGGAAGGGTTTGGTTCTAGTTTTTTATCATACAGCTGAGAGGAAAGGCCTTAAGACTATAGCCAAGCACAACAGAAATACGACTGCCTAACCTCAAGGACCCATAGTATCTCTTGTAGTGAATTTAGATGCTTAAAGCGGAATTTCAAGAAACTATTTCCTAACATCTAACAAGGATCTCATGCATGAACTAATAGGAATCCGGTTTAGTTAGAGTTACATACCGTTTGATACGAGTCTGAAACGTTCCTGTAGGATTTCAGCGGAGATCGAAAGCCCCAAGTGTGGCTTCTCTAATTGGTCCACACGAGTCTGGAATCTGGATCGCCTTTGATCTCGTCTGCTAGAACGACGAACGAAGGAACAAGTGAGAAATCCTCCAGGGGAGTTCGGCCGGCCCTAGGTCTTCGAGAGGAGAGATTGTTTTTTTCTATGCCAATTGGTAATCTCTACTTATTGGCAAAAGATGATATCTTATCTTTTAGGAAATAAAGATAATATCCCATATATACTCTTTCTTTCCCAACAAGATATCTTCTAATATTAATTAATCAATATTAATTAATAATAGATATTACTCTTCCAATTTCCCTATTGGGCCAATATCCATGTCATACATGGACCCATCATTTTAGTTTGATCCAGTCCAATAAATCTATGTGTGTAACCTCATAGGACCCGAAAATAATAGCCATGAGCCTAACCCGATTAAGCCCATTGATCGTAGTTGGCTTCTAGCAAAGCACTACGACCCCTAAAATTCCCGGATTATAAATCTCCATTAATTGTCCTATTCCATATTTGGTAATTGCGCCTTGATTAAAGGACACTATTCCTTCAATCTCCCACTTGTCCTTGAAACAAGTGTGCAATGTCAGATTCCTTTGTCGCTTAGTGTCTTATTTGATGATATGGTGACATTCATATCTCTTATCAAATTGTTTCTTGAACTTCGAGTTTGAACTGTCGAATAACGGATGATTACATATAATCCATCCGAGCATGGCCATGCATTTTTCAGTTCTCGCTCTTCAAGTGGCCGAGACACCATTCCTGTTCACGCGTCACAGTATACATGAAGCAGGAGGACTTCTTCAATCTTGCATGACTATGGCTCTCACTCAACTTCTGGCAATCCTAATCACTGCCTTTATAACTGCCTGTTACGGTCAGTGTTTGACAGCGTCAAAGACATACCATTCATCAAGCAAAACCATATCATGCTCATGTATGAGGAATCCACCAATTATGGTTCAGCTTAAAGATTCTTCAAGTCTTTTATGAAAACCTTTAAGGTAGGTCAGTCCCATACGTATCATCCATACATATCTATGTAATCGACTAGACATCTCAATGTCCCTATAGCCCATGAAACGTGGCGCTATCAGTCAACATACAATGTGGTCTTTAACAATAGTCATTTATGTCCAAGTTAATGACTAAGACCATGGACCTTAAGTAACTCATGACTTCAGTTCACTTAATGGGGTTTCATTCACCACAACACTTATGATGAGCCCATTTGCGAATCATGAATTATTTGGACATTTTATTCAATTCCAAGCAAAAATCAAATAAGAATAAATAATCATATATCATATAATCAAGCATAAAACATGTATGTCATACATAAAGCAAAGTTCATAATGTAAGACAATACAATCTCAAATCCATTCTCCAATGTGTTTGAGTCCCTTGGCCCTAGTGTGACTATCATGCTTGGGCCTAGGCATGGGCTTGGTCAGTGGATCTGCAATGTTGTCGTCCGTGTGCACCTTGCACATCTTCACGTCACCCCTTTCAACGATGTGTCGAATGAGGTGGTACTTCCTTCGCACATGTCTGGATTTGGAGCTTGAGCTCGGTTCCTTAGCTTGGGAAATCGCGCCATTATTGTCACAATAAACGTCAATTGCCTTTGATACACTGGGAACAATGCCGAGCTCATCAAGGAACTGCCTAATCTAGACTGCCTCCTTCGCTGCTTCAGAAGCGGCGATGTACTCTGCCTCTGTCGTAGAATCTGCCACTGTGTCCTGCTTGGAGCTCTTCCAGCTCACAGCTCCCCCGTTCAGGATAAAGACATATCCTGACTGTGACTCATAGCCATCCCGGTCTGTCTGGAATCTTGCATCAGTGTAGCCTCGTGCGATCAATTCGTCATCACCCCCATATACCAAGAAATCATCCCTTGTTCTTCTTAAGTACTTCAGGATGTTTTTGGCTGCACACCAGTGTGCCTCTCCTGGACTCGATTGGTATCTGCTGCACATGCTGAGAGCAAATGCAACATCTGGGCGAGTACATATCATAGCATACATGATGGATCCTATAGCCGAGGCATAAGGGACCTTGCTCATCTTCTCTAGCTCAGCAGGTGTGCTCGGACACTGCTTCTTGCTGAGATGTATGTCTTGGAATCCTGCATCTTAAACCTGTCAAGAATCTTATCTATATACGTTCCTTGACTTAATCCAATCAACTTCTTAGACCTATCTCTATAGATCTTGATCCCCAATATGTACTTTGCTTCTCCTAGGTCTTTCATTGAAAAACATTTCTTCAGCCATCCCTTAACGGACTCTAGCATCGGAATGTCATTTCCAATGAGTAGTATGTCATCCACATACAAGACTAAGAAGACCACTTTACTCCCACTAAACTTCTTGTAAACACAAGGTTCTTCTTCGCATCTAATGAAGTCAAACTCTTTGACAACTTCATCAAAGCGAATATTCCAGCTCCGAGATGCTTGCTTAAGTCCATAGATAGACTTCTTAAGCTTGCATACTTTCTTAGCGCCTGCTGGATCCACAAAACCCTCAGGTTGTGTCATGTACACATCATCTTCTAAATATCCATTTAGAAAGGCGGTTTTGACATCCATTTGCCAAATCTCATAATCATAATAAGCGGCAATGGCTAAGAGTATTCTGATGGATCTGATCATTACGACCGATGCAAATGTCTCTTCATAGTCTTGACCATGAATCTGTTTAAAACCTTTGGCAACCAACCTTGCCTTGTAAACAAATACATTTCCATCCTTGTCTGTTTTGAGTTTAAAAACCCATTTGCATCATATGGGTTTTACCCCATCTGGCAAATCTATCAAGTCCCATACTTGATTCTCAGACATGGAATCCATTTCAGAATGCATGGCTTGAAGCCATTTCTCAGAGTCTGGACCCGTCATTGCTTGCTTATAGGTTTCAGGCTCTCCGCTTTCTAAAAGCAGGACGTCAGGGCTTACATTTAAGACGAAATCATCATATCGCCTTGGTTGCATCCTCGGCCTGTTTGATCTACGTGTGGGTTCAACAATTGGAGCATTTTCCACAACTGTTTGTGGTTCCTCATTTGGTTCTTGAGGTGTTGGTGTCGGTTCCTGGATAGCTTCCTCTTGGGAATGTACGTCTCCAGGTACCAATATCTCCTCATCGACATCATCTATGTCGGCTTGTTGTTGGGTTTGTTGCTCATCTTGAACTTCTTCAAGATGAACATTTCTCTCACTTGACTTCTTGGAAATGAATTCTCTTTCCAAGAAGGCAATATCCCTTGCAACAAACACTTTGTGCTCAGTAGGGTTGTAGAAGTAGTATCCCTTGGTTTCTTTGGGATATCCTATGAAGAAGCATTTATCTGATCTGGGTGCAAGCTTATCTGACATTAAACGTTTTACATAAGCTTCACATCCCCAGATCTTCATGAAAGACAAGCTTGGAACTCTTCCAGTCCATATCTCATATGGTGTCTTGTCTACAGTCCTAGACGGGGTTCTATTTAGTGTGAATGCAGCGGTTGTGAGGGCGTATCCCCAGAAGGATGTTGGAAGACTAGCAAAACTCATCATTGATCTGACCATGTTCAACAAGGTCTTGTTTCTCCTTTCAGACACTCCATTTAGTTGAGGTGTACCTAGTGGGGTCAGTTGTGTGACTATCCCACAACGTCTTAAATGATGATCGAATTCCTGGCTTAGATATTCACCACCACGATCAGATCGAAGGGCTTTAATCTTCTTGCCAGTCTGAGTTTCTACTTCATTCTGAAACTCCTTGAACTTTTCAAAGGATTCAGATTTATGACTCATTAAGTAAATATACCCATATCTACTTAAATCATCAGTAAACGTTATGAAGTATCTATAGCCTCCTCTAGCTTCTGTGTTCATTGGTCCACATACATCTGTATGTATTAGTGCCAATAGCTCAGCAGCTCTTTCACTTTTCCCGGTGAAAGGTGACCTTGTCATCTTGCCTATTAGGCATGATTCACATGTTTCAAATGATTCACAATCAATTGATTTCAGAATTTCATCTTTATAGAGTTTCTTCATGCGGTTCAAGCGAATGTGACCTAAGCGACAATGCCACAAATAGGCTTCACTCATGTCATTCGTCTTTTGCTTCTTTGTATCAATGTTATAGATTTCGGATTTAAGTTCAACCACATAGAGTCCATTACTCAAGGGTGCTCGGGCATAGAAAATACCATTCTTATAAATAGAAAAACAATTGTTCTTAACAATAAAATCATAGCCCTCAGCATCCAAAACCGAAAACGAAACAAGGTTCTTAGAAATTTCAGGAACGTAATAACAATTATTAAGTTCTAAAATCAAACCAGAAGGTAAAACTAAATCATAGACTCCTACAGCAAGCGCAGCAACAGTCGCCTTGTTTGCAACACGTAGGTTTATCTCTCCCTTCTCCACTTGCCTCCTACTTCTTAGCCCCTGCACATTTGAAGTAATGTGAGCACAACATCCGGTATCTAATACCCAAGTAGTGGCAGTGGTTGTTAAGATTTCAATAACATTAATACCTGAAGTGGGATTCACAGTCCCATTCTTCTTGTCTTCCAGGTATTTGGGACAGTTTCTCTTCCAGTGTCCCTTGGCCTTGCAGTAGAAGCACTCATGATCAGCAGGTACCTTAGACTTTTTAGTCGTCTTAGTTTGAGCAACTGGCTTGCCCTTCCCTTGGTGCTGTTTGTGCTTCCCATTGGCCGCCTTCTTGAACCCTTTCCCTTTGTTGACCATGAGAACTACCTTCTTAGGTTCAACCATGATGTTCTGCTCAGCTGTCTTGAGCATGCCAGGGAGCTCATTGAGGGTCTTGCCTATCCCATGCATATGGTAGTTCAATCTGAATTGAGCAAATCCATCATGCAAGAAGTGCAAGATGATATCGGTGGCCAACTCATCATTGTAAGGAAAGCCCAGTTGAGTCATCTGCTCAAAGAGACCAATCATGTCAAATACATGGCTGCTCACTGGTTTCCCTTTCTCCAATTTCTTCTCAAGTATGGCCTTGTGAGTTTCATACCTCTCAATCCTAGCTTGTTCCTGAAACAATACTTTCAGGTTAGCCATGATTGTATGAGCATCCATGCGTTCAAACCTTTTTTGAAGGCCCGGTTCCATGGCAACAAGCATCAGGCAGGTGACAGGCATCGACTTAGCTCTTATTTCCTTTTCCTTTGCTTTCTCCTCAGTAGTGGAAGCATCGGTCAGGACAGGGATGGGTGTTTCCAGAACGTCCTCACGTCCTTCGGATCTGAGAACAATTCTCAAGTTCCTTTCCCAATCAATATAGTTCGTACCATTGAGCTTGTTTTTGTCAACAATTGACCGCAAGGTGAATTTCAAATCGCTACTAGACATGATTGCTACAAAAAGGAAGTAACATGCAGATAAGTTTGTGCTTGACATGCAAAAGCTTAAAATTTGAACATGCTTCAAAAATTAAGCAAATGCACATTTTATTCAAACAAGTTTGTCCCCAGTGAATAAAATGATTCCAAGATCCTATTTCAGATAAGACTTTAGCGTACTTTGGCACTGCCCTAAGTCTCATGTGATCTAGGTAAGTAACATTTACTAATTATAACTCTTTATAATTCTTGGTTGATGGACCACATCCTATGTGGACTCATCCTTATGCCTCAAGATCCAAAACTTTGCCTTTTGGTCTCTTGTTGAGTATAACCATATCAAGGTTTATGAATCCCTTATATAGATCCATCCTCACTATCCCAAGGTCAAAGAAGGACACCTTGTTTTGGCAAAACCTATCCAACTTATTCCTAGTGCATCATGGGTTATGACATGGGAAGGCATTATCTCAATATTCCTTTAGGGACTTAAGCATGCAATGGTTGTCTATTTACTAGTGAACAAAATAGCATAAGTAAACAATCATGCAAAGCTTAAAATAATAAGGCATTCAAAATGCAATAATTAAATGTGATCCTAGTATGGCCCCTAAAACCAAAAACCAAAGATCTAATCTTCATGGGTCTTCTCTCCATGGATCTCCATCCTTGGTACCCTTCATGGATCTTCTTGGTCTTCTTGGGATCTTCTCGTAATACAAAATTTCTAATAATCTAATTACTGAAATTAAAAATTACAAAAATACATAACGATACGCAGATCGTGTACAAAAATACATAACGATACGCATATCGTATATTCTATCCTAAGAAGTGGGCCATACTAGTCACCTCATGCAAGCAATAATATCATAGTATTATAAAACATGCATGCATACATAATATCAAATATTATTAATCAAAATAATAATGGAACATTATAATGATAAAACATGTAACAAGATATTCAAACATATCCATATATAGAATTAATCATATTAATAATTAAATTGCATCATTGGATATAATATGCATAAATAAGGTAAGATATCAAATATCCTTATCTTAATCAAGTGAGAATCTATCCTAACAAATTTTAGGAAATTATATTGTAGATAATATCAAATATTATCCAATTAGGCAAATAAGATCTTATCTTATTCTTTTTAGGAAAATATCCTAAAATCCAAAATCTACCCAACCGGATCGAGTCGCACCCGAGTCAAACCCGGACTGACCCGTGCCCACTGAACCGCGCAGCCACTGCGCAGACCGAGCCAAGTTCGTACAGTCCGAACCATGGCTCCCACTGCAGACCACACCTGAGCCCACGCACGGACCGGACCAACCCGGGTCCACCGCGCCAAGCCGCGCAGACCCGCGAACAGTTCGCGGTCTGCTGGGTGGTGCGACCCACTGTTGGCCGCTCCAGCCGCGAGTGCTGAGCCGCGGTCCACACCGCTGGACCCCTGCGCACGAGCCAGGGTGCGCGCCGAACCGGATCCAATCCGGTTCGGTACTGTTCATTTTTTTTTTTTTTGAATTTTGAATTTTCAGAAATCAATTTCAAAAATTAGATTTCAAAAAAAAATTGGGTATTGATTCATCTTTTGAAAATCAAAATTTTCACTTAATGGTTTAAACATGCAAAAAATCATATTTCTAGCATAATCAAACCTTATGAATCAAAATTTTGGGTAGAGAAAAAATTGTTTAAAAGTTCTAAACTTTTCCATGCATATTAGAAGCAAAGTTCTCAACTTCCACATCCAATCAATCAAAATCTCAATTTTAATCATGCAATTTAACCTATATATCAATATTACATGAAGTTTGAATATTAACATGCATCAAAAATAACTCTTTTGATAATTGATCCTATCAAATCATGTAAGAGGCTCTGATACCACTGTAGTGAATTTAGATGCTTAAAGCGGAATTTCAGGAAACTATTTCCTAACATCTAACAAGGATCTCATGCATGAACTAATAGGAGTCCAGTTTAGTTAGAGTTACATACCGTTTGATGCGAGTCTGAAACGTTCCTGCAGGATTTCAGCGGAGATCGAAAGCCCCAAGTGTGGCTTCTCTAATTGGTCCACACGAGTCTGGAATCTGGATCGCCTTTGATCTCGTCTGCTAGAACAACGAACGAAGGAACAAGTGAGAAATCCTCCAGGGGAGTTCGGCCGACCCTAGGTCTTCGAGAGGAGAGATTGCTTTTTTCTTTGCCAATTGGTAATCTCTACTTATTGGCAAAAGATGATATCTTATCTTTTAGGAAATAAAGATAATATCCCATATATACTCTTTCTTTCCCAACAAGATATCTTCTAATATTAATTAATAATAGATATTACTCTTCCAATTTCCCTATTGGGCCAATATCCATGTCATACATGGACCTATCATTTTAGTTTGATCCAATCCAACAACTCTATGTGTGTAATCTCATAGGACTCGAAAATAATAGCCATGAGCCTAACCCGATTAAGCCCATTGATCGTAGTTGGCTTCTAGCAAAACACTACGACCCCTAAAATTCCCGGATTGTAAATCTTCATTAATTGTCTTATTCCATATTTGGTAATTGCGCCTTGATTAAAGGACACTATTCCTTCATCTCTTATAGTAGCAAATGTCAAGTACCCAGTAGGACTTTACAGTGTACACTTTATGAGCAAAGGAAGCTCCATAGAAGAGATTCGTCATCCATTTGATGTAGAGATTAGTAGTCCAATAGTCACCAGGATAATTAGGATAAGAGATTGTGTTATAGACCTTCTTAATAGTAGTATGATACCCAACACGGGTAACCAGCTGCACAATTATACAAATAGTGAAAGTAGATGGTCATAAGCCAAGGTAGATGGAAATTTATAGAAATGTGGCAATACCAATAATCAAAATCAATATTGTCATACTTATAATTCATCAAATCAGAGTACTGATTGTGGTCAAAATGATCATAACTCCATTTAGAATTAGTATCATTCTGAAGAATAGGTATCTCAGGAAGGAGAGATAGTAAGCCCTTAACCTTGAGATCTAGATTGCTGTAGACATCTAGTTGAGGAAGAATAACTTCTAACCCAGCCTGCCTAGAGAAAGGAGCAGGATGGGATTGATTAGGGGGGATTTTATCTTTATGCAAACCAATTTTATTATTGTGGGAAGGTTTATAGCATATGCTTAAACCATTAAGGATAACAAGATAATAGATATAATCATAGCAGCTAATAGGACAGTAGCCAAAATAATTGGCCTTGAGCACCAAATATTTATACTTCCAGCAATAGGTTTTAGAATAAGAAATATAGTAGTAGGGAGCATGATAATCTTTATTCAGAATACAACCATATGAATACAGATCCATGCAGCAAGCATAGAGGAGATCTGGATACATAGTGCTAAGAGCAACTAGCAGATACCTAGTCTTAGCAACACTGAAATTAAACTGACAGGAAGGGAAATTACAGTTACTGCATACTTGATAATGCTTATAACATTCATCCTGATTTGAAACCCTACCGTTATCTTGTCTTAGACATATATAATATTATTTCGATAAAACTGTTAATTTTATATTTGAACACTTTTCTCCGTAACATTTTCAATTTTTTTTATTAGTAGCTTAACTAGTGTAGTACCCGTGCCTTATACGGGATTTGTTTATTTTTTCTTACAATTAAAAAAATAGTATATAAAAATTATATATTTAATTAATATAGAAATATATAGGTAGTGACTGTTATAGAAGTAGATTAATGCTAATTAAAAAAGGACTAATTGGATACAAAATATTAAAGAGATTGACAAAATATTATCGAAAGAGAGGCGAAATTCTCCATAACTTTATTAATAGTAAAAATTGGCTAAGTAATTTTGAAACGGGGATAGCCACGTCCCTAACATCAATACTACTAAAACAATAAAGGCATAATCAAAATGTTCATCTAATACATGAAAATGAAACCCTAAACATAAAATCTCATATGATGTTCAAAATTGCTACAAATTATGAAAAACTTCCTTGTATACTACATTGGTTGTAGTATTAGAACTTTTCTTTTGTTTTTTGTCGCATATCAAAATCTCTAAACCTTTCATGCTAGTAACTTTTGATGATGTAACATAAAACTGACCATGGGCGAAAACATGGCGTGAAAAATACAAACTGACGTTTGCAAGAGATTGGCCATGTCTCTTGTTTATCGTCATAGCAAAACAGACACTCAAGGGAAATTGTCTTCATTGAAACTTGAAGGGGTATGAAGTGTCAGATGGTGACATGAGCATGCGAGGAATCAAAACTGTATGTCCAATATTGTTGCCTGAAATATTCTTCCTTGTTTGACATGACAGTCGAACTGCATTGTTATCAATCTTGTTCCATTGCATAAACCTGAAGATTGGTCAATATTTCAAAGCAGCATAATAGGAACCCCAACCTTAAGTTTAAGTACATGATTTGGGACACCAGAACATCTAATAATGTTCAAGTAGTCAGACGTATAAACACGTGCATCGTTGTTTGCAATAAAACATGTCTTGTAAAGGCTATTTGAACTGAGATAGACTTTCTCATCACCAGGTAACAAAGACAATATATAGTCATTGACTCTATCTACCTCTTCATGTGTCGGTACAAGAATTTCCCGTTCTTCAAAGTATTTCGAAGACAATTGATTGTCCAAAAGAGAGGGATAAACAGACTTAATAATTGTTGGAATCGGATCTAAGTCATAATCTTTCACCAATAGTTCATCAGGAATTTGTATTTGTGCTTCTCCATCAGTGTCATCACGTACAATACCATCTATGATGCTTAATACGTATTCATAAATTTTTTTTGCTTCTTGGATATCATAATCAGATTACCTTGTTGAATCTGCGTGTTTCTTGTCAAATTAAGAACTTTGCAATATTCCCACAACAAGAGGAATTAATGGTGGCGAAATATTAATTTTGTCTAGTAATATGGCATTAGAATTTATAGAGTCAAATATAGTGGTACTTATAGATGATTAATTTTTATACATCAATGCTCATAAAAAACCATTATACTATAGGAAAAACAATAACAATCAAAACCAGTATTGAACCACTATAGTTCTCCAAACCAAAGTTAAATGTTAAACAGAAGTCATATTATGTTATCTGGGTAAAACAAATGAATTGTTTCTATGATAAATTTTACAAAAAACTAATCTTATATAAAAATCTATATGAAACTACATAATAGTTTTAATCAAAGTGAAATATTCTTTGTCTTTTAATTTAACTTCTTAGCTTATTCGATAATTTTTAAAATTAACTTTGAAAAAGATTACAATTGATTTTGTAATGTCTGTGGTGATTTTTTTCTAAATGTGAGGTAAAAATCTCCTCTATATAAATGTTGTAATGACACGTATGAAAAATAAATGTGGTGATAACACTCAAGTTTTAGGGTTCTCCTTTAGTATATATATAGAATATAGATATCATATTATGAAAATATTTACAAAATCAATTAATAAATTAATAAATGAGTATGAGTATGTAGATATATTCATATCTTAGATTGCTATGTAGAATCGTAAATTATAGAACCATAAGATATATAGTCTCATTGTGATTTATATGCAAAAATATTATAACATATTTTAAATGATTAATTATTTATGTTTATAATAAGATAAAAATTGAAACAAATTTGACTAACCACAGAATTTTCTTGATTTCTCCTATATATTTGACACTATTTTTTATGTTCTATGGTTTATGTATACAACTATGTAATAGTCTAATAGAACTAACTCACTAACCATTATTTATAATATATATGTATACACCTAAATAAATTATTGACACTACTATATATAAGATATGAATTTCGGTCTTGACAATAACGATTTACATTAATGATGATTGTTGAAATCAAATATAAATTCAAATTAGTATTGATAATATTATTGAAAAGTATAGTCATATAAAATTTATTTGATAAAATAGATAAGAAATAAACAAAATATTAGAGATATCATGAAATCAGAAGAAATAATTGTTCTATTTTAAATACAAATATTCAAATTCAAGCTCTAATCCTTAGCATAATATATCTTATATATTCATGGTTTTATTAAGTTGATTTGATTTTCAATATATGTTCATACATACTTAAATTTTTTGATCTCTTCAAATCTTGGTTCTAGAGATTTTTTATTATAGGGATTTGTTCTTATTTAGAAGTTGGAATAATCTATTTCTTGGTAGGGCTGAGCATGGGCTGAGAAAATCGAACCCGACCCGAAAAACTCGAACCGAACCCGAGCCCACATGACTTCGGTTCGGGTTTCGGTCTGAATTTATTAGGATTTCGGGTTCGGTTCGGGTTCGGTTTTTAGTGTGTTTTTATGTACGAATGTTGTTTTGGCCCGAACCCGAACATTCGGTTCGGTCTTCGATCCCATTGTTTTGGGGTTTCGGGCTTTTCGGGTTCGGGTCGGGTTTAGGCCCATGCTCAGCCCTATTTCTTGGTTCAAGTGTTTCTTTGATTTTTAAAGGAATTTGTTCTTAATTACATGTTATAAAAATATCTTGTTCAGTTCTTTCCTTTTATTTTACCCTAGTCACTTATATTATATAGTCATTATTCCTTCTTTCATTACAATTTTAATAAAAAGATACATATCAACATCATTTCAAATCTACATATAAAATATATTGAATGTAAAGTTTTTGAAAGTTGAAAATCTTTTTTGAAAATAAATAAAATTCATTCATATGAGTTTTATATAATTTCATGTAGGTTTATTTAATTTAGTGGAATACTTTTAAATTATTATTTTATAACTTTGTCTCTAAAATATGATTAAAAATAAATCATGGATAAAAAAATATTCATAAACTCAAAAAGAAACAATTTTATTTTAGAATCTTCAACGATATGCATTTCAATTTGATTAATTTGTAATTTTATTAAAATTTTAAGTTTGGGTAATATTTGTTATGGGATAGATTTTATTGTTCAAGTACTATATTTAATTGAAAAAATTTGAATAATATCAAATTTATATTTAAGAGGGGCAATTTTTATCTAATAAACATAATTAGTTATTATGAATTTGTTAAGTTAAAATAATAATAGGAATAAAAATAATTTAGATTTGATAAGATTTATTTTAGTTTTTTTTTTTCTAATTGATATCTTTATTTAATTAAAATAATTAGTTATTTTCAAATTATTAATTAAAAAAAGTTTGATATACAATTAAAACGGACCTACTATTGTAATTTTTTTTAGGTTGGATTATGTGATGGACGATGGTTGAATTATGATGACACAAAAATTATATTACATTTACGAAAATTGAATAAATTTTTATTAATTAGTAATAAATATCATAACTTATATAAATCCAATACAAATCATTAGGACACAATAACAACTAACAACAATCAACTACTAAACATAAATTTAAAAAACAAATAAAAAAATAAATGTATCAACCGTATATTGTCTTTGTAAAAAGATATTAAGAACTTGAATTGGATGGGTCTAAAATTCTACTAACAAAAGTAATCCTAAAAACAAAATGAAAAGATATATAGCTTAACTAATTAAGATTTAGATCATCTAGTAACGACTAATCATTATCAAACAACTTTAAAATAAATTGTGTTTAAAACACCGTATATGAGATTCAAAATAATCTAAAATATTAATATGAAAAACTATAAAAACGTATTTTAATGTAAATTTCAAATGTGAAAGCTATCGGTTATAATTTATATAATTATAAATTATTAAATTAATTTAACTAATAGGTAATTTTATGATAAAAATATATATAATAACTATAAAGTTATAATAAAGTAACTAAAAGGTTGATTATCTTGGATTGCGATAGTTCATTGTTACTTGTTTAGATTTGAAAAATTACACAGTAATTAATACATATAGGAAATCCTTTCCAAATTGATTCTATTTGAAAATATTTCTAAATTGACTAACATGAACATATAAAAATTAGATTAATAGGTAATTTTATTGATATTGATTTGTTAAACCAAATTTGTTTATTTATATTGAGTAATCTATAATTAAGACGTGATGCGCTATTTTAACTTTGGTTAAAAGCTCGAATGATGTGCTATATATCAAAGGACGACATGTAGGCGAATAGAACGTGGTGCCGACACATGCGAACTGAACATGGTGCCGACACGTAGGATTTAGGTCTCTCCTTTAGTATATATATATATATATATAGAATATAGATAGATAGTAGACTTTTTACTTTTATTTATAATTAATTAAATCAAATTATATAAATAGTACTTTAGAAATATCCAAAAATATATTGAGAATATTTTCATAATATTCTTATTATTGAAATTGGAGAGAAAGAAGATATGAAATTGATTTAAAAATCTTTGTGATTGATTTGTATGTAAATTAGGAAGAGATTAGGTTAGGTTTAGGAACAAATCTTGATAAGCTATATGCTTTTGATTGACATGTTTAGTTTTGAATATAGAATAATCTTATATATAATTATTGTGATTGATATGTTTAGTTTAGGAAATTGGAGAATCAGATAAATATTTATTATATTGAATTTCAAGAAAAACAAAATATTGATAAAATACCATGTGGCATAAAGAATAAGAGGATGTCATGTGCATAAGGAGGGTATTAAGAGCTTGATCCATACTCTTTTAAAAATGCCATGTGACTTAGAGAAGTTGTGGTTTAGTAGATTGGTGTTTCTTACCTGATAAAATTATTACTATATGGTATTAAGAGCTTGATCCATACTCTTTTAAAAATAAAATAAAAACAATTCCCTGAAAATATTCATTTCCCTTTTCAAGGGCTTCTATAAACAATACCATTCCAAATGATGTTGAGCTACGGTGGAAATAATTGCCCCTTTCTAGATGTCATTGATTTAATCAAGTATATAGAAATGGGATCATATGCGGAGCATATACTCCGTGTAACTTACGGACCACATCTAGGCCGTAAGATCCGCTTCATCGTGCGGTGTAGAGGTGCTCGAAAATTTTTCTACAGGAACCAAGCAGAGGGGCACTTTCGTCATTTCCCTTTCATTTCTTCTCCTCGCTCGCGACAGTGCTCACTTCCTGGCGATTTTGGCGATTTCTCTCCCCGCAAGTCGCCATTGTTGGGGTGCTCGATTTCTTGTTGCATTATGTTGCTCTTCGTATTGGATTCGTCTAAAAACCTGTTACTTAGTGTTTGCTTTGAATTTCGCTCGTCGATTATGTCGACCGGCTTGGATTCGAGTAAGTCGTTTTGACCTAGATTTTGTTGTTCTTCAATTTCCAATTCATCCTTGCGTTTAATCCTTATTCCTTCTTCTTAATCTTATTTTCCTATGTTTGTGAATGATTTTCGCTTCGATTTCTCCCAGTATAAATCGCCGATGTTTGCATGTGTTGAAAAATCTAGGGTTTCTTCTTCATTTGACTGTGTTCGTTCTGTGCTTGATCTCTGCATTGTTATTGGTTTGATCCTCTTCTTTGTGTTGATTTAATGTGTTTGTGCTAATTTTTCATGTCATGTTTTGTAGTTGTGCCATAAAAATTTGTTGTATTTAGATTCGCATGAAACATTCAGGATCATTGTTGTCATCCCATGAATCCAGTTCTCATTACTGATGAACATGCATTCAACTTCTTATGCACCTATTACGTTCATTGTTAGTGTCTTGTTTGGTTGTGCTACTTGATTTTCAATGTTGTTAAATTAACGCAATCAATTCAGCATCATTATCAATGTTGTCAACGCATGAACCTAGTGTGATTAGCTATGAACATGTAGTTAACACATTATGAACCTAGTGCTCATTACTAATGAACATGCATTCAACTTCTTATGCACCTATTACGTTCATCGTTAGTGTCGTGTTTTGGTTGTGCTAGATTTTCATTGATGTTAGATTCACACAATCAATTCATTATCAGTGTTCTCAACTCATGAACCAAGTGTTGATTAGCTATGAACTGTAGTTAACACATTATGAACCTAATACTTATATGTTGTCTCCCTGTTTTCAGTGTCTATATCAGTCTCTGTTGAACCTGGTTGTGAAACATCTTATGGATCTAGTTTCCCTAGCCTTGAAGAAATTCCATTAGATGAGGGTGATTCACAACCACACTACGAGTCTCATTTATCTCAAGGCGGTTCGATATACTACGTTCCAGTTTGCTCTGCCTCTATCAAACCAGTTGTAGGAATGAATTTTTGTATGGTAGAGGAAGGCGTTGAGTTTTACAAGCAATACACTTTTAAGTGCGGAATTGATGTTCGACATGGATGTTCGCACAACAAAGACGAAGTTGTTAGGTTGAAGTACCTATTATGCAGCAGGGAAGGTTTCAAGCAAGCACAAAACACAACCCACACATTTTCAATCATATAAACCTTTAGCTTATCATTCATGAACCTGTAACATAGCACCTATGAACATGCCACAATATCTAATTTAAACCCTGACATTGTATTATATGAACCTACATGAAAAAGAATATGAACCTCAATACCAGAAACTTGAACTTTATACACCATCTTCATGAACCTCCTAAATTTGTTACTTGAACTCACATTTTTCACATGTAGATTATATGAACCTGTAAGTTCAACTTCATGAACCACCCAACTAAAAACTATAAACCTACCACAATATATACTTGAACCTGTATATTACATTATATGGACCTATTTTGTCAAATGAACCTACATTAACTAACGCATGAACTTGAATGTGAAAACATATGAACCTCGTACAGTAACTTCATGAACCTTCTATTGCACGTACTTGAATCCAGTTCCCAGTTTCCAAATTATATGAACCTTAAAGTTCATCTTCATGAACCAGTGTTTTATTTCCAAATTGTGACAATAATCGAGAAATTGATCTTCGTGTTGCTTCTCCTAGTTCTTCAACTCCGATCTTCCTCGTTCTATTAGTTGATTTTTGGATTACGAACAACAAATTCTTTGCGAGGGTTTTCAAAACGAAGCGATGGAGAGTGTTTTGATGGAGAGCAGTTGAAGGGTTTGTGTTTTAAGCGTTGAAGGGAAGGCACGTCTTTCTCTCACCCCTTTTTCCCAAATTTACGTTAATGCCATCGCTTGTTTGATCTGTCCCGCGCGCCTTTACAGTAGACGTGGTGGGACTGCTCTAATCTTGGCCGTTGGAAGGCTTCATCCAACGGTGAATAGGTGGTCCGCATTTTAAACATTAAACCTGGTCCGCACAAGAACCGGACTGCAAGTATATATATATAAGGGTAATTCTATTTTCTAGACTATAGAGATAAGCCTTATTGTGTAAGATAAAGTATTCTATCTTCTAGACTAAGATAGAGATAATACTAAGATATTTCTTCCCATATGATTTTATTTAAATAAGGAAAGATTAGTTATAGATTTAATATATAAATCTATAATATATAAGTTTATAATCTTCCCAATTGATTTTTATTTTAATAAGGAAAGATTAATTATAAGTTTAGTATATAAATCTTTAACATATTAGTTTGTAATCTTCCCAATTGATTTTTATTAAAATAAGGAAAGATTAACTATATGTAGAGTATAGAAATGTTTAATATATAAGTTTGTAATTTTTTCAATTGATTTGTATTTAAATAAGGAAAGATTAGTTATAGATTTAGTATGAAAATCTTTAAAATATCAGTTAATTTATTTTAAAAAAATAAAAAAATAGAGAAAATGACATGTGGTAAAATTAATGTAAAAGCGTCATGTAGCGAAATTAATGTGAAAACGCCATGCGGCGTAGTTTGATTCTACTTTAGTAGATACTAGTTTATTTACCCGTGCCTTGCACGAGGCTTTTTTCATTAAATTTTATTTTATTTTTAAGTGTAAGTTAATTATATATTTTAATTCATTGATATTAAAAAAATATCTTTAAATAATATAAACAATTGTATATCAACAAAAATATAATATGAACGTCATATATTGTATATTAGTTGTCAAATTATAGGCTGTATCTATCTATCTATATATATACTGAAATATAAAATATAAATTTGATTTTAATTCATTGATATTAGAAAAATACCTTTAATACTGTATCTATTTATTTATATATATATATATACTGAAATATAAAATTATTCAATTTTTCAAGTGACAATTTCAATGAAGTAATGATGTGAACTTTAGAAATTTGATCAGAGTTATGATATTGAAAAAGAAAATTAGATTCTATGGGTTTATAACACGACATATTTTCTTTCGTCATGTCATCAGTTCAGTCACACCTCTAACATTCACTTTTCCACTTTTATAGAAATTGTAACAAAAAAAATGGATCAAAGTAAGGTATATAGTCAATCATTTGACTACCAATTTATAATTTGTGAGTTTTGTTTTATTTTTTTCGAATCTAAAAGTTAGTTTTTCTTAATATTATCAATTGAATATAAAACCATCATTTATAACAATAAAATAAATAAGCTTGATATCAATTATGTCATATAAACTACTCGCAAATACCAAATAATAAATGGCCACAACAAAATATGTCCATTTTTTTTTAATTAAGTTCAATATACTATATAATTACTTAATCGAAACCTCCTAAAACTATATGTCCCACCGAAAATACGCATCTTTTACTATATGTTATGTGTTTTCACCTCCTTTTGACACGCCAAACATTTTTTTATAAAAATAATATATATTTTTAATTTTCAACTTCCTTCTTAACAAATTTGTTTATAGTTTGAGAGTAAAATTATTCAAAAACTGAAAACAAATCCATGAAGTTGTGATATTTTATTTTAATTTTTAAAGATATGAAGTAACATAATTACTAAGTTTGGATAAATATATCCCCTTCTTAATTAAACTAAGACAAACCACTATCTAAAATTAAGTAAAGATCATTGCATTATAAGTATACCAAATTTATTTCCGACTTGATATTTACAATCAAGAAAAAGGTCAAGACCATTATAATTTTATTTTTACACTATCTCGTTATTATAATAAAAATCTTATCATAAAGATGTGTATATTTAAAAATGTGGTGTTATGAATTATATATGGTGGATTGTATTAAAAGTATTTAATTATCTAGGTTATATAAATTGTAGGAATATATAAATCAACCATTAGAGATAAAGAATGATTTTTGTAAGATGTCATTATAACTATATTAAAATTAGAATAGATGAAGAATGATTTTTGTAAGATTTTATAAAGAAATATAACTTTGGGGTTTATAATCAATAACTATCTTTACAATTGTTATCAAGAAAATAAGTATTATTTCTTTGCAATCTTAATTGTATAATTATCAGTATTTTTTTTATAGATGTAAAAGCATTTCAAAAATACTTTTTTTATCTTAAAATTTTCATAGTAATGTAAATAAAAGTTACTACGTAAATTCCATGTGCTAATTACATATTTTGGTAACTAATGATATGAATTAATTATCAAACATATAATAATAATAAGTGTAAAATAGTAAATAGATATAATATAGCTTTCCTTATTCATCTACAATGACATCACCTATATATATATTATATAAGCTACTACTAATTTATATGATAAGAAAGATATAGCTAATTAAGGTTGATAATTGGGCTTTAATTTGTAAAATAATATAAGGGAAAATAGGTAAATGGGTTAATTAAGTTGATGACTTGGCATAGCTAGAAGGTTGACACATAGGAGAGATAGTTATGGCTTTAGTAATAGTATATAGATATAGTAGATTATAGACTCTTAGAACATTTTTACAGGGGAAACGCCGATCCTTGCCGGTCCAAATCACCTTGGCCAAGTTATATTATCATACCTATAGCAATTTATACTACTTTTAAAAAAAGTTATATTTAGAAAAGAACCTTTTTTTATACAAGAAAAACATTAGGGCCCACCTAAACAAATGGTTGCCCTAAATCATCCGAATGGATGACCTTTACAAGTTGAGTTCCAAAAGAATGAAAAGTATAGTTCAATTGTAAGAACTCATATCGGTCACCAGTAATCGGACGAGTATGGTCACCAGTGGGACACAGAAGACGTCGAAATTATTGGAGTGCATGTGGTGGTATGGGTTATGTGGCCAGGAAATCAAATGCCCGGTTATCTTCACGGAAACAGTGAAACACCTGCGAAGAAGAAAAGGAAGACAAAAGAGCGAAAATGTCCATAATAATGGAATGGATTTTCCACAGAATTTTCCATGTGCGTCGAATGGAATTAATGACCAACAAATTATCTCCTTCGATAATTAGTTGTGTAATATTATGCCTAACAACATATTGATTACCTAATAAAGTTGTTAGGGCTTCAGTACGAATTATAGAAGTTGAAGGAATTTGTTCCCAATGGAAAAATAGAGTTTTTGCATTATGGTCTCGGAGAATGTATCCAATGTGGGATGTGTTGTCTAATTTCGTTAAACTGTCAAAATTTAGTTTTATCCATGTTTGTGGTGGTTTCTCCAAATGCGATTTGTGATCAGTTCACGGTTTCTTCTGATGGTTACAGGTTCTGTGAAGTCTTTAGATAATGTCCAATCTCGAAAAAGAATCCATGCTTGCTTTGAGGGGTTGGAGTTTTGGGAGGTATTAGATTGGCGGAAAATGAGATTGTTGCGATGATTCCAGATGCACCACCAAAGAAATAGTAAGGGAATAGGGTTAGCATTGGACTGTCGGAAATAATCAAAATTATATTCAAAATCTAAGCTAGACTGTAGGGAGAATGATGATTGAAGTTTTCATTCAAGGTTAGATATCATTAGTTGAGTAAAGGGGCATGTGAAGAATAAATGATTAGTATCTTCATCTGTATTCTGGCAAAGTTGACAGGTTGAATAAACCGAGTAATAATGACGGTTAAGGCGTTCCGTGGTGGGAAGTCCATCACGAACCATTTTCCAAATGAAAGTTTTAATTTTTGGTGGAATGTTGAGTTTCCAAATCCAAGAGTAAGGTTGTGGTATGTGGTAAAATACAGCTTACTGGTGGAGCTGGTACATGGATGAGACGGTGAATTTGTCGTCAGTATTAAATCTCCAGATAATTCAGTCTTCCATGGGCGTGAGTGAGATGGGAATATTGATTATTTTGTTAATGATGTGTGGAGGTAGTAAAGTTTGTAGATAAGGAATATCCCGTTGTCGGGATGGGGTAATATATTCGAATACCGTAATATCTGGTGCTAGTAAAGAACCTTTATTAAAATCTCTCTGTAATGCCCTAAATCTTCCATTCTTGTTATGTACAACGCGTTTGATTCCTTCTCCATTACAAAGGCAAGGCAACGAGCATATTGAAATTGGTCAAATATTTATGGATATTTTTCGTCGAAGTAGACCTCGACAGTACAGGGACACCCCCCGACCCGCCGAAAAGATACTAGTGGAGATGGAAAGTGATTAGTAGTCAAATATATGTTCGACTATGGGATACAGAGAAAAGGAGGGTGAAAACAAGTGTGTTGCGAATCATACGTTTGACAAATTTTAATTTTATTATGTATGTGGTGAATCTCAGTTTTCTCTTAGTAATAATGTGATGGATTGTCATTTAAAGGGGTGCCAATGGTTGTAATTTGATATGGTTGTCATCGATGGGAAGCAATATCTATAGATTTAGCTTCAATGGAGGCAAATAATATGGTTATACAGGTTATTCCTTTTTTTTTGTCAAATACCGCCTAGTTCGATTGGCTAGAACCATCTTAATTTAGACTCGGGCTAATAGGTTTTTATAATTTGAGACCTCTGATTAGAACGCTTAAGGAGCGACAATCCCATAATGACGAATTGCGCTAGCTAACGTTGGTTATTCCTTGATTCTTCCTTTTCTTCCCAATTTTGTATCCTTTCTTAACCTGGTTTGTTCTCCGTTGAAGTCATTACAGATACAAAAAAACGGGGTATCAATATTCAACCTCAATAGTCAACACACACATTTTTGTTCTTGATTGTTCTTCAATATGCACTTGTTAGATTTGTACCTATCTCCTGGAATAATACTTTTGAAGTTGCAATCATAATTATTCAATTTGCAGGTGCCCTTCACGAAACTTAGATCTTGTTGATTTAGTTCATATGAACAATCGGGTGTCAAATCTAATTCAAATGACCTTGATAATATAATAGGGTTTGTTTGGTAAATACCTTATAAAGACTTTTTTTAAAAGAAGTATTTTTTCCTCTTTCATCATCATGCTTTCCTATATCACTTAAATTTCAAAATTTAAAGCCAACGTTTTGAAAAAAATACATTATAAGTATAAAGATCTTTATAAGTACATCCGCCAAACAGGTCAATAGGAATGAACATGTGAATAAGGCTCAATGATTGAATCAAAAGAAAGAAATGATAAATTGAAAAGACTAAAAAGAGGAGGCGGGATAGAGAAAAAAATTAGCACACAAAAAGATAACAATTCTTTACTTCTAGATTTACTGTTTATTTGGAATTTATTGTTTAAAATAAGGATAAATAATATGCATCTGATCGAATAGAAAGAATGTTAGGGGTGTTGAAAAATGGATCGGACCGGAAAATCGGACCGGATCGGACCGGACCGGAAATGACCCGACCGGACCAGTGAAAATACGGTCCGATCTCCGGTCCAGATAATTTCCTTAATCCGGTCCGGTCCGGTCCAAACCCGGAAAAAAACCGATCCGGACCAATGGATCGGATTTTTAATTTTTTTTTTAATTTATATGTTTTTTGGGAGATTTATATGTATTTTTTATAGATATTTTTTTAATTTAATAAGTTAGGAGTATATATATATTTTTAGATATTTTTTTTATAGATTTTAAATAAGAATTTAATTATTTTTTTAAAAATAAAATCCGATCTAAACCGGTCCTGGACCGGACCGAATAGGTCCGGTCCGGTCCGGTCCGGTCTCCGGTCCAGACTTTTAAAAAAATCCGATCCGGTCCGGACCGGATGAACAACCCTAAAGAATGTTAATAGGAATTGTAACATCTTTAGCCATAGGTGATTTGCCCTGAATCCTTGAACAATCAACATTAAAATAATGCCCATAGGAATTGTAACATCTTTAGCCATAGGTGATTTGCACAACATCCTCTATTTGAAAAACCAAGCATTGCACATACAAGGATCCTTCATGGAGGCTGTTTGGTTTGCTGATTTCTTTGCCCAATTTTACAGCAAAACAAACAACCCATTCAGCTCTATGTGCCACGTATCGCGCACAAACACATGCTGCATTTGCGCTTGCGATGTGTGACACGTGATGTGTCGGACGACCAGGATTCCGACACCAGGATTCAAAAAATATCAATTTGAGGGTTTACAATAAAAATAAAATAAAAAATATCCCTATTTTAGGTTCACGTTTCTCTACTATCCATGTTGACTATATTTTGATAGATTTTGTTTTATTTTATATATTATTAAGTCCAAAAATATCATAATGTTTTTATATGGGTTAGTTTCAAATATTAATGTGTAATACTTTAATTGTTTTGGATTTCAATTTTTTTTAATATCAAAATGACATGGAAGATCATTTTTATCTCATAATATAACGTTTGACCAAGTTTTATATCAAAATGTTGGTATTCAAGTTTTTTAATATTTGTTTATATTTCACCTATTTTTTTCTAAAAATATCATCATTTTATCATTATTTTTCAATTTAATGTAATGAAGTTTGTTGTTTTTTTGTTCTTCAATTTTCTGTTATAATTTCTTGTAAGACAAATATAGTATATGTAATACTTTTAATTAAATAATATACAAAAACATTGTATATAAAGTATATTTAAGGGCCATTTTGGTAATTTTATATTAAGGGTATAGTTGTAATTTAGTATAAACAATATAGTTGTTGTTTTTTTATGTGGAAGAAAAATATATGATTTGAAATCCTTGAAAATTCATTACTCCTTCCATCCAAAAATACATGTCTTTCTAGCCTTCAATTTTTGTCTACAAATACTTGTTTTTTTTTTTTGTTGCTATTTTGCTCCTTACTTTATACATTTATCCTTACAATTAATGGGTAGTGATTTTCAATAAAGTAAAAAAGTACTATAAAAATAAGGGAAATTCTTGTTAGTGCCCCTGTATTTAGGGTTATTCCTGTTAGTGTCCCACGATTAAGTTTTTTCCTGTTGGTGTCCCTAAGGTTTGGATTTGTTTGCTTCGTAATCAAACTTTTTCATGTTTGTACCATTCTAGTTCAAATTGATTAAATCCAAGTCTACCATTGTGTTCCTCACCCTCAAATTAATAAGATTTGACTCCTAAAATACCCAAATCCATGTCCGAACCATGTCGATTTGAATTCCGAAGCAACAACCCGTTTCGACCTTAAGAATTCAAATCGGAATGGTTCGAGTATGGATTTGAGTGTTTTAGGAGTCGAATCCTACTAAGTTGAGGTCAATAAACATAGTGATGAGCTTCTATTTGATCAATTTGAACCGAAATGATACAGATATGAAAAATTTCGGTTATAAAGCGAACAAACCAAAACCTTAGGGGTACCAACAGGAAAAAACTTAATCGTGGGACACCAACAGTAATAACCCTAAACTCAGGGGTATCAACAGGAATTTCCCTAAAAATAAGGGTGTCTTTGTATTTTTGATACTTTTCTTAATAAATGTGAGAAATGGTAGGAAGACAAATATTTTTAGATTAAAGGAGTAATAAAATAATAAATTATATATAGTATGTTTGGAATATGTGGAGGAGAAAAAAAAATTGGTATATTTGGAATCTTTAAGAATCCATGGATAAGCATGATCCTAGATGGTTAATATAATTCCCAAAGCTTCAACCAGTTGCTCACCCACTACAATTTCCTTTTCTTGTCTAAGGTAGTTCATTGGTCAGCCCAAATCAATAAAATGATCCATACAGAATCCAAATTCGAGCTTTATTCGGTTGAGTTTTCGATTCCCAATTTTTATGATTTTTGTTTTCAGTTTGCGGTTTGTACTCATTTTAGGTCGGTTCAAAATAAACTTTTTTTTTTTCAAAAAAGAAAGAAAAACCTAATCTCATTCCTCAAGACCCCGTTCCCCGTCCATCCCATGTGAGCGCCGCTTCAATTCTTCAATATATGGCCGCTTATTTTATTACGAAGTTGGTCCTTGTATTACTATTGAAGAAGATGGGAGGGGAAGAAAGATATAAGTCGGTTTGATTCGGTTTAAGACTGAACTCGAATCAAACTAAGCCAAAAATGTTCGGTTCAGTTTTCGGTTTAATTATCAAAATTCTAATTTGGTTTTTTGTTCGATTCAATTTGATTTGGTTCAATTTTGATCCAATGAACACCGTATAGAGTCCGGTTTTGAGCTAGTGAAAGAAATGCAACTATTTATTCCCAAAATTCTTCCATTTGAATGGTTTGTGTTTGGAAGTTGGATTGAATCCCATGTCTCATTTGGGTCGGGCCTTTAATTGGGTTGATTCTTCAACTTGGGCCTTGGCACCAACAAGTTATAAATAGGATAGTTTTTTTTTACTAAGGGAAAATAGGATTGGTAAGGGCATGTTCGGTAAGTAGTGAGCAAATCCGAGTGGAAGTGGAAGAAAGTGGAAGTAGGAGTTGAAGTTAGAAAATGGTGTGTTCGGTAAGTAGTAATTATGAGAGTTGAAGTTAGGTATTTTGGCTGTGTAATTACCAAATAAGGCATTATTTTTTTTGGAATTTACAAGTCACGTGCCTAACTTGCAATAGCACGTGATGCTTCACCTCGTCTTTGAGCTATGCTTCCTCCCGATGATCCCCAATTCAATTTTTAGGGTTTAGCACTGGTTTGACGATTCCACTCCCGATTTTGAAGCCAAATCCCAAGTAATCATCTGTATACTTCTTCCTTTTTCCAATCTCTCATGTTTCGAATCTCTTCACCTAGATTTCGAACATCTCTTGTCTTCTTTGCTTTAAAAATCTATACCAAATTTTTAGGGTTAGTAGTTGAATCAATTGTGGAGAGAAAGCTGTTGAATTCTTTGCTTTAAATTCAAGCTTCGAACATGTTGTTTATTGTATAAGTAAACCTCCCTAGCTTGTTTCCTTGTTTGATTTTAGTGAACCTGTTGGATTTTTGATAAACATGTTGGATTTTAGGGTAATTCAAGCTTCGAAAATGCAATGTTTGGTTTCTCTTTGGTGTTTGTTTGTGAGGAGAGACGGATTTCTTCCACTATTTTTGATGAAGGGTTGTTTGGATGAAGTTGAGATTTCCTTTTTTTGTGTTTGATTTCTTCAATTGAGTAAGGAGATCAGTTAAATTAATAGATGCAAACATATTGATCTTACTTTACAGATAATAGAAAGAGATAGAATTGTAAGGTAACATAAAATGGAATACTTGGTTTCTCTGTGGTATTTGTTACTTTACATAGAAGAAAAAAGGATTGCATTGTAGTTTGTTATTGAATTTATCAAAAAATGAATTGAGGTTACAAGCTGTGTACATTAGTATTTATAGGCAATTGACAAGCTAACACCTTGAGCACTTAGCTTTGTAACAACTAGTTAACACAACTGACTTGTAACTAATGGCCTAACAAACTAGACTCTTCATTATTTGACAAGAACACGCATGTGTACGTATGTGAGAGACAAGGAGCTAAAATAGAGAGGAGATGATAATAGTGAATAATAAATTTAAGTTGAGTGTGAATTGAGTAAGGAGCTCATATTAGGTGACAAGTAACATATAAAATCTTATATGTCTATTAGAGATTGTGCTTGAGAGACAGATTGACCACATTATTTTTGATGAAGGGCATATTTTCAATTTTTTGTGTTTGATTTCTTCAATTGAGTAAGGAGCGATCATATCCTTTTTTTCTTGGTGTAATTTGAATCGGGTGGTAGTGTTGCCTCTGGTGGTTTTGACCGGTTTTTTGCTCCCTCAAGCAAAACCAAACTTCAATGTGTATAAAAGGTGTGCTTTCTCATCTTTTATCAACCAGTTTTGACAATAATGTTGATTTTTTATTTGAAATTCAGATTGTCTTGAATGTAGATTGAATTTGTGTATGACTTGAGTAATGGATGGTGTTAAATTGGTATTGTGTTTAATTGTGTTGAATATGGATTGAAATTGTGTATGACTTGAATGTAGATTGTGTTGAAGTTGAGGTTCCTCATCTTCAATGTATGACTTGAGTAATGTGGTCTGAAAATCAAATTCTTTTTATAGTACCAAATTTTGCATTACTTGAGTAGTTGGTGTATATTTCTGTTAGGGTTAAGAGTGGCATGAATTTGTGTTTATGTTCAACTAGAATTCTGGTTTTGTGTCCCTTGAAGAATGTAGATGGAGGAGGAAAAAGGTAAGGGAAAAGCAAAAGAGAAGGCTTGCACTGAAAATCTTGCATTGATATTGATGAGAGTATGCAATGATTATCAAAGGAAACATGGTTACTATCAAACATTTGTTTGGCCTGATGTTAATGAGGATTTTGATAAAAGGACATGCATTATGGTCTCCAAAATACTTTAAGGAACAAAATTGAGCATATGAAAAAACTGTGGAAGCCATGGTGCGACCTAAGGCGCAAGGTGACGTGTGTTGGGTAGGATCCGGTGATTGGATTGGTCAGTGCTGATGATGAATGGTGGGAAAGACAGAAGAAGGTTTGTAAGCATAATAAATTTATGAAATCGATATTTTGCAGTTATTAATCTTATCCACTGCATGGCCTTATATTACTATTCATAATGGGGGATCAGTTTGCAGTCAATTATAATCTTTGTATACAAACCCTCATTATGTTGATCTCTACTACAACATTTCAACAACCACAAAAATATAATACTCCTTATATATCCTTTTGTTTTGCAGGAAAAGGATGACAAGTTCACCCAGTTCAAAAGGAAAAGGTTAATTCGGAGTTGAGTGATTTGTGGGATGACGTGTTCGGCCAAATTATTGCAACATGAAAGCATGTCATGTCACTAAGTATGAATCCTAGTGCGCTTTTGCTTTCCCTACCTCGAGTTGATGATAGTGTTTATTTGGGTTCACAAGAGGATCGTATTGATCGTCAAATAGAGAAAGATGCTTAGGAGGAACAAGAAAGCCTTTGGTCGCTCACTGCTAGGGTAAACGTGTAACTGCCACTTGATGAGTGCTTAGCACAAGTACATGATGCAATTATTACTACTACTACTCCTTCTGGTCCATCACATGCCAAGAAGAAGAGCACCAGGCTTGCAACTACACTAACTGAGGCTATTAAAAAAGAAGGAGAATGCAAAGTCTTGCTGCAACGAACACATGGCTGTTGTGGATGATGCTAGTAAGAAGATTCTTTCTTTGATGGAGGATAATCTTGGAAGTACCAATGATGAAAATTAACCCAAGAAATATGGATATTTAGAATGTGTTATTGTGATGGAACTCCTTGTAAGTGATGGGCTTCTAGAAGAGAATTCCAAGTCGTATTGCTTTGCAGCCAGTCAACTTGCTCAAGAACCAAGACGTGGGGTCTTTATGTCCCTCCCGAAAGATTCTAACAAGATTGCATGGCTACAGTATGAGTATGATTTCGCGTACAAGTTATATTAATCGTAAATGGAGTGTGACTATGAGTTTGAGAGTCCGAGTGTCCTACTACTGCTTGGGGCTTGTATTTCAAATTTTTACTTTTACGACTATGACTATTGTTTGGTGTTTAATGTATTTTATTTTATCGTTGTTGGTGTTGTGAGTTGAGGGATTTACCCTTTCAGGTTCTTTATGTATGAACTTATGTTGTGGACAACATGTTGTGTTTATGTTTTTAAGTTCTCGGTGTCCATGACCTTTTGGTCTTTGTGTTTTGCTTGTGCAGTGTGTCATTACAATTGTTGTTATTATTATATATGTTGTTTTGTAGTTATTTTATTAATAAGTTTTATTGAAAAAATCTTATATTTCAAGTTTTTTTCAGTTTAGGTCTAGCTCGAGTGTAATCTGAAGACATTAATCAGCCACTTGCCCCGAGACGAAAGATGACTAGACGCGAGATAGAAAAGAAGTGGCTTCATTGATGTCAGTTGGTGTTGGAGACGTGTGCGCGTCTCCCATCTACATACCATGTTAGGTTTATCCACAAGGTTCCTTATTTTGATTTAGAGCTCACGGGGTACTTGTGGATGCGCAAACTAATGGACTCTAAGTCCGATGTTAGATGTATCAATGCATTTCAGATATAGATGCATGTCCTCCAATATCTTTGCAATGAGCTAGAGACCAAGTACGGGAATATTTTGCTCAATGAAAGTTTCCATGTTCATAGGACCCTTAATGACCTAGTCGACCTGCATTGGTGCTACTCGAGCCGGGATTGGCTCGGTTATGATGACCTGTGGGGGAGCGACAATATTAGATACGAATGAATTGATATGGGGTATTTGGAACAGATTATCGTTTGCATTGATATTACTGCCTTGCACCGACGGAACTAGTGGTGTCATCATCTCGTTATCCAGATTGAGTCGCACTTGAATGCCTTTGGTGTTAAGGGGTCACCTAATGTTTCCTGGAACTGAAGTGATCGATTGTACTTGTGACTTCAAAAGCTCATTCTCACGGGTTAGTTGTGCAACCTTCGCATCTCATTAGGTCCTTTGGTGGCTAAGGGATCGGTACGGACACGTTGTTGGTTGAGTTCGTTCCTAAGGGTTTACATCATGCTCATGAGTTGCTGGACTTGGCTAGCTTGGCCAATTGAGGTGATGTTGGTAGGATTTTGGCTGCCATCTTGGGCTATAGAATTGGCTTGGATCTGATTTTTTGTTTGTGTTTCAGTGATGATGAGTTGAGGATTAGTGGTTTCGGCCATGGTAGTGAGATCGATGGTTTCTTGGGAGAGGATCGATTTACTAACAGGCTAATTGCCCCACGATGGGCGCCAAATTATTTTGGGAAAAAAAGATCTATTGATCTAAATTTGCTAGATTGAAGAATAATTAGTTGAAATAAGGCGATCCAACATAAGAAAAATGATTACGACAATAATAAATGAACTCGAATTGATTAATCGAATTGAAGCATGAACTTATCTCCACTTTTCAATATGAAGATTGGAATTACAAATGCTTGAAAATGTTGGGAATGCTTGAGAGCTCGAGTACAGAGTAATGATTGAATCAGGATGCTAGAAATTGTGTGAAATTACATATGATTTTTCTTCTATTTATACAAGTACATCACTTTTACCTAACTAAACTCTTATTAATCCCTATTTTTACGCTTTATGAACGTTACTCCCTTGAGAGATGTTACTAGCTTGCGAGAATCTCCCAACCGAAGCAATCGTCGATTCTGTAGCCGTTTATATGCCTCAATCGTTTCTCCCTTGATCGGATCATTTCGTGTGGACATAACTTGTTTTAAAACATTTGGGTCGGTGATCCAACCTCGTCTTGGGTCTAATTTGAATTCAGGGCCTAACAGGCTACTTAGTGTTCTTCTCTTTTGATTATAAGAAATGGTAAAACTCTACAAATAAGTTTAAAATTTTATTTTAAAAGGTGAATCTTGATCTTATATTAAAAATAAAAATAAAATGTCGATTAACCTCACCGTTCCATGATTAACTACGGTTTACTGGAAATTTAAGATGGTATCAGAGAGGGTCCGGTTCGGGTTCGTTTCTTGGTGAATTGGCTAAGTTGGCCTTAAGGATTGATTCAAACATGGGCAAAGTTCTCGTTCAATTTGGGCTAACCGCCCTTACAGGAATGTCAAGTGTCAACTAGACCATGCTAGTTGCACTAGCTTAAGAGAGTGTGAGATACTATCTTCGTCGATCAAACAAAATAATAAATAATAATATATAAGAAATTGTGAATCCTTACACGTATATTAGCTTAAGTTTTTCTGTTAGAAGGTGAATCATGACTTTATATTATATATAAAATTAAAATGTTGATTAAATGTGATCTATCAGACCGATTTATTACGATCCATCGAAAGTTTGCATTGTGTCTAGCAAATGTTCCATGTAAGTGCCATATCAAAATATGCTTTTTACAATGGAGTGCCGTATCTAGATATTAACAAGTTTCAGATGAACAATGTCACCATATAATATGTAAAGAGGATTCAGATGAACAACTTCATCAAATGTGGCTTGATGCAATACTTTAAGAGCAATGACATGGTAGGGGTTGATCTTTCATTTTTTGTTAATTTTCTCATTTGTAGTGAAATGGTTAAGCTTCTTACATTAATAAAAGATTGAAATTCCCATTGAATTCTTTTTTTTTCTTAATTCCTACATTCCTACTTGTTAGCGTTAAACGTGTGAGTCATGTCATAAAACTTTTGGAATCGGATTATTTACTGATTTTGGATCTAAAAGTGATTTAAAAGTATAAGTAGCATTTGAAAAATAAACATCAGTTATGACAACAATTGTGGTTAATTCTCCAATCAAGGGTTGATTTGGGCAAGAATTTACTATATATCTACTAAAACAAAATCTCACTATATTACATGGCACACCCACAATGAAAATATCACATGTCATTTTCTTAGAAGTTTATATTTAAAAAAAAATCAAGATTTATATAGAAAATATTTGTATCATAAACCTAAACTAAATCCTAAGTTAGATACAATTCAATCACACAAATGAATTAATCACTTTCTAATTTACATACAATTTCCTAATGTAGATACAAATCAATCACATAAATAAACTAATTACTTCCAAATTTACATGCAAATGATGTAGGGATTTAGATGCTTTAATCGAAATTCATAAAACAGTTTTCTAACATCTAACTAAGGATCTCATGCATAAACTTGATATGAAACATATATGAAAGAGTAACATACATCTTGATGCAAATCTTCTTCTCTAAGATCAATCTGAAGAATAGATCATCAAGTGTGACTCCTTTACTTAATCCACACGAGCACGGTACTAGATCACCTTGTCTTTATTTTCTAGAACAAACGAGAAAAACTCCAAGTTCCTCTCTTGGATTGCATGGCCGGTCCTACGTATATTGTGGGAAGAGTATTTTCTCAACACGTGAGATAATGTATAATTCCCTTGTTACAAGAAAGGGATGTTTATGGTTAATACAATATCATATCTTTCCTAAAGATAACTTTTCTTATATCATCAAGTAAATAGATAACACTTTATTATTACTTGATGAATAATTCACTCTTCCACTTTATTACCCATAGCTGAAATTCCCTAGTCCCACAATAGGCCTCATGTTGCTTTGATCTAGCCCAATTACTCTATTGTGTATGACCTTATAGGAACCGGGTATGATAGCAATGGGCCTAATCTAATTTGGTCCATAAGTCATAGTTGCTTCAAGGAAAGCACTAAGACTGCCTAAAAAATCCGAATTATAAATATCCATTATTAATCCTATTCTATTATTAGTAATTATCATCTTGATTAAAGGACACATATTCCTTCAATCTCTCACTTGTCCTTATCTAGTGTGCAATATCAATTCCTTTGTCACTTAGTGTCCAATTTGATGATAAGCTTATGTAATCCATATCAATATTCAAATTATTTCCTGAACTTCGATCTTGAACTGTCAAAATAAATGATTACTTTTAATCCATTTGAGCACATCCATGCATTTTTAGTTCTTACTCTTCAAGTGGCCAAGACATTGTTCCTATCCATATATATACAGATACATAAATAGGAGGACTTCTCCAATCTTGTATGACTAAGCTTCCAATTTTCAGCAATCCTGAACACTGCCTTTATAGCCGCCTTTTACGAAACGGTGTTTGACAATGTCAAAGACTACCAATTACCAAGCAAGAGGAATGCCAGATTCATATCTGAGGAATCTACTAATCATAGTTCAACTTAAAATTCTACAACTCATTTGGAGAATCGTAAGGTAGGTCTCCTAATATGTATCCTCCATACATATCCATGTAATTGATTAGACATGTCTATGTCCCTATAGTTCATGAAACTTGGCGTATCAATCAACTTATAAAATACCCTTTATGGAGTCATGTATGTCCAACTTAATGACTTAGACTACGGACAACTCATAGTTCTTAATTTTAGTTAACTTAATAGGGTTTCATTCATCAAAACACTTATGATGATCCTATTTGATAATTATAAATTATTTAGACATTTTATTTAATTCTAAACCACAATTAAATAATAATAAAACTCTATTTTAATCAACAAGCATAACTAAAAGTTCAACATTCATGAAAACAATCTCCATAATGTAAAACAATACAATCTTAAAGCAATTCTCCAATGTGCTTAATACCCTTAGCCTTAGTGACTATCACGTTTGGGCTTAGGTATAAGATTTAGTTAACGGATCTACAACGTTGTCATATGTGTGAACTTTGCATAACTATGAATAGTACCAAGTTTGATAATGAACTTCCTTATCCATATACCTTACTATGATGCATCTAATGCGGCAATGTACTCAATTTCTATTGTACAATTAGCTACCATGCTTTACTTTGAACTCTTCCAATTCACATCAATATATCCTTCAACGACTAACTCATCATCACCTCTATACACCAAGAATCCATCCTTAGTTCTTCTTAAGTACTTTAGGATATTCTTGGATGCAATCCAGTGTGTTTCACCTGGGTTCGATTGGTATCTGTTGCACATACTCAAATCTTATGCAACATCTGGGCGAGTACAAATCATGGAATACATGATGGATCCTATTCATGATGCATAAGGAATCCTACTCATCTCTTCTAGCTCAGTAGGTGCTACCGGGCACTACGTCTTGCTAAGTTGTAAGCCATGTTGCATAGGTAAGAATCTTCTCTTAGAGTTCTTCATATCGAACCTATCACGAACCTTATCTATATAAGTTCCCTGACTTAGTCCAATCTGTCTCTCAAACATGTCTCTATGGATCTTTATACCTAAGATGTACTCTGCCTCCCCTAAGTCTTTCATGGAGAAACACTTCTTAAGTCAGTCGTTAGTAGACTTTAGCATAGGAATGTCATTTCCAATTAGTAGTATATCATTTCCAATGAGTAGTATGTCATCCACATACAAGACTAGGAAAACTAACTTGCTCCCACTAAACATCCTATAGACACATGCCTCTTCTTCACATCTAATGAAGTCAAACTGTTTGATTGTTTTATCAAATCGAATACTCCAACTCCTTGATGCTTGCTTCAGTCCATAAATAGACGTCTTAAGCTTGCATACCTTCCTAGGATTATTTACTGAGTTTAGGTCTAAAAGTGCTTTAAAATCGTAACTAGCATTTGAAAAATAAACATCAGAGTGGAATCATGTCAATCATGACAACAATTGTGGTTAATTCACCAATCAAGGGTTGATTTGGGCACGAATTTACTATATATTTATTTTAAAAAACTCACTATATCACATGGCACACCCACAATGAAAATGTACATGTCATTTTCTTAGAAGTTTACATTTTTTTTTTTAAATCTAGATTTATATAGAAAAGATTTGTATAATAAACCTAAACTAATTCCTAATCTATAGATACAAATCAATCACACAAATGAACTAATCGCTTCCTAATTTACATACAATATCCTAATGTAGATACAAATCAATCACAAAAAATAAACTAATCACTTCCAAATTTACATACAAATGAATCACACAAATCAATAACAAAGATTACCAATGCAAAACTTACACAGCAATCTAGTATATATATATACACTAAACTAGAACCTAACTAAGCCACATGACACCCCCTAATTAATTCACCTCATTGTTTGTCATGTGTGATCCTCTCATTTTTTCACTTTGATTTAATATATTTAATTACAAGCTAAAAATTTCTATCATAAACCTAGGATTAATTTCTTCCTAATCTATATACTATACTAAAGCCCTAAATATCTCTCCTATGTGTCAGTCCATGAGCTATGTCATGTAAACAAATCTCAATGTATATTTATAAATTTACATTCCCTAATTTTGATATTAACACATTATATTTCTTATTTTTTTATTTTTTATCAAAAACAACTTACCTTAATTATACATATACTATCATCTCAAAGATTATTTATATATCTTTTTTACCTTATTAGTTTGTTCTTATTTGTAAATAAAATATTATATAATATATTTATACCATATTAGTTACTTTACCTTATAGTTTTAATAATTAAATATATATATATATATGGTAGCTTGCAATTGAACATAATTGGTAATATATAATTCTTGATGCAAAAGTGGTAATATATATTTAAAATTTTTGAAATAAATATGTGATACAAATTAACTATTTTATCCCTTTTAATTATTATACATAATTAATGCTCTCATTACGTAAATCTAAACTTATGCGTTTTCTTATTCAGTTATTTGTATAAAAATTTTAATTTATTTCATTTTTATACAATTCCCGTATATACTTTCAATTCTAATCATACAAGAACCTTATCACCATGTATGTCAAAAGATTAAAGATTAAACTTATAATATACCCTAAATTTTCGTAAATATTTGATAATATTTCAATTTCGAGTTTTATTAACCAAACACGTACAGGACACAAAAACATATGCTAGTTACTGAGTTGGAATAGAAAATTACCCTTCAACACGTGACAATTTAACATGTATGCGAAGTTGTAGGTCCGTTGGGTTGCAATCACTTATACAATTTAAAATGGTAATTTGGTACAAGCGTAAGTCACGCCTTAAGCAATACTTGCATTTCTTTTGTTGTGCATGTCTCTCGGCTTCTCAATTTTATTGTATTGAAGTCTTTCTTCAAGTCCTCAGTGGCAATCCCCACGCCAACTAAGGGATCGTTCGGTTACCATCTTATATTTCGAATGCAATTTTTTTATCTTGTCGTCTAGTTCGATCGGCAGGGTTTGCTCTACATTCAAACCGGAATATAATTAGTCCATGAAAAGGTAAATCTCTCTCAACGTCAACATCTCCATTCACGCCTCCAGCAGGAATCGAACCTGAGACTTTTAGATATAACACTTAAGAGAACTCAACGCTAAACTACTAGACCAATTGAACGTTGGTATTTTGCATGCAAAATTAGTTGTATTTTCCTAAGTGTAAAATTTTTGTGTCTAGAGGAGGGTGGGAGGGAATGATTCCATAATTCGCACTGGGCTTAGGTAAAAGTATTCATCACGAAACCAATATGTTATGTGATAATTAATCTTGTATGTTTTTTTACAAGTAGGGTCAGAATTAGTGGTTGTATTTACTACTACAATTAAAGCAAATCTCTTCCCAATCCTCATCATTCTACCACATGACACCCTCTTCAAGCCTTATTTTACATTTTTTTCTTTTCTTTTCTTTTCTTCACCCTTCTTACTTAACTCCTTCTCTAAGAGCTATCCCCCCCTCACATTCTCAAAGTTGCCCCATCTGCAGCAAAACCACCCATTCTCCTCTCAACTTCTCCTCCTTCTGATTTCATATTTGTTCTTCAACCCAAGTGCTCATTTTACCCCTTACCTATTTCTTTCTCTCTCATTCCCATCCACTCTCACATCTTTTGATGCGGTATTTATTAGAGCTTCCTCTACTCTAACAATGGTGAACCCCATTTTCACTTACCTATTTGCATATATTATGTCGTTGCAGGAATCTGAACGACAACGAATTTAGAAAGGAACGATCGATCTTCCGCCTTGACGAACTCCAACGACTTTAGATCTGTTGACCTGAAACAATCAATGAACCAAAGGATGCTGAGCCCCCTGATTCACCTCCGACGCTCAAGTCAGTAAAAACTCTCAATCAATGAAAACCCTATTTTCACAATTGAATATTCGATATCCAAAAGGAAGAAGCATACCTCATTTTATGACCTGATTCCCCTTAATTAATGCTATCAATTAATAAAAAGATTACCTAATTAAATAGGATATTCCCTTATTAAATACCTTTTCTCTAAATGGCAAGTTGGGATTTATCCCCTTTCATTTTTTTCCTCGGGTTCTGTGGGCTCGTCTGAGGTCTCAGGACCCGATATTACCAAGCAATGCCCTGAATCCACTCTAGGCGTTCACACAAATCTGCTTCCGTTCTTATCCTCGCTTACAGACTTCTTCCTTGGCCCTCCCCCGCAGTCATCACTGCGGGAGACGCCGGACTGTGGTCCATCTCCACTAATATCTGGGATGCCCCGCGATCATCACCGCGGACGACGCCATAAACTGTGGTCCGTCTCCACTAAAATTCTGGGACGTTCCGCGATCGTCATCGCGGATAACGCCGAAAACTATGGTCCGTCTCCACCGAAATCTGGGATGCCCCATGACCATCGTCATAGGTAACGCCAATGTTGTGGATCTATCCCACTAAAGTCTCGCCAACACGAAGACTATGTAACTTCCGGCGTAAGGCGGCTTAAACCTAGCCCCTATCCCGGACTTATAGCTCCTACTACGATGAAACATTGCATTTAATCATATAATCAGAAATATCATGCAATAACAGGGGATTCAAAACAAAGTCAAACCATAACAACTGATATGTCTTGGGGATGCAACCTCGGGGGCCTCGTTAAAACCTCTTCGTAGGAAAACCCAGTGGGAAAAACCGTACAAAGAGGAAAAAGAGTACCCCCCCCCCCAAACCAATGTATCTCTAAATATAAAACTGCCTCAAGTTAGAGGCGTTCCAAGTGCGTGGGATCTCCCTCCCGTCCATGTCCTCCAGCTTGTAGGATCCGCTCCCACTGCTCGCGATGACTCTGTAGGGTCCCTCCCAGTTAGGCCCAAGCTTGCCTTCCGTGGGATCCCGGGTGTTGGCCAAGACCTTGCGTAGTACATAGTCTCCCACTGCAAAAGATATGTGCCTGACCCGCCTGCCATAGCTCCTGACCAACTCCTGTTGATATGCCGCCAGCCTGATCGCAGCAGCCTCCCTCCTCTCGTGTAGCAAATCCAAGCTCCGCTCCAACGCCTGGTTGTTCCCTCCTTGCTCGAACTCCGCCGTGCGAACACCTGGGAGTCTGACTTCCAGTGGAATGACCGCCTCAGTGCCGTAGGCCAAAGCAAAGAGAGACTCTCCTGTCGACCTCCGAGGGGTGGTCCTGTACACCCAGAGCACAGCGGGGAGCTCGTCGACCCACTGTCCCTTGGCGTCGTCCAGCCGCTTCTTCAGCCCGTCCAAGATCACCTTGTTCGTGGCTTCAGCCTGACCATTAGCCTGCGGATAAGCTACTGATGAGTAAAAAAAAATTATGCCGTACCCTACACAAAAAGCTTTAAACGCAACGCTATTGAATTGAGTCCCATTATCAGAAATCAAAGCATAAGGAATGCCAAAGCGAGTGATAATGAACTCCCAGACGAATTTCTGAATGTCGGTGTCCCTGATGCTGGTCAAGGGCTTCGCCTCAACCCACTTGGTGATATAATCAGCCGCTGTGACTAGAAAGCGCTTGTTCCCCGGCGCTCTCGGAAATGGTCCGACAATATCAAGCCCCCACTGTGCAAAGGGCCATGGACTGGTGAGCGGATGTAGGTCGATCGCTAGTTGGTGGGTGAGCTTGGCGAACTTCTAGCACTTCTCACACTTCTTCACATAGCATTCTGCATCCTTCTGTATATAAGGCCACCATACTGCCTGGGCATAGGCCCGGTTCGCCAGACTCCTTCCTGTTGCGTGCATGCCGCACGTACCCTCGTGCAGCTCAAAAAGTGTGTCCTCTACCCTGGAAGGCGGAATACATCTCAAATACGGTCCGGAGAAAGACTTGCGGTGCAGCACCCCCTGTAGCGATATCCAAAATCTGGCTGAGAGAAGACGCACCCGCCGTGCCTCCTTCTTATCTGACGGAAGCTCGTGACGCTCAAGGTAGTCGTAGATCGGATCCATCCAGCTCGGCTCTCTGTCCACCGGCAGTAGCTCCTCTGTCTCGATACTCGGACGCTCCAAAATGTCAAAATGCACCACGGCGTCTGCCCCAGCTGAACTGGAAGAAGCTAGGGTGGCTAAGTCATCTGCAGCCTCATTCTGATCACGTGGAACCTGAAGGACCCGAAACTCCACAAACCCATCAAGTATGCTGCGGGCTCTCTCCAAATAATCTAACATACGAGCCGACTTGGCCCCGTACTCCCCTGTGACCTGATTCACGACCAACTGTGAATCTGAGTAAACTGTGATCGAAGTCGCTCCCTGGTTCCTAGCTGCAATCAGTCCCAAGATCAGTGCCTCGTACTCGGCCTCGTTGTTGGTCACCTCGAATCCCAACTTGACTACAGTCTTGATCGTATCGCCCTCTGGTGAAATGAGGACCAACCCAGCGCCTGCGCCTCTGCGGTTGCTAGCACCATCTACCTGCAACTCCCAGCCTGACTGCGCACCAACTCGCACCTGCCAGATCCGATTGGTCTCTTCTACCTCAACGCCGATGAACTCATCAACAAAATCTGCTAGCACATGTCCCTTGATGGCTGTCCGCGGCACATAGGAGATCTCATACTGCCCCAGCTCCACAGCCCACTTGGCGACGCGCCCGGATAAGTCCGAACTGCCGAGAAGAGACTTAATGGGGAACGACGTCACCACTCTGATGGCATGAGCTTGGAAGTAATGGTTGAGCTTCCTTGCTGCCACGATTAAAGCGAATACAAGTTTCTCCATCGGCGAGTAACGAGTCTCAGAATCTAGAAGAGTCTTGTTGATGTAGTAAACTGGCCACTGCGTTTTCCCCTCCTCTCTGATCAAAACTGCACTCACCGCTCGCTCGGAAACAGCTAAATAAAGGAGGAACTCTTCTCCCTCGATCGGAACTGATAGAATCAGCGGCTTCTGCAAATATTTCTTCAGTTCTTCCAGTGCCTGCTCGCACTCTGAATCCCACTGAAAGATCCGCTCACCCTTGAGAAATTTGAAGAAAGAACCGCACTTGTCTGAAGACCTGCTGATGAAGCGGTTAAGAGCTGCAACCATTTCTGTGAGTCTCTGAACTTCTTTCACATTCCTGGGACTCCCAATCTGCTGGATTGCTCGGATCTGATCTGGACTGGCCTCAGTTCCTCTCATGGTGACCAAATGCCCTAAAAATTTGCCGGAGCCGACGCCAAATGCACACTTAGAAGCGTTCAGACGCAACTTGGACTTCTTCAAGATGTCAAACACCTGCTGGAGATCTTCAAGATGCTCTCCTTGCCTTCTGCTCTTGACGACCATATCATCAATGTAGACCTCAACTGTCTTGCCAATCAGCTCTGAGAACAAAGTCACCACGGTCCTCTGGAAAGTTGCCCCAGCGTTCTTCAATCCGAATGGCATCACCTTGTAGCAAAAGTTTCCTCTTGGAGTTATGAATGATGTCTTCTCCCGATCCGGCTCGTACAATGGAATCTGATGATATCCTCTGTAAGCATCTAGGAAACTCATCCTCTCATGCCCAGCGGTCGCATCCACCAGCTGATCGATCTTTGGGAGCGGGAAGAGGTCTTTCGGACATGCCTTGTTCAAGTCAATGAAATCCACGCAGACCCTTCACTCCATGTTCTTCTTCTTGACGACCACCGTGTTCGCTACCCAGGTCGGATACTGAACTTCCGCTACTGCCCCTGCTTCTTGTAGCTTTCGTAACTCTTTCAACACTACATCTGTATGTTGTACATACGATCGTCTCGCCCTCTGAATCACCGGCCTAGCAGTCTCTCGCACATTCAGGCGGTGACACGCAATAGAGGGGTCTAACCCCGGCATCTCATATGGGGTCCAAGCAAACACTTCCTTGTTTCTTCTAAGGAACCCCACTAGAGATTCTAACTCATCACCTGAAATGTTAGCACCAATTAAAAAATACTTTTCAAGTTCAAGATTACTAACCGGGACCTTCTGAAGTGCCTCGACCGACTTCTCGGATGGAGCCAAGCCTACCTCGTCTAGCACCTGGGGCACAGCCTGCACCATAAGAGTCGCCTGACTCCCTGTATCCGCCTTGAGGCAGTGTCGAGCATCCCGCTGATCGCCCTGGACCCTCACAACTCTTCCTTCGTGGGGGAAGGCAACTAGCTGATGAAGCGTCAAATGTACCGCTCCCATCTGATGTAGCCACGGCCTGCCTAGGATAGGGTTGTAGGAGGACGGCACGTTGACCAACAGAAAGTCAACCTCAACCGATTTTCCACCAAGCTGCAATGTCTCTCGCAACATGCCCAACGGCCATACCGGCATCGAGCCCAAACCCGTCACCTGAGTCGAGACCTGAACCAAATCCTCATGTGTCTTCCCCAACTTCTTGAATAAGCTGAAGAACATCAGATCGACGAAACTGCCTGAATCCACCAAAATCCTCCTCACATCGAATGCCCTTATGCCTACTGACATAATCAGCGGATCATTGTGCGGGACCTGCAGTCCCACTAAGTCCTCATCCGAGAAGGAAAGAAGATGGTCTGATGAAACTCTGTGCCTCTTCGAGGGCCCCTCCTCAGCCCTAAGCACCTCTAATGCCTGGCAACGACTCTTGTAAGCATGCCTAGTCGCTGTCGTCTCTCTAGATGATGACTCTACGACGTGAATCACCTTCCTCTGAACGTTCTTTTCGCCGCCATCCCCGGCTTGACCACTGCCTCCCTGAGCTCGACCCCCATATGTGATGAATTCACTCAAATGCCCATCTGCGGCCCACTGCTCAAGTGCCTTCCGATATGCCCCGCAGTCAACTGTTGTAACACCCCCAAAACTTAACCCTTTTGGAAAGGTATTACCGCCAGTGACCCCAGTGTTCCTTACCGAGATCACCCAAGGCTTTACCATTAAAATACAATTTATGAAATACAAATGATACATAATGATCAAAGCATTCAATTCCAAAACATAACATTGTCAAGGAAACATGAGTTACGGGATTACAACCCAATCCCGAATAGGCTAACACAGAGTTTAAACCAAATACAGCGGAAGTCTTATAAAGTAGGGTACAACAGAAGTCTTATAAAAACATGTTACAACCAAAGTCATTGCCCAAAAGATCTCAACCTGATTAACAAAATAACTAAAACATTCGAAAATCACCGTCGACTCCATAGTCCTTCTGTTCTTCTGAACTACTTTCTATCTGATGTGCCGAATCGAACGGATGACACCAGCCCACATGTAGAGAACAAAGTTCATGGGTTAGTCTACTTGAATAGACTAGCAAGGGTACAAAGCAGAAGGTTCAATGTAGTTGTATTAGGTTAGCCTTATCGTTTCTCGAATGATAACCGATAACTATAATCAACCTTCATACTTCTACGGAATAATAACAAGAGGTATGTACAAGAGAAGACTCTGGAAGACTGAATCATCACAGAGATCGACTCGAAAGAAGACTCCAACGGAAATGAGTCTTAGGGAAATATGACAAATCTGGAATGTTTACAGAATCATACAACAATGATTTAAAAGTTGACTGAGATGCTTCGGTTCACGACCAACCTCATCGCGTACAGCGAATCCAGATTGGAAAGAGAACGTACTATGATCAAAGTCGAGACGAGTTTTCCTAGCTGCACTATAACTTAGCTGCACTACTCGCCGAAGGTTTATTAATTATGTGCGTCGAGTAGCACTTATCTGATTTATATTACAAACCACACATCACATTATTAGACTTTTACATGTGTACCCCACCATTGGGACGACACATCTTAGTATACGTTTCGTCGAGAGTGACGCACACCGGAAGGTTTGTGACACCAGCTAAGTGTCTTGCCTCTACACACTTGTGAAAGAGACCGATCATGATCTTAGAATAGTACCAGGTGGAGACGAGCCACCCCGATACCAGATTATAAAGAAACGACCGGATGAAGTCCGAGTACATTCCTAACTAACAGTGCTAACCACACAGATATAGCACAATCACAGTTACAGAATAAATCCACATAAAGGCCCGAAAGACGATCACAGATAATAGCACTGTTCTAACAGATATACAACCTATTATATGATTTTCAAAACAGTTTATAAATCACTTCCAGAAGAACACATTAATAATCGTTCCAAATTAATTAATCAATTGAAATAACTGATAATTAATGTAAATATGGAAACGATGAGCAAGAGCGAACCGCCACTTGCCTTAATCCGCCGAATAGAAATAAGCCTAACGACAACGACGGGATTTCGGGCTCGACACGGGTATAGCTCCGACAGTACAACGACCTTCGAGTCGACCCATAAAAGGAACCCTAAGTTAGATCCGACATAACCACAGTACGAATCTAAAAACGACGAAAGAAAACGAAAGGAACGATGCCACAACGACGACCACCAAAGCCAAAGAGGCATTCTGGGCTCTGGAGGCGGTCGCCGTTCTTGGCGGCGGTCGCCGCAGTTCATCACGGCGGGCACCGTGAAGAACGCGGCGGTCGCCGTGAAGAACTCAGACGACAGAAGCGGCGAGAAAACTCACCCAAAACACGAGCGACTCGGCCTCCTTCGACTTGCTTTGGTTTCTAACCTCCAAGGCTACCAAAAGCTTCACAAAGGCACTCAGGAAACACCACCAAACGACCTCCGGCGAAAGCTTCAGAAATCCGGTGAGACACAACTCCGGTGAGGCAAGAATTTGGGAGAGCTTGGGCTGTGGATTGAGCTCAAAAACCCCTCCCAGCTCTTAGACGAAAACGATATTAACCCGGGATAAAAATTATCGTACGCGAACGAGTATTAAAATCCAAAGCACGTCGTCTGTATTATTATTTCACGGAGGAAAATATTACAGATACAGAGCACATTACAGAATGTCTCCAACTTTCTGAATTAAATCCGACGTACATAACGGGTACTCGGGAAAAATCCCAGAACTCCAGAAATAGCTTATAAAAATACGGGGTATCACATCTCCCCCCTTAAAAGAAGTTTCGACCCCAAAACTTAGGTCGAGAATAACTCGGGAAAACGCCTGAGCATATCTGACTCGGTTTCCCACGTCTCCCAAGTAACTTCTTCTGATCCGGACTTGGACCACAAAATCCGTACCAACGGTACGATCTTGCTACGCAGCTGCTTCTCACGACGCTCCAAAATGCGCACGGGCATCTCCTCATAAGTACCATTAGCTTGAATCTCGATGTCCTCATAACTCAGCACATGAGACTCATCTAGCACATACTTCCTGAGCAAAGAGACGTGGAACAAATTATGCACTGGATGAGCCGATGGCGGCAATGCCAAGCAGTACGCTAGAGATTCCACTCTATCCAGAATCTCGAATGGTCCCACATAGCGAGGGTTAAGCTTCCCACGCTTACCAAACCTGAAAACTCCCTTCGAGGGCGACACCTTGACAAACACTTTGTCACCGACCTCGAACTCGATATTCCTACGCTTCTTGTCTGCATACGACTTCTGTCGACTCTGAGCGGTCAACATCCTTTGTCGAATCAAGGCAATGTCAGAAGCTGTCCTCTCGACTAACTCTGGCCCAAGCAGAATCTTGTCGGCGTTATCGTCCCAACAAATCAGAGATCTGCATCGGCGACCATACAAAGCTTCGAACGGAGCCATCTTGATCGTAGCATGCCAGCTGTTGTTATAGGTGAACTCAATCAGACTCAAGATGTCCTCCCAGCTAGTCGGACGATCGAGTACACAAGCTCTGAGCATATCCTCCAGAGTTTGGATGGTCCTTTCAGACTGGCCATCTGTCTGAGGATGAAACGATGTGTTGAACCTTAACTCGGTCCCCATAGCCTTATGAAGTTCTTGCCAGAACCTTGACATGAAACGGCCATCTCGATCCGATACGATGGTTTTAGGGATACCATGTAAACGGACAATCTCTTTCTGGTAGACCTCTGCTAACTTCTGGGCTTCCCAAGTGGTCTTAATGGATAGGAAATGAGCACTCTTCGTAAGCCGATCCATAATTACCCAGATAGCATCTTTCTGACTTCGAGTCTTCGATAGCCCCGTGACGAAGTCCATGGCAATATCTTCCCATTTCCATTCTGGCATAGGGAGAGGTAGCAACTCACCACCTGGCCTACAGTGTTCAATCTTGACCTTCTGGCAAGTCAAGCACTTTGCCACGAAGTCTTCCACGTCCCACTTCATGTTTGGCCACCAAAACTTCTTCCTGAGATCCTTGTACATCTTGCTAGAGCCAGGATGCACAGAATAAGCAGATGAATGAGCTTCTCTCATCACCAACTCACGAAGACTCTCTGTGTCTGGCACACAGATCCGATCCTGAAACCAAAGTGATCCATCATCCTGAACCACAAAACTGGGAGCTTTCCCGTCCATCACTTCACTGCTTAACTTCACCAAGATGATGTCATCGACTTGCTTTTCTTTGATTCGATCTAGTAGCGTAGCCTGAATTTCCAGCATACTTAGGAAACATCTACGCTGATCATACAAAACTTCAATGTCGCATGACTCTCGGTTCAGCTTGGTCTGAGCAGTAAGTAAAGCCACTACAGTCTCGTGTGTTGTCTTCTGGCTCAGTGCATCAGCTACTACATTAGCCTTGCCCGGATGGTACAACAACTCGATGTCGTAGTCCTTGAGCAACTCTAGCCAGCGGCGTTGTCTCATATTTAGCTCCTTTTGAGTAAATATATACTTGAGACTTTTGTGGTCAGTGAAGACTTGGCATCTTATACCGTAGAGGTAATGCCTCAAAATCTTCAGCGCAAAGACAACCGCTGCTAGCTCAAGATCATGTGTCGGATAGTTTTCTTCGTACGTCTTGAGTTGCCTGGATGCATAAGCAATGACTCTGCCCTTCTGCATTAAAACACAACCAAGACCACACTTTGAAGCATCACTATAGACCACATAATCGTTGTTCCCCTCTGGGAGTGCTAACACGAGTGCCGAGGTCAGCCGTCGCTTCAACTCCTGGAAACTGGCCTCGTACTTGTCATTCCAGACAAACTTCTTGTGAACCTTGCGGAGTAGATTGGTCATAGGTAGAGCGGTCTTCGAAAACCCCTCCACGAACCGTTTGTAATACCCGGCAAGCCCAAGAAAGTTGCGCACCTCCTTCACGTTCTGGGGCTGTGTCCAATTTGCCACAGCTTCGATATTCTAGGGATCAACCATAACCCCATTCTTATTGATCACGTGGCCTAAGAAAGCCACCTCCTTCAACCAGAATTCACACTTGGACAATTTAGCATAAAGCTGATGTTGTCTAAGGATTGACAAAGCAATCCGCAGATGTTCCTCGTGGACTTCTTCACTCGGAGAGTAGATCAGAATATCGTCTATGAAGACCACTATGAACTTGTCCAAGTACTGGTGAAAACATTGATTCATCAGATCCATAAAGACAGCTGGAGCATTTGTAAGCCCAAAAGGCATCACTACGAACTCGTAATGACCATATCTAGTCCTAAACGCAGTTCTAGGAATGTCCTGCTCACGAATTCTGAGTTGATGATATCCAGATCTCAGGTCGATCTTGGAGAAAACCTTTGCTCCCTGCAACTGGTCCAACAGGTCATCAATCCTAGGCAGAGGATACTTGTTCTTGATCGTCACCTTGTTCAACTCTCGGTAGTCGATACAAAGTCGGAACGATCCTTCCTTCTTTTTGACGAACAATACCGGAGCACCCCACGGCGATGCACTCGGCCTGACATAACCTTTGTCAAGAAGATCTTCAAGTTGATTCTTCAATTCTTGCATCTCAGCTGGAGCCATCTGATACGGTGATTTGGAAATCGGTGCCATACCAGGCTCAAGATCAATTGAAAACTCTACGTCACGGTTCGGGGGTAATCCAGGAATTTCTTCCGGAAAGACATCCGAAAACTCCCTAACCACAGGAATATCAAGAACCTCAGGTCCATCCTTCGCGGGCGAATCCAAGTAGCAAAGGTACCCGACACATCCTTGTCGTAGTAGCTTAAACGCAGCCATCGCATTGATCAGCTTGCCATTATCAGCGTCATTCCGACCTTTGAACTTGCACACGAACTGGCCCCCAGATGACACCGTCACCGTTCTTGAACTGAAGTCGATCACCGCCTTGTGACGCGTCAGCCAATCCATACCAAGAATGATGTCGTATGGAGCCATGGCTATACAGATCAGATCTGCCTCAAACTCCTTACCCTGAATGGTAATCGGAAAGTCGGACAGATGTTTGGTTCCCACCAAACGTTCTCCATTAGGAAGACTAACGACGAAAGGGTCGCACGAATCGTTGCACACTAAGTCTAACTTGCTAACACAACTATCCGAAATAAAGGAATGCGTAGCACCAGAATCAAATAGAATGCACAATGAAGTAGAGTGAAGGTATAAAGTACCTTGAGCAATTGGAGCATTGGGTCCATCTGCTTCACGTATCTCGTACAAGCGTTGACCCTGACTTCCAGAAACAGCTGGGGCCTTTCCCCTGTTTTGAGCAGTCGTCTGAACTGACGGGCTAGGAGTCTCGGCAGGCTTGAACCTAGGTCGGTTGCTCTAATGAACTGACCCTTGTTGCAACTCTACTCCCTTCTGCTTCCCCTGCTTGCAGAACTTCTGCAGATGACCATCACGTCCACACCCAAAGCATGATCTCTTCTCCTTCTGACACTCATTACTCTTGTGCCCAGCAACACCACAGTTATAACACTGAACTGAACCTCTGCTCTGACTGGACTACTGCGTTGACCCTCCGTGAGTCATGTCCGTCTTTGCTCGGCCAGACTTGGCAAAGCTAGACGGTGGCGCATGTCGCTTGAATCCACCACCCTGATTCTGATTCTGATTCTGATTCTGATTCTGCATCGACCTCTGTCGAATGCGTCTCTTTGTTGACTCCTCCAGAGTCACTTCCAGCTTGTAGGCCACATCCACATACTGCTCCAGAGTAGAGCATGTGTGGTGCACCATCAACGGCTTGATATCTGGACTTATCCACTCGTGGAAGTACCAGATCTTTTGTGCCTCGCTGGTTATCTCAGTTGGGGCGTACTGCAGAAGATGATTGAACTTGGTTGCTAGCTCAACTACCTTCAATCCATCGGTCTTGGGGTATAGAAACTCCTTGTGTTTCTCCTCTCTCATAGCACGAGAGAAGAAACGGTCAATCATTTTGGTCTTAAACATCGACCAGGTCAATACAGGGCTATCAGCTAAGCATGTACCCTCCCACCATCCACTAGCATCCTCTTTCAGCTGCAGAGAAGCTATATGGACCTTTTCAGCCTCAGTACAGTCCATATTACGGAACAGTCGTTCCATGTGAGAGAACCAATGGGTCACCTTGACTGGCTCCCCTTTTTCGTTGTAGTTGTCAGGCCTCATAGAACTGATGGTATTCAGAGCACGACCATAGTTGTCCCTAGTCCTGACTGCATTCTCCTGGACATCATGGTTTCTTGGCTCCTCAAATCTAGGAACCGGTGGGGGAATCGGCACGCCTTGTTCCTGCGGCACACTTGGTCGCATAACATCAGCGATAGCTTGCATGACAATTCCTCGAATTGTCTCCACTGCTGCAGCATCAAACACCACTGGTGCATTACTCTGATCCTGATCATTGTCCCTGGATTGATTATGGGATTCAGATACAAGCTCACCTTGGCCAACATCTCTTATGATTGGTCTGGGACCCTGACTAGTCCCAACACCAACTCGAACCGTGTTTCTTGTGTTCACCATCTGTTTACCGATCAAATTCTAAGTTATTTATACATTAATATCATTCAAACATGCTTAATGTAGTAAAATTACTCAGAATAGATCAACTAGGTATTTTATAGATGAACTGGAACTGTTACACAAGCTACACATAAGTCTATCATCCGAGCGTTAGGACAAAAATTGCTCGAAAATAAAAGTGTTTCACAGAGTACTTGCCGCAATACTGAAATATTACACAAAGTACATACTGAAATACTAAGAAAGGAAACTACTACGATAGGCAACGCCAATCCTCATCAAGGCGTTCCAAAACGTCTCCTATAAGACTGGCTACTCGTGCAAGGTCTCTTCGGACTAGGCTCACCATCGAGCTTTGGCGATGGGTTTCGCACCCTGCTCGGTCCTGGGTCACATGGCTCTGGTGACTCAGACCCAACCTCAGTCGTGGAAAAGAAAGGATCGTCCATAAGAGGTCCTCCTATTCCAGCCCTCCTTTAAGCGCTAGCGATTGCCTGATCTATCTGCTGCTGCTGCTCCATATGAGAGCTCATTTCGCTCTGGCGAAGGGTCTCTCTCAACTCAGCCTCTGATCTCCTCCTAATACCGTGCTCAGTGTACAGTGCCTCCTAATCAGCATCAGTCATGAGTGCATAAGCCGACACTGGTGATAGTTCTGGACTGGGGGGAATAAACTGCACCCCCGGCTCCTGACTGTCCACCAGCAAGTGCCTCAAGTTGTCTGGCTCCTGGCTCTGCTCTTCCAGGTCCATCTCAGGGTCCTCCTCAGGATCATCTTCGATGGGATCCTCATCCTCGGGATCAATCTCGATCATATCCTCGTCCTCGACAAGATCTATCTCTATCTGGTAATCGTCATCGTAATGCCCTAAGGCGTATCTAGACGACTCACTCACTTCCTGCACTGCTTCCTCCCTGAGTGGCTCTACAGGTGCAGCTACAGTGACCACTGCATCCCTAGGCGTAAGGACAACAGACTCGGAAATCACATACTTGATGTCTTCGGGCGGGCTACTCGGGCTTCCAACCTCGAAACATCGCTGAGGGATCGGAAAATCTAGCCTGCCTGGAGACGACGGGTCCGTCTTGGCGTCCTCCGACCCCCTATCAAGAGAAAAGCACGCATCCATTCTACAGGATAACAAGGAAGGAGTTAGTCTTTCTAGACATAGAAGCAAGCTTACTACATCAGACTATATAGAAGACACGACTATGAACGGTGTTTTGAAATTCTTTTTACTTTGAAAATTCAGAGCCCTTTAAAAGCATTTTCAAAAACGGATAAATGATATAAAAATCCCAAACCCGTTTTAAAACCTTTGGCTCTGATACCACAACTGTAACACCCCCAAAACTTAACCCTTTTGGAAAGATATTACCGCCAGTGACCCCAGTGTTCCTTACCGAGATCACCCAAGGCTTTACCATTAAAATACAATTTATGAAATACAAATGATACATAATGATCAAAGCAGGGTACAACGGAAGTCTTATAAAAACATGTTACAACCAAAGTCATTGCCCAAAAGATCTCAACCTGATTAACAAAATAACAAAAACATTCGAAAACCACCGTCGACTCCATAGTCCTTCTGTTCTTCTGAACTACTTTCTATCTAATGTGCCGAATCAAACGGATGACACCAGCCCACATGCAGAGAACAAAGTTTGTGGGTTAGTCTACTTGAATAGACTAGCAAGGATACAAAGCAGAAGGTTCGATGTAGTTGTATTAGGTTAGCCTTATCGTTTCTCGAATGATAACCGATAACGATAATCAACCTTCATACTTCTACGGAATAATAACAAGAGGTATGCACAAGAGAAGACTCTGGAAGACTGAATCATCACAGAGATCGACTCAAAAGAAGACTCCAACGGAAATGAGTCTTAGAGAAATATGACAAATCTGGAATGTTTACAGAATCATACAACAATGATTTAAAAGTTGACTGAGATGCTTCGGTTCACGACCAACCTCATCGCATACAGCGAATCCAGATTGGAAAGAGAACGTACTATGATCAAAGTCGAGACGAGTTCTTCTAGCTGCACTATAACTTAGCTGCACTACTCGCCGAAGGTTTATTAATTATGTGCGCCGAGTAGCACTTATCTGATTTATATTACAAACCACACATCACATTATTAGACTTTTACATGTGTACCCTACCATTGGGACAATACATCTTAGTATACGTTTCGTCGAGAGTGACGCACACCGGAAGGTTTGTGACACCAGCTAAGTGTCTTGCCTCTACACACTTGTGAAAGAGACCGATCATGATCTTAGAATAGTACCAGGTGGAGATGAGCCACCCCGATACCAGATTATAAAGAAATGACCGGACGAAGTCCGAGTACATTCCTAACTAACAGTGCTAACCACACAGATACAACACAATCACAGTTACAGAATAAATCCACATAAAGGCCCGAAAGGCGATCACAGATAATAGCGCTGTTCTAACATATATACAACCTATTATATGATTTTCAAAACAGTTTATAAATCACTTCCAGAAGAACACAGTAATAATCGTTCCAAATTAATTAATCAATTGAAATAACTGATAATCAATGTAAATATGGAAACGATGAGCAAGAGCGAACCGCCACTTGCCTTAATCCGCCGAATAGAAACAAGCCTAACGACAACGACGGGATTCCGGGCTCGACACGGGTATAGCTCTAACAGCACAACGACCTTCGAGTCGACCCATAAAAGAACCCTAAGTTAGATCCGACATAACCACAATACGAATCTAAAAACGATGAAATAAAACGAAAGGAACGATGCCACAACGACGACCACCAAAGCCAAAAGCCAAAGAGGCATTCTGGGCTCTGGCGGCGGTCGCCGCAGTTCATCACGGCGGGCGCCGTGAAGAACGCGACGGTCGCCGTGAAGAACTCAGACGACAGAAGCGGCGAGAAAACTCACCCAAAACACGAGCGACTCGGCCTCCTTCGACTTGCTTTGGTTTCTAACCTCCAAGGCTACCAAAAGCTTCACAAAGGCACTCAGGAAACACCACCAAACGACATCCGGCGAAAGCTTCAGAAATCCGGCGAGACACAACTCCGGTAAGGCAAGAATTTGGGAGAGCTTGGGCTGTGGATTGAGCTCAAAAACCCCTCCCATACACCTCCTTTTATAGCCAAAGCACCGGGAACACAATGATGGCCCTACGAAGAGCTACTCCGGAGCTGCCAGAGCCACGCCGGCGACCTTCGGGCAAGGACCTCCGGACAACGACGACGGCGGGCACCGTCATAAATGCGGCGGGCGCCGCCATAGGCCTGGCGTCCCCAGCTAGAAGAAGACCCAACCTGATCCTCGAGCCTTGCGACGGCGGGCGCCACCACTGTACGGCGGGCGCTGCCCTTGGCTTTGCCGCCTCCTCAGCTCTTAGACGAAAACGATATTAACCCGGGATAAAAATTATCGTACGCGAACGAGTATTAAAATCCAAAGCACGTCGTCTGTATTTTATTTCACTGAGAAAAATATTACAGATACAGAGCACATTACAGAATGTCTACAACTTTCTGAATTAAATCCGACGTACATAACGGGTACTCGGGAAAAATCCCGGAACTCCAGAAATAGCTTACAAAAATACGGGGTATCACAACTGTCATATGCCCCCTCTCCTTATGAAAGGAGCACCACTTGCTAGGATCTCCGCTGCTTGACTCTCCTTGCTGCTTCGCCGACCATCTAAAAAATGCCTTATCCTTTATTTTCAGGATCGGTTTATAGATAGGCATGTTGAAGATCGTGTGGACGGCCTGAAAATCCGATGCCGGAACCAATCCTCTCTCCCGGCGCTCGCCATTTCCGTTCATGGTGCTTCCCTTCCTCGCGTCATTGTCGTTGCCGCTCTTACCAGCGGGCGGGGACGGCGTTCGGCGATCTCTGCTTGGCCTGACGTCGTCCTCCAGCTTGACGTACTGTCGAATATGCTCATGTAGATGCGCAACACTAGCAGGTATCCCCAGAGTCAACGACTCTCGCAACCTGCTCTCTCTCGGTAAGGCCAGTCTAAAAGCCGAGACGACAGCCTCCTCACTGTAGTTGTCCATATCTGACAGTGTCTCCATAAAACGCGCCGAAAACTTCCTTAGGCTCTCCCCCTTGTGCATTCTCATAGCAAATAGTGCATCAATAGCCACCGGATCCCTACTTTTAGCTATGAAATGGGCAACAAACTTCCTAGCTAATTGGTTCCATCCAAAAATCGAGTCCGGTTCTAGAGAATGAAACCACTTAGTCGCTATTCCGCCTAGGCTAGCAGGAAACATCTTACACATAACAGCATCATAAGAAACCCATAAGGCCATTTTATTCGAAAAAGCAGTGACATGAGTAATAGGATCCGACTTTCCGTCGTATAATTCAAAAGACGGGGCAGAAAACTTAGTTGGAGGTTGTTGATCTCGAATAATCCGTGCGAATGGCATTGAAGTCATACGCGCCAACCTGATTTCTGCCTTCTCCCTTGCACTGGCCAAAGTCAACCCATGAATATTATTAAAAAAGTCGATTCCAGACCTCCTGACGTCTTTATCCGTATCAAAATTGTATCTTCCTCGATGACGTGGACCATCACCCAAGTTAAGGTGCTCCTCATCTCTTCCCTGATATTGATGTGGACCTTCACCAATATCACGATCTCCTTCCAATCTCTGCCCCCGAGCGTAATCCCGGAAATCGCGTCGCTCGTCACGGTCTTGTAACAGCCAACCACCCGGATTTCGATGACCATCATCTTCTTCACGGAGTCGACGCCGCCCGCCGTCCCTGCGAGTCCACCGGCAAGCCTCATCCCCGACTTCGACACCTCGACACTCCTGGCCGTGTTCGCGAATCGGGGTAACGGTTCGCTCCATGAGCACCGGCGTGTCGGATCCAGCGCGCTGACGCCCTGCTCCACTCGCCGACGATGATGAACGAGCCATCCTCCACCGGCCGGAAAGCTCCCCCTCCGACCAGTGTCTCTCCCTACCTTGCCGCACAGCCATGTCCCTCTGAACACCAGATCCGCGGCGGTTAGGGTTGGCTCGGAACCCTAAGTTCTCGCCGCCAATGACCCGATCCAATCTTCCTCCTCTCTGATCGGACTCGGCTCCTCCGCTTCTTCCGGGATGCCTCCCACCGTTCACAGGCCCGGAACCTCCATCGACGGGATTAGTAACCGCGCGATTGTCCGACGCCTCGTTCCGGCTCTCTAAGCGGTGGCCATGAATCCCGACTTCCTCCTCCACTTCCTTACGCTTTCCCGCGGCAGTTTCAGCCCGGAGATTCGCTTCCGCCGCCTGCCTGGCCGCCTCCAGCGCTTGCTTAGCGGTGCTCAATTCGGACTCCCTGGCAGCAAGGGCTTTTGCCGCCTCCGCCAACATTCTATCCTTTTCTGCAATTACCGCCTCTGTTTCGGCCTGGCGGCGGGCCATTTCCGCTGCAATCGACGGGTCGCCGGCGGTCTCTACGGTCCCCAAAGCGCTATTCGTCACCCTTCTCGTTGGAGCCATCGCGATCGTTCCCACAGATGGCGCCAATTGTCGTTGCAGGAATCCGAACGACAACGAATTTAGAAAGGAACGATCGATCTCCCGCCTTGACGAACTCCAACGACTTTAGATCCGTTGACCTGAAACAATCAATGAACCAAATGAGGCTGAGCCCCCTGATTCACCTCCGACGCTCAAGTCAGTAAAAACTCTCAATCAATGGAAACCCTATTTTCACAATTGAATATTCGATATCCAAAAGGAAGAAGCATACCTCCTTTTTATAACGTGATTTCCCTTAATTAATGATATCAATTAATAAAAAGATTACCTAATTAAATAGGATATTCCCCTATTAAATACCTTTTCTCTAAATGGCAAGTTGGGATTTATCCCCTTTCATATCTATATATATATATATATATATATATTAAAGCAAATGAATTTAGAGCCACAATATTCACTCTGGCCCCACAATTCCTATGTGTCAATTTGTGGTTAAATCTCATTAATTATAATTATTTATATTTTAGTTTATTTTCCTAATATCCTCACAAAAAATTGCATCAACAATTTAGCAAAATCTCAAACTACCATATCTCAACCAAATTGTATCAACAATATTTTAAATGAACCAACATAAATTTTGCAAAATAAAATTTAAACTTTATTTGTTATAGAGATTTAACCCAAACACAAATCTAGCATTAGTTGTACGTCTAAGCTAGAATTCAAAAAAGCTTCAAAATTGAATTAATTTGTCCATTAAGAAATATATATCGGTTATGCTAATTTTTATATTATTTTTTATTAGCATTTTTATTTAATTTCACTAAAATCTATATTTATATATATATATATATTAAAACAAATGAATTTAGAGCCATCATATTAATTATTGCCCCACAATTCCTATGTGTCAATTTGTGATTAAATCTCATTAATTATAATTATTTATATTTTAGTTTATTTTCCTAATATCCTCACAAAAAATTGCATCAACAATTTAACAAAATCTCAAACTACCATATCTCAACCAAATTGTATCAGCAATATTTTAAATAAACCAACATAAATTTTGCAAAATCAATTTCAAACTTTATATGTTATAGAGATTTAACCGAAACACAAATCTAGCATTAGTTGTACGTCTAAGCTAGAATTCAAAAAAGCTTCAAATTTTGAATTAATTTGTCCATTAAGAAATATATATCGGTTATGCTAATTTTTATATTATTTTATTAGCATTTTTATTTAATTTCACTAAAATCTATATTTATATATATATATATATATATATATTAAAGCAAAGGAATTTAGAGTCACCATATTCATTCTGATCCCACAAATTCTAGGTGTCAATTTGTGATTAATCTACTTTGTTTATTAATAATATATTTCAATTTATTTATATTAATATTAAAACAACCATATCAAATCTTAACAAAACAAATCTCAACAAAATAAAATTTTCAATTTAACGTAATTATTAATTAACATATACAAATATTTTGATTTGGATGCAAATGTTGCATACTACATGTACGTTTTTTTTCAAATTTTGTCATTAAAATTATTGTTAACACTTTTCCAAATTTTATAATTATTGTTAAGACTTATTTAACTTTATAGTTCAAACTTATAAATTTATCATTTTTATTAAAAAAATATATTATATATTATAAAATGTTTTGATTTGATTAGTTGAGATCTCATTATTAATTATAAATGCATTGATATTTAATTAGCTTTTTTTATACGACTACAATTTCACGATCTTTATCAAGTTATATGTTGAGTTTCAACTAACGTTATGGAGATTAAATTTTGTGTGTTCAAGTAAATTTAAAACAAGCTAACTGTAAAATAACTTATACTGATAATGTAACACATCAAATACCTTTTTTTTTCTATTTATAATTGATTATGTATTTTTGTTTTCACGATCTCATCAACTCCATACGATGAAAGAGAAAGTGAATCAAATGAGTTGGGTCGGAAACCATGCATCCAAAATCCCATATATATAAATACACAAATTTAGCTATATACAACTTATGATTAATATTGTACTTCATTTTTATAACACAATCAAATTATTCATTTCTCAATTCATCTTAATCATAATAAGCTTTTTTGACATGTAAAATTATAGTTTTCCCTTCATTCTTTATACGTTAGTCACTTCTTTTAACAAATTTTTAACAAATTAATCTTAATAAAGTTTTTATAGTATTTCGGGTATTATTTTTATTATAGACATCAAACAAAAGTTTTAAATTTAAATATTATTTACTTGATGTGAGAAACGTGTTTGGGTTCGTTTGGATCTCTTTCAATTATCCCTTATAAAATAATTTATCCCTTATTTTTTGAAAAACGCTACCCTCATACCTAAAAAGACGTGTAAAAAACAGTTTATAAACAAAAAATTAGTTTATAAACAAACATCCAAATGGACCCTTTATTGTTCATGATATCAATTGTTTTGTTCGTGTTTTTAAGTTGTTTACATTTCCCTGAACAACAATTATTTTTAAGCATTGAGCAAATTTAACCAACGTTATGATTCAGAAGCTCATTGCTCAGCAAAGATCACTCAAAGTTAATATAAATGTACATTGAAATAAATTGATGAATTTGATAATTTTTAAAATTATTTACATTTATTAAAAACTTAATTATTAATTGATATATAAAATTTTATAATTTTTTTATATTGATTTGATAAAAACACGATTTTTAATCAAAAAAATCATTCTTACCAAAAAAGTTTACCCATATTTTTCACTAATTTTTTTTTGTATGTTCAATTATATATATTCTAATATTATATGTTGGTGTGATAATATATCACTTCAGCATATCATTTCTCTTTTAATTTCTATAAATTTATTATGATACAGGTGAACAATATTGTTCAAATTTTCTTCATTTTTACTAATATTATGAGAATATGATTAATAACTTTTAATAAAAAATATATAAATTTTGTATTGTTTATATCAATATAATATAATTTTATGAGATATATATGTAAAAATGATATTAAAGCTATACTAAAATAACACTTTAATAAAAATATCATGTGCATGACACGGATCATGAACTAGTTATCTATGAAATCAAAGCCTACATCGAAACGACCCCCTCCTCTTATGGCTCTGATATTTCTCTCTCCCTTTATCCCTCTACTTCAATTTTTATTTTTGCATATGTATCTCTCTCCATATGAAATTGATTGAATTTTTATTGCAGTTTCCATGAAACCTCGGTATCCGGCGGAATCCTCGACGTCAACGACACTGCCAAGGCCTCCGTGCGACGCCTTGCGCAGTGCATGGCCAGCCAGGACGCCATCACCGACGAGGATAGCTTTTGTCAACCTACACTGATTTCAACATTCGGCGGAGCAGGAGAATTCCAAGAAATCGAATTTGATTTCTTCTCTAAAGACGAACGCCAATCTCAAAAGTAGAATGAGGATTTCATCGCCATGCTCCTTCACAAGTTTTCTCTATTCAAGGTACTTAAATGCAATTGGTTCAATTCGTTGACCTGTAACAATTTATGAGTAGCTGCAATATCACGTACGAGACTTAAAATGGCTTGATTGCTTTAAAGCTTACAGGTTTAATAAATTGAGTTCAATGAATCTCTTTTAATTGGATTTTAGACCCCTTGTGATATGCTATTTCATTATGCCCACATCCTTGTATTGTATCTTATGCATTCATCATTTGGACTATCTTTTTGGTTTGAAGGTTAAAGCTTCTTAATTTAAAAATGCTATGATGATCATTTGTTCATCTCTTTTGATATTAAGCAATTATTTAGAATAGGTTGCTTCCTTGCTTACTAAACGATGAAGGACTGTAGGTTTCACCATCATATTAATGGTTGAAGGAAATTACTTTGGGAGTATATTGTTGTTGAGGTTGTCTGATGAACTTGCTCTATTGTTATCTTAATTTACAGGCTTGTCAAATCAGGATGCAACCAATTCAAAACTAGCGGAGGTATCTACCTTTATGCTAATATTGCAATTGACTTCCTTTTTTACTATCTTTGATCTATATGCTAAATCTGTTCTTTTTGTTTTAATATCACAAGAACAATGAAAAGAAGGATAGAGAAATATAAGTTTAACTTCACAATATCTCAAAGCACACTTATATTTGCTCTTCAATAATCTTTAGCCTTATTTACAATTGTAATTACTTGCTTTGATTTTGGCTTCCTTTCCTTATAATTCTTCAATTCAATTCATGATATGGGTACCCCTTATCTGACCCTAGGATATGTTAGATTCAGTGTTGTGTACTTGTATGAATTCTTATGTTAGTATTTGATAATTTTATCGTAGTACTTTTCAACATGACAGTGCAAGAGCACGCTAGGAAAGAGAAGTCTTGTATATGGCATTGATGAAGGGTTTGTCGTAAACACCTATCAAATTTACCTTAAAAACCTAATTAATGTAGCTTCGGTAAGTAAGGGTCGAATCCTACAAAGAATCAAGCTATATATCCTGTTTGTCAAATCGTTCACCAATTGATAACAAAGACAAAGGGGGGGGGGGGGGGGGGGGGGGGGGGGGAGGGTTATATGAATCTAACTAAGAAAAATAATAGATAAAACATAAATAGCTTGGCTAGACAAATATCCACCTTCAGTTTGGTTGATCGATCATTGATTATCCATAGTTCTCAATTCTCACGAATATCCTAATCCCTGTTCTAAATTAATTACCAGTCCAACCAGTCTTGATAATCCTAACTATTAAACAATCAAGAAACTATCAAGACTCAATTTAACAGCAGCAGTAAGCTCAGGAATCGATAGGCTCATGCAATACTTAACAACCAGTCAGTACTCGACATGCAATCAATTCTCTCTACAATAAACTATTTCAACCAGTTCTAGAATATCGTAGTCGCTACTCTGAATTAGGGATGAACAATATTAATCTCAACAAGTTGACCAGATTAGGGGAACCAGCACTATAAATAATACCAATCTCGACTAGTTTGTCAGGCTAGGGAAATCAATACTAATAATACTAATCACAACGAAACGGTGAACTAGATAAACCAATAGAATTCAAAACCCTTATCCTGCAGTATGAATAATACCAATAACTACTAGTTGATCAGGCTAGAGAAATCAATAAAACTCAATGGGATGAAGAGAAAGAGAATCATAAACATTCAAGGATAAAGTAAAAGAATAATCTCACAATCAAATTCAAACCAAGGCTTCAATTGTCCAGCCAAAAACAAAACAAAGATAAAAAACAAAGAAAAGGGAAAAGAGGAAGAAGGAGAAAAACGAACTCTCCAATCTCATGTTCTAAAGTCAGAATATAAAGACTTAGCAAAACCTAATTTCTAAAAGATAACGATAACAATCTTCTAAACAAGCGAACTAAAAGGAAATAAAATAAAAGGGAATAAAGTAAACTAAAGATCTCGGACGAATCGTCGACGCGCTCTGCGTCAGAAAGGAAATCCGCGACCGCGGAAATACTTCCGCGCCCGCGGAAATGCATGTGTCAATTTCTCGCTCTCGCTTCATTCCGCGCCCGGGGCCATCCATCCGCGCCCGCGGAAATGCCTCTGCTGCGACTTCACCTTCTCACTTGCGGTCTTCTCTTGTGGCTTCGTCTTCATCTCCAATGTCTTCACAATATGCACTAAAAGCTTCATTTCCGCCACTTCTTCTCTACAACTCCATTCTCCTCAAATATCTTCTAAACCCACACAAAATGGTACCTAATATTCAGTAACAATTCCTAGTTACGCACTACATGTAATAACCCCTAAAAATTCTCAAACTGTTGTTTCGTAAGAAAGACGTGTTGGGCAATTTCGGTAATCACAGTAAGATTATTTAAAGTTAATAATATACGTTTAAAGGGTATTGGGTCAGTGGATTAGGTATGAGAATATTGATAGAAGTGCTAAAAATAATATTTAGCATGCCCTTTAACGAGATTCGCGACCAAAGACCAACAGACGCGCTCGCGGCATTTCCGCGACCGTGGAAACGTTGTTCATCGTCGCCTTCAATTCTTTTGCGTTTTGCCAATTCGGATGTCGCGCGTTTCGCCGGTGTGGATGCTCGAGCGGTTGGCTTGCCCGGCGTTGAAGCCCTCCTCACCCTATAAAAAGGGCCTTCCACCACCGAGATCATCATCCACAGCCTTCGGAATCTCTCTTTCTCTCGTTTTTGCACCGTCGCCAGAGTTCTTGCATTGGTCGGAGTTTTCGCCGGAGTTTTGGTGTCGCCGGAGGTGTTCTGGAAGCGGCGTTATGGTGGTGTTCGCAGTGGTGTGGTGGTGGTCGTCGTCGTCGTTCGGTAAGCCTCGAAGCCGAATTTGGAGTCGCGTCGGAAGGGGGATCCGCGATCGCGGGGATAAATTCCGCGACCACGGCTCTGCCCAGAGATCCACGACCGCGGAAGTCCAAACCGTGATCACGGCTTGCCCTAGCAAGCGCGATCGTGGCTTGGACAACCCCGGTCACGACTTTGGCCCTCGTTTCCTTTCGATTCTTAACGTTCATTCGTTCGTATCGTTATTCGTTCGTATCGTTATTCGTTCGTATCAAATCTAACTTAGGGTTCGTCGTGGTTGTGTCATCGTCGTAGGGATCCGTACGCAGATTCCAGTCTCCAGATACTCGGAATCCGTCAGCTACGTTCAACTAGATTAAGGCAAGTGGCGGTTCGCTCTTGCTTATCATTCCATATTTCTTTTAATTATCAATTACTTGATTGTTAATTAAAATAGGGTGAAGTGTTGTTTCGTTTGGGAACATATTTTATAAAATGATGTGATAAAATATGATACTATAATAGGTTGCATATATTGCTAGAAACAACGTTATTGTACATGTTATTTTTCCGTGATGGATATGGTGTGGATTTAAATGTGAACTTAAATGCTAGTTTAGCACGAGTATTCGTAGGAACACTAATTCCTTACGAGGATTAGTCGTTTCTTTATAACTGTGGTGATTTAGGAAGTAAGTGCCCTAACACCCTTTCTGGTCATGACCTACCCCTATCCGAATATAGGTGGTGGTGCACTCAGCTGGTGCCAAACATTCGGAAAATGTTCCCAAGATATCTTTCGTGTCGAGATCATATATATAAAATAAAATCTTTAACGTGAATATACGTTTTGTAATTAAATAAGATAAGTGCGGTTATGCACATAATTAATGAACCTTCGGGCGAGAAGTACAACTTGGAACCCGCCCGGACTTCGGTTAGAGTAAGTCTTCTTTCTAATCTGGATTCGCATTGTGCGGTGAGGTTGGTCGTTGACCCAAATGATCAAGTCGTTTTTAAACGCTTGTGTGAAAACTATAACGTTCCCAAACAGTTATCATATGTTTCCTTTAAGACTCAATTCCTTTGGAGTCTTCTTTTCAATACATATCTTCTTCTATAACTCCGTGAAAGTTCTGAGTTATGTATCGTTCCTTCAGTTATTATTCGAGGAACAATGATAGTAAAACGGTTACGATCACTAGAACCTTTTTATTTCTACCCTTGCATAGTCTTTCATTAGACTAACCAACCGGTTATTTTCCTTTGCATGGTTGGCTGGTGTCATCCGTCTCATACGGCACATCAGATAAGTTCCCGCATCAGTAAAGGCAAGGACTCGACGTGAGGGCAGTTGGCGTTTTGTGTGTCTCTTTCTAAGGTTGAGATCCTAAGTGTAAGATCGTAAGGTCAAGACCCGTTGAGTCATTTTATTCTAAAGACTTCCGCTGTAATAAATATTTGTACTCGATTTTGTTATCAAATTGTAATTTCAACATTTGAATAAAATATTATTTGGGCAGTTGTATGTCATTTAATAAAGTTTATGTTATTATACAGTTTGTTATAAAATGGTTAAGCCTTGGGTGACCCCAGATGTGTAATCTGAGGTCACTGGCGGTAATATTTCCAAAGGGTGTTTTGGGGGTGTTATACTATAAATTAGAGCGGATCAAATTCCCCAATGCTTAAACTTTGCTCGTCCTCGAGTAAGCTAATAGAAACCTACTCCTCCAATGAAATACCCAAGGTCTCAGGAAGCACACAAAACAATCTCCACTAAGAACTACACCTAATCATGAATCTCGAGGGCACCAACACAACACCACAACACACAAGCTTTAAGGAAAGCAGAGTACTTCCCCCAAGCTTAACCCGAACACCATAGAGTGAAAGTGACCATCTAATCCTAGCTCAAGTCTATCTTCTTATACCTCCCAAAGTGACCTACCCGAATCCTCCTTATATCTCCAACACTTATGTCACCACGCCAGGAAAAATGAGGAATCCTAATAATCACTCTTCTTCTTTTCACTCATTTTGCCCAGGCGCCCTTTCGGGTTTTCACCTAGCCACTCATTTCATTTTTCTATAGATGGGCTCACAAAAACTCACATCACTCTACAACCTCTTATTACCCCAGCCTAATGTTGGTCCGGGCTACCTGTTTATTGCCTAAGCCGCCCTTTCGGGTTTTCAGCTTATCTCTGGATTTTCTTTTCTTTTTTTTCTTTTTTTTTTCTTTTTCATTCAGGCGACTAGCAAGTATAGATCACTCCCCCATGCTTAAATATTGCATTGTCCTCAATGTAATGAAAGACTAAAAGATGAAGCATATAGAAAGGTAGAAAAGTACTCACGACCGTCGCCGAGGTGGCCTGGACTTGGACGTTGGTGCTGGCGGTAAAACATTGAAAACACAAGTCTTTGGTGTTGTGGCGGTCCTACTCAAGCAAACTCCACGTGCAACCAAATAGATCCACTGTAAGGTGAAGTGGTACATCAAAGAAACGGGGTTGCACGGCCTTCAACGAACACAGAATTGGAGCCCTAATGCAATCGTGTAGCGGGCTCTATCGCTCCATATCAATAATCATATCTGCAGTTGGCTCTGGAGCTCCTCCTCATTAGCTGTCTAATATCGGGCCATCATCGGTGCCAAATACAAATGTCGGGCTAATGTCTCCTCCTTGGCAGCATGATGCGCGCCGTCTCTCATAGTAATAATGGGATAGTTGGGCTGCGATCGCGGTTTTAAGGCCGCGATCGCGGTGTCTTCAGAATTTTTTTTATTTTTTAATTTTTTTTGGGGATGAGTGGACTTACAGTGGTAAAACCGCGGTCGCGGAAAATTTTTCCGCGGTCGCGGTTTTGTGTCTCTTGCTCTGCGGACTCTTTCTTCGACACTCAAACCTACAGCTTAGTCTAAAAACGAAACGAAAATAATGATAACTTGAAAAGAAAAAGACATGAAAAGAATTACCTACCTCGGGTTGCCTCCCGAGCAGCGCCTTGGTTAATGTCGTGGCTCGACATAGTGTCTTGTGGATCACATCGGTAAACCATCACACAAACGAGCATATACAAACTTTAGATCCTCCGGCAACGGCGCCAAATTTGATGAAAGGTTTGTCGTAGCCACCTATCAAATTTACCTTAAAACCTAACTAACGTAGCTTCGGTAAGTAAGGGTCGAATCTCATAGAGAATCAAGCTATTCATCATGTTTGCCAAATCGTTCACCAATTGATAACAAAGACAAAGGGGGGAGTTTATATGAATCTAACTAAGAAAAATAATAGATAAAACATAAATAGCTTGGCTAGACAAATATCCACCTTCAGTTTGGTTGATCGATCATTGATTATCCCTAGTTCTCAATTCTCATGAATGTCTTAATCCTAACTATTAAACAATCAAGAAACTATCAAGATTCAATTTAACAGCAGCAGTAAGCTCATGAATAGATAGGCTCATGCAATACTTAACAACCAGTCAGTACTCGACATGCAATCAATTCTCTCTACGATAAACTATTCCAACCAGTTCTAGAATATCATAGTCGCTACTCTGAATTAGGGATGAACAATATTAATCTCAACAAGTTGACCAGATTAGGGGAACCAGCACTATAGATAATACCAATCTCGACTAGTTTGTCAGGCTAGGGAAATCAATACTAATAATACTAATTACAACGAAACGGTGAACTAGATAAACCAATAGAATTCAAAACCCTAATCCTGCAGTATGAATAATACCAATAACTACTAGTTGATCAGGCTAGAGAAATCAATAAAACTCAATGGGATGAAGAGCAAGAGAATCAATAACATTCAAGGATAAAGTAAAATAATAATCTCACAATCAAATTCAAACCAAGGCTTCAATTGTCCAGCCAAAAACAAAACAAAGAAAAGGGAAAAGAGGAAGAAGGAGAAAAACGAACTCTTCTTCAATCTCATGTTCTAAAGGCAGAATATAAAGACTTAGCAAAACCTAATTTCTAAAAGATAACGATAACAATCTTCTAAAAATAAAACAAATGAACTAAAAGGAAATAAAATAAAAGGGAATAAAGTAAACTAAAGATCTCGGACGAATCGTCGACGCGCTCTGCGTCAGAAGGGAAATCCGCGACCGCGGAAATACTTTTGCGCCCGCGGAAATGCTTGTGTCAATTTCTCGCTCTCGCTTCATTCCGCGCCCGCAGCCATCCATCTGCGGCCGCGGCCATCCATCCGCGCCCGCGGCCATCCATCCGCGCCCGCGGAAATGCCTCTGCTGCGACTTCTCCTTCTCGCTTGCGGTCTTATCTTGTGGCTTCGCCTTCATCTCCAATGTCTTCATAATATGCACTAAAATCTTCCTTTCCGCCACTTCTTCTCTACAACTCCATTCTCCTCAAATATCTTCTAAACCCACACAAAATGGTACCTAATATCCAGTAACAACTCCTAGTTACGCACTATAAAGTACAGCGGATCAGGCATCCTCCTGATTTCTTTGATGGGGAGTTGAAGAACGAGCTCTTCTGCATAAGATTTGCATCTGTTGAGAGTAAGTCCTTTATTCTATGTGTCTATGTCATATGTATATGCCAGACTTTCCATTGCTGAGATTCTTCCTTTTTGCTAAGTAGCTTTTTGGACATATTCATCACCCTTGGCATTGCTACTTCTGCAATATTATTTCTTTGCTAAGTGATTTTGAATTATAATGCAAAACGTTGTCTATGAAAGTTGAAGACTCGAAGGTGGTCGAATTCAAGAATTTGGGGAGAATTTCAAAGAAGAAATTGGTTGTGAGCGGCCACCTTGGTTTCCATCTCGACGACTGGAAGGGCGCAAAATTTCTAGCTAACTGTTGTCATTTTACCTTTCCAACTATGTTGCTACTAAGCATAGCTTACTGTTGTCATTCTACCCCAGAATCAATATCTTAGTAACAACATCCGCTTTACCTTTCCAACTCCAGCTCATGTCATCGTTATTGTTTTTTTTACAAATCCAATTTTCTTAACGTGAATTTTCTAGCTTATTATTGTCATGGATATACCAACCCCATACATGAGCCCTCAACCCGAACAATCAAACACACCCTTAGATAGGTTTGGTCTTCCACAAGGGTGTCTGTCTTTTTCATTTTCTTTATCTAAGATGAGTGACTTGATAAGAAATTAGCCCCCAGTTGAAAGCTATTAGCCCCCAGTTGGTGAACCTTGGAGTAGTGGGATTTTTGTGTGTTGAAGATACTCATAGTTGTAAGTAGCTAGGGACTTATCCTATGCACATCTTTTTTTTCATTTACTTTCGCCTTTTATCTTTTGAACCTGAACTCCTGCAAATTTTTGATATTCTAAAATATTTGTACAGGCACATGAAAGGTTGCAATTTGTGAACAAAAAATTGTAGAAACCGGCTTTTTTTCAATGCTTTAAGTTGGCATTTCCTTCAAAAAATGATGAAAATCTTAAGCATGTGGATGAAAAAGAATGAGAGGTTGTTCCACCAAATATATTGCTTGGAGAGTACTTGTTTTGTGAGAATATTGAAATAGTCTTATTGCTCAAACATGAACCATACAACTTGCTACCTCTTGTAGCATATGTATTAATTAAGGCTGCTGTCTAATTTGCCCAACTCAACAGGTTGGAAAGGTATTTTCTGCCCATGTGTCTAGTTTGGTGAGAATATTAATGAAAAGTTGAGAGATGACACACCATGGACTACAACGTGCATTTGCCTTGATGTTTGTGCTGAAGGTGGCATGGCTCTTGCGGGTGTCTACAGCAATGTTCCATGGTGCTGATTTTAGTAACTCATATTCAGGTTTCCAGTTGCACTCTCCAATGCTATTTACTATTATTTAAGAGAAGAAATGTAGGATTTAAATAAGACCTACTATGTGAGCACGTACCGAAAACTATGTATCGAGAGTCGGAAGTTGTAGGGCTAGAAACTCTAAAGCATGCACTACTGACGTCTACAACAAGGGATCCAACTCTAAGGCCAACCTTCTCAGCTGCTAGATGCGAGTCCCAAAGCCGACGTCGTTGCAGCTAGGTGAGATGCATAGCAAGCATATATTCTCATGTTAATGCTTAGTTTGATACAAACTTTTAGCAACTAGTGAAATCTCATGCATAATATAATAATTTGATTGCCTAGAAATTTGTTGATGAAAAAGGTATGATGGGGAAATGCCTCTTGGGGGGTAAACTGTTGTTTTTGTTAGCTTATACTTTTATTAGATGCATGGGTTGCTTAGTTTCTTTGTTGTAGAGAAAAATAAAATTTACTTTGTTTCTTTTAACTTTAAATCTAATGTACATTGAAGAGTAGCAATGGAAACATCTTATGTTCATTCAAATGATGTTTTAGCTCAAAGAATGCATATTAGGTATGTTTATGTTGTATTACTCGAATTGAGAGTTTTTAAAATTTTAATCTCTATATAATGCTCGAGATGAACACTTTTTCTTTTTTAATGAATTGAAAAAAGTTTATTCATTTTAGCTACAGGTGATTCTAGACTATTAAATAAAGAAGGTTCGATATCATGAGGCATTAGAATTGTCACTGTTGAGCTGGAGATAATAATAGAAATTACATGTACAAATGGTTGATTCTTGAAAGTACTTTGCATGTACTTGTATGCAGAATTTTATTTGTTTTGCATCTTTGAAAATGTAATGATCGATAGACAAAGAACTTGGACGTATTGCATCGAATTATGCAGATGTAGATTCGAGTTGTGACAAGAACGTACACCACCATGTGTTTGAGCAATAAATATTATGCAGATTCTTGAGTTGTATATGAATAAATGGTATAGCAAGTAATAGGGGTAAAAGTAGTGGGCTTGATGCTTTGGCTGGATTGAAACTAATTAAAGGTATGTTGTACAAATTAGCAAGTTTTTGAGCCACTTCGTTTCGTCTAAATTTACGATTCAATGTACAAATTAGCAAGTTTTTGACTGGTGAGTAACTCTCCAAAAGGCTCTCAACAACACAAATGGAACTTAAAGATTTGTAAACTCACTAAGCACCCAAAGTTGGGTTTAAATTTTGCACATCTTCTACAAGCCCAATTTCGAGCTAAATAATACATTTTCATTGTCAAGAAGTAGGAACGAATACCTTTTATTTCAATTCTCTTATTTCTCCTTCTTCCGCTAATTTCTCTCGCATTGCTGGTGAGTTTTGCCTGGCTAGATTTGCAAAATCGATCACGTTGCCGCATAGTTGGCCACCGGTGACACGTCTTAGGGCTTTTTTACAACTGCCTACAAATTCATTTAATCATACCATAATTTGTTTAAAATAATACTTTTTAGCAATTTACGGATGGAGAAATTCATACGGTCGTATCATAATTTGTGTTAAAATACTAATTTATTTCTTATAATATTTACAACATGTTTAAGGGTGTAGAAATTCATTTCGTCATACCTTAATTTGTTTTAAAATACTATTTTTCAACAATTTTACAAGATGTTTTACGGGTGGAAAAATTCCTACACTTGTATCATAATTTGTGTTAAAATACTAATTTATTTCTAGCAATATTTACAACATATTTTGTGGTAGTAGAAATTCATTCAGTCATACCGCAATTTGTGTTAAAACACTACTTTTCAAACTCTTTACAGGATGTTCTACGAGTGGAGAAACTCATACACCCGTATCATAATTCATGTCAAAATACTAATTTATTTCTAGAAATATTACAACTTATTTTATGGGCGTAGAAATTCATAAAGTCATGTCGTAATTTCTGTTACAACACTATTTTTCAACAACTTTACAAGATGTTTTACGGATAGAGAAATTCATACAACCATATCATAATTTGTGTTAAAATACTAATTTATTTCTTTCAATATTTACAACTCGTTTTACGGGTATAGAAATTCATTCAGTCATACCGTAATTTGTGTTAAAATACTATTTTTCAACAACTTTACAAGATGTTTTATGGGTGGTAAAATTCATATAGCCGTATCATTATTCGTGTATGAATACTAATTTATAGCATTTTTTTACAACATGTTTTACGGGAGTGAAAATTTACATAACTCATCATGTTAAACTACTATTTTCTAGCAATTTTGGGGCACATTTACAGGGGTAAATATTTGCATTGTGATATAATGTAATCAGATTATACTTATTTGAGAAATTTTTATATATTATGAAACTTAACCTCATTCGACGTTTAAAAAAAATATCTTAGTTTAAATCAATTTGTAATTTTGTCATATATTAAATAAAAACTTACACCAAACAAATAAATCATGTCATAAATTCTTTTTTGACTGAGGAGGGGAAGATGTGTATATATTAATCAACAAATTAATTTAGTCAATAAAATCTAAATTGAAATTCTTTTATTTGAGAAAAACTATCGATCTATGTAATGGTACCAGATTGATTTAATGAACGACTTGGGACAAGGATCATTGAAACAAAAATAATTTCAAGTAGCGAAAGTTCTCATTCCAAGAATACTTTTGAGGCCTTCATATTCTATTTTTCCATTCAAGCTCCAAAGGCAGCAATTTTCAATCATGATTTGTTTTGCCATGACCATAAATAAAGGTCAAGGACAGTCTTTATCGAACATTTTTATTTTGTCGTGTCTCGAGGCACCGACAAAAAAGGCCTAAAATATTGATTTTGGACAAGAACAATGTAGCGCTATCACATACGGTTAGTTTTGTGTACAAAGAAATCTTGAAAAAAGTTGGATGACCATGATTCACAATGTAAGTAAATCACTTTGTTTTTTCATTATTTCTTTGTTTTACTATGTTGTTCATTTATTTATTATATTCTTCCCTACATACTTGTACATTGCCTAATGAATACCTAATTTATGTTGCTTTAGTGGATGAAAGACTAATATATGTTTAAAATTTGTGATTATTGTTAGTGGTTAAACGATATGTGTATTCAAATTTGTATGGTCGTAAAGGTCTCTGTAAAAAACATTTTGAATTGGAATTTTAATCTACCCCATAATTCCGTAACTTATTCAACATGTTTCTTGATTAAAAAATTAAACTCATATATTAAATCTACTATTATCTAGCATTTTTAGGCCATTTTTTTACTATTTTATAAATGGATACATCGGTACTATATAAAACTCATGACAAAGATAATTTAACAATTTGTAAATCATACTTTACAGGTTTATAAATGTATACATCCATTTCATAGCTCTACTAAACATAGCAACTTGACGACGCATTTTGTACCTGTGTTAAAAACTTAACTTGGTAGCAATTTCTACGACATATAAATAAAAGCTCCGATAACATAACTTATGTTAAATACTTATTTTTTCTTTAATTTTATACCATATTTTTATAGATACAAACACATATATCGACATGTTATAATTTATATAAAACTCCAATTTTCATAAATATTTACAATATAATTTTAAAAACGTATATATGCATATAAAATTTACATGTAACTTTGATGCGTATCTTTGATGGGTGCCTATATTAAAAAAACAAGAAAATATGTATTACTTTTTTAATATAGGCACGTGTATAGGACATGTACTCGTACTATACGCATGTCTATATTTTTTTAATATAGGCATGTGTATAGGACATGTAATCGTACTATACGCATGTCTATATTTTTCAAAAGAAAAAGAAAAAGAGATTATACTAATTATAGAAAGTGGTTTTCCAAATTTTATACTTAATACAATCGCATTATTCGAATATCGGTTATACTCAATATGATGTAATCCTAACTTTATTATCGTATTATTCAAATATCGATTATACTCAGCATAATGTAATTCTAACTTCAGTATCATATTATTCAATATCATATATACTAGAATAATATGATAATGAAGTTATGATTACATTATACTGAGTATATACGATATTGAATAATACGATAATGAAGTTAATACTCGTCTTGTACGCATGCCTGTTTTTACAAAAAAGATAGTCACGCGTAGAGGTTTCTAAACCCTCATACTCTAGGGTATGTAGGGTTTCCAAACCCTAAGGTATGAAAACTTCAAGATTTGCATACCCTATACTATATGTAAACCCTCGGGTGTCTATACCTGGATTTTGTTTTGTTTTGGAAACCCTAGGGACTCTAAACCCCAAACCCTACGTACCATAGGGTATCCAAACCCTACGTATCATAGGGTATCCAAACCCCAAGGTATGGAAAACACAAGATTTTCATATCCTACTGTATGTAAACACTCAAGTGTCCATATCCTGAGTTTCTTGTATTGTAAACCCTGGGGACCCCAAACCCCAGGGTATGCCAAAATTTCCACACCATATGTTGTATATAAACCCACACGTGTCCATACCTTGTGTTTTCTTGTTTTGGAAACCTTGGGGACCCTAAATCCCAAACCCTACATATCCTAGGGTATGAAAACCCTAGGGTATGAAAACCCCAAGATTGACATACTTTATACTATATGTAAACCCCAAAGTGTCCATATCCTAAGGTTTCTTGTTTTGGAAACCCTAGGGGACCCTAAACCCCAAACCATACATACCCTAGTGTATGTACCTAGGATTTCCATACCATATACTGTTTGTAAACCCTCGGGTGTTCATCCTCTAGGGTTTCTTGTTTTGAAACGTAAATAACCGATATTTGAATAATACGAAAATGAAGTTATGGATACATTATACTTAGTTTAACAATATTCGGATCATACATAATAAAGTTAAGATTACATTATACTGAGTATATATGATCCATATTGAATAATATGATAATGAAACTAAGATTATATAATAGTACCTTGTATAACCGATATTCGAATAATACAATAATGAAGTTAGAATTATATTATATTGAGTATATATGATATCGAATAATACGATAATGAAGTTAGAATTACATTATACTTAGTATAACCAATATTCGAATAATGCAATAGTATATAATATGAGTGTCTTAACCGTACATACACGTGCCTATATTACAAAAAAAAAATTTATATATATTTTTATTTTTTTAAAATTTGTTTAAATTTTTTAATATAGGCTCAAATTAAGTTAAAATTTTTTTAATTTTTTTAAGATGCATGCCTATTGTTTTTTTAAATATGATTTTCTTAAATATACGTATGCCTGACCGGTTTTTTTTTCCAGATATTTTAATGACACATTTGACTTAGGCATGCGGATCTATGCGTATCCCCTTGGCACGTGTGCCCCTCTTACATATAAATAGCAAACACTTGTGTTAATTTAGCATTACCCTTTTTTCTATTTAAAAAAGGGAGAAAAATTGCTTGTGCGGTTTTCATTGGAGACTTTTCCATTTTCCTATTTTGCTAAGTTTGTTAAGTTTATATTTTACTAGCATATGTCTCCGTGTCTTGCACGAGTCTGGTTAATAAATTTTGAAATTATAATATTATATATTTACAAACTAAATTAGTAAATTAATAAGCTTAATCACTTGAACATATGATAATAAGGAATTTCATATAAATAACTGAATAAGAAAATATATAAATTAGATTTAAGTAATTAGAACAATTGATTATGTATAATTAATCAAAAGAAAAAATTAGTTAAATCATGTCACATAATTATTTTTAATATATATTACCAATTTTGCATCATGAATCATACGTGACCAATTATACTTTTTCAATCAATGTTGTTAATTATATATATTTAAGCATTTAAACTATAAGTACATTACGTTTTTAGGTATATAATTTTGAAAAATGTACCTTTTACATGGTTAAAAAGTATATTTTAATTTGGATCTATATATTAATATATAAGTAATTTTAATGTATTTTAAAATTTTGTTTTACACACACATATATATATTATAAATAGTTTTAATTACAAATAAGAAGTACCATAAATAATAAGTTAAAAAGATAACAATAATATTTGAGATGATAATATATGTATAATGAATGTAAGTTATTTTAAGTAAATAATAAACATATAAGAAATAGAAAAGATATCAGAATTAGATAGAGATAAAAGTGTAATTGATTATTGAGATTTGCTTATGTGGCATATCTCATGGGTTGACACGTAAAAGAGATAATTAAAACTTTAATGTAGTATATAGGTTTTCCTTATTATATTTATATTGTATTTCATTAATAAAAAGGTGATGAAAATTTAATGAATATATTTGTTAATTCAATTATCAATTGTTAATTCAATTAACCAAAGAGAGGGAGTACTAATTGTATTTGACTTTTGTCTTTATTCGTGTTTAATTATGGAAAAAGATAATATATAAGCTAGATGTTTTTGATTGACATGTTTAGTTTTGGAAATAGAATATTCGTATATATAATTATTATATTAAATTTTAGAAAAAAAATCTGTGTATATCATTCTTGTGATTAACATGTTTAGTTTAGAAAATAGGAGAATGTGATATATATTTATTAAGGTGAATTTAAAAAAAAATGAGAAATTGTCATGTGTATAAGGAGTGAGTGAGTTTAATAGAAGGATGCTATGTGGGATAAAGAGGTTTTAGTTTAGTTGATATATATTAGATTTATGATTAGATTGAATTTTAAATCTTGAAAATAATATAACAAAAATTAATTTTAAATTTTAGATATATGCCAATAAAAAATAATAACTTAAAAAACGCATGTATTGATATGGTATACATGTGAAAGTTTTAACGTTGGTGTGTCTTTGATTTTAGGGAAATAGCACCCAATACCCCATTTTCATATAGGCTTTGCAAAACTATCCTACCCCTTTTGGTTTTTGCAAATCTACCCCAAAGACTTTTTTTTCCCTTGTTTTTTGCAATTATACCCCACAAATAAAAAGTTAAATGAAAATCTGACTTTTCCTTTTCTTTTCGAAAAGAAATTCTGACATGACACTATTTTAATTGGAAAAAAAAATGAAACCCCAAATCATTTTGAATTCCAAAATGAAATGTGAAAAATTTGCTACAGGTAAAAAAACCCAAATCATTTCCTTTTCCTTTTCTCTCCCAGAGGTTTCCTCTTCGCCGGCGGAATCTAGATTTATTTTTTTCGGCGAGATTCACCGATTCCGGCGTGAAGCTTTCTCTTCCAGGTTTGTTTGCTTGAAACCCTTCTTCACCGTTCGAGGTAGCTTAAACCCTTCTTCACCGTTCGAGGTAGCTTAATCCCTTCATCGCCGCTTGAGCTCCGAGTAAGGCCCTTGCGATTCCGCTTAAGGCTCTTGCGATTCTTTCGCGATTCCGATTCATCTGCCTCTTCTGTCTATCTCCTTCGAGCCTTGTTGTTCGAGGTAGGTATGTCAAGTTTTTCAGAGTTCAAGTCATTTAACGCCATTTTAGGGTTGCTCCGTTGCTGTTCATTTGGTTTTTAGGGTTGATTCACTGTTGTTTGAGCTAAAATGAAGTGAGGAAGTGAGGTTGAATGCAGCGAATTGTATCAACCTGTGAAATTCGTGTTTGTAAAATGAGAATGTCAGATTATGTTTGTTTTTGTCACAATTGCAGGAATTACCATTGTATGAACATTTCTTGTCAGCGTTGATGAAATATTTGTCACATCGTATAGTGTTATTGTTGAAATGATTAATTTGATTGTCATGAATGTCAGATTATGTTGTGTTTTGAAATTCTAATGTTGTTATTTTCCTGACATTATAACTCTCTTACTCTTGCAACTTCCTTGTCTTCTCGTGTGATATGTACATCTGGGTATGTTGAGTTGAGTTAGGTGCTTAGAAAAAGCTTAAATGTTGATATTTTTTGTTGTTTGTCTATCTCCCCCAGTGCAGCTGAAGTGGTGTAGTTCTTCATATTGAAACGGAGGAGATTAAAATGGGTAAAAAGATAAATTTTGGTTAGCTCATTGTGTGTAGTTTTCCATAGTTGACATCCTGTCATGTTGTGTTTAAGTATATGTTCGTTTTGTATATATTAACCTTGTATAATTTGTATTTTTAGGGTCATTTATCGAGATTTGAAGGGAAAAAATTCATCGGCAGAGTCAACCAAAACTGTCGGCGTGAATTGTTGAATCTTATTGAGAAATGCCTCTCCCCTGTGGACTGGCAGAGGATAATAGATGGTCCATTTGGACCTACTGTGAAGATGGTTCGTCGACAAAACTTTTCTTGCTAGCTTGTACATTACGTTTTATTCCGTCAAGTAGAAACGAGGAAGTTGTGGGAGACGTGGTATGACCTGCAAGGACAGCTGCTGCATTTTTCAATGAAGGAATTTGCACTTGTGACGGGGTTATGCTGTCACAGAATGAAAGATAATGAGCTGAACCCGAATAAAAATGCCGTGAAAGAGTTATTTGATGTACAAAATTTGACGTTGGGTGAGCTCGAGTCTTTATTTATGCGTACACAGCTTGATAGCCCTTTGAAATATAAGATGGCGTTATTGATTATATTAGAGGGCGTCATTCTTGGGGTTGAGAAAAAAGTTCGCATAAGCACAGGTCATGTCAAATTATTGGCTGATATCGATCGATTCACGAAATTCCCATGGGGCAGGGTTAGCTACATTGAAACTCACCAGGGATTGAGTTCAACGGTGAAGAATAGATTGGAAACGGTTGAAACAAGCAGAGACTCAAGTACAAGGTTGGGTTACAAACTCAAGGGGTTGCCAATGGCCTTTCAGGTAACATGACAGGATGTAATGTATATTGTTTTGAAGTTGGTATTGTAGTTACAATATATTGATGGTTTGGCTGTTCAGGTTTGGCTGTTTGAAGCTGTTAAACCAATTGCTTCAGCGTTTGCACATTTGGTGGATAAGGAGGCCTACCCACGCGGTCTACGATGGTCATCAGATTCACAACCTGATGCGACGGCTGTGGAGTCTTTCTTAGGGAAGGCCACATCCCATTTTATTCCAAATGTGGTGTTGATAGAGGAAGAAGCTGAGGTGGAGGTCTTAAAAGAATGCAAATTTTATGGAGAAGTGAAGGACACTTACTTTGACAAGGCAGTTGAGAAATTCGAGCTAAGTAATAAGAGGTCTATCAATAATAGAAGAAAAGGAAATAGTGATTCGGACTCTGCCCCTGCTACAAAGTCCTCAGGCCTGGATGCAAGACAAGTGATGTGCGCTATGAAAGAGCTTCATGAGCGTATGATTAATTTGGAAAACCAAGTGGACGCAGGGTTTTGTGCTATGAATAAAACCTTGGGCATAATGCAACAGATGATCAAGGAGAAGGTATTCAACAAGTCAGGTTCAACAAATGATGAACAAGAGGAAGGGGAGGTAAGATAACTGTCAACAATCGTTATTAAGTTATGTTTGGGAACTTAGATATATATTTCGTGGAAGTTGAAGCATTTTTACTTGTGTAGAATAGTAATGTCATTTTGAAAAGGCAAAATGTCACTTTGTTAAACTTGAGATTGGCAGTTACTTGTATTTGTTGTCAGTTTAAGCCTTTTTTTTTACAGACATTATAACAGGAATGTCATAGTTAGTTAATAGAAAAAGGTAGTTTTATAAGTTGGATGGATGCATAAAGCTCTGTTTTTGACAATCATTATAGAATGGTGCACTTACTTATTATTATTTTGAGTTAAATCTAAATTTTAATTTATTGAAGCAGAATGTTGTACATGGTCGTGATGAGGATGTCGAAATGGATAGAATGGGGGGGGGGGTCTGATTCAAATCCCCTACAGGATGACGATGATGAAGGTGCCACTAAAGTCGACAATGGCAATTTAGGATATATGGTTGTTTATCGAGAGCAAAAGGATGATGAAGATGGTGCAGTTCAAAGCGATGATGTTGAGGGTGCAGTAGAAGATGAGGGGGGAAATGGAGAAATGATGACAAAAGAAGAAGACGATAAGAAAGAAGGAAAGCAAGTTGCAAGGAAGACTCGTTCAAAAAAGAAGAAGGATGATAAAGATGGTGCAGTTCAGAGAGATGATGTTGATGGTGCAATACAGGATGAGGGGAAAAGTATTTGCAAGGAAGGAAAAGTATTTACAAGAAAGAATCGCTCAGAAAAGAAGATTGGTGATGAAGATGGCACAGTTCAGAATGAGGCGAAAAATAAAAAAGGGAGGACAAGAGGAGTTGAGGTATGCATCAATAAATCTTCCTGACAGGATGGTCCCTCAGATCACCAACATGTTATTTATGAAAAAGCTTATTTGCAGACGCTAAAACAAGCTGAGGTGGAAGGAGAGTCTACCAAAGAATCAATTGGACTCTCAACAAGAAAAAGCAGCTCAAAAAAAACAATTGATCATACAACTGGTGAACTGAAGGACCATCCTGTCAGGAAGAGATGACTGTCCAGAGAAGCCGATAATCCCAAATGATGCAAGGTTTCAACGCCCAAAGGATTTTCAAACATGAATAAATTGCAGCGTTGGTTAGACTCGAAGGAAAGGTTAGGAAGTTGTCCCTCCTGTCTTGATGATATGAACATGTCTTGAAGATATGAATGCGTGTTTGAGGTGTTAATTAAACCATGTTATGATGCAGTGAGGAAATTGTTTCTCCAAGTGGAGAAAATCTACAGAGGGAGTTTTTTGAGCCATTGTTGCAACCAAAGGGGTGGCTGAAATCTAAGGTAAGCTCCTTTCAATTTTTATATAAATTATCGTGGCATGCAGCAAATTTCTGGTATGACATATATTTTTGGTTTGTAGCACTTGGACGAATGTATGTATTATCTTGGCTGTCGTGTGCGTGACAAACCAGTGGCAATATTGGACACCTGGTTTCAGCGTAATTTGGACAAGGAAATGAATAGATGGTTATCAGATAAGCAAAGTTATGTTGCTGATGGATCTAAGATGAGATACCTACGTGGGGAACTGCCTGCAATTTATGGGAAGGATTGGAAAGATGTGGATCGTATATACCTCCCCTTCAATTTCAAGGACAAACATTGGATAGCTCTGGAGATACAACTTAGTAAATGGTGTGTCACTGTATACGATCCTGACGTCAATTTGTTCAAATTGTCGGAAGTCCATAGGCTCCTTGCAGAGTTGACATATATTCTTCCTATCATGATAGCACAATATGAGCCTTTGACAACAATTTATGAAGATAGGCGGGGAAATCCCCTAAATGTGACTCGTGTTCCTACATTGGAGAGAAACAAGAGAGGGTAAGTTGTTTACAGAAATTGTTCATTTATTTGTGTGAAATTGGTTATAATATCAGCAAACCAACTACATTTTTTACTTGTGTGCAGGGGCGATTGTGGCGTCCTCACGATCAAGTACATAGAAATGCTAAGTTCCGGACGTCAAAACATCGTGAACGTGGGTGACAAATTTGTGGATGAGTACAGAAAAAGGATAGCCGATAGTTTGTTCGATATGAACTGGTTTGACTAGTGGAGGATATGTTATTCACTTTCATGTAAGCTTCACTGTAGTTGGGATAGTGCTAGTGTTGTATGATTCCTTGTTGGGTGGTTTTCGCTAGAATTGACTTGTATTGTTGACAATAACTTGTGTTGAAATTGTTTTGGAAATCTAGCAAAATTGGTTGGTGCATTTCTTGTTCATAATTCCTGTCAGTGTTGTTCATAATTCCTGTCAGTGTTGTTTTGGAAATCTAGGGTAATTGCTACTTCGTTGTAGATGCATACTTCGTGTCAGTGTTGTTCATAATTCCTGCCAGTAAAGTTTCTTTGTAATTTGCGTACATATGTTTTTTGTCACATTGTATAATCCTATTGTCGGAAATATTATTTTGTAATATTATTTGTTCACCAATTTGACCGTTTTAATAATATTTAATTTAGAATAAAAAGCGTAAGACATACACCGATTTACCTTTCTTTGAAGTTCGAATTCTCCCAAAAGCCCCTCCGTGTTTACCTTCCAAAATTCCCTCCACATTTCTTCTTTTTCCTTCCCAAGAAGGCGACTCTGCAAACATCCATCATTGTTATCATACATTTTCTTCTTCCCCAGAAGGCGACTCTTCAACTCCTCCATCTTTCTCGATTTTTGCTTACTCTTGAAGTCCATCTCCACATTTTCTTACTTACTCCCTCCTCCATCTTTCTCCATTAACGCGTTACAAAAGAACCCTAGAAAATGGCAGTGCTTAGAGACTGTAAAGAATCGAGCCCAAAGAAGAGTGGAGAGAAAAGGAAGAGAAAAGAAGACGACAGCCAGGTTCGAAAGAAGAAGAAGCAGGGAGACGAAGTGCAGGCGAAAGGCGGAAAAACTTCTAACAGTTCCATAGGGAAAAAAGCTGCGAAGGGCAGGTCGAGGCCAAAAGCGAAACCAGTAGAGGGGAATAAACCCTTAATCTTTAAAGAGGATGTAAGTTGTCTAAATTTATTTGTTTAGGGCTTAGCGTAATTTTTCAATTGTCCTGTCACCCATCTGAAATGGTTTACTTCTTTATCAGGAGTGTTTTTTTAGGGTTTTATGTTTTTTTATCTGTCGTCTGAGGCTTCTGAAATGGTTCGATTGCGTTTGTTTATGGTTATTTTCATTTATCTTGCGGATTAGGTACAATTATTTCAGAGGTGAAACTTTCTACGGCAGAATTAACATCAACTGTAGGGTGCACTTTGTTCGTGAGATTGAAAACAAGTTGACACATGTGGATTGGCAACGGGTTTTGGATGGCCCGTTTGGAAAAGTTTTGAAAATGTTGCAGCAGGTATCATTTTCTTCACAAACATTGCATGCAATTCTATTTAAGCAACTTGAAACAAAAAAGAAGTGGGACTCTTGGTATGAGGTGGCAGGAAAAGAGTTGAGGTTTTCGATTAAGGAGTTCTCGCTCATAACTAGACTGAATTGTGGTGAACTTCCATTTGTGGATACTAAAGCAGACGGGCTAGTAATGGAGCGTTTTTTTGGTAGTCCTGGTGGTCCTAAGACGACCATACAAGATGTTTACAACAGATTTAAAGAACATCGTGAATTAGACAACTACAAAATGAAATTGGCACTGTTGTTGATAGTTGAAGGTCTGTTGCTGGGAGGGGATAAGAAGAGGCTAGTGAAGCCGCTGCATGTTAGGCTGCTGGAGAATATGGATTACTTTTGGGATTGTCCATGGGGAAGGATTGCTTATGAAAAGCTTCACAAGTCATTGACCACAGCATTGGCCAAAAGGATGCAAACAGTAGAGAAGGCAAAGCTACTCTCTGACACACCAAGAATTCCATATTCCATTCAAGGCATGCCAGTTGTGTTCCAGGTAGTTTTATTGCTTCAAATATTAATTACTTTATGCTATACTATGACAGGATATTTGAGTACTGGGTGACAGGATCGTGGTGAATATGCAGGAAGTTTTTCTTGTTTGATTGACACTACATAGTAGTATTCCAACATACTTTTATTTGCATTTTAGATTGTTTTAGGGTGACTTGATCTAAATTTGTAATGGTTGAAATATGAATTACTGAATGTGTTTTATTTGCAGCATAGTAGTATAATTTATGCTATACTATGACAGGATATTTGAGTACAGGGCGACAAGATAATGGTGAATATACAGGAAGTTTTTCCTGTTTGATTGACACTACATAGTAGTTTTCCAACATACTTTTATTTGCATTTCAGATTGTTTTAGGGTGACCTGATCTAAATTTGTAATGGTTGAAATATGAATTACTGAATGTATTTTATTTGCAGCATAGTAGTATACTTTATGCTATACTATGACAGGATATTTGAGTACAGGGCGACAGGATCGTGGTGAATATGCATGAAGTTTTTCTTGTTTGATTGACACTACATAGTAGTTTTCCAACATACTTTTATTTGCATTCCAGATTGTTTTAGGGTGACCTGATCTAAATTTGTAATGGTTGAAATATGAATTACTGAATGTGTTTTATTTGCAGCATAGTAGTATACTTTATGCTATACTATGATAGGATATTTGAGTACAGGGCGACAGGACCGTGGTGAATATGCAGGAAGTTTTTCTTGTTTGATTGACACTACATAGTAGTTTTCCAACATACTTTTATTTGCATTCCAGATTGTTTTAGGGTGACCTGATCTAAATTTGTAATGGTTGAAATATGAATTACTGAATGTGTTTTATTTGCAGCATAGTAGTATAGTTTATGCTATACTATGACAGGATATTTGAGTATTGGGTGACAGGATCGTGGTGAATATGCAGGAAGTTTTTCTTGTTTGATTGACACTACATAGTAGTTTTCCAACATACTTTTATTTGCATTCCAGATTGTTTTAGGGTGACCTGATCTAAATTTGTAATGGTTGAAATATGAATTACTGAATGTGTTTTATTTGCAGCATAGTAGTATACTTTATGCTATACTATGACATGATATTTGAGTACTGGGTGATAGGATCGTGGTGAATATGCAGGAAGTTTTTCTTGTTTGATTGACACTACATAGTAGTTTTCCAACATACTTTTATTTGCATTCCAGATTGTTTTAGGGTGACCTAATCTAAATTTGTAATGGTTGAAATATGAATTACTGAATGTGTTTTATTTGCAGCATAGTGGTATACTTTATGCTATACTATGACAGGATATTTGAGTACAGGACGACAAGATAATGGTTAATATGCATGAAGTTTTTCTTGTTTGATTGACACTACATAGTAGTATTCCAACATACTTTTATTTGCATTCCAGATTGTTTTAGGGTGACCTGATCTAAATTATAGGGTGACAGGATAAAATGAAATAATGTATCTTAATTTGCTAATTCTCAAACCGCTTGTTATTATAGATATGGGTATGGGAAGCTGTGCCAACATTTGGTCTCCAATTTGCATCAAAGTTGAGTGAATCTGTAATGCCTCGAGGTCTTCGTTGGTTTTCAGATGACGCCCCTGAACATGGAGTGTTGGAGTTGTCTTTGGCTGATCCTACACATGTGGTTAAGCCCATTCTTATTCCCGATGAGGATGAGGTGGATAAGCTGTCTGACTGCTACTATGTTGTTGAATTTGATGACCCGCATTTTGATAAAATTGTGAAGGAAGCAATGAAGGGTTTGAAAAAGAAGGGGAAGCAAGGAAAAGATGGAGCGAGCTCGAGTAATGCATCTGTGTAGTCATCAGAGGTGATAAGTCAGATGTTCAGAATGATGAAGAGGTTGGAAAAAGGAGTGCTTGACAGGATGAGAAGGCTGAAAAAGTGGATATCAAAGGAGGAGGAGGTGCCTAAGCTCAAGAGTACTGGGAAATCAAAGAATTATTCGGATGAGGATGAATCCTATGGTAAGTCTGATGAGGAAGAGAAGGAAGTTTATAAGGATGATGAGGTGGAGGATAAGGACGTTGAGGGTGTTTTATCTAAGAGTGATGAGGTTGAGAGTGATGATGATGATGATGGTGATGATGATGATGATGATGATGATGATGATGATGATGATGATGATGATGATGATGATGATGATGATGATGATGATGATGATGATGATGATGATGATGATGATGATGATGATGATGATGATGATGATGATGATGATGATGATGATGATGATGATGATGATGATGAATCTGGTGATGGTGATGAGGCTAATCACAATGAAGAACTTCGGCAGGGTGGTGACAAACTGAAGGAGGATGACAAGGTAGATGTTTCTGATGAGGAGGAAGTTTCTGATGAGGATAATGAGACTGATGGTGAGGAAGTTAAGGAGGCTGTGGTGGAGAAGGCTGCGGTGGAGAAGGTGGAGAAGGTAGAGGCTGAGGTTCAGGAGGCTGCGGTGGAGAAGGTAAAGGCTGAAGGAAAAGAGGTATGAAAATTATCAAATTTTCATCACTACTATGACATTATTATTTGTACGAATTGACAAGATTTCTAGTGTGTGAGTTTTTATGTTTTACAAGAAAAGGCTGGCATGGTAACAGGATTTGTACGCATGCATGACATGATTATTATGATTGCAGGATTTTGATAATTCCATTGAGGCTAACAATGATGTTGAGGGTGCGCATGGTGTTATGGCCCTTGTCAAAGACATAAATGAAAATGTTGGCGTTGGTGAAAAGGACCAGGAGCAGGATTTTACTAACGACATTGAAGGAGCACCGGAGGCTACCCAAGCTGAGGTAGAGGAAAGAGAGGAACCTCTTTCAGTGCTAGCCGTTGTGGTTGCTGCATCCAAGAAGGCGAAACCCAGAAATAAACGAGAGCAGCATCTCCAACCGAGGAGGGTTCTTCCTAGTCGTATGGTGAAGCCATCCGCTAAAAAACTAACACCTTACACAGATGAGAAAAAGGGGAAAATTGTGAAGAAGATAACCAAGAATTCACAGGTGAAGGAGATGGCTGCTTTGCTGGAATGGATGAATGATGAAAGGTTAGTATCTCACGGATTTAATAATGTTCAACTATCTTTCATGGATTGAATTACGCCTTCTTTGTTTTTCAGCTCTAAGCCAATAGTTGGACTGTGTGGTGAAGAGATGGACAAGGACTGGTTTGGCCTACTACTGGAACCAAAAGCTTGGCTGGAAGATGGTGTAAGCTATTTAATTATGATATCAACTTAGTTTACTGTTGGGATTTATTGCAATGCCTGACAGGATGAATTATATTTTTTTGAAGCAAATCGATGAAGTTTGTTGTTATATCCGTAAGGCGCTTTTGGAGTCCGAAGTTAAAAGCAATGCCACAATATTGGACGTTTTCTGGACTGGTGATTATACGGATGCATATAGAGACTATATAAAAAATGACTGCGCTGTTCCACCTGCATCTGAATGTGCACTCGCATACTTTAGGGGAGATCGGCCTAAACCTTATGGGTCCAGTTGGGATGATCTGGACTTCATTTATTTCCCCCTCAACATCGATAACAATCATTGGGTGGCTGTTGAGATCGATCTGCAGCAATGGCAGGCAAATGTATATGATTGTAATGTGGATTTGAACCCTAACTTGGCCATAGAGAACTGGGTGCATGGGATTTGTCGATTTCTTCCTCACTTCATGACACAGTACCCCCCGCTTGCTAAGAAATTTGAACATCGGGGTACTCAAGAGATTAAATTTGAGAGAATTCAAGGACTGAAGCAGAACAAGCGTGGGTAAGTCGAAATATCAATCCCCTTACGAATTTTATTACATACTTCATCTGAGTAACAAAGTGCATATTGTGTTCGTAGTCATGACTGTGGGATATACACTCTGAAACACATGGAGTTGCTAAGTGCTGGTTGGAAAAATCTGGACGTTGTGACAGACAAATTTATTGACGGCTTCAGGAACGACATGGCTCACAACGTGTTTGACGGGGTCTGGAGGTCAAGCCTAACGAAGTGCATCATTTAGATTACATGCAATGTTATTTGGATATTTGGATTGGATATTTGGATTACATACAATGTTATGACTACTTTAACTTGTTTAGATTGCATACCAACTGTTTTTGTATCATGTCAATCTTGTCAACCGTCATGATATTATCATTAACTGCCCCCCAACGCCATTGACTGACAATAAAAAATTAGTCAACCGTCATGAAATTATCATTAACTGCCCACCAACTTCCGTCAATCAGTGACAGGATATTAACCCAATTAATTAAATTAAGCACCTTCATAAATGTAACCCTAACCGCCACCAACCAAAAAACCTCTTTATATACCCCCTCATACGAAACCATATTTCCTCATCCACAATCCACTCCAAAACTTCTTCCACTTCCTCACCCTAAAAACTCTAATTTCCCTTCTCTTGTTTCGTTTGTTTCCATGGCTTATGAGCCTAACGACTATGAATGGGGCCTTAACGATCACATGGTTTACACAACTGTCCATACCGGTGGGAGACTCATCCCTTCAAGGGGACAAAATGCCAGGATTTCAAGCCATGTCTACCAAGGCGGGAGGACCCAAAACTAGAGGCCCTCGGCTGATATGGTACAGGATATCCATTGGTTGCTCAACCAACTGTTTCGTTTTAACGATTACGAACAGGACGCCGCTTACTTCTTCGATGTTGTGCCCCCCCATGGCGGGCCTCGTACCTTGAGGGCCTTACAGCGCCGCGGAGACGCCGTCGCCCTTGCCGCCCAAGGTAGATCCGTTGCCTTCATAAACATATATGTCGTCACTGGAGATGTTGTTGATGAACTTCCGCAGCGCGACGGCCCAGAATCATCTGTCTCCTACGCACATATTTAGTATCTGATAAAGTAATCGAGGTTATGAAGTCTGTTGTTTTATGATAGGTATGTCAAGTAGGAGAAGGATAATGTCATATAGTGACTATATATAGTCAATAGGTTATGGTATAGTATGGTATGGTAATGTCGCATGAATTAATATGTTATGTCAAGTAGGAAGATCATATTATGTAATTCTGTTTTATATAATATAGTATTTTATGGTAATGTCTTATTATGTAATTCTGTTTTTCCTGTGTATTATTCAGATACCACTCATGTCGGTCTGTTGGTTATTTGAAGTCATGATAAATATGGAAGAATAATAAGTGGGAAGAAGTGTTACATTACTAGAATCACAACTACCTACTCACAACCTCCTCATGCACGAGGAATGCACAACCTTCATAGGCGCTATTTAAAACACAATCCTTTAGGATTTCTTGTCAGTGCCAATCCTGTCAAAGACCAAAAACACGGTAGTTAATCAACCTTGTTAATCCTGTCAATGACCAACAACAATGACCAACTCTTAGGATTTTTTTTACCGGGAATTACCTTTTCTAAAATATAAGGGTTTCCAACTATAATAAGAAATGATCGGGCACGAGTCAGGGCAAAATTTAACCTCTTCGGGTTGCTCATATATCCCATGCGGAAAGTCTTGTCATATTCATCGTGGTTAGCAGTCGATCTGACGGTTGACAGGATGATCACTTCCTTTTCTTCACCCAGAAACTGCTCAACCCCGCCAATCTCAATATCCCTCATACGTAGAGACATGAGAGCCTTCCTTATCTTTAGTACTTATTGTGGGAAAGGGGTAATAATCCCGATGTCTTGCTCAGGCACATTCCTTCTTATCAGCCTCTGTACGAGCTCAACCACCTTGCTAGCTTCAATCCTATTAAACCATGATGGGCTGCCCTTTTCCCTCTCATCAAAGCCTTGGATGCCACAGAACATGAAAGGGAAGTTCCTATTGGGAAGCATATCATCCCAAGGTAAGAAACATGTCTTACTATCTTCTCGATATGGCCTCAATGCTCCACTATAAAATAGTCTTGAAGGAACATTGACAATAGCAGGGTGGCTCCGGTAATTGTTCAACAACATTGTGACATAATTACGATCCCCTGATCTGTAAACTTCAAAGTCCAACAACCTCTCTAGAAAAGATCTTCCCAAACCATAAGCCTCAGCTTGCTTTGAATAAATATCAGGCCCAAGTTGTTTGGGATCACCACAAAGAACAATAACTGTGTTCTTTTCTATGAGGGTTGATATGGGGATCATTGTCTTTGGCTCTGAAACTTGGCTTGCATCATCTAAGATGATGTGGGAGAAGTGGCCACGGTTAACCCTTTCAGCATGATAGAGGTAAGATGCACTCGTGTATGTCGTTATTATTATCTTGTACATGCGGAGTGCATCTCGAGAAGGGCAAGTGAAGAAACCAGCACCGTAGGTGCAGAACCTCAACAATGAAGCGTTTATTTTTTGTAAGGGACGATGTGTGGCATTCAACCTATAAATATCTTCCTCCCTAAGTGAAGGACACTCACCAAGGATTTTCTCTAATATGTGATCTGCCGCGCAATTTGAATAAGCACATACCAGTATATGAGAATCACGTCTAGTTGTATAGAGTTGTAGGATCACCTCCACCAGTGTTTTTGTCTTTCCTGTTCCCGGGGGTCCATAAATCACATAAGGAGCTCCTCCTCTGCAGCCTAAAATTAAGCGAACAACATTTTTTTGGTCCTCATCAAGATGAAGTGAGATAGGCACAAAATTGTTGGTTGTAATCCTCCGTTTTGACTAATACTCATGGGGAAAGAGGAAGTTTTCATGTAATGCCTCTGCAAATAGAATGGCTTCATGAAGCTTACGGAAATTTGTCCCGTTGAACACAAAACAGATTTCATACGCATTGCTATCTATATGCCTTTGGTAAAATTCATCATTAAATTGCAATAATAATTCATCAGCCTCAACACGGTCGATCAAGCCATGTTCAAAGAACATTAGCAAGTTCAACATGAGAACATAACATTGACAATGATAATTCGTGCAATTTCATAATTCATACCGACAATAGTATATTACACTTTGACAAAAAACATAAGATACCTAACATTATTAACATACCTGATGGACAGAATATTCTCCATAAACATTCACCACATCTCCACTGACAACTGAGGGCCTTCTTTCACCTACTCCTGGCACTTTAAGTGCTATAAGCCTGACATTATACCTTTGTCTCAAAGTAACAAACTTCATATTATAAGCTTTGACATACTCCTGTAAACAAATATTAAAAAAAATCATTCAACAACTTGGTACTACGACAGAACGATGCCATTTAGCTATCCCCTCAGTCCCCCAACCCCCATACATAGAAAACATAACACTTACCATAATCAGAAGTTCCTCCATCCCTAACAACTCATTGAAATACGACACATAATTTTCCTCTGTTAAGCCTTGTAAGACCACTTCAGGGATTTCCTCAAACTCTATCGCTTTCCTGATCTGTGTTGGTATGTTATATGGTCTCTAAGGTGCCAAAGCTTTGGATACCTCATCTTCAGCCAAGAGGAAGACAAGTCGTTCAATAATCCCCTGATCAGTTTGGATATGCAGTATAGATGTGAAAATGCCAATCTCCTTAGGCACACAAGACATCCATATAGTCAAGATACCATGTGGGTTCAAATTTCGTTCCTCCATATCAAAACAAGGGACAAAATCTTCCTCGGGTATGTCATCTGGCTGGCCAGATGGAGGTTTCATCAATGACAACACAAATGAATCTTCAGGATTTGTAGCATAAATCTTCACACCCCAAAGTAAAATATATTCATCTGTGGTGTTTTCTATGGTGAATGATGCCACGGCAACCTCGTTCACAGGAACCGATTGAGGCTTTCCTCCAGCGAATGGAAACGGCACAGACACCATGACAGGACCCTCCTCAGTTGGCGATGATGTTGTGACTGAAGGAACATCGATGAAGCCAACCTCTCCCTTGTCTCCAATGGTGGAGTATTCATCGTCCATACCTATTTGCCACTCAATTAAAATCCAACAGAAATTTGTGAGTCCACAGGAAAAGAACACAACCACACGAGCTGCTCTAAGGAGAGGAAAGAGATGAAGAGTAGAAATAGATGGGTAAACAACACACACTCCAATGAGATGGGGTAGATGAAGTGACATTACTATCTCCATAAAGTAAGATCTATGCGAAGTAAATCAGTCTGAATACGGTCACATTTGTCAATCATACATTATTACACTGTGAAAATAGTATAAATAGTATGTCACAATAACAATTTAAAATGTCACGCTTTGGAAATCACCAGCACTACAAGTGCCTCCTCTGTACCTAAAAATACTCAAACATGGAGCATTTTCTAATTAAGATATCTTTAAAGTAGATTGGTGAGATGAAGTGCAATTAATATCTATGTAAAGTAAAATTGTCAAAGAAGCAGAGCATCAGGAACGAGGGATCTAATTAAGACATCTTGTATTTAGATGAACTATCCAGCTTCTGAGAACAACTATTCAGCCAGATGTCACACGTCCTACCCAAATTAGGCAATAGACAAGCATGTAATATAGTCTAATGACTAAAAACTTTTAGTTATTAATTATGACATTATTCTGTGATATTTGGTATGACATATATCCAATTTAAACGGTGTAGTTATGACATTTTTATTACTAAGTATGACAATTGTTTTACTAAGTCCGACAAGATCTGTCTATTATAGCAGGAAAAAAACATTGTCAATATAACTACCAGTTCATCCAGACTAGAATCATTTCTTTACTTCAGAAAATTACCACTTCATCTCTTCACTTGGGTTTTACATTTGCTCCCTTCTGAATATTTGCTTTTACATAATTTAGCCCTATCCCTAACCTGAAAAACTTCTTCTGAAACAATCTGCTGAGTTCAACAGTTCTTCGGGTTCATATGCTGAGGTTCAACCCTTCTCTCGCCCATCGCCATTCCTTTTTAACAGTTGCACAGTTCACCATGGAGATACATCGTCATTCCTGTTTACATCGCCATGGAGATACATCACCATTCCTTTTAAACTCTAGCACAGTTCGCCATGGAAAAAAAATTGTGAATATAACTATCTACCAGTTCATCGCATCTTGTTTAACAGTTACAAGGACGTGTACAGAATGGGAAGGGAGAGGAAGGGGAGGGAGGATGGGTTTGCATCTTTCACTTTCAACTGTTCATGTACCGACCGGCGGGATGGATGAAGTCGGGATGGGCGGGAAGTGGGCGGGAGAGATGAAGAAGGGGGCGGGAAATATTTTGGGATTTTAGAGGGAAATTGCAAAAATTATTAGTTTACTATTTTGGGCTTTTTGTTTCCTTTTTCTTTTCATGCTTTTTTTTTTTTTACTTCATTTCTGAATTAAAAGAAAAACTTTAATATTTTGCAAAAATATCTCATTTGGTGTATATATGCAAAAAAAAAGTCAAAGTGATATATATGCAACTCACTAATTCATTTGGGGTATATATGCAAATCAGTGTTGATTTTATTTGATTTTCGAAAAATCAACGAAAAAAATAAGAGCTTGACACACGGCAAATTCAATACCGCGATGCCACGTGACAGCAGAAAATGTCGGTTCATTTTGGGGACGCCATGTGACATAGTAGATATTCTACTTTTATAAATATATAGTAAATTACGTACAAAAAATATATGGTTGAGAATATTGTTTGCTGCGTTTTTGAAAAAAATAGATTATACAAAATATTCATATTATATGCATATTCGACTAATATGGACAGAGATTTCATTTCTTTGATTTTATTTGATTTTTGAAAAACCAACGAAAAAAACGAAAACTTAACACGTGACAAATTCAATTTTATGATGCCACGTGATATCATAAAATTTTGGTTCATTTTAAAAGCGTCACGTAGCGTAGTAAGAATTCTACTTTAGTAGATTTGGATTTGCAATTTACAAGCCACTTTAAATATAGTAAGAACTTTTATCATACACTTGACTTCATTCATAAAAAAAGTGATGCAGAGTGGCAAGTAACTTGCAAACAGAAGCGAACATGTTAAAACTGAACCAATCATAATTAGTGAGAGGTATCTTTATATACCATATTTGCAACTGTACAATTTTATCTTAAAAGCAAGTGTTCTTATGCACCAAGAGGACGGAGGTTTATGTTCATCAGAAGAGATGAAATTAAAAGCAAGAGGCGAGAATTGATAACATCAGTAAGCAGCAGCAGGAAACAACCATCTATCATTCCGCACTCTCGTTTCCGAACGTGTTCTCCCCACTGTATGTAACATACAGGAACCCGTCTTCATCCTTCTTCTCTTCATATATAGATGACATTATAGCCCCTGCAAACTCATTACCAAATCAAATTGAGTAAACTTCGGAGTTTGATTATTGGTTTTGTATCTAGTTATTAGTACTTTGTAAATTGGAGCTTTAATTTTGACCGTTGCCACTTGCCACTACGGGTCTTATTCATATGACTTGCCTGTTGGAGGAAGGACGTTGTCCACAAATATAAAGATGGCCTTCTCGGCACCAAGCTTTATCCTCTTCCGAATTACGTATACAAACTGCCCCACGGTCAGATCAGCAGGAACCAGATATCTGAAAGTATTCAAGCACAACACAAGGTTAGGTAATAAAACATATGGCACCAAGACTTAGAAAATGTAATGTAATCATCATCAGATTCAGAGCTAGTGAGTACTCACTTTTTCTTGTCAATAGTGGGAATATCACTTCTCTCAGCCTTCTCCACAATGACCTGAATAAGTTTCAAGGCTGATTGTCAGCACCCAAATAACTTTTCAAGGATTTTTAGACTAATGTCTTGGGATGTAGTTATAACAGGACAACATAACCTTTAATATGGGACAGCAATTAATACCATAAGCACTTTAGCTGTTTAGCACACAGAGAATAGGCAATAGCCTCAACTCGAAAAATGCATGAATCAACCGAATCGTGTAACTAATTTCAGACACCAACTTTCTTTACATGACTGTAAATAATGGGTACAGGTTAGCTAGAAGTCTTATTACTGATATTGTCTCACATTACAAGTTCATAAATGATAGATGTAATCAACATGGTTTATTTCCAGGAAGCTAACAATCCAGTGGCACACATTGAATCAATCACCCAATTGGAAACACGAGAAAGGATGGTAAGAATTAGGCAGTGATGTTATACTGATACAGAATCATATTTTCTTTGGGTAGTGACAGAAGAGATGTCACTTTGACATAAAGGACACAAATAATAACACGAAATTACCGAATTCTATATCAAAGAGTAAAGTAATATACCCATATAACATACAGAAATAGAGCAAAACTAGAGGATCGTCAGATGAAATGCAATGTGAACCAAAACGTTTCATCAAGTCAAGACTGACCCAAACCAAATAACTATTGCCCTCATCTATTCATTTCCAGTTACATTCAAGATAAATCAGAAAATACATATAGCAGAACTGATAAATAAACAAGGACTCAAAAAAAGACAAGTCAAGACTTATTCTGCAAAATATTGAATACATCTTGATGAGTTCAGTCCCTAAGAGCATTCCCAGTTCAAGGTTACCACTACTTTATGTCTTGGCAATTAGAATATATTCTCATCTTATCACAAAAAGATAAGAATGAACTCACGACTTTACCAAAGAGGACAAGACACTTGAATAACACATCAAAGAAACTAAATAAACACCAGATGCTCTATCTCACCGGGATTCTATCTGGGTATTTCTCCCTGATTCTTGAAGATTCTGCACGTCTTTTCTCTGCAACATAAAACCTATCCCAGTCATATACTTATCCACAAGAATATATAAATTCCAACCACTAAAAATAAAGATAATATCTTGTTTTTAAAGAAACATGAACACAAACCAAAGTCGTGCTCCTGCTTGAATGAACTGTTGGCCATTCTTGCACTTGTTTCAACTCTGAAAGTATCCAGAAAATAAGCACATACCATATAAAGAGTTAGATCAGAATTGTTAACCAACTAAGATCAACTACTAACAAGAAAGACGAATTTTTTATAGAAGAACCACAACCTAGATAAAAATCCAAGAGCTCAATCCAGGGAACTATATAGACTTCGATTTCCCCCAAAAAAAATATTGACAAGAAAGCTAAAAACTTCACGAAACAAGTTTAAAGAAGAATCAAACCCTTTCAAAAGCTCAATCTACGGCAATAAAACCAATTATCAAGAGTAAAATCAAAACCGATTCCAGAGAAGGAAACAAAATAGAAGTCAATTACACAATCAACCTACCCCAAACAGCCACGCAAACGAGTAGGATTTGAACGGAAAAGGGAACTCAAAAGTCAAGATGGCAATCAAAGAGCCCTTAAATATTCGATCAAGTTTAGCCCTAAATTTCTCAAAGGATCACCAAATTGAAGGCAATTAAGCTGCTACAGTACAAATCATATTCAAAGCTAAAGACTATCAGATGAAAATATGAGACCTTGTGAGCGGAGAAGAAGAGAATTTCCAAACAAAGTCTACAGGGAGAGGGTGGATTAGGCGGAGATAACAGAGACTTCACGAAATCTAGAGTGATTGATTGCAAGGTTGATCAACAAAAAACGAGTTTATAAATAACTTTGCTTGATTGGATAATGCTAAGAATAAATTACTTTCTGAAAATTATCAAAACAATTCTTCTGAAAAAAAAAAAAATTGTTTTAATAATGGTTCTTAACGTGGTCTTGCTTGGGCTACTGGTACTAATCCGGTGGAATGCTGACCCGGTAGTTTAGTGCCGTGCTCTGCAATCTCCAATAAGAGTTTGCCACGTTTAATTTTCTTTAATATATTTGTATATTTCTCTTTCATTGTTCTTGATAAGTTGATAAACAAACAAGGGAAAAAATTGTAAGGGGAAAAATGAGCAATTATTATATTTTAAATCGAATTGGTGAATGGTATTATTTGAAATTACTTGAAGATATGTTAATAACATTATTGATATTTACAAAAGAAAAGATGGTTGACATACTTGCATATTAAAGATGATTTTTCTGTCGAATTATTAAGAGAGGTATAATATTCATGTGTTATAAAATTCAATATGTTCTTAAAAATAGTTCCATCTCTTTTGAAAATAACACGTTATTGTAATTTTGGTGTATATATAGTATAATCCATTCAAACAACACATATTATTCTCATGGAACAAATCAAATGTTATAAGTATGATCTCTTTTAACTTGAAGGCTACAAAGATTATATTTGTTCAAATAGATATTTGTAATTTATTATGATTATTTAAATAATCGTTTTAATTTTAGATTTATATATCTTACAGTTTTCTATGTCTACATTGAGGGCTCATTAGGTGCGCACGTACCTTTTCGTGCGCATGATGCACAAGTTTGTGCATTATGGTGCACAAGGGGGTGATATGTACAATTCATTGCAATTTGATGCACAAATATATTGCTGTACAAGGGGGTGATGATGGGTTCCAACCCCCCTTGTCCTCCATCAACGACATCGGCGAGCCATGAGCACCTCGCCTACATATTGTGGGATGCCAACCTCCATCAACACCTTGGCCGAAGCACTCATCAAGGACATCACTTGGCCACGGCCAAGCCCTATGACCTTCGCCGCGCCCTTGCTGCCAAGACACCCATAAGCGCGTGCGGCCCATGCCCGGCCTAGTGGTCGCATATATCCAAGCCTTGCCAAGGCTTTAATCCATTTTCTTTTAGTCATTTACTATCATGAGTTTAGTCTTGTCTTAGGGGGTGTGAAGAGCCATTTGCATATGGACTTCAACCCACTAAGGCCCATTAGAAGCTTCTTCTTTGTTGGCTGAAATGCCATGGTATTTAAACCCTTTTGTTAGCTCCTTGTAACTTGGTTGAAGAATTAAGAAGTGGAATATTTTCCTTAGTGTTGAATTCCTTAGGTTTTGATGGTTATAAACACTCAAATAATACGTGCACCAAGTGTTTCAGGGACAAGAAGAGTTTTCCCAGGGAGCGTTGCAGCAGAGGATCTCATAGGGAACAAAGACTTAGCAAGTGCTTTGTTACCTCTCCGGGAACTGAAGTGACAAACCAAGATCGAGGCTGTAAAAGGAAAGAAGTCATACAGCGTGCAGAATTAAGGAAACAAATCAAGAAGCCACGCGGTAGAAGATGAAGACTTCGGCTCCAAGGATCAAGCCGAATTGTGCGAAGATATGGAAAGAGAGAAAAGACCCGATCGTGTTATCATAGGAATCTTTCCTAGGATAAGGCGATTGGAGAGAGAAGAATAATATCCAATCGGTTGGATTAATTAGGGAACTCCTTCCTTAATTAATATAATCGGTTGTGATATCTTATCTTCAAAACAAAATCACATCTTTGTAATCCGATTCTAGTATTTCCTAATATGTGTCAATTAGGGTTTCTGCCGAGTTGTATTTAAGTAAAGTGAGGATTCATTTCTTAGGGACGACTTCACGGAAAAGAACGACTTTGAACGAAAAAAAAGGAGAAAAGAAGAGAAAGAGAGTGAGGTGCGTGTGAGTCTTTGAGAGTTGAGTTTGATTCATCGTTGTAGAAGAGGTTTCGAGTCTAGCTGGTTGTTTAGAGGTCGAAGTCCAGGATACAAGTGTAATCAAGCAAGAAACTAATAAGACAAGTATGCAATTCAAAATCCTCTCAAGCAGAAGCTTGAAGGTAGTGGTTTTTCCTTGAGAAGCTAGTTTTGCTAATTAGGGTTTCCACTATATATCGTGAGTTCGTTCTGTTATCTTTCTTGCTATTTAAATCCGTTGTGCCTTCTGTGGGAACAAAGCTTTTGTTCCCTCAGACGTAACTCTAACGATCCAACAATTGGTATCAGAGCCTGGTGCTCTAGATTATTTTCGTTACAGAATTTGCAGGAAAGATGTCGTCGTCAAGCAATGCAATCGGTGATTCGTTCTGGAAACCACCAACTCTGAAGTATGGTGAGTATAGCTGGTGGGTGGAGCAAATTGAGTCCCATATTTATTCCCTTGATGGACAGCTCTGGAAAGTTATTAAAGTCGGACCTTTTGTGATCAAGAACGAGATAGATGAGACAAAGCCAAAACCAAAGGTGGACTACACCGATGAGGATTGGAAGAAACCGGAGAAAAACAGCAGGGCTAAGAAGATCCTTCACATGGACCTTCTTCCCTCCAATCTCAAGAAAGTCATGAGCTATAAGACTGCCAAGGAGATCTGGGATGCCCTGAAACGTCTTCATCAAGGAAATGAAGACTCAAAGAAGAAAAAGATCCTCTCCCTGTTCAAGGAGTACAACCAAATTTCTCAAGGGAAAGATGAACACATTCAGGAGTACTACTCCAGGTTCCATGGGCTAGTTGGTCAGCTTCAGTACCTTGGTGAAACAATGCCAGACTGGAAGCTGACTCATCACTTCATGCAAGGTCTCAACACTCAGTGGGATGCCATTGCTCTTGCCCTCTACTCTCAAACAGACGTCAAGACTCTTACTATGGAAGAGGTGGTTGCTAAGCTGGAAAGCAACGCCTCTGTCTATAACCACAAGATAAACAAGAAAGGAGAGGAGAAGGCGAAGAGCATTGCCCTGATGGTGGAAAGGGCATTTGATCTGTCTCAAACGGGCGATGAAGATAAGGATGGCGATGAAGATGTTGCTCTTATCACAAGGGCAATGAGGAAGATATGGTCTCGGAACAAGGACTCGCCCAGTTCCTCTGAAGGGAACAGAGACATGAAAGATGTGGTTTGTTACCACTGTCAGAACAAGGGACACATGGCCAGAAACTGTTTCAAGAAGAAGGCAGGAATGCCTCCAGCAAATGAAGGGAAGCAAGCAATGGTTGCCACCTGGGGAGAATCAGACTCAAATGACGAAGATTCGTCACATTCCAGGGATGTATGCTTAATGGCCGTTGAAGTTCCAAACGAGACAAAGGGAGAGGTAATCAACGATGAGGTAACTGAATCTGATCTTATATCAAGCTTAAGATGCAAATCTAAAGAAAGCTTGATCTCTCTCATTAAGAATCTCGTTCGCGAGAGTAATCTTTTCAGTGAGCAACTCGAAGAGAAAGATGAATCGATCTCAGGTCTGATCGAAGAAAATCAGGTTTGGGCTGAAAAAGTGCTCACGCTATAGAAAGGTTCATCTTCCTCTTCAAACACATGCTCCGAGTGTCCAGAACTCACTGAAAAGATTAAGTCTCTAGAGTCCACTGTTTCCTCACTCGAGGCTGAGTCTTTAATGTTAAAACTAGGAAATGCAAAACTTTCTAGTGATCTAACCAAACTCAGTGAGGAACAGAAGGACGAGCCAAAAGGTATTGTCTTTGTTACAGCCAAGAATGAAAAGAAATCTGAAAAGAAGGAAGTACATCGCTTTGGTATTGGCTATCAACCTAAGCTTCCTGTTGATGACACTAAGAAAAAAGGCTCCAAAGTCAAAGGAAAACAGTCTGTAAAAGAAAAGGGGGAATGTTCCTCTGGAGGGAACAAAGACAAAGACTGTTCTAATTCGACTGAGGAAGGCAATGCTTGGTATCATGGACAGAAGGCTCATGCTATTTGGCTGAAGCAGTCCCAAAGCAGTAAGTCCAATAATATTGATTTTCAGTCAAGGATTGCTAACAAAACAACTTGGCCAGGACAGAGCAAGTATGTAGATCTGAAGTGTCAAAGGGTCTGTTGGTATTGCGGGCATTCTGGTCATTACAAGCAAGAGTGCCTGCTGAAGTAACATAATGAGGAGATTGCTCGCACTACTAGAGAGCATATAGAAGTTGAACCTCCTAAGATTAGATATGTTGCTCCCAAACCCAGAAAGTATAAGTTTGTCTGGGTTCGCAAGAACTAACCCTTTATGTGCAGGATAAAGTGAGGAATGTTCCTAGTGTTTCATTCATTCAAGGGTCAGTTACTTGACAGGGAACAAAGCGAGTCTCACCTCACTTCTGCATGGAATACTTGAGACTCAAAGACCTGGTGTCAGAGGTAAAGTTGATATGGACAAGGACTTAATGACTAAATCTGTACCTTGTGTGAAAATTTCAGGTACCATGTACATCTAGGAAGGACATCACTGTGTCAAGAAAGATTGGCAAACGGGGGATCAAACGCCAATCTTCTCACTGGAACACCTGTTGGGGAACTCTACATTCAGTTCCATACGAAGTCTGGTTTGTTCCCCTAACTACATGTCTATGTGTTATGTTCCCTCGATGATTGACTAGATTACGTGGTAAACTGTGAAAGTCGAATCTTCATGCCTTATTACGCATTAGCTTCCTTGGGTATTAATTTTCGAAAGGCTTGACTATGTGCTTTTACTTCCTTTACGTACTGAATGTCTTGCATGGTCATCTATGTTATCATATGTCACATGAATCAGCTCTATTTCGGCCCAAAAGAATCAACTTGATGATTTGTTCCCTCATTATAAGTCCAAATGATAGTTGATTCTACAGCTCACCCAGACCGCCGTGCTTAAAGTCTCCTATGAACCCCTCTTATCATTCACAACTGGAGACCTCTTATGCATGATGTAAAATTCAATCGCAAAAACTCATATACTTTGGTGTGATGGTCTTTTGTACCCTCTCTGGTAACTAACCCCCAGCATCACACCCTACTACTTTTGGTTTTGGCGGGAAAACGGTTCAGCCTCTGTGGCTTGCAGGTCTAAGATGACGTGTGTATGGCAGAATGTAATAATGAAAACCTTGTGTTGGGATACGCCGTGCATTAAGGGTTGATTTGATGGAAGGAAGTTGGGAAGAGGGTTTTCGGCTGGATTAGTCGGATTTGAACGAGATATTGATTTTATTTTGGGAAGTTGGAAGATTGCGATTATTATCTCTTGGAACCAGATCAGATTCGGCAATATCTTTGGAAACTTTTGAAGATCTTGTGAGGGCTATATATTGTGGCTTCCGGGTAAGTCTCCTCCTCACTGTTTCCTTATCTTTCTCAAGTTATCTTCCTCTTCCTCTCTGCCTCTCGTCTTCCCAGTGCTCTCTCTCTCTCTCTCAAAAATGGCCTCAAACACTAACCTTGCCCAAGACCTCCAAAACCTCCTTGCCAAACTGTCCTCCATGGGGACAAACCCCGCTCTCCTCGCCGCCATTACCCAGTCCATACCTTCTACCTCCACCACCCCAGCGACCACCACTATTACCCCTCCACCATCACCCAACCAGGACCAACTCGCCATGGTCCCCTACACAGCCCCAATCTCCCCAAACTCAGACCCCGCTCCACAAAACCCTAACCCCAACACCGCTCCTGCCGCCCCCACAGCCATCTCCTCTACTAACTTAGAGGAGGTACATTCCTCGCCTACCCATCCCGATCCCATTGAGGAGGAGACAGAGGAGTTGCCCGGTCAAGGGACCCCGGTCACGGTGGAGGAGCACCTGGCCGTCAAGGAGAAGATTCAGTCAGTGGTGAGAGACCTCTCCAGGGAGCTTGCTGAGAAAGAAGACGTGGAGGAGCCCCCAAAGGCCCCTAAGGCGTCCGGCAGGGTGAAGACTGCCTACTCCTCCAAGCGGAAGAGACACTCTCAGAGAAAGTCTGAGAAGGCGATAACGGTGAGCTCCGATGAGGAGTTGGTACCCCTCTCAGGGAACAAAGCAAAGAAAGCCAAGGTGTCTGCCGCTCCCGTCCGTCAAAGCCAGCGTCGTCTGCCGGCCAAAGCCAAAGGAAAGGCTGTGGCGGTTGATGATGTAAAAGACATGAGCCACAAGTCTGTGGTGAGGGAGCTGCTGATGGACCTTGAGTTCCTATAGGAGAACTTTCTGGAGGAGGTGCTTGACGTCTTGGAGGAACAGAAGTGGAGCAAGCTGTTTGTAGATGAAGTAGAAATGGATGAGGAGTTGCTGAGGGTATTCTATTCCACGTTTGCTATGGAGGTGAGGCCCCATGCTGTTCTGGGGAGCTACAAGTTAAATGGGGAAGTTCATGTTTTCTCAAGCATTGAACTAGGCATGGCTCTGGGAGTTCCTCACGAAGGATATGGAGAATACCCAAAGGGTAGGTGGCCAAAAGATTTCGCCTACTCAGAGTCTATGCTGGCTGTTGCAGGGATTGAGAACGCTCAAGGTAGTGCCGATCTCGACATCTCTGAGATGTCTACAGTTAACAAAGTACTGTACCACTTCCTCATCAGCAACATCACACCAAGGGGACAGAAGAGGAACCGGCTTCTGATCTTAGACATTGTCCTACTGTCCCTTCTGCTGAAAAAGGAGCACGTCTGCCTTCCTATGATTCTGATGAAGCACATGGCCCATGCCAGGAACACCACCCAGCATGCTCTTCCCTTCCCTCGCGTTGTCAAGAAGATCCTTGAGTACCACAAAGTATACAATGCGTCGGAGGAAGTGAGCATCTTCTCCCGCCCCTTCAATGCGAGTAATCTGCACAAGATGCGGTTTGTTCTTCAAGAGGATGAAGGTTGGGTGAAGGTTGAGGGTGCTCCTGCAGTTTCTGAGGCGGTGGAGGAGTCTGAAGCTGATAGCTCCGAGGGGGAACTGAAGACAAATCCCTCGATTGGAAAGGATGTGAGGAGTCTGTGCCGAGCAGTGAAGGACCTGGTGGCTCAGCAGACTCTCCTCATGGAAGATGTGCGCGCGCTTATTTCTCACCACGCATCGACTCAATCGGCTGGTCACAGTGGTGCCTGATCGCTTACCTGCCATCCTATCCCCTTTTGTTCCCTTGCTGTCTACCCCTCCTTGTTCTGTTTTCTTGTTATCTGGTTTATGTGCCCTGTGTGGCATTCTGACAATGGTTGATGTTTTGTCTATTTTGGTGGTATTTACATGTTTTCTGTTTTTTCTTAATCAATGACAAGGGGTGCTTGTGTTTATCTGGCTGTGAATTTTCTCTCTAACTCTTTACTGTATTTTTGATGATGCTAAAATGGGGAAAATGACAGGTAGCATTGTCTGAGGGGAAACAGAACAGATAAAACGTATTGCTGAACTAAGGGGGAACTAACGGTGTTTTTAGTGGAAAACTTTCTTGTAAGTTTTGTCTTGTTCTAGTTGGTATATGCTTTATTGTTAAGGGTGTTTGTCACCATCAAAAAGGGGGAATTTGTTGAATTCCTTAGGTTTTGATGGTTATAAACACTCAACTAATACGTGCACCAAGTGTTTCAGGGACAAGAAGAGTTTTCCCAGGGAGCGTTGCAGCAGAGGATCTCATAGGGAACAAAGACTTAGCAAGTGCTTTGTTACCTCTCCAGGAACTGAAGTGACAAACCAAGATCGAGGCTGCAAAAGGAAAGAAGTCATACAGCGTGCAGAATTAAGGAAACAAATCAAGAAGCCACGTGGTAGAAGATGAAGACTTCGGCTCCAAGGATCAAGCCGGATTGTGCGAAGATATGGAAAGAGAGAAAAGACTCGATCGTGTTATCATAGGAATCTTTCCTAGGATAAGGCGATTGGAGAGAGAAGAATAATATCCAATCGGTTGGATTAATTAGGGAACTCCTTCCTTAATTAATATAATCGGTTGTGATATCTTATCTTCAAAACAAAATCACATCTTTGTAATCCGATTCTAGTATTTCCTAATATGTGTCAATTAGGGTTTCTGCCGAGTTGTATTTAAGTAAAGTGAGGATTCATTTCTTAGGGACGACTTCACGAAAAAGAACGACTTTGAACGAAAAAAAAGGAGAAAAGAAGAGAAAGAGAGTGAGGTGCGTGTGAGTCTTTGAGAGTTGAGTTTGATTCATCGTTGTAGAAGAGGTTTCGAGTCTAGCTGGTTATTTAGAGGTCGAAGTCCAGGATACAAGTGTAATCAAGCAAGAAACTAATAAGACAAGTACGCAGTTCAAAATCCTCTCAAGCGGAAGCTTGAAGGTAGTGGTTTTTCCTTGAGAAGCTAGTTTTGCTAATCAGGGTTTCCACTATATATCATGAGTTCGTTCTGTTATCTTTCTTGTTATTTAAATCCGTTGTGCCTTCTGTGGGAACAAAGCTTTTGTTCCCTCAGACGTAACTCTAACGATCCAACACTTAGGTTTAGGAATACCTCCCTAAGGCCTCCACTTATCTATCAACCCCAAGCTTTCATCAATCTCATCTCTTTTTCCCTCAAATCTCACGCATTCATCAATCTCTCAAGTTCTTGATCTCGTTCCAAGACAAAGTCAGCCAAGGAACCTCTAGAAGAGGTTCCCTTAGCCCATTGCTCCTCTCGTCCAACCAAACCTCCTTCCGGCCGGCCCCTTGGTTCCCCTCGTCTAGCCTTTGCTTCCTCTCGGCTCTCCAAGGCATCCCCCTTGCTTCCACCCTCAAGACACCTCCAAGAGCCCTAAGAAGCCAGCCGACCCCCAAGGAGAAGTTCAAGCCTCTCTTACGCCACGATCCGGAGCTCAAGCCTCTCTTGCGCCACGATCCGGAGCTCAAGCTTGTGAGATAAGGGCATTCAACCCCTTGTTTCACATCAATTGGTATCAGAGCTCAAAGGCCAAGTTAAGTTCTTTTCCTTCTCATTTATTTTCTGTTTTTATGCTTATTAGTCTTTATTCTAGCTCCCCTCCAAAAATCGCCTCAAAAAAACAAGAAAAAGTCTTATGCCGCCTTGCCACCACGCCGCCGCCTCCTGCCACCTTGCCTCCGTCCACCATGACCCTACAGCCACCATCTCCTTCCCCATGGCCGGCCATGTGCCCATGTCTCTTGCTAGCTCCATTTGAATTTCCCTTAACCCTTGCATGTGACTTGTTCAACTTGGAAAGAAACAAAGCTACTTTCCTTCTTCCCCATTTTGTATCACTTAGCCTTTTGGGTAAAAGCCAAACTTTGACTCTTGGCTGATTTGTTTGGGGTAGAGAGCTAGGAAGCTTCCCATTATGGGGTTCAAAAAAGGTGGAAACAAATTTGGCAAACATACAACACTCTCTTTCTCTCTTCTAAGGCCTTGTCCCACACTCAAAGTGGACATTGCCCCTCTCTTTTCCCCCTTGTTGCCACCCCTTTGCAACTCCAAAATTTCGCAGGCCCTCTCTTCCATTCACTTCAAGGCCATTACATTCCATTAGGCCTCCAAATCAAACACAAAAAGAAAAGGCCAAAGGAAAGAAAAGAGGCCCAAGAAAAAGGCAAATTTGGGGGCTCTCCTACTTCAAAAAAAAAAAGGAAGAAGAAGAAGAAAACTTCTTTTCAGTTGGGCCACATCAAATTCGTGGGCTCTCCTACTTCACTTGGCAACTTGGGCCACTAAGCTTGCCCCTCCATTTTCTTCTTTTGCCACTTCATTTTTCATCCTCCATAACCCATATGGCAGCCCACTCACTCCCTTCCCACTCTTGTCACTCTAAGTTTTAAATGTTGGGTTTCCTAAATAGCCTAAGTCTTACACATTGGAAAGGTTGGAAGTACCTAAGTTCTAATCAAGTCTTGCAAGTCACATGCTACCCTCTACCTTGCTCTTTTACTTGAGCCTCCATTGTTTGAATTATTTAGCTTATCCTAGGCTTAGCTTGATCTCATTCAATTAGTGTGATTGCCTTGATTGCTTTGAATGTTTGATTGCTCTAGAATTTGTGACTTGCGCCTTTGTTTATGGTTGATATAGGCTATCATGGAGGAGCCTCCCCAATTCTGTCCCTTTCATGGCACTCGCGACTTTGTTGAATACTTAGTTTGGGAGTGGAACACTGAATCCTTGTTCAACCATCATGATTGCACGGACGAGCAACGAGTGGCCATTGCCATTAACCACTTTGCTACTCTTGGTGGACTGAGTATGACACCGAATGTGCCCACTTGGGGTATCCACCTATCACCACTTGGGAGGACCTCAAAACATGCCTTCGAAGCTCTTTTGTTCCCAAAGACTATGGTATCATTGTTGAGGCCCGATTGGAGGGCATTAAGCAAGGGAACCGATCCCCCTTGGAGTTCTACAACGAGCTCTCTCGTCTTGCGCTCATTTCCGACCTTCACCACTCCGTGAGGTACATCCTTTCTATGTTCCTTAATGGGTTGACCGCTGACTTCTTTTCCTTTGTTAAGGAGCACCATTTAGGGAGTGGACGGCCCATAGAAGATGTCATTCACCTTGTCACTCAAGAGTACAACCATCGGTGTCCAAGGAGATCTTCTACTATGAGTTGGCCTAGGAGCTCAAACAACACTTCTAGACATCCTCCTAGAAGCCAAAATGATGTGATCCGACGGGATCGGACCACGTTTGACTTCAGATCTAGGCAGGAAGCGGCCTCGAATCCTTCTCTTTAGTAACCGAGATAGGTAGCAACCAAGCGTGGGCTCGGTTACCGGCTCTCTTGCTCTCGGCGGGGCCGAGTTGGGGCGAGAGGATCTCGCAGGCGGATGCTAGCGATGGAGGGATAGATTGTGTTTGTGAACCGTGATGTGGTTCAATCGGGTCTAACCAGTTTTGTGACGCCGAAGCTTAAGGGAGGAGATGATCTCAACTGCAAGGCTTAAGCTTTAATTTCAACGTAGGGAATAATGAATATAACGAAGCCTATTTAAAAGCAAAGGGCTCGGTCAAACCCTAATGGGCTTGGGCCGCGAAATAGACTAATGGGCTAGCCCACTTTACAAGAGTGGAGCACACACCCGAAATAAAAATGACTGAAATGGAAATGCTAAAACAGGAAACATGCTAAAAGGGGAAATAACATAAATATAGCCTAAATATGACTACGTCTTGAACCAAGGGGGACGCCACGGTCTTGGTCGTCTTGGGCTCGTCGTTGCCCGGCTTGAGTCAAGCCCGGGACGCATCATTCTCCCTCCCTTAGAATCGAAGTGTCCTCGCTTCGAACTGGGTGGGGCCAGGGAGAGTAGACGTTCAGCGGTCAGTGGTAAAGCGGCATCGGGCTCGGACGCGACTCTTGGAACCTCAAAGATGAGAAGGTATGGCTCGGGTCTAGGAGCGGTCATAGCGTCGGGTGCCTTGGAGAGTATCGCGTGGAAGCCCGGGTCTGGAGTAGGCGTAATGGATACGTCGGACTTGCACGCGGGCAGGGGAGTACTGGGCACGTGTGTGGGTGGCAGAAGGGGCGCGGTGGTTGTGGCCTCGACAACGACAGTGTGGACCATGGGCGCGGTTTCGCTGGCCGCGGGTGCGGTTTTGCTGGCCGCAGGTGCGGTTGCTGCTGTAGTGGTCGAGGTCGCGGCGTTGGCCGCGGTCGCGGGTGGAGGGACCGCGGTTGCCGCAACAGTGACGGCTCTGCAGGAGGCAAGTTCCCTCCGAAACTCTTCGAGCTATGAACGCAGTTCCGCCATCTCTCGGGCATGGGCCTCGTTGGTGGCGTCGTGGGCGACTGTTGGAACCGGCGACACGAGAGGGCGCTCAGGATGGCGCACGGGCGGGTGCTCAGGGTACTGCACTGGGGCGTACTCGCGGAGCGGTCGTGAGTTGTGTTGGCGCCTAGGTGCGTAGTATGGACGTCGGGGAGGAGAGTACGGACGGCATCGCGGTGGCGTCGGGATCCTCGGCGAGATCCAATCTGGGTCCGCTTTGTATGGTCTCACGCCACCAAAACAAGGGTCGGGGTACCGATCGTGGGTGCGGCGTGGAGGAGGTGACCCATAGACGCGGGGCGGCGGGTACGGGTGGTGTCGGAATCCTTGGCGGGATCAAATCCGGGTCCGCTTCGTATGGTCTCACGCCACCGAACCAAGGGTCGGGGTCCCACTCGTTGGGCTCGAAGTATGGATACAAGCGGGCCATGGGGTGGGTGTGGCTAAGGACGGGTTGGTTAAGGAAAGGTCGAACTAGGGTTGTGTGGTGCGGCGGAGGCTAGGGTTTTGGATAAGGAAACGACAGTGTAGAAACCGCGGTCACGGTTTTGATTTCCGCGGTCGCGGCGGCTAGGGTTTGGGTGGCGGACGATTCGTATTTTGGCCTTTTGAGGGGTCAAACGATGTCCGTTTTGGGCGAATTTTATATTCTCGGACTCGTATCGAGATGCTCTACAGGAATATGGAAAACAATTTCGGAAAGGACGGAATTTTTTTGGACGAAATCTGGGCAGAAGGCTCGTCGGTTTTGGGAGTTTTTTTTGTGGTGGTGGTGGCGTCGTCGGAGAAGAAGGCGCGCTGCATGCCCCTGGCTGCTCTGATACCAATTGATGTGATTCGACGGACTCGGACCACGTTTGACTTCAGATCTAGGCAGGAAGCGGCCTCGAATCCTTCTCTTTAGTAACCGGGATAGGTAGCAACCAAGCGTGGGCTCGGTTACCGACTCTCTTGCTCTCGGCGGGGCCGAGTTGGGGCGAGAGGATCTCGCAGGCGGAAGCTAGCGATGGAGGGATAGATTGTGTTTGTGAACCGTGATGTGGTTCAATCGGGTCTAACCAGTTTTGTGACGCCGAAGCTTAAGGGAGGAGATGATCTCAACTGCAAGGCTTAAGCTTTAATTTCAACGTAGGGAATAATGAATTCAACGAAGCCTGTTTAAAGGCAAAGGGCTCGGTCAAACCCTAATGGGCTTGGGCCGCAAAATAGACTAATGGGCTAGCCCACTCTACAAGAGTGGAGCACACACCCGAAATAGAAATGACTGAAATGGAAATGCTAAAACAGGAAACATGCTAAAAGGGGAAATAACATAAATATAGCCTAAATATGACTACGTCTTGAACCAAGGGGGACGCCACGGTCTTGGTTGTCTTGGGCTCGTCGTTGCCCGACTTGAGTCAAGCCTGGGACGCATCACAAAAGCTAAGTTGTGCACCAAGGAGGATTCAACCAACGAGGTATCAATCCAGCCCCTCTTTTGAGCCTTACTATTATCCTTCTTCTAATCCTTCTATGCAGACCAAGGGAGTCTATGACTCACCAAAATCATCTTATAGCACGTCCAAGGCCAGAAAAGGAGTGCTTCTGCAGCCTCGTGTTAGAGCTCGTGACATCATATGTGTCATGTGTGAAGGGAGAAGCCACTTGGCCGATATTTGTCCAAACCGGCACTACACTTCCAAGGATGAATGATCCTTGATGAGTGGAGATTTGGTTGTTGCGTGTGAAGATGTCGAAGAGCCCCCTCAAATGGTGGACCCAAGGCCAGCCAAAGGGCCTCCACTAGTAGCCACATCATTCATTGGTGAAGAAGCGACCGCGGAAGAATCTTGTGAGTTTCTTGTATCTATGGCCGATGAAAAGGAGGAAGGGCTAATGAATAAGGTAGATGAGGTGATACCATCCTTAGAGAAGGATGTGGTCGTGGCCGCTGCATGTGAGTTTCTACCAAGAGTCCAAGCCACATATGACGAGCCACCTAGATCGGTTGATACGAGGAAAGCCCAAGTGCCTTTGTCAATGGCCAAGCCAACCGAGCAAGATGAAGATCCCAAGACTGGATCATGTGAGCCTCTTGTGTCAATACTTGTTGAAGAGGAGCGAGCAACAAAGGAAAAGAATGAGAAAGTATCGGGACCATCCCCTTCTTCTCTAAGAAGCAAGCTTCGCCCCACCATTACACAAAGTGCCATGCTTTCCTTGGCTACTCCATGGACGGATGCCACACGTATGGTTCATTCTTGCTTGCCATTCTCACTCCAAGAGAAGGTCGATACCATGGATGATGAGCCTCCCACGAAATCAGCTCTTGGCCAAGAAGAGAAAGGCGTTCTAAAGGCTCCTAATTTCAGGGAAGAACCCTTCTCTCTTTCCTCTTTTATGTCATTAAGTGACCCATTGCATGAGTTTGGTGTTACAACCTTGGATAGATCATTTTTCATGATGACTGTAATATCCCTCATTTTATAAGGGTATTTTGGAAATTTTCCAACTCCCGTATTACAAGTCGGATTAATTTCAGAGAAGTTCAGACATTCGGTAATATGTTTGATCTCTGTAATATTTTTCTGAGTAATATAAAATACATTTGACGTATTTTCGGGGTTAAATAGTCGTTTGTGTACGAATATATTTAACCCGGGGTTAAGAAGATTAACCTAAAGTCAAAACGGTCAAAAAGGGTGAAAATGACATTGACTGCACCTCGCGGTCAAGTGGCCGCACCCGCGGCGAGGACCAGTTCTGAAGCAACAGGTGAGGCGGTCATTGGGCGCCACCGCACCCTGCCACACCCCGTGGTGGGATATTTTTTTCTGACGACGTTATCCTCTTCCCCTCCACTGCAAGTGACGCTGGTTGTCAGCAAGGGGTTGTCTCCCTTGGTCGAGGGCTTGTCCCCTGCTTGTTCCCCTCCTAGCTGGGCCTATAAAAGGGAGATAAAGCTGAAGAGGAGAGTGCTGATCTGCTCTTCTTCCTCCTCAGAAAATCTCCATTAAAGCCCAAGCTTTTGAGCTTTGTTTGAGAGGTGATCTAACCCCTTTGAGTGTTTAGAAAGGTGTTCCTAAGTGGTATTCTAAAGCCTAAGAAGGTTAGAAGTGGAGCCACAATCGAATCGGAAGCCAACGAACCAAACCAAGTGAGTTTCGCCATTAAAGTTGTCGAAAGCTCTCGCCCCTGTCATCCCGCCGCACCCGCGACAGAGGCTCCACCGCACCCGCGGCGAGCTTACCCGGGTTGTGTGTTCTTGGGTGTTTGGCTTCGGATGAGGCTTGGCTCCTTCGATTCTTTTAGTATTCTTTTAGATTCATATATGTGGATATTGAATCTAACTTAGGGTTTCATTTTGGGTCGATCCGAAGGAATCTGTGGTCTCAGATCTGTCCCTGTTTCGGACCCAGGAACTCGTCGTCTCTAAGCTTTGCTTAAGCTTCTGCGGATCTAAGGCAAGTGGCGGTTCGCTCTTGCTCATCATTCCATATTTCAATTAATTATCAATTGTTTAGTTGTTAATTAATTTGGGATGATTTACTGTTTTCGTTGGGAACAGTTTTGATAACTGTTTGTGATTTTAAAAGGAGATATTATAATAGGTTGTATATCTGTTAGAATAACGCTATTATATATATATATATATATATATGATTTAATACAGATATTATTATATGTTGTATATTGTTAGAACAATGCTATTTTATCTGTTATCGGCCGTGATGGCTTTGTTGTGGATTATTATTGTGTTGAACTGTTTAGTGAGCACGAGTATTCGTAAGAACGCTACTGAGTATCTCATTGCGAGTTCTAGTCGTTTCTTGATAACCTGGTGGTTAGGATTTAGTTCCTACCATCCTTCTCTGGTCTTGACCATACCCATACTCAGGGTTTGTGCACACAGCTGGTGCCGCTTTCAGGGATTTAGTTCCCGACTCCATTGTTTGGGATTAAGTTCCCAAGGGATTTAGTTCCCGATTTGACTTTAGGGATTTAGTTCCCGAGTCAACTTCGCCTTAGGGATTTAGTTCCCGACGGTATCTCTTTATCCCGTGGGGATGAGATTTTAAAAGCTTATAACGTGATGCACGTTTTGGAATTAAATGAGATAAGTGCTTTAGTGCACATGATTAATATACCCTTGGGCGAGTAGTGCAGCTAGGCAATAGTGTAGCTAGGAGATCTCATCTTGACTTTGATCAGAGTAAAGTTCTCTTTCCAATCTGGATTCGCCTTGGGCGGTAAGGTTGGTCGTGAGCCGAAACATCAAGTCGTTTTTGAACGCTTGTATGATATTATTTATGTTCCCCAACATTTGTCATGCTTCCGATAAGGCTCATTTCGTTGGAGTCTTCTTTTGGGATTGATTGCTGTGAGACTTAGTCTCCAGAATCTTCTCTTGATCATGTCTCTTCTTGTGTTTCAGTAGAGTATGGTGGTTGACTATCGTTATCGGTTTTGATTCGAGGAGCGATGAGTCTAACCTAATACGTCTACTTCGAACCACTATGATTTGTACCCTTGCTTAGTCTTTCATTAGACTAACCAACCGTAATTGTTCTCTGCATGGTTGGCTGGTGTCATCCGTTCGATTCGGCACATCAAATAAGTTGCCATCCCGTGAAGGCAAGAACGACTATAGAGGCGAACGGTGTTTTGACAAGTTTATTCAGGTTAAGATCCTTGGCGGGTGATCAGTGCGATCAAGACCCTTTTGATGGTTATTTAAAGACTTCCGATGTGTTAAATATGTTTTGTGTAAAGACTTCCGCTGTAATGAACCTGATTTTTGTATTTTGGTTGCATTTCGGATTATGATGTAATGCCGAAATAATGATTTTAATCGAAGGTTATGATACTTTGTATCATAATTATTGTTTGATGATTTATATCAACTGGTAAAGCCTTGGGTGACATCGGACAGAACGTCTGAGGTCACTGACGGTAATGCCTTCAAGGTTATATATTTGGGGGTGTTACAATGACGAGTTGTTTTGCATCTAGGACTATGTTCTCTTGTTTGCATTATAGTTCCATGTCTCAATTCATGGCCAAGAGGTTTCACTTAATACATGTCATTCTCTCCATGTCTAAGTATGATCATTGCCTAAATTGTTGTATCATGGGGCATCTACTTAGGCTTACGAAGGGTAGTGGCATAACTTGTGCATGCATCCTTGCCATTCATATAGAATTTGGGCTAGTGTTCTTACATTCCCCATTTTTCTTGGTGGCGCAAGGGTGCCTTATTATTCTGATTTTCTTGTAGAATCATATGTTTTGTTGTTGCATGCTCCCTGTTTTAGAGTTGTCCTTGGGTCCTTCACTATCCAGTGGTATTTAGGAATTTTTTTGAGGATAAGGACTATTCTCTCTTAGCCCACACACTAGACATGCCTAAAACCTTCCCTAGGCGGCCCTTGCATTAGGTTTTTCATGTTGATCATGGCCCCTTGAGGATTATGCCTAGAGCCCTTCATAGGCACCCCTTGGATGAGACTTTTCATGTTGACCATGGGCCTTTAAGGATTGCCCCAACCCAGGCCAATTTTGGGACTCTACCTTGGTGGCCTTGGCCCTATCACCCTACTCCCTTAGGACCCCAATTTTATGTGGTTGCCATGCCGACACCTTCTAGGGCCCTTCCCAAGGAATCTATCATGCACTCACTCATTTCTACCACATTTTGGGAGCTCCTTGGTTTGGCCCTCATAACCGGTAGGCAACCCTTTAAGAAGGGGAGAGATTCCACTTTCCTTATAGCTTGCCACATGCCACTCCTTGCCCCGGTTGAGCCTCTCACCCTAGCTTTCTCTTTGTCGCCGCTTTATGGAATCCCTCACATACTCGGCTCCACTCGGGTTGCTCCCTTGATGCCTCATTTCTCCCTTGGACCCGTGCCTAGGACCGGCCATAGTCCCACCCGGAGCCGTAGGATGGTCTCATGTTTTGTTGTTGAGTTTCCATGTTGTAGGTCTATTATGTCGGTTGTCATGGTCTTGTCCTTTGAGGTGCCTCTCCGGTGCAAGAACGCCGTGGTGATTGGTGCCCTTTAGAGCTTCCTTGTGGCGGACTTCGGGCCTTATGTGCCCCCGGTTCCCGATGACGAATTGAGGACAATTCTACCTCAAGAAGGGGAGAATGATGGGTTCTAACCCCCCTTGTCCTCAATCAACGACATCGGCGAGCCATGGGCACCTCGCCTGCACATTGAGGGATGCCAACCTCCATCAACACCTTGGCCGAAGCACTCATCAAGTCCATCACTTGGCCACGGCCAAGCCCCATGACGTTCGTCGCGCCCTTGCTGCCAAGACAACCATGGGCGTGCGCGGCCCATGCCCGGCCTAGTAGCCGCATCTATCCAAGCCTTACCAAGGCTTTTATCCATTTCCTTTTAGTCATTTACTTTCATGAGTTTAGTCTTGCCTTAGGGGGTGTGAAGAGCCATTTGCATATGGGCTTCAACCCACTAAGGCCCATTAGAGTCTTCTTCTTTGTTGGCTGAAATGCCATGGTAGTTAAACCCTTTTGTTAGCTCCTTGTAACTTGGTTGAAGAATTAAAAAGTGGAATATTTCCCTTAGGTTGAGGAATACCTCCCTAAGGCCTCCACTTATCTATCAACCTCAAGCTTTCATCAATCTCATCTCTTTTTCCCTCAAATCTCACGCATTCATCAATCTCTCAAGTTCTTGATCTCGTTCCAAGACAAAGTCAACCAAGGAACCTCTAGAAGAGGTTCCCTTTGATGTGAAACAAGGGGGTTGAATGCCCTTGTCTCACAAGCTTGAGCTCTGAATCGTGGTACAAGAGAGGCTTGAACTTCTCCTAGAGGCACCAACTGGTTTTATGGCTCCTTTGGGTTGTCTTGAGGGTGGAAGCAAGTGCAATGCCTTGGGGAGCCAAGGGGAAGCAATGGACTGTCGAGAGAGAGACAAGGTGGCCGGCAAGAGAGTCCTTGGCTGGCCGAAGTGGAGCAATGGCCAAGGGAGCCTCTAGGGGAGGCTCCTTGGCTGACTTGGCCTTGGAACAAGATCTAGCAATTGAGAGATTGATGATTTCGTGAGAGATTGAGAGAAGGGAGGAGAGATTGTTGAAAGCTTGGGATTGATAGAACAAGTGGAGGCCTTAGGGAGGTATTCCTCAACCTAAGGGAAATATTTCACTTCTTAATTCTTCAACCAAGTTACAAAAGACTAACAAGAGGGTTTAAATACTAGGGCATTTCAGCCAACAAAGAAGAAGCCTCTAATGGGCCTTAGTGAGTTGAAGCCCATATGCAAATGGCTCTTCACACATACTAAGGCAAAACTAAAACCATGAAAGTAAATGACTAAAAGGGAAATGGATAAAAGTCTTGAGAGGCTTGGATAGATGCGGCCACTAGACCGGGCATGGGCCGCGCGCGCCTATGGGTGTCTTGGCAGCAAGGGCACGCCGAGTGTCATGGGCCTTGGCCGTAGTCAAGTGATGGCCTTGATGAGTGCGTCGGCCATCCCCCAATGTGGAGGCGAGGTGCACATGGCTCTCCGGTGTCGTTGGTGGAGGACAAGGGGGGTTGGAACCCATCATTCTCCCCTTCTTGAGGTAGAATTGTCCTCAATTCGTCATTGGGGACCGGGGGCACATAAGGGCCTAAGAGGATGGCCAATGTGAGAGCGGGCTAGACGACGTAGTCCTCGGGAAGTTCCACCTCATAAGCATCACCGGCGAGCCACTTGATCACTTGGAAGGCGGCGTGGCCATATCGGCGAGGCTTGGAGCAGCGTCGGGCTGGAATCCATGCAAACTGTGGGAGCATGTTCGCCAATGTCCTAGGACAAGCAAACTCAACAAGCAACGGAAAGGTCAGCCAACGATGCGGTGGGGCCCTAGGGATGGCTCTAAGCAACGCATCGGGGTGGAGGTGGCTACTAGTGTCAAGGGTAAAGCTCTTCCTAAATTTCAGCCACAACATCCTCCAAAAATGACCCACAAACCTAGGATCCCAAGCCAACACAATAGCACGAGGGATTCCACGTAAGATTACCCCGGGGTCAAAGGTAAGGGTATCTAGCTCGGGTGCAAGGTGTGTAGTACCACAAGGAATGCCATGATCCCTCCTAGGGAGGTGGTCGTGTAACACACAAATGGAATCCCTCCCCTTCTTAAGCTTGGGCAATCCGGTTAGAAGGACTATGCCTAAGTCTTCCCAAGGGGTGGGTGGGAGAGATAGGGGTGTGTGAGGACCGAGAGGGTGGGACCTAGGCAAAAGTGGAGCAAGTGTAGGCGAAAAGACATAATCCTCAAATGGAGCCATGTGTGTTGTATTCCCAAACTCTCTACGGGTCTCATGGTCATCCGTAATCAACAAGTTCCTAGACGAGGACCTAAGGACACAATGCTCACCCGCTCGGATAAGGAAACCATCATCCCAATAATAGCCCGCAAGGTCCTCCTAAGTGGCATACTCGGCTAGGGTAGGGCTAGAGGGGGGGTCATGAGCATGTAAAGATATAGTAAGTGAATTTCCAAAATGTGATCATGACAAAGAGAAGGAAATATATACCTCCTAGACAAGATGTCGGCAATCTTGTCTTGGCTCTTCGTGTGCTTGACACCAAACGACCAAGTCTCCATAAGCTTCATCCTACACACATGGCATCGGCCAATGTGGGTGTCGATCTTCAAGTGGACAAGAGCTTCATAATGAGCGTGGAGGGAGAGCTCTGTGAGTGGTGAAGTAATGAGGCATCGGCCTCCTTGGTAATAGGGCAATGGTGAGGCCCTGAGTGGTAACAATGGCACCGGCCAAGGCGGTAACAAGGCGCAAGCCTTCTCCGGTGGGGCAGCCATGGGACGCCGGCCTCCATGGGGGTGGGTCGATGGGGAGTCGCTAATAGGCGACAAGGGACCGCTCGCGGCAATGGGCGGCGGCCAGCCAAGTCGCGATTGAGTCAAGGGTGCGGCCAGCCAGGTGGGCACAACGCATCGCCCTCCTCCGGCGGTGCAGCAATGGGGCGCCGACCTACCCGGGGGTGGGGCAATGGAGAGGCGCGACTGGGTGATAAGGGCGCCGGCCAAGGTGGCAACGCGGCTCCGCTCTCCTTGGTGGTGATGCAAGAGTGCGGCAATGGAGCGGCGCCAAGAAGCAACACGGGCGCTGGCCAAGTCGATGACAAGGCACCGTCCTCCTCTGGTGGCGCGGCAATGGGACGGTGGCCTCCATGTGTGTGGGGCGATGGAGAGGCGTCAAGAGGCAACATGGGCGCCGACCAAGGCAGGAGCAAGGCACCGTCCTTCTCCGGTGGCGCAGAGATGGGGCACCGGCCTCCTTGAGGGTGGGGCAATGTGATGAGTGCCAACCATCCATCAACAAGGAGCCTTAAGGCCCGGTGACTAGGGCCCGATCCCGAGCCATGGCCCAAGCCATCACCGCCCTAGTCCACCATGCCCTCACTATCCAAGGCGCGAACCTCCAGCCCAAGGCCCACGCCTACTCTTGTGCCTCACCGTGGAGGAGCCAAGGCCTTGACCACCAAGGCGTCGACGCCTCAATGTCACGACACTCAAGCATCGACCATTCCACACCAAGGCACTGATGCTTCGATTCCAAGGCATTCAAGCGCGCGCCCCTATCCAATCTTGTAAGGCTTTTATCACCTTTCCCTTTTAGTCAATTAATTATGTAAGTGTCTTTCCATTTTGGGTGTGTGGACCCATTTGCACATAGGCTCCTAGTCCGCTTAAAACCCTAGACTATTTAAGCCATTCTTGGCTCCCTTGTTCATTTAGTTGAAGAATATAGAAGTGGATTATCCATTGGGTTAGAGGAATACCTCCCCAAGTCTCCCACTTACTTCTATCAACTCAAATCCTCACAATCTCTCCTTTTCTCCTCTCAATCTCTTTCGAATCTCTCAAGCAAAGCATTCAACAAGCTAGAATCTAAGTCAAATCAGCCAAGGAACCTCTAAGAGAGGTTCCCTTGGCCCATTTGCCGAGTGCCGCCAGCCAAGCCTTACTTTAGTCGGCCTCTCGCCTCCCCACGGCCAGCCGCCGTCTCCCCTCGGTTTCCCTCGGCGCTGCCCTTGCTGCCATCTCCAAGCCAGTCGAGGAACCTCTAAGAGAGGTTCCCTTGGCCCTTTTCCGTGCGCCGCCAGCCGAGCCTCACTTCGGTCGGCCTCTCGCCTCTCTGCGGCCAGCCATTGTCACCCCTCGGAGTCCCTCGGCGCTGCCCTTGCTTCCGCCTTCAAAGCTCTCCCAAGAGTCCTAAGGAGCTAGCCAGCCACAAGGAGAAGGAAGTCCTCTTCACTTAGTCACGATCAAGTTTCCGAGAAGAAGAGCCTTGTCTTGGAGGTTCCATTCTCATCAATTGGTATCAAAGACTAAGTTAAGTCCCTTTCTTCTCTTAAATCTCATCTTTTATGCTCAATTTTTTTCTTGCTTGCATGATGATTTTATGTTCATTTTAGTTTCCCATTATTCCCCTCCCAAAACCGCACCCAAAAACCACAAAAAAATTATCCCGCCGCCCACCACCACGCCACTGCCCCTTGCCACCTTCTTGTCGCCCACCCCCACCCTATAGCTTCCCACCCCTTTCACTTAGCCAGACATGTCCTTGCTAGCTTCCATTTGAATCTCTCTCTCACTTGCATGTGACTTGATCAATTTGGAAGGGATCACACCCACTTTCTTTCTTTTCCTTTTTGGCTCACTTAGCCTTTTTCGGTAAATGGTAAATTTGTCTCTTGGCTGGTTTTGTTTGGGGGAAGAGAGCTAGGAAGCTTCCCTTGTGGGCCTCCAAAAGGGTAGAAACACAAGTGGCAAGAAGACAACCTTCTCTTCTTCTTTTCTCAAGCCTTGTCCCACCCCAAAAAGGGACTTTGCAAGTCAAAACAAAACCAAACCCCCTTGTTGCCGCCCCTCTCCAAACTCAAACAAAATTTGTTGTGGCTCCACTCGTCTTTTCTTACACAAAGGCCTTTCCCATCTCGTCCTCCCTTCTCAAAGCAATAGAAAAAGCCTAAAGAATGTCAAGAGGCCAAGAAAAGGCAAAAGGCCCGAATTCAAAAAAAAAAAGGAGAAAGAAGGTAGAAAGTTTTTCATTTCGGTTGGGCCACAACCATTTCGTGGGCTCTCCCACCTTCACTTGGCAACTTGGGCCACTAAGCCCACCCCTCCCCCCCCCCCCCCCCCCATGTTCCTCTCGTCTCTTGTCATTTCAATTCTCCTCTTCCTTGGCCCATAGGGCAGCCAACTTTCTTTCTTGTCCAAGCTCATCACTCTAGTTTCGAAGTTGGACTTTACTACTTAGCCTAAGTGATACAATTTGGCATGGATTGCAAGTGTCTCGACCCCACTCAAGTTCTCAAGTCACATGCTCTTCCCCGACTTGCCCCCTTTGCTTGAGCCTTTATCCATTGCTTATATTTGATTGTCCTAGGCCTAGTTATCTTTCTTCCTTTCATTAAGTGTCATTGCTTGGTCCCTTTGAACTTGTTACTCGGTTTGTCTTGTGGCCTCTTATAGGTGAGTCCACGATGGAGGATCATCTTGATGCCGGAAATCGGAGCCCTCGGAGCTCCACGCCCATGCTTTCCCCCGAGTTATTTGTGGCTAGGCTAGCCGAGGAGAGCCGAGCCAAGGAGGCTTCCACCCGCCACGAGGAGACCGTCACCGAGGCCTTGCGCACTGCCCAAGCCGAATTGGCCGAGCTCCGCCACGAGAAGGAATCGGCCGACGCTCGAATGGCCGCGCTTGAGCTTAGCCTGGCCTACATATCTGCAGCCTCCCCGACACCCGCGCCAGCTGTGGTGCCGCCTCGCCCCACACCCATTCTCACTGGAGCCTCCTCACGCGGCCCGGATGATCATCCCTTTGACACCATGGCGCGTGACCGAGGCAAGGGCCCTATGCATCTCTCTCCTCATTCCGACGCCCGGGCCTTTGCCAAGAGGCTGCCACCGCCGCGAGAGCCTTCCTTCTACGACAATCCGACAACGCGTGTGGAGCCTCGCGGGCATCACGACGCTCGGCCGCTGCCGGGCCGGCGTCTCCCCATCTTCACAGCCCGCATGGAGGGTGAGCCGTATCCGCGCGTAGCCCGCCCCCCGCCGCCGATGACTTTCCTAATGCTCGGTATGGCTATGGAGACTTTGTGGCTCTTGATGAAGAGGATGAGGCCTTTGGGGCCCATGAGGCGGATGATGCTTTTGATGAAGTTTTCCAAGATCCCTATGAGGAGGACCCTTTGGCGGACTTCCTCCTCCGGGATCATTGCCGAACTCGAGGCAACCACCGGCGGCCCTTGGATCGCCGTGACCCCCATTGGCTGCCGCCGCCTCCCGCTGATTTCCGAGGCCGTGGCCATGCGCCCCGTCCACACCTAGAGCGGCATGACCCCATTGGCCTTCAACAAAACTTTGGCCAACGCCGGGAGGTCAAGGTCCGTATTAAGCCATTTGAGGGTGAATACGACGCGGCCAAATTCCTCGATTGGAAGCAAGCCACGGAGTACGCATTAAATCATTGCCAATATGAAGATTATGAGAGGGTTCAAATTGCCACACTCCACTTCACCGGCAATGCCCGCGCATGGTAGTTCCGCTTCACCATCGAGAGAGCTAGGTGCCGCTTGCCCCCGGTCATGGAATGGAACCAACTTATCCATGTCATGACCAAGCGGTATGTGTCGGAGGACTACCTTGAGCATATGCGCCTTCAAATTGCACTAGCTTGCCAAGGCACTCGCACTCCCTTTGAGTTCTTTGCCGAGCTAGAGGAGCTCATCCACAAGGCCGGCGTGTCCACCACTCCCGCCTCTCTCCGCACCATGTTCCTATGTGGCCTCGACATTGAGATAAGGGAGCCCTTGATCCTACTCCCCATCCGGGACATCAATGCCCTCACTCACACGGCCATGGAGATTTACAACCAACTCCAAAGGAAGAAGAAGGCCGCTTGGGCCCGTTCACAGCCTCCACGGTATGCCACCGCTCCTAGCTCCTTCTTTGGCCCTTAGTCGGCCAATCGTGCCGCCCCGCAGCCGTGCTCCGGCCCCGCCGCAGCCCTTGTCGCGCCAATTGGTTCCGCTCGCCTCAATGCTCCACCAAGAGGCCCCGGTCAAGGATTGCGCGCCCCGGCACCTCCCGAGCGAGCTCCTGACAAATCTTGCTTCAAGTGTGGTGGCCTTGGCCATCTTATCAAAGATTGCCCCAACAACAAACGGGTTTTGCTCACTTTCAATGGTGGCTACGAGTCCTATGATGAAGAAGAAGAGACCCCAGAGGAGGAGTACGATCCCACCGACGATCCCCCTTATGATGAGCTCACATGTGGCCCTCTTGAGCTTGGCGTCGGCACTCCATTTGGCTTGGTAGCTAGGCGAGTGCTCTCGGTCCGCGAAGTTGATACAAGGGGCCAAAGGGACAACCTCTTCCACACTAGATGCCTTATGGGAGGAGCCTCCTTGAGTGTGATCATTGATAGCGGCTCATGTGCTAACATCATCAACAAGCGGGTGGTAGACCATTTCAGCCTCCCCACTAGCCCTCATACGAGCCCTTATATAGCCTACATTGGCTTTCCGAAGGTACAAGTGATGTGGTACAAAGGCAATTCCACATCACTTTCTCTATTGGTCCTTATGTTGATAAAGTTTCATGTGATGTTATGCCTATGGATGTCACTCACCTTTTGCTAGGACGACCTTGGAAATTTGACCGACAAGTGATCCATGACGGCTTTCTCAACACATATGTCTTCACTCATGGTGCCAAGCGCTTCACCTTGTTGCCTATGTCCCCCAAGGGAATTCATGAAGATCAAGTGGAGAGGAACCGCCTCAAAGCCATTGAGGATGCCAAGCCCTCGGTGCCATGTCCTAGCCAAGTAGCCTCCACTTCCGCTTTGGTGCCACAACACCAAGACAAGGGTGAGTGTGTGCCTCCCCGCGCCTCCACGGCACACTCAAAACCGGACAAGCCTCCGCCACCCCTTACTCGGCGGCACCTTGGTCGGCGGCTCCACAGACCCCATCCACCTCGGTGCCTCAACGCCCGGGCAAGGGTGAGCGTGTGCCTCCATGGCCCCGGGCACGCTCACCACCGGCCTGGCCTCCGCCTTCCCCAACGCGGCGCCCGAGTCGCCGGCTTCCAAATGTGGGCTCGCGCCTCCTCTGCCCCCGGCTGCCGGTGCCTCGCCTCCAATCTTGGGGCATTGTGAGTCGCGCCTCCTCCTGGCCCGCCGCTGCCACATCGCCCTGATGCTCCAAGGCCGGAGCCCTTGTTTCTTGGTGGTGCTGCGGCATTGTCTTCTTTCTAGCGAGGCGCCACCTTCCTTGCCTCCAAGTGTCCAAGCTCTCCTCCTAGAATTCAAGGGCATTGCCCCGGCTGAGCTTCCCGAAGGCCTCTCTCCCATCCGTGGCATTGAACACCAAATCGACTTGGTGCCCTGCGCTTCCCTCCCCAACCAAGCCGCCTACCGTTCTAGCCCCGAGGAGACCAAGGATCTCCAACGCCAAGTTCAAGACCTCTTGGATAAGGGGTATGCTCGGGAAAACTTGAGCCCTTGTGCGGTGTCGGTCCTCCTTGTCCCTAACCCTTTGTTTGGCTAGAGGTTTATTAAAGGGAGGGAAAGGATAGTAAAAGAAGTGAAGGAAAGGATAGGAAAGGAAAAGACAGAATTTTAAATAAATGTTGTTTGGTTAGAGTGGAAAGGAAATAATAGTAATTTAAAAATGTTGTTTGGTTAGAGTGGAAAGGAAAGGATAGTAAATTGATGTAAATCTAAAATAACAACATTACACTTATAGTCATTAATATTTTTTTGATATATTTGCTTTAAAAAAATTCTAATTATATTGGAATATATTTTATTATATTTAATTTTTTATTTGTTAATATAAAATAATTGATTTTTGTACAATGTAAGCTAGCAAGAAGAGTATAAATCCAATATATTTATTTGCTCAAATTTTGTAACCAAATTATTTATTTTTTACGGTCAAAACGTATATTTTCTACTGATGAGTTTGATTTTTTTTCCTTTTTTAATATTATTGAAAAATAAGAAACCCTCCAAATTCCACCTCAATTGAAGGGATTAGTTTACCTCCAAATTCTCAATTTATTTTCTCCTCCTATCCCCCACTTCACTCTCAAATCTCTCCTACTATTTCAGCCAAACACATTTATTAATTTCCCTTCCTTTCCCATCCTTCTGTATCCCTTCAAATACTTGTTTCCAAACATAGGGTAAGAAGGATGGCTCATGGCGGATGTGTGTTGATTGCCGTGCCATCAATCAAATCACGGTGAAGTATCGGCACCCCATCCCACGCCTTGATGATATGCTTGATGAGCTCCACGGTGCTACGCTCTTCTCCAAGATCGACCTCAAGAGCGGGTACCACCAAATCCGGATGAAAGAAGGCGACGAGTGGAAGACGGCCTTCAAGACCAAGTACGGGCAATATGGATGGTTAGTGATGCCCTTCGGCCTTACTAATGCTTCGAGCACTTTCATGAGGCTTATGAACCACGTTCAAAGGGCCTATTTGGGGAAGTTTGTCGTGGTGTATTTTGACGACATCTTGGTCTACTCCTGGAGCTTAGAGGAGCATGTTGATCACCTCCGCGTCGTCTTTGAGTGCCTTTGCCGAGAGAAGTTGTATGTCAACCTTGCCAAGTGCACATTTTGCTCGACCTCCACTATCTTCCTTGTTTATGTTGTTGGAAAAGATGACCTCCGAGTTGATGAAGAAAAGGTATTAGCCATTAGGGAATGGCCTCGCCCCACCACGGTCACTATGGTTCGCTCCTTTCTCGGCCTTGCCGACTTCTACCGCCGCTTTGTGAAGGATTTTAGTAGCATTGCCGCTCCTCTCCATGAGTTGACAAAGAAAGGAGCCGAGGTGACTTGGAATGATAAGCATTAGGCTGTCTTTAATGCCCTCAAGCGTCGCCTTTGCAACGCCCCTCTTCTTCAACTCCCTGACTTCTCCAATCTCTCTCATCCGGCTGAGCTTAGCCTCGACGACCTCTATCCTTCGGCAGAGCTCGGCCTCGGCAACCTCTATCTGTAAAACCCCCAAATCTTAACCCATTTGGAAAGGTAGTACTGCCAGTGACCTCAGTGTTCCTTACCGAGATCACCCAAGGCTTTACCATTTAAATACAATTATGAGATACAAAGGATACAAAATGATAACTTTATTCATATAAAACATGAGTCCCGGGATTACATCCCAATCCCGAATAGGACAAATACAGAGTTTAAACAAAGTACAGCGGAAGTCTTTTTAAATACATCACAGAGTAAATAAGTTACAGCGGAAGTCTTTCTTGAAATCTTACAAAAAGGGTTATGATCGTAATGATCATCTGCCCAAGGATCTCAACCTGATTAAAAGATAATTATTAAAACATCCAAAAATAATCGTCGTCTTCATAGTCAATCTAGTCTCCTCATATCTTCGCTCTATCTGATGTGCCGAATCGAACGGATGACATCAGCCAACCATGCAGAGAACAATTGCGGTTGGTTAGTCTACTGAATAGACTATGCAAGGGTACAAAGCAGAAGGTTCAAAGTAGTCGTATTAGGTTAGACTCTTCGTCTCTCGAATAAAAGTTGAGTACGTTAGTCAACCACCATACTATACTTGAATATGACAAAAGGCATGCACAAGAGAAGATTCTGGAAGACTGAATCTTCACAGAAATCGACCCGAAAGAAGACTCCAACGGAAGTGAGTCTTAAGGAAATATGACAAATCTGGAACGTTTAAAGAATCAGACATCAGATTTAAAAGTTGACTTAGATGTTTCGGTTCACAACCAACCTCACCGCATACAGCGAATCCAGATTGGAAAGAGAACGTACTCTGATCAAAAGTCAAGACGAGCTTTACTAGCTGTACTATTTACTTAGCCGCACTACTCGCCAAAGGTATATTAATCTTGTGTACTCGGGCACTCTATCTTATTTAATTATAAAACACACGCCACTGAAATACATTAATATTATTAAGCGCGGTAACAAAGCTTAAATCTCAGGGTGACCATTATGTCGACCCAAACTAAAACAACACACAAACACACACACACGAGGCTTAATATTATTCGGAGAACAACGGAAGTTATTATTACACAGGGTGACCTTACGTTCACCCAGATTACACTGCCACAGTGCTTACACTTTAATTTACAGGGTGACAGTTACGTCCACCCCAATTGCACTAGCTAGGTGCTTAATACACAGGGTGACAATTATGTTCACCCAATTGCGCTAGCAAGGCGCTTAAACACTTCAGATCCTTAAAGGTGGATAGGAAGCATAGGTCATGACCCTTAAATTATTATTATTCGGAATTATTCCGAGGAATATTATGTTATAAAGAAACGACTAATCCTTACTTGGATTAACGTTTCTACCAACACTCGTGCTAACTAAACAGTCTAACACATCAATTATTCACATTAAAGCCATCCAGGCAAACGACTTAAACATAGATATAATATAAATGGCTAATCCTTACTTGGATTAGCTTTCCTATTAATCCACATGCTATTCTAGCATTAAGATTAAATTCACAACAATACCATCACGGTAATTATCACATATAATTGTGTTATTCTAACAGATATACAACCTATGATAATGTCATTATTACAGTTTCCAAAACAGTTTATAAAACCATTTCCAGACAAATACAGTAATCATTCCAAATTAATTACTCAGATAAACAACTGATAATTAATGTAAATATGGAACGATGCGCAAGAGCGAACCGCCACTTGCCTTAATCCACAGAATTGAAACAAGCCTAACGACGACGGGATTCCGGGCTCGACACGGGTATAGCTCCGACAGCACAACAACCTTCGAGTCGACCCATAAAGAAACCCTAAGTTAGATCTGACATAACAACAATACGAATCTAAAGGAAGACGAAAGGAACGACGCCCGAACAATGACCACCCAGGGCCGAGGCCAAAAGAAGCCACGACCTTCTGGCGGCGGTCGTCGGGTTCATCATGGCGGGCGTCGCGTTTATCACGGCGGTCGCCGCCGAGAACACGGCGGTCGCCGCGGTGAACCCAGGACAGAACGGCGAGGGCAGAAAACTCACCAAACACACGCGAAACGCTCCCCTTTGGCCTTGATTGGGTTCTGACCTTCAAAGGCAACCAAGAGGCTTCTCAAGGGCTACTGGAACACACCACTAAACTCCGGCGAAGCAAGCTTTTCCGGCGAGAAGAGATTTGAGAGATTTAGGCTGAGATTTGTGCCCAATCTGACCCAAAACCTCCTCAATTTATAGCCAAAGCACAAGGGGACACCATGATGGTCTACAACGAGGTGGAGCAGGGCTAAATCGGCGCGTCAGAGGCTCGCCGGTGACTTTTGGGTTTTACCCGCTAGCTAGCTCGCGGCGGGCGCCGCCATTCACCCGGTCGCCGCCTCACAAAACCACTACGGCGGGCAACTTACGGCAGTCGCCGCCCTTAATGTGGCGGTCGCCGTTTTCTGGTCTTCGCGCCCAGCTAGAAGACGAGGGCATTGTTGCCTCGAGCCCTTCGCGGCGGTCGCCGCCATCGTGGCTTTGTCCTTCTCAGCTTTTGGACGATATCGACTTAACTCGGGATAAAAATAATCGTACACGAACGAGTATTAACATCCAAAGTACGTCGTCTGTATTTTATTTCACTTAGAAAAATATTACAGATATTGAGCACATTACAGAATGTCTCAAACTTCCTGAATTAAATCCGACGTACAAAACGGGTGTTCGGGAAAATCCCCAAAATTCCCAAAATAACCTTACAGAAATACGGGGTATCACACTATCTTTCGACGGAACTCGGCCTCGGCAGCTAGAGCGGCGCGACACTCCTCAAGGGCAATCTCCATGGCCTCGTCCTCATCACGGCGGCTCGTGGTGAGAATGGGAGCTGGCCGGGACTGAGCTATGGGTGATGTGGGCGCCATGGGTGCGGTGCATAAGTTGGCCAAGAGGCGCCGGTCTTGTTGGGGGTGGCGAGCATGGCTATTGGCGCGGAGGTCGGCACGGGGAGGCGACAGCCAATCCGGCTCACGGCGGTTAAGCGGGCGCCGGGGCTGGCCCCGAGCGTGGTTATGACCCTGGGGGTACCCATCCGCCCAAGCCTCGTCTTCAAAGCCCTCGAGATACTCTCCATAAGGGTGGGGAGGTGGCAGCCAATCCGGGTCACGACGGTCTAGCTGGCGCCGGGGCTGGCCCCGGGCGCGATCATAACCTCGGTGGTCCACATCCGCCCAAGCCTCCTTTTCAAAGGTCTCGAGATATTCTCCATATGGGCCTTCCGCTTCATAGCCGCCAAAAGACTCCATGTCAAACTCGGTGAAAGGAAGCTAGTAACTAAGCATGGGGACATGTCCGGCCATAGGGGAAGGGTATGGTGGATGTAGGGTGGTGGTGGGCGGTAGCAAGGTGGCAGGAGGCGGCGGCGTGGTGGCCGGCGGTGGTGGAAAGATGGTGGAAGACTTTTTCTTGTTTTTTTGAGGCGATTTTGGAGGGAAGCTAAAGTAAAGGCTAATAAGCCCAAAAATAGAAAAAAAAAGAGAGAAGAAAAAGCACTTAACTTGGACTTTGAGCTCTGATATCAATTGATGTGAAACAAGGGGGTTGAATGCCCTTGTCTCACAAGCTTGAGCTCCAGATTGTGGCACAAGAGAGGCTTGAACTTCTCCTAGAGGCGCCAACTGGTTTTATGGCTCCTTTAGGTTGTCTTGAGGGCGGAAGCAAGGGCAATGCCTTGGGGAGCTAAGGGGAAGCAATGGACTGCCGAGAGAGAGACAAGGTGGCCGACAGGAGAGTCCTTGGCTGGCCGAAGTGGGACAATGGCCAAGGGAGCCTCTAGGGGAGGCTCCTTGGCTGACTTGGCCTTGGAACAAGATCTAGCACTTGAGAGATTGATGATTTCGTGAGAGATTGATAGAAAGAAGGAGAGATTGTTGAAAGCTTGGGGTTGATAGAACAAGTGGAGGCCTTAGGGAGGTATTCCTCAACCTAAGGGAAATATTCTACTTCTTAATTCTTCAACCAAGTTACAAAAGACTAACAAGAGGGTTTAAATACTATGGCATTTCAGCCAACAAAGAAGAAGCCTCTAATGGGCCTTAGTGAGTTGAAGCTCATATGCAAATGGCTCTTCACACCCACTAAGGCAAGACTAAAACCATGAAAGTAAATGACTAAAAGGGAAATGGATAAAAGCCTTGAGAGACTTGGATAGATGCGGCCACTAGGCCGGGCATGGGCCGCGCGCGCCTATGGGTGTCTTGGCAGCAAGGGCACGCCGATTGTCATGGGCCTTGGCCGTGGTCAAGTGATGGCCTTGATGAGTGCTTTGGCTATCCCCCAATGTGGAGGCGAGGTGCACATGGCTCGCCGATGTCGTTGATGGAGGACAAGGGGGGTTGGAACCCATCACTCATCAAGGCCATCACTTGGACACGGCCAAGCCTTACCAAGGCTTTTAGCCATTTCCTTTTAGTCATTTACTTTCATGAGTTTAGTCTTGCCTTAGGGGGTATTGTAGGATCGTGATTGTTAGATAAAAACTTAAGGAACTCAGAATATCGATTCTCAGTTCCTTTCGCATCGGAAATAAACAATCAAACAAATGACCAGTTCCTTATAGTGGAAACCTTTGATTGCCAACTAGCAATCTAGGATAAAAACCACTACCTTTCTTTCTAAAGGATTTCAAAGTCTACTTCTTGATTTCTTATCTCTTTTGGTTACAGCTTATCCTAGGAACGAACACACAGTTCATTTGTCTTACACACAGTTAGACAATCCTAGATAACTTAACACAATCAATAATCAATCCAAGAAACAGACTTTTGCACCTAGGAACTATCACTTACAGTCACAGGAACTTAGCACTCAGCTATTCTTCCTTGACTGGTTCCTCTTGATCTCGGTTTGCTTTGATGATCTTGTTTGGAGGTTCACACTAGATATTTGCTAATGAGTGTGAGTCGTGTTTTTGTGCTTAAAGATAACCCTTGGGTTAGTCTTCCTTTTATAGAGGATTCTTCGCAGCTCGATCCTCTTTGGGTTCCCACAGATTGAGCTTGCCCTAGGATGAGTGGTTCTCCTTGGTCCACGTTGTTCTTGGCATGTGCAAACAACCTAGGCAGCTCAGAATCCTTCTAGGTTAGTCAGCTACCTCAGACGATCCTTGCAATGTCATTGTCCAAACGCTTTCGTCCGAGGTTGACTAAGCTGGCCGCTTGGGAACCGTCTTCTGGACAGCGACAGGTTCCATGTCCTGTCGCTTTCACCTTTTCTGTCCGAGGTAGAGGTTCTCTAGGCATCTTGTTCTTTAGCTCTTGGACCTTGGCAGGATTTTGGAAGCTTCGGACAAGTCGTTTTCGACTCCTTTTGTCCGAGGTTGTGTGTCCCCAGATTTCTCGGGAATCGCAATGTCGCAAGCTTCATTTCTGGGCACACCTGGGTTCCTCTAGATTCCTTCAGTTGTCTTGTTCCTTTGGTTCCCTAGTTCTGATTGGCTTTCCTGCCTTTGGTAAATTCTTGTGGTTCCTTAAAACACATCTTTGAGATAAAACATTAGTATCATAATATTTGTCATCGTCAAAAGTAGAGAAACTGAGGAACGGAACTCTCAGGGGAACCTAAGTTCCAGAGTTCCGTTTCCTAACAGGTATGAAGAGCCATTTGCATATGGGCTTCAACCCACTAAGGCCCATTAGAGGCTTCTTCTTTGTTGGCTGAAATGCCATGGTATTTAAACCTTTGTGTTAGCTCCTTGTAACTTGGTTGAAGAATTAAGAAGTTGAATATTTTCCTTAGGTTGATGAATACCTCCCTAAGACCTCCACTTATCTATCAACCCCAAGCTTTCATCAATCTCATCTCTTTTTTTCCTCAAATCTCACGCATTCATCAATCTCTCAAGTTCTTGATCTCGTTCCAAGACAAAGTCAGCCAAAGAACCTCTAGAAGAGGTTCCCTTAGCCCATTGCTCCTCTCGGCCAGCCAAGCCTCCTCCCGGTCGGCCCCTTGGTTCCCCTCGGCTAGCCTTTGCTTCCTCTCAACTCCCCAAGGCATCCCCCTTGCTTACGTCCTCAAGACACCTCCAAGAGCCCTAAGAAGCCAGTCGACCCCCAAGGAGAAGTTCAAGCCTCTCTTGCGCCACGATCCGGAGCTCAAGCTTGTGAGACAAGGGCATTCAACCCCTTATTTCGCATCAGGTGAGGTGCACAATTCATTATAATCTGGTACACAAATATTTTGGTGCACAATTTTACATATATCGGTGCACAATTGGTCTTCCACATTGACCCATCGAAGCTCTAGCGATGACTACCATTGACCGGCGTTACAGCCGATGCACTAGAGTTGTACATAATTGTGCATTGTTTTGGATGTACACCACATTACAAAATAATGTACATCACAGTTAATCTGTTTGTGCATTGAGATAGTTGATGTGTTTGTGCACTGAGATGGAATGTGCACAATATTACAAATAATTTTGCATTGAGATGGTTGTGCACCATGTCATAAAAAAATGCAAAATATTATAAATAATTGTGCACCATAAATGATGTGTCTATGCCATAAAATGTGCACCACGTTATAAATAATTGTGCACCACAATTGATGTGTTTATGCCATAAAATGTGCACCATGGTTGATGTGTTTGTGCATTGAGATGGTTGTGCATCATGCCATAAATAAATATGCATCACGTTACAAATAATTGTGCATCATAGTTCATGTGTTTGTGCAATAAAACGATTGATGTGTTTGTGCATTGTTATTGTATTTAAATAAAATACAAGTGTACAATTTAATAAAATTCTGGTGGACAATTCAATATATTTTGGTGCACAAATCGATACAACTTATTGTACAAAATGGTATAACTTAGAATGGTATAACTTAGAGTACAAAAGTTGTTTTTTGTCTAAAGAATTTATATACGCGAATAATTCATATATAATTCGATTGTGCCATTCTTTTAGTATTTATTTGATTTGCCGAGATTTATTCACACGTTTAAACCCGTTCGCAATGGACACGTTCTCGTACATTGGGTGAGGGAGATCAAAATCCTCTGTAATGGTCACCCCTTGAAATCTTCGTTGATGTAGATGTTGATATTTTTGGGCAAATATATTAATAGTCACCTGCCTGTAGATGCTTGATCCTGATTCTTCAGCATTGTTTTATGATGGTCCTAAGTCTCAAATTTATGAAAAATTGACAGGTGAACTAATATTGTAATTTTTTTGTAGGTTAAAAATTATATTAAGACAAAAAATGAAGATTTGAGGATTATATAGATCAGAAAAACCTATTAACTAGCTTGGACTAGATCAGGCCTTGGCTATTGTGATTTTAGGTATTCTATCTTCTTAAAAAACACAACAATAATTTATAATGGGCTACTGGCCCATGGCCCTGTCACATTTGGGTTTTATGTTTCTTTTTTCTTGGGGTCCAATTTTATTTGCCGATGACAAAACATGAACCTTACAAGAGCAAGGAGTTCTACCCCCATTTACCCAATTACATCTCTATGGCTTTTAAATGGAGATGTGCTAGATCTGCAAAGGTAATACCACCCCAATTATCCCACTTAGTTTGCTGTATGAAATGAACAGCCAAATGTTTAAATTAAGCTTCCCAAATTTCCAAATACATACATGCTAGACTTTGCATTTCATAACATAAATTTAGAATATGCACAAACTCAGCCAGCTGCTGCTCTAAAACTTAAACATCACAAGGAGAAACTCTCCCAGAGACATGCAAGCAGTGCCAAGTAACTTAGAATTCACCGGCGCTGCGCAATTGGTGGCCAAACAGATAGGAATCCAAGCAGAGATAAAATTCAAGTCTTCTTGATGAGATACCCCAAAAGGATGGAAACCAAGCCGATGATTACGACATACATAAATGGGATAGTGCCCTGGCTTCTCTTCGCTTCACGTCCCAGTAGCTCCTGTGTGAAATGATAATTCATGAATTAAGCTTGGTTCTAGCATCATATCTTCTTTTTTCCGGGATTTGCAGGCTAACATAGTGGTAACATAGTATACAGTACACTGACGATCATAATGACACCTTTTATGCATTTTCCCTACATGGAATGCAGACTACTTCTCACTGTCTATTGATGGCTTTCCAACTGCTAGATACCAATTTTCATAGGAGTATATAGTAGTACTTTGACGCTCCCATACCTAGACTATGATTCTTCCTAGTTTTGGTGGAGAAGACGAAAGTTGCAATGCATCACTATATGTAGAAGGCTTGATAGGTAACTAACAAAGGTTGAAGTGTCCATGCAAACAATTAAGAAGCTTTTGGCAATGCAGACAGATAACAGAAGAAAATTGAATATTTCTAGCAGTTTTTAGTTACCAGTTCCCGATGAAGCTTCTTGTTCTGCTGATTTACAGAATCTATCTCCTGCATCAGCCTATCAACAAGAGCCTTTTCCTGCGATACCAAATCAAACTATTCAATCATACTGCAATAGTGGCGTTTGAACATGTTATATATTACAGCATGTCCAGGGTAATTTATGACATACATAAATGAAGCAGAAATAGCAATAGGTTAAAGTACATTCAAGTATAATCTGTTAATCTATAGAGTAGCTTACTACTGGTGAACAAGATGACTAATGTTACATGAAATGTAACACCAAGTGCAGTTAGTATCAATTTCAGATTTTTGTCTTCATCATCCTTGAACATTCTCTCTGTCTAAAACTCAAATTTGAGCAGAACAGAAGTCATATTCTTAGAGCTCGTATCATTTTAGGAAAGAGGAAGCCGGGAGAGAAAAGATGTCAGCTTTACATAAAAAAAATCAATCGATTGACTCCACATGTCAGGGGCCAGAGAAGCAAAACAAGAACAATTGAAATCAAATCAAGAACTGATACCAACCCGATGTCAGACAGTTAAAGTAGGCAACTACATGAACTAGTTCAATCATCCCAAAAATTTTACACCCATTTTCTGCTTAAATGAAGGATAAGAACCCAACAAGGCCTCAAATTATTCAAGTAAGGAACTCAGAATAAACCTTATCAAAGTTTTCTTGATTATCAGAGTCTGTCTTTATAGCCTGCAAGTCCACATTGCAATCAATATTCTTGCTGAAGATAGCATCTGAGAAGATTCTACTCAACAGAAAACTAATCTTACAATTGTGAATTCAGAACTATTCAAGCTTCCATCATTCAATACAGAAGTCCCTGGTGATGTACCCTCCTCTAGTCCTTGGTGTGGCGGTGAAGCTGATTGTTGGGGTGGAACATAAAGTACTCTCAACTTGCACTCTTCAACAAGATTACCCGAGTCCTTGTTAAACTATTGAAAGGAAGAAATTGTAAGAGATGAACTAAGAACAGGTTTAGATCTTATATGGATTCAATGGTTGATAGATGACAATGGGCAGTGGAACAATGAATAAATTATTATGGTTATGGAACAAGATATTATAAATCAAAGAATGTGAAAACTATATGCAGTCTTCCATAAGCAACTCATCACAACTCATCATAAGTCCATCTCAACCTCTCTTTAATTTCCCACTTTCTTAAGATTCCATATATACAATGATTCTGGCATAAATATTAGAAATAAAAAAAGGTTGAGCACTTGCAGTCTTTTCTTATGCAGCTCCTTCCACAATACATTGTATGACCTACAATGTCCATATTAATCTCTCTTAAGTTTCTAACATAATGTGCATAACCCTACATGCTATACTTCTATTAACCTCTATGATCCTTGCCCTTAAAATACTTCAATCCAAAAAGAAAAAGACTCTAAAAACCTTTTTCCTGTGACTTAAAATTCAAGAGTTGGTTTCCTTTTTTATTCCAATTAATGAGTCAGCCTTGTGAGTCAGCCAAGTTTGGCTCAGTTCGGGTGTAAGGTCAAATATTTCTCAAAACCCCATTATTCTTGGGTTGAGTCATGGTTTGACAACTCATTAGTTATAACAAGTAACATTGTTGTTCTAAACATAAACAATACTAGTGGAAAAGACTGTTGTACTGTCATCATGTAATTTGTTTGTTGATTCCTGATAGTAAGTTGTTAGCAGTTAAAAGACATGAAGGATTTCCCCAATATTTTGATCATACACAGCTATAGAATATACCCCTTCTCAATCTTTCATTAAAAATTATAGGCAGGACATGTATAAATTAAAGTAATCAAGTTTTCACCTATCAGGCACCAGAATTTCTAGAAATTCTTCCTTTTCAACCACGAGAAAAGTAAATCAGTAGAATTATTGGAGCGTTACTATTTCAGGAGTAATATCCTTGGGGTCACTGCAAGAGCTTGCAATAGCACTTTGAAGGAGAAATTTGTCCTTGCTGTGCATGTCAGGAGGAGCTTGCTTCTGTGCTTGCATTGTTACTGTATAAATTATAAATTACTATATTGGTAATAGTATAATTCAGCAGTCAATAAGAAGAAGAAAAATTGGATTTGGGATTAGAGATTCACACCAACGACACCGCAGTTAGAGCGCGGCAAGACAATTCCGGTGTTTGGCCGTACGCAATACTTCTTTGGATTCGTCGTCTTGACCTAAAATGAAAATTTTGAAACAATCACCCAGAAATTAGGATGGAAGCTAATACCTACAACTGAGCAATGGAAGCTAACAGAAAAAGGTACAAAAATAAAATTCAAACCTTGAAAGCAACATGTTGATCTGTTTTGTTCGTGAGGTGTATAGTGCAAGAGATCTGCTTGTTCAACTCAACTTCAAAAATTGGGATTACATAAAGAGGAACGATTTGGACAAGTTAGCAAAACAGCAACTGGAACTTGGAGAAAAACTTGAAATCAGGAACGGAAAAAGGGAACTCACATGGGAAAATAAGCTCCGGGGATTCAACGCTGAGGAGTTGGCCGGTCGCCATAGCTGATTTGAATAGAAAGATCTAAATTCAGAATTTTCGGAGACAAGCCTGCAATTTTGCAAATGCAAATTGCGGAGTTCATTTACATAAAACGGCAAAAAATCTCTACACGCATCGTTTTGCTTGGCCATAAATTGCTTATGCTTTAAGATTCAGAGTGGTTGATTATTTTTTACTCGTTTAAAAAAATGAACGCAAGAATCTGAGCATATTTCATGCTTGGAAGTTTTATAAGGTATTTTCTTCGGAGTTATCTTTTAACTTGTGAGTTACATTTGTAATTCAAACAAACGGTCCGGATTTTATGCGGACTTTTCTTATGGTGCGGACCGATGAAATTGGTGACATTTTTGTAATTTTTGGGATTTTTTTCTAAACCCAAATTTTTATTTTTTTTGAACGCAATACACTAAAAATATTTAGGTTCATATATTTTGTATTGTAGATTTATAAAATTTATACTGAAAGTTCACAAACTTTCTACTAAAAACTCACAAACTAACTTTATACTAGGCTTCACAAACCTTATGTTAGTGGTTAAGAAATTTATAATAGGTTGATAATACGTTATTAAAAATGCACTAATATACATAGGTTCATAAATATTATGTAAGAGGTTCACAACTTTTAAATTCACGAATCTACCTAATTTCACAAATGTGTGATTGAACTAAGGCTCACAAACTTTATACGAGAGGTTCACAACAAATAAAATTAATACTAGAGGTTCATAAACACCATTCTAAGGTTCATAAGCCTTATTCTAAAGGTTCATAAGTCATATTCATATGTTCATAAACTCTATTAATAGGTTTATAAACCCTATTCTAGAGGTTCATAAACTCTATTCTAGAGGTTCATAAACCATCTTCATAGGTTCATAAACTCTATTCATACGTCATAAACCTTATTCTAGAGGTTTATAAACCCTATTTTAGAGGTTCATAAACTCTATTCAAGAGATCATAAATCCTTTTCTAGAGGTTCATAAACCCTATTATAAAAGTTCATGAACCCTACTCTAGAGGTTCAGAAGTCTTATTCTAGAGGTTCATAAACCCTATTCTATAGGTTCATAAACCATATTCTAGAGGTTGCTAAACGTTATTCTAGAGGTTCATAAACGTTATTTTAGTGGTTCATAAGCCACTTTGAGATGCTTAAATATCAATTCGTAATTAATTTGGATAGAAAATAAAAAAAATTATATTGAAAACTATAATTATTTTGGCAAAAAATTTAAAAATTGGTTAAAATTATAGAAATTGAATATTCATGTGTGTTTTGGGTATTAAAGCTGCTAGAGAGAAAAAAGGCAAAGGAACAAAAAAAGAGGGGGTGTGCGCTACTAATGGGAGTAGAACTCATGACCTATCACTTCCCACTTTAAGTATCTACCACTGAGCTACACACTCATTTAAGAGTAAAGTGCATCACTTTTGTTTTAAACACACGCCGACTTAATCTGGGCCGCGAAACGGACGGCCCTAGATTGGTCCGCACAGTCCGCACACTTAGGCCGGTTATGATCCGGTTTCTTTAAATGTATCCTAATTAATTTTCACAAGTTTGTTGGCAAAACACCACAACTTTCGGGCGAGTGTAATTTATATTTATATCTATCTATATATACAAGAGAGGCCTAAATCCTACGTGTCGGCACCACGTTCAATTCGTCTACGTGTCACCACCATCCAACCACCATCTGCCATATCATCCAGCCTTTACAAAAATTTATAACAATGGGTCTAGTTTAATTATATATTAAACTTTATATAATTAAATAAATTTATTAAAAAACACAAGCATGAAACATGAGCATTAGATTATTGAATATGAATATTATAATTAATAAATTTAATTTAGATTAGTAAGATGTAGTTCATATTTTCATAATATATTGAAGATTTCATAATGAAATTATATCAAGTATTAGGTAAAAGGTCATTGTATTTTTATTTCATCATCATATTAAAATAATAAAAAATATTAATAGTTAATAAATCATATATTAGGGATTTCAATATTATTAATATATTTAATTTAAATAAGTAAGAATTTAGTTCATATTCTTAAAATATACTGAAGATTTCATTATGAAATTAATAAATCAACTAATAATATATGCGTAGACTAACTAGATTTTACATATCTAACTAAAAAAAAACAATAAGATAAGAACACCTTAAAATATTCTTTCAAAATCTTTCAAGGGATCTTATGCTAAAAAAAAGATATCAGATAGTTTTGGATATATTTAATTTAATTAATTAGCAAAGACATAATTAATTGTTTTTTAATAAATTTAATTAGTTAATAATAATTTATCTATGCAAACCTATCCTAATAAATTAACAAATTAATCTTAAATTGGAATCCGGTTATTTTAATATATTATTTTATGTTTATAAGGCATAAAGGCAAGCAAATTTTGTTGTTTTATGCAAGGTTTATTGTTCAACAAAATTCTAACCATAACTCAATCTGATGTATTTATAATATTGATTTGAACAATTATGGTGATTCTTTTTTTATATTGTCATTGTCCTATAGTATGAAATTTTTCGAAAGTACTAATGTATAACATATTGATCGTCTTTCAATACCATGAAAGGTACTTGATTTCGTGAATTTGATATCATATTAAATTAATCCATGCACGACATATATTTAGTTAGTAATTGAATTCTATATTATTGTCTAAACTTATATTTTATATTAAAATTTTACATGGTATATATTAATGTTATAAGTTTTTTTCTCAATAGATGTTATGCCGCATCTTAACTCTAATTTATATTGGAGGGATAAAATAACGTACTATAAAAATTGTGAAAAATAGTATATAATAAATTTATGATAATTATACTAGGATAGAAATAAAATAATTATCATATAGATAAGATTTTTACCTCATATTTATAAAACAATTTTTTTTACCGCAAATATAACAAAATTAAATGTATTTTTTTTCCTTTTCAAAACATATATTTGTGTAGAGAGAAAAAAACTTAACCTACTCATAGTAAAATTAATCTTTATGCTATAGGCAATGATTTCATGTACGCAAGAAATCTTCTTTTTAAAGTAATATTCAAAATATCAAATATCATAAAAAATTAGTTAACTACGGAGTTCTTTTCCTTTTAATTACTATTATGTAATATCTATTTTATTCTTATAGAGAAGAAGGTTTTTCCCATGGAAACAAATCATTATTTCAAATTTTTATTTTTAAATATAAAAAGATTTTTTTCCCTGCTCGCGGGGCGTGGCTATCGTTGGCCCAAGAGAATTTTGCGAACATAGGATCTCCAGCTAAATAGATTGTCTCTTTCGTATGAACACAGTTGGGCCTTACACCACTACACCAATTCGTTGGGTTAAATATGATTTCTATTTAACATCAAACTTCAGCTTGGACAACTTTGGCTTGAATAACCATAACGATACTTTTGAGTTATTATTGTTTTTTTTATAGTATGACATTTTTTTATAAACAATAGTACTAATGTATATAAATTAATTATCTTTTAGTATCACGAAATATGACTTTGTGAATTTCAATGTCTATCAAACATATTTAATAAACTTAACCCGTGCTTGACACATGCGCTATACTAATAAGAACTTAATCAATTGAGACCAATGTCATATAAACAAGTGTCATAGTAATTTAATATTATTCTTTGGAATTTTAAATACGTGGTTACATAATATGACAAATGTCTTACATTTCGTATTAAGTTTATGATATTTTATATAATTGTAAGACTGTCTCACACACACGTTACACGTTCATTTTGGGGGTGATTGGTATCATTTAGGTATCAAAATCAAACAATAAAAGGAGGGGCAAAAGTATATAACAAATTTACTAAATTATGAAGTTAATAGTTATTTATGATTGTGGGCATATATTTTGATATATGAAGCTTGCTTATTGTAATAAAATAATAATGATACTAATGTATGTTTAAGATTCATAATGTTTAATATTTTCATTATAGTTTACTAATTAAGTACACTATAAATACGTATAGTAAGTTGATAAAATTTTATATTTTGTTGTAAAATAATTTAAAATATTTTATATGATAATTTTCAAAATTTGAATCTAACAAATGAAACTATAGATAAATTTATAATCCTCTACTTTTATTTAAGTGCCTTATACCCCTGTATCAAAATATTAATTATTTCTTAAATTAAAATCTAGTTATTAATTAGGGAAATTCCTGTTGATACCCCTGAGTTTAGGGTTATTCCTGTTGGTGTCCCACGATTAAGTTTTTTCCTGTTGGTGGCCCTAAGGTTTGGGTTTGTTTGCTTCGTAACCAAACATTTTCATGTTTGTACCATTCTAGTTCAAATTGATTAAATCCAAGTCTACCATTGTGTTCCTCGCCCTAAAATTAGTAAGATTTGACTCCTAAAATACCCAAATCCATGTCCGAACCATATCGATTTGAATTTCGAAGCAACAACCCGTTTTGACCTTAAGAATTCAAATCGGAATGGTTTGGGTATGGATTTGATTGTTTTAGGAGTCGAATCCTACTAAGTTGATGTCAATAAACATAATGATGAGCTTCGATTTGATCAATTTGAACCGAAATAATACGGATATGAAAAAATTTGGTTATAAAGCGAACAAACTAAAACCTTAGGGATACCAACAGGAAAAAACTTAATCGTGGGACACCAACAGGAATAACCCTAAACTCAGGGGCACCAACAGGAATTTCCCTATTAATTATTATATGTTTTCCGTTCTACTTTTAAAAATGAAAAAGGACAAAATAAGAATAGAAGGAAAAGAAAGGACAAAGGAGAAAGGAGCAGAGCCACACATTTTGGAAACAATTGGAGGAAGGGGGCTGGTCGTGAGATTTTTTTTTGTTCTTTTTTCGATGAGGAAAGAATTTGAAATACTCGACATAACAACGTCGGATAGATCGAGAGGCCGATAAATTGATGCCGGTCAAACCGGACAATGAGAACGACAAATCAAGCATGTAAATTACAACAAAGTAAAAATAGAGCTAAAACGACCTAGAACGAGTGGTGAGCAAAGCACGATCAAATGAAAGCGCCACCGGAAGACGAGTCAAACAGGAGAAATCATGCGAAAGTGTTGAACGGACTACCATGACATTGCCCTCTCTTCTAGGAGGGATCTTCATGAGCCTCAACCATAACGTTGCCCTCGTACAAAAGGGATCTTCATTGAGCCACGATCACGACCGGACACTCAGACATCACCCTAGATCAGCTCCACAAATGTCGCGAAGAATTTGACACCCAAACTTGAAACAAACAGAACCGCAATAGATAAACAAGAATGAAAATTGATGTGAAAAAAGAACATCAATTAGTCTTGCTATTAGGTAAAAGTGAATGTATTGTTTTGTTGGAGAAGTCCAATAAATATTAATATTTGATATGAGTAGTTGGTGAGGGATAAGGGTCCATTTCCGTACAGTTTTTATTGTTAACACAAATAACAACTATACAAAAGCGTGGACCTAGATCCGATTTCTTAATAAGTAAACTTTTGATAACATAATTATCTTTGAAAAGTTAATTTTGAAGTTAAATTAAATTGATTTTCAAGCTATAGTCAATGTTGTCGGTGGTGGTTTGGTGGCAAGTGTTTTGGTCAAAGATCGGCAAAGAGATACGAATGCGCACAACTCGGTGAAGGACGATAAATCTTCATGTGAAGGATTTGGGTTAGAAATTGGTGTGTTATTAGGTTTTAAAAGCTTGATGACCAAGCTCCTTTTTACCCTTTGTTTTTTTTAATTACTTCTTCATCTAGAAAAGATGTTCTGAGCACCATAGAAAGCCTCAAGAGAAGTAATCACTCCCGACTAGACATGGAGACGAGCTCCCCACATGGAGAAAAGAAGAAGGTATTCATTGACCAAGAGATTCGGTTGATGTAGTGAAGTTGGGTATTGGAATTGACAGAGTAGTTGGAAGAGCCAACAACAAAGACAGAGGAATTGAGAGGGTTGACTAATTGTTTGGGTGATCGACTGAAGGGACGGTGCCGACGGAGCAGGTAATGGGTACAAATTTAGGGTTTGAAATTTGGGGGTTTGGTCCCAGATCAGAACTGGTTTGAGGTTTTGCTAAACCTTTGGATTTTTTTCTATCCTCTTTATATTCTCATCTTTCTTTTTCTTCCAGAAGAAATGGTTCAAGATTTTGCTTGAATTTGTTAACAATGGTTGTCATGGAATGGTTAGTCCTAAATGTTATTATTGATTGTTATGGGGGTTGTCCCTAAAGAAGGGGTCCATAATTTGTTGTTTGTGACTTTATTGGGTTGTCCCTAATGAAAGGGATCCCTTTGTAGAGATATTAGAAGTTATCTCATGATGTTTGGTAGGAGATTTTTAGTTGATATGTTGTATGTGATTGCTGAACTGATGTTGGCTTGTGAAGCTTTGGTCAGTAGGATTTAGTTGAGAAATTTTTCCATTATCCATTGAAATGGAGGGATGAACTTACCTAAAATTCACATGCCTTCTTGCTTAAGGAAATGGGACTCCATGCTTTTGTCAGATCATGTTCTTGGTCATTAGGTAAGGGGTTGAAGGTTGGAAGCGGCGGGATTTAGGGTTTGGATAAGGGGTAGAGCTTGGGAGAGAAATTTGGGTTCACTAGAGCTTGTACCTTCGATCGAATGAAGGATTATTGATATTGGAACAATTGATGTTCTTGTTGTTGAAGAAGATGATGTTGTTGGTGGGGGTTTACCCCTAAAACGGTGATTTTTGGGATTTGTGGGTTTTTAGAGAGAAGGCTCTCTCTAAGTCCCTTAGTTGGTCGTGAGATTTGAACACATGCAACAAAGGAGTTTAAATTTAACTCATGGGCCAACTGAACTAGGGTAAAGTAGTGTTTCATATAGAACTTTTTATTTATATCTCTTATTAATTTGGGCTCGAAGCGGGGGCAACAACCCTCCCAAGACCCAGCCTGGATCCGCCACTGAATGCATGTATTTGAAAAGGACAAGGAATAATGCAAACTCAACCCCGTTTTCCTAAAGCAATCACAAGTATGCTTCACCGGCCTCTTAATTGATTAGTGATACTCCATCCATTAAGAAATAATGTAGTTTTAAATGTATTTGTTTTCTTAGAGTTTTAGGTAATGATTTATAGGTGAGTTAAGAGATATGTTATTGAAAATCTAATGCAAATTCTTTTCATTTATTGGTTAAAAACGAATGTGAATAATTATTAAATTATAGATTTTATAAAAGTTTGTAGTATTTTGGATTAATGATTGTATTCTTAATAGTTATCTCAAAGGTTAATATAACAAGTAAAGTAACTTATATAAATCTCACATTATATTAATCCTCTCTCCTTGACGAGAATGCCACTATTGCCTCTTACCCTCGAAATCTTGCACACACAAAGAGTAATAATGGGGGTTGAGATTTCGTCATTATGCAATGAATATGATTATTGTAAGATCATACTACAAACTGGTCATTCAACACGTTTTACTATCTTCACAAAATGAAAGTTTAATATAAGCTATGGTAATCAAATATATGGTTATAATAAATGAGCCAAAATATCATTTTTACAATGTAGTTAGAATTTATTACATAGTTACATTACATATAAGTTATACTAGTAGATAGGCCCGTACATTGCATGGGATTTTGAAAATAAATTTTTGTTATTTATAAATAATAATTAATTATAATAATAATTTACAATAATGTTAAAATTAATAATAATCAATAACTTTAAAACTAAAATAATTAATACTAATTAGTCATATATAATAACTAGAAATATCAAATAGAAATTAATAAAAAAAAAGACAATAATTTTATAAAATATAAAATCTTATATCTATCTGATTCAATAAATAATAACTTGTATTCTAAATGCAAACAACTTAGTCATCCTTATGCTTTATAAGTTTCTTGTTACGTCAAGTAGAAAGTTAGTCTTGTGTACCATCTTTTGCATTCTCATCTTAAAAAATAAACTTTTTTTGGACCGCTTGGTATGAGTAAACATTTTTATTGAATGATACATTGGGGTCTATGGTCTCACATGACAGTGGTTTGACATTGTTTTCTAAACATATAATACAAGTGTATAATTAAATAATTAATTAATGTGATGTATATTAGTGTGATATGTACGGTAAAAATGGTCAGTACTTGGGTTTCTGAAATCATATATAAAAGAGACTTTTCTGGTGCATATAAAAAAATAAATATTGGCAAAAATGTATATATCTCAAAAAATGTAATGATCAAGTTAGAAAAAAAGTGGTGTTCCTCTTGAATATTGGAAAGATTAAGTCACTCTGTATCAACTTAGACCTCATACAGATTGGTTAAATATATCGTGGTACTATTGTGAAAGGAGAATACAATTATTTATAGCGTCTTAGTGTGCAATAGTAAATTTATTTTATAGATATTTACAAATCATAATATAATAATAATAAATTATACATAATCTACTATATCTATAAAAGTGTATACATGTTTGATATTACAATAATTTAAAAAATATGAAAAATTATTTGAAGATAAGAAAATAAGTGTATTATGTTAATAATGACTTTTATATATGTATAAGAGTAAATAACAAATACTTATAGATTTAAGGGAATTATATTCTAAAAAATATTTTTTTTATCATTTCTAACAAAGAAAATTAAATACCATATGTTAAAGAATATATACTTTACCGTTTATAGTGTGTTAGTGTCCATTTATAAAATTATTATAGAGATATTTACATAATCTAATCATAATATATGATAATAAATTACACACAATCTACAATATCTATATAAGTCTATACATGTTTGATATTAAGCTAATTTAAATAATATGAAATGTAATTTAGGATATGCAAATAAGAGTATTGTGTTAATAACAAATTTTTATATGCTACAAGTACATAATTTTTTAATATAGTTAAGAAAATTATATTCCAAGAAATATAACATTTGTCATGACTAAAAACAAAATAAAATATTATGTATCGAAGAATATATTCTTCACCATTTCGAAAATATGATTTTGTATATATATAGGTACACAACTAACTACTAACCTACTAAAATCAAACACTTTAGCTTGAATTTTTCATATGAGATATGTAAACTATATCTTCATAGAAGATATATCATTTATTTATATATAATATATTTAAAAAATTTATTTAATTTTCTATATATTCATAGAAGATATTTATATATTCATAGATAACATATTTAATATTTTATATATTCATAGATAGCATATTTAATATTCCTATTTAGCAAACTATATATTCGTAAAAGATATATTAATTCTTCATAGATAATATATTTAATATTCGGATTTTATTTACTATATATTCATTAAATATATTCTAAATTATACATAGCTAGTATATGAATTATCCATGCATACTTTATTGTATTTTAAATTTTATTAAGATACTTAAAAATATTCATATGTAATAACCTAAATCTTCATATATAATTGGGTAGTTTCTATATACACTACACTTTTCAACTTTTTGCTACGCAACATTCTTGCGTACAACATATACCAGCGCAGAAGGGGAAATACGTAGATTTTTTTTATAAAAAAATACATTTTGGTTTTATGGCGTATGCCAAATCCTTGCGTAGAACTTTTTTTTTAAAAAAAATTGCGCTACGCTAGGTAGGTTTAAGATTAGTGTGAGCCGCTCCTCTTCTTCTTCCTGCGAGCGGCGCCGAAATCCCCAAATCTCCCCAAATACCTTCTAATCCCCCAGATTTCACCCAAAAAAATGGATTCCGACGAGCTTGGTGGTGGCGACGGACCGACTGCTGGCGGTGGCGGCGCGCAAGAGATGGCGGTGGCCGGTGCTGGCTTTCCTCCAACAGTGGCGGTGGATGGGTCTGGTGATTAGCCGGGAGTTGGAGCGGAGGAGCGGTCAGCGGAGGACGCCGACGGTCGAGGTCGCGGTCGAGGTCGTTGGACCGTTGGCGTTCGTACTCGTGGCGCGGCCACTTCGGGTTCAGACGATACGCCTGTCAGGGTAAGAGGACGAGGATATTTACGACTAGTAAAATTATTTTTGTATAATTATTTCGGTTCAAGTGATAATTTCTGTTTTGATTAAATAGACGTTTATGACGTTGGACTTAGAATAGGTTGTTAGTATGTATTTTTCGGTATTTAATTTAATATAGCGAATAAATATGAAATGTTTAGAGTATACGGTGATTTGGATTAGATATGCATGAAATGTTTAGATTATACGGTGATTTGGATTAGATATGCATGAAATGTTTAGATTACATTGAATTAGATATGCACTAAAAATTTCGATTAGATTGAAGAAATGCATCAAATTTTAGATTAGTAATTTATGCAATAATAGTTTGTTATAATTTTAGAATTGAATGAAATAATTTATGAAATTGAAAATGTTCAGAAATTTTAAAAATTAGGAATGTTTTAATAAATAAGAAATTAGAACTAAATAGATAAAAATTACAAATGAAATAATTACGTTTATTAGTATTGTGCTTAGTATTTTTTAATTTTTAAAATATGTAAATATGTAAAAATTATATTGAAATATATATTTTTTAAATATATAACTTTTAATAAAATATTTAAATATATAATTTTTTAAATATACAAAAAAGCCTAAGCTTATTTAAGTAAACAAATAAGTAACAATTATAGTAAAAAATTAAACAATTGTTTAAATAAATAATTTAAAATATTAATTTAATTTGAAAAAATTAAACAATTGTTCATTTAAATATTTAATTTTAAATATTTTAAATATCTGAAAACTCTAAACTAAATAATTATTTTAATTAAACAATTGAAAATATTATGTAGCTAAAAAATCATAAATAAATATTTATTTAATTAAACATAAATATTATGTAACTAAAAAAGAAAAAAATAAATATGTTATTAATTAAACATAAATATTATGAACTAAAACCTTTTTAATTTATTTTTCCAAATAATCGTAAAAAAGGCGGTACAACAGTCGTTGCATTTAGTGCGACAACCGTACAGAGGGTCCCGTCGGTAGGGACAATAGCGGCGACGGAGGTGCGGCGGATTTGGGTCCGCGACTAGATGCTGCTCAGGAGGGCGGCACGGGAGACGATGCTGCCATGTCGGATCCCGGGAGCGATAGCAGCAACGCGTCCATGCCCGACGACGTCTTCGATGAGCAGGCCTTGACATCAGCCTTAGAGCGGGATTACACCGAGGGCATTGAGCCCCCTCTCGTTTTGGCGGTCGAGGATTTGGGCAGGGACGATACACCTCCCTTCCCCGTTCCCGAGGCAGCAGGACCCGTTCCCGAGCCATCCGGGCCCCCTCCCGCGCCAAGTGCGACTCCCGAGGGGGAGGAACATGAGGAGGCATGGATGCCAGAAGGTCACTGATTGTGCACTCTCTTGGTGTCATACCCGACACACGTCGCTGGCGTTATTTGGACGCATACGGAGCGACGTACGCACGACCCTCCCTTGCCACCCGTGCATCCCGATTCGGTACATATTTTATCAAATATTTATTTTATCAAATAATTAATAAAATATCTGTAATTAACATTTATTTTATTTTATTGGGTTTCAGTTGAGGAAGGTACTGAAGCCCTACACCCGTCACCCGCATTTTTCCTCGATCCACGAGTTTTGGAGGCAGGATCCGGATTCGTGGTGGCCGCTGGCGCAACGAAGTGGCATCACATCCCTGGGGTCCTTGGAGTTCCGTCAGATGGACCCCGTGCTTATATCGGCGTTCGTGGAGCGGTGACATCCGGACACGAACTCCTTCCATTTTCCATGGGGAGAGATCACATGACACTCCATGACGTCTTTTACATTTTGGAGAACCCCATCGACGACACGACGATAGTCTCTGGTATAATGGACGCTGATCTATTTGCCGTTGTATCGGAGATGCTTGGGGTCAATGTAGTTGTCGTCTCGCAGATGGCATCGAGTAATAATTTCAATATACCTATTGTTTAATTAATATATTTTAATTACAATGTTATTGATAAATTATTTTATTTTATTTGTTTTTTCAGCTAGCGGCTTTGCGATCAACACAACGTTGAAAAGCCGGTGTAGCTTATTATGTGCAGCGCCCAGAGGTGACATATTTGTAGTTTTATTAAAATTATGATTTTTAATTAATTTTTTATATAATTTATAATAAAATTAATATTACTAATTTCAAGGACGAGCGTCATATAGCTTTGATGTACTTGCTCATGTTGTTGGGCAATACCGTCTTCACAGACAAGTCGGGGCAGAAGGTGAAGGCGAAGTATATGTCGCTCCTCCTCGACCACGATCGCACCGACCGTTATGCCTGAGGTGTTGGTGTCTTGGCCAACCTGTACCGGAATTTGGGTCAGGCATCGCGGGCCTAGGAACATGGATTGGCTGGATGTTCGCTGCTTCTAAGGGTAATAATTTAATTTTTTGGGTTTTACGACTTTTAATTATGAAATGCTAACAATTATATGTTTTTTTACAGACGTGGATCTGGTCCTACTTTCACGCCTTCCGGGGTCACGCTTCACCCGACCTGGAGGCCATGGTGGATACACGGGCGACAGCCCGTGATGGGAGGGAGGCTCCTCAGGGTAGTGACACGGATCGCCTTATCTCCCTTCGTCGAGTTCTCAACGCCATGAAGTTTTCTGAGGTAATTTTCGGCGTTACCTTCGAATTTGCAATTTTTCGATTTTTTTTTTGTCTTCTGACTCTGTTATTTTTTTATTTCAGGTTCGGTGGAAACCATGGGGCAAGCTAAACTTCAGCGATCCGAGACACGCTCCGTCGTTATATCGATGCGTCATCAAGTGTTTTGACATGCGAAAGCCATACCTGTCCGACCGTTGCCTCCGCCAGTTCGGGTACAAGCAGTTTATCCCTCAGGCGCCACCGGAGCCGAAGAGAGCCGTCCGACATGCGGCCCTGCGGGCGTACATTGTGGAGTACGAGGATGAGCACTTTTCGTGGGATGCGGACCCGAGGCCGCTGATCGAGCTACATGATCTTATCACGTTTACCTTCGTGTGGGATTGTGACAAGGCATACCTCGATTGATTTGACCAGGTGTCTCATCCATATCTGGATTTTTGCTCGTCGAGACAGGACCTACATGTGGTTGAGCCTATCCCGCCACCTCCCCCGACTTCAAGTGTTATAATACGTGATTTTCTTACGTTTATGATAATATATTTTATGTTTATCTTCTAATGTTGTTTTAATTTTAATACAATGCGCCCAGCTTGTTGCTGGCCAGATGAATGCGTACCTCGTGGAATACAACGCTCCCAGTGTTTTGACGGATGCTCCTTTGGATCGAGTATCTGACAAGTGACGTGACGCCTACGGCGGATCCCATACCGCGTGCCTCCCAGATACTCCGCAACTTAGTTCACGAGGAGGGTTCTGACAGCGGGAGGCAGCCCGACGAGGACTAGATCACATTTTTTATTTTCAATATGTGTATTGCCTAAACTGTTACTTTACAGATATTTGAACAGTATGGTATTTTATGGATTTGATTTGTCAAAATATCATACATAAGTAAAACTATATAATATAAGTATAACTATATAAGACATAATGAAAAACTATATAATATAAGTATAGCTATATAAGACATAATGAAAAACTCTATAATATAAATATAACTATATAAGACATAATGGAAAACTATATAATATAAGTATAACTATATAATACATAATGAAAAACTGTATAATATAAGTATAACTATATCAGACATAATGGAAAACTATATAATATAAGTATAACTATATAAGACGTAATGGAAAACTATAAAATATAAGTATAACTATATAAGACATAATTCAAAACTATATAATATCATTATAACTACATAAGACATAATGGAAAACTATATAATATAAGTATAACTATATAAGACATAATCCAAAACTATATAATATAAGTATAACTATGTAAGACATAATGGAAAACTATACAATATAAGCATAACTATATAAGACATAATCCAAAGCTATTTAATATAAGTATAACTATATAAGACATAATGGAAAACTATATAATATAAGTATAACTATATAAGACATAATGGAAAACTATATAATATAAGTATAACTATATAAGACATAATAGAAAACTATATAATATAAGTATAACTATATAAGACATAATCCAAAACTATAGTATATAAGTATAACTATATAAGATATAATGGAAATATATAATATATAAATATAATTATATAAGACATAATGGAAAACTATATAAGATATAATGGAAAACTATAATATATAAGTATAATTGTATAAGACATAGTGGAAAACTATATAATATAACTAACCCTAACCCTAAACCCTAAAACCCCAAAACCCCTATATCAGCCTCTGTGCCAGAAACAAGCGTACGCTAGTTCTTGGCGTAGAAACTGGGTTTAGGGTTTTAGGGTATGGGGTTTCTAAACCCTAAACCCGAAACCCAGTCTCTGCGCCAGGATTTTGCATACGCTGGATTCAAGCGCAAAAGCTTGATTTGGGGTTTTGGTTAGGGTTATACTTATGTAATATTTATAGTTATATACTATAGTTTTTAATTAGTTGTTAATGTAATATTTCTAGTTATATACTACAATTTTACATAAGTATAACCTCTGTGCCAGAAACAAGCGTACGCTAGTTCCTGGCGTAGAAACTGGGTTTGGGGTTTTAGGGTATGGGGTTTCTAAACCCTAAACCTGAAACCCAGTCTCTGCGCCAGGATTTTGCGTACGCTGGATTCAAGCGCAAAAGCTTGATTTGGGGTTTTGGTTAGGGTTATACTTATGTAATATTTATAGTTATATACTATAGTTTTTAATTAGTTGTTAATGTAATATTTCTAGTTATATACTACAATTTTTAGTTATGTCTTAATGTAATAGTTATACTTATATACTATAGTTTTCAATTATGTCTCAATGTAATAATTATACTTATATACTATAGTTTTCAATTATGTCTTATGTAGTTATACTTTTATACTATAGTTTTCAATTATGTCTTATATAGTTATATATTATAGTTTTAAATTATATTTTATATAGTTGTACTTATATACTATCGTTTTCAATTATGTCTTATATAGTGTCTTATATAGTTATACTTATGAGATGATCAAGTCATTGCTAGAATTTTACAATGCTAGAATATTACAATGCTAGAATATTACAATGATAGTACATTACAATCCCTAAATACACATCACTACACTGGAGGATCTGGTGGATGGTTACATCTCGTGCGATAGTCCCGAAACATTTGAAACCTCGAGTAAAACTGAATATCTCAGCCATCAACACTTGGGTGTTTGTAGAGACGCCAAGCATACGGAGGAAGGGGTATTGGACACTCATCCTTGAGCCAGACCTACATACAAACACAATTTCGAGCCAATATTGAACTCTTTGTTATTACCATTTACCATTGAGAATAAACTTATTTGGTTTAGTTAGTTATTTAGAAATAGTAAGCTTTACCTGTAACACCCATAAATTACCTTAGGATTATTACAGCCAGTGATCTCGGATCACCATATCCAAGATCACCCAAGACTTTACAGTATTGATCGCAAATACAAAATAATACGAATAATAATAATATTAAATCTAAAATTGTCTTACAAATGATGTTGCTATAAATGGCAACTTGATAATGTATCAAAGTATAGCGGAAGACTTTATTAAATGAAAAACTCTAAAACAACAGGATTTAAACCTTGTTCAACACAATTATTCAAATATCAAAAGAAATACAACTGCCTTGAGCGTCGTCTTCCCGCGTCTTTAACTTGAGAAGCTTTACCTGATGTGCCGTATAGGACAGATGACACCAGCCAACCATGCAAAGAAAAAGACTAAACAAGGGCTCAAACAGAATGGTTCTTGTGATTGTATCCAGTTACTATCATAGTCTCTCGAATAATAGTCGGTAGATGATATATAACTCATATACTCTCACTGAAATGATAGAAGATATATGCGACAGAAGAAAACTCCAAAGAAGGTAAGTCTTATAAGAATATGTATGTTTGTTTGGGAACATTATAATTCACACAAAGTTTGAAAACCGACCTTGAATATTTGGGTCCTCGACCAACCTCACCGCATAGTGCGAAGCCAAATTGGAAAGGGGACATACTTTAAACAAGAGTCCGGGCGGATTCCACGTTGTACTTCTCGCCCGAGAGTATATTAATCATGTGCAACAAGGCACTTATCTTATTTAATTTCAAAATGTGCATTAACGTTAAAGCTTTTAATTTCTACAACCGATCTCACAATGAGATATAGAATGGGGTAAATCCCAAATATTGGCACTAGCTAAGTGCACCACCACTTATATTCGAATAAGGGTAGGTCATGACCAAAAGTATTAGGGCGATAATCCTCCTAATACCAGTTATAAAGAAACAGTTAAACCTCGCAAGGTAAATAGCGTTCCTACGGATACTCGTACTAGCATATAAGTCCACACTAATGCACAACAATCTACACCAAAGTCTATCTAGCACCTTATAATATATATATATATATCGGTCGTTGTTTGCAAATATACAACCTAATAATAAGGTTCATTAATTACACCATTTATCACACAAGTTCCCAAACGACAAATAGAATTATTTATCCCAACTTAATTAAGACAATAGATTAATTGTCAATTAAGAAAAATATAGAATAAAATAGAAAGAGCGAACTGCCACTTGTCTTGAATCACGAAGAGGATGAACGGTATTACGGGAAATGTTACTTCCGAGTAGCAAATTGACTTCTTGCTTTAATTCATTTCCAGAAGCAAATCCGAGACGTACCCAATTCACATACAATAAATAAATTATACTTAGATAATTTATTCAATATCAAAATTTGAAGGATACACTGTCTCGGTTTCTAATTGAATTTATTTAACTCATAAATAAATTAGTTTCAAGGCTTTTTAATAAAACGATTATTTATACGATTCAATAATTTATTTATAATCCTAAGAATTTCTAACTCAAAATATTATCTAGATGAAAAGTTATAATTTAACCATTCATAAAATAAGATAATACCCAAATAAATATAATTAATTTAATATTAATATTCATAAAGTTAAATTAATCCTAACTTATTTTCCAGTAATCTAGATTAACCCAATTAATCAAGATTAGGCAAAATAAATAAATAAAATAAAAGAAAACTCGAACAAAAAATCGGAAAAAAACCCCACCGAACTCGCGACGGCACCGGTTGTTCAAGGGCCAAATTAGAGCTCGTCGGTGAAGCTCCGGCGTCGGGGCAATAAGGCTTTCGAAGGTGACTTCCAGGCGCAACTAGTGGTGGCGGTAATTGAGGCGAAGGAGCTCGGTGGTGGATCAATTCGGGCGACGAACAGTGGCGGTAAAATTCTAGGGTTCGAGACTTTGAATGCGAAATTGGATGCCGAAATCCCAATGGTTGAGGCTCTATTTATCAGGGTTGGAAAGTGCTAGGAAATCCCTACGCAGCCATATCAAATTTGGGTTTAAAAGATCACAATTTGATCACGAATTTTCCAAAACATGCACGACGCTATACCGGATATCTTTCTTGCCTTAAATGAAAATTTTGATCGTGTAAGGATATGATTCTTGCCGATTCTACCACGAGATGACGCGTCAAGATCATATCTTTGAAGCCCATGGGTTGATTGAACGAAACGAGCACAAAACGTGGCCCAATTTCGCCATTGAAGCACCATGGCGTGCGGAGAAGTTGGGCTCGTGGGGGAAGACAATGAACAATGTCTTCACCCCCCCCCCCCCCCCCCCCCCCCGAGTTTTGGGCTTTATTGCATTATTTGCCCAACTTTTTAAGTTATGGCAAAAATGCCCCTAAAAACTTTTCAAAAATTACCAAATTCACCCAAACTTATTTATTTATTATTTGAAGTTTATAATAATATTTTAAACCAAAATTAATATGTAGAAAAAAAATTAACTTAGGTTAAAATAAAGCATAAGTTACCCTTTCTTATAAATTTAACCATACTTAAACCCCTTTTAACACTTTGTTAAATTGGTTCAAGCATTTTAAGTAAAAATTTGACAAGTTTTACTTAAATTTAAAATAACACCATGTTAGAATAAATTTCAATATTTCACCACTTAAAGTTGTAACAACTTAAGTTAAGAATCTCTATTTTATTTCCCTTTTTGGAATAATGAAATAAATACCAAAATTCCTTTATTAGAATTAGAGTTGCGAAATTACATAAATACCCTTTCTAAAAATGAGGGTTATTACATTACCGGTATGAAGTGGTTTTGGTTTCCTACGTGGGCCATCGTCAATATCTTCGTTGGAGGGCCGAGACTTGTGTCGGACGCCTTCAAGGCTAAGAAGACTAGAGCAACTTGATACACTGTGGCAAACACCAATCCAATTAGGGGCATGTCGAGCCAATATTGCGAGGAGGAAGGACTGATGACATAGTTCGTCCGGAATATAAGATCTTCGTAGCTCATTCTCGGTTGTAGTCTGGGCAGTATTTCTCTGTATACATCATTGTTGTCCAACATCTCTGTCGCTGATGTAGCTAAAACCAACCCACAAGCGTATGGGTTCAGCTGTAGTAGTCAAGTGTCGATCCCACAGAGACCAATGTAATATTAATTGAAACACTATCAATGAACTAGGCCGTTAAAAAATAGGGAATTGATGAAATCTGTAACTAAACTAATAGCTAATAAAACAAATAAAAGTGATAGAAATCAATGGGATAATGTGTCTAAGGTTAAGGATCACCGCAACAATGCCTCTGCAAATAAAATCACACTTCACCTGAATCTAGTCCAAATTATTTGAAGGTAAGCTATCTAAGGTAATCTACTAACTCCTTTCAGACGATAATAAATGTGTCTGGACTAAACTAACAATCGCTCTCGCGCAAAGTTAATCTTATCCAAACCCTTTAACGCACTTAGAGTCTAGGAATAAACTGAAATAATATTTGCTGTCGCGCTCTGCTAATCCAACTCAAACCTAGAACATCTATGATAACCTAATAATCCTCAAGAGTAATTAAGTTGCTTTCGCACAAATAACACTCAGGTTCAATTCCTATGAATCCCATTGAAGTTATTATATTTCAGTCTCAAACACTATATGGCTACCTATTAAATTCACCACATTTCAGTCTCAAATCCTAATAGGATCCATTTCGCATAGGCTAATATGGGCATAAAGCATCTAGAAATGAATCAAATACTATTTCAATTCATGCAAAGAAATAATTCTAATTACATACACATCGTCAGGATCACCCCAACCTTCGAACTAAGAATTTAGCCAAGCATAATTGAAGACATATTCAATATATTTAAACTAGCCAACAATATGTATGAATTATTCAATAAAAATGAGAAATAAAAAATCTAAATCTCAATAACAAAATAATTCAAATTGACAAATGCTAGAATAATAATACCAAAATCTTCAAACCGCTGAAGCACAAAAATTCCCTCTTAAAATTCAAGTATGTGTGCGGCAGTATTCTAACTCAAAAAATAAAACAAACTAAAAGTAGACAAAAACTAAATAAAAATCTAACAACCCCCAAAGCTACGTAAAAAGTCAACATATATCTTAACTTCCAAAAAAGCTATTCAAAAGTGGATGAGTTGGGTAAATCACTCATGTGCCGATGTTTTTATTAAGAAATTAACCCTTTAGGAAACTAACCCCCTCTCTTCTCCTAAATCCTACACCTTAAACTTTATATCCTAAACTCAAAAAAATAATATTTTAGGGAAAGAAAAAACAAAAAAAGGAAGAAAAAAAAATAATAAAATAAACTAATAGAGATAAAAAAAATACATAAAAATTAATAGGAATAGTTTTGTTAATTAAAAAACTCTTAAAGAATCAATAAATCCAAAACCCTCTGCAAAAGTAGATGCTCCCTCCTGCCGCTCCAAGCTTGTAGTGGGCCGGCCCATGTTGCTTCAAGCCTCCACATCGCTATTTAGGAAATTCAAGTGGACTCCGCCCAAAATTTCACAACTCTTCAATCAGATGGGACGCATGGAGCCCCCTTTTTTGTGGAGCCGAGCCGAGATGCTCCCCTTGGCAATAATTAAATGGGCTTGTATCTTGGATCTTGGCCCAATGAAAACTCTACTTGTTCGGTGATTTTAGCAATAGTCTCGTATGAACATTAAATTGGATCTAAAATACCTAAAATAATAAAAATACGAGTGTATACTCCGTATACAAGATAATGTAAAATGAATTATAAAAAATATAAAATATGCATGAAAATGATCTAATCTAATATGCAAATAGACTTATAAAATATATATAAAATATGTGTTATCAATCGCCAGTTGCATTCGAACCATAGGATAATCATGCTCTTCGTACCCCAACAATACAGCTAGTGACCGATATCCACAATGCCCGTATGGAATTACATCTCTCGCCTCCTTAATGTATGGGAACAAAAAATAATCCACATTTTTTACACTGAAATTCACCCCCAAATAAATCATGGGTTGTTCTGGGAAATGCGATCCATACGCTTCCGATTGGCCACCAATGCCCGGTAAAACTCCACTTTTATCCTTTGTAGGACGGCCACGACCCCTAACTTGGCTACCTTGGGTCCCATTCTCCTTCTCCTTCTCATACTCCTCTCGACTCCCTCTTGGTGGAATACTTTGTGGAACCCTTCGGCCTTCCTTTGGGAACGATGCCCGTCGGCTCCAACAACGAAGATTCATGCGGATACTCCAAGTCATGGTATAGCTCAGTGACTTGGTATAACATGGATTTGTTCAGAATTCCAGTTTTCTCCTTCTTGTACAATTCCTCAAGTCTCAGTTGTGGAATAGACATTGCTACATGTGTAATACCACAGCCACATGGGCCGGCCCATCACAGGGCTGCAGCCCATACACCCCAACCCTTCCTTGGGGCTCCACCTATAACAGACAGCCATTACCAATAGGTTGTTCGTGAGTCTCGAACTCGAGACCTCACGCTTTAACAAGAAGTCCAACGCCCTCTTGTTACCAATTGTGCTGCAGCGCAATTGGTAACAAGAGGGCGTTGGACTTGTTAAAGTGTGAGGTCTCGAGTTCGAGACTCACGAACAACCTATTGGTAATGGCTGCCTGTTATAGGTGGAGCCCACAAGGAAGGGTTGGGGTGTATGGGCTGCAACCCTGTGATGGGCCGGCCCATGTGGCTGTGGTATTACATAAAAGTACACTTTTATGTGAGTGCTCAAGCCACGGGCCTAGCCCCACATGAGACACTCCATGAGCCGCAGCCCATGTACCCCAACCCTTCCCCCTCACTTGGGTAGGTTGTTGGTGAGAGTCGAACACGCGACCTCTCCACCCTTTATCAAGCCTCCGAAGAGCGCCTTGATACCAATTGAGCTGCAACACAATTGGTAACAAGAGGGCGTTGAACTTCTTGTTAAAGCGTGAGGTCTCGAGTTCGAGACTCACGAACGACCTATTGGTAATGGCTGCCTGTTATAGGTGGAGCCCCCAAGGAAGGGTTGAGGTGTATGGGCTGCAGCCCTGTGATGGGCCGACCCATGTGGCTGTGGTATTACATAAAAGTACACTTTTATGGAGAGGGGCTCCGACCCTTATCGGCCAGCCATTGCTCTATCCATGGCCCGCAACCCATGTATCTCAACCAAATCCCCATGGCTGGGAGGTTGTTCGCAAGGCTCGAACTCGAGACCTCATGCTTTAACAAGCAGCCTCGCGCTCACTTGTTACCAATTGCGCTGTAACACAATTGATAACAAGTGTGCGTTTGACCGCTTGTTAAAGCGTGAGGTCTCGTGTTCGAGACTCAAGAACAACCTATTGGTAATGGCTGCCTGTTATAGGTGGAGCCCCCAAGGAAGGGTTGAGGTGTATGAGCTGCAGCCCTGTGATGGGCTGGCCCATGTGGCTGTGGTATTACAACATGGTCCTCAATGGAGTCATCACGATATATCCTATCCCATTCCAGTTGCCTCCAGAAGTGGTGGATCTCACTCGACATGATCAACCTCTTATCAACGATAGCCTCCCCAATTTTATGGATGCACGGCAGGCCTTGGCATTCTCTCATCCAGTAATCATCGCACTCCTCCGTAAAATCATCTTTCTCTAGCTGCTTATACATATCGAACAACTTTTTCAAGTCCCAATCAGACACTTTGTAGAACAGCCTCGTAAACAAACTTCTTATTTCTGGCGACATCTTGTTGAAAAAAAATAGTTTTTTGATCCGTGATATATCCATGCTCACCCTCACCTACCCAATTTGACATTCAATTGCATGGTGGATCCTCACTGCCATCATGTTAAAACCGCCTATACTAGAATCCATAATATCCTTCAACACCTTATACATACCCTCAATCCTATCAAAACAAATAAAATACATCGTGTTAGTAAGAAAGAATGACACCGAGGCCTAGACCCAATAAACAACTAAATAATTGAAAAATGGATACCTGTTTGAAGTCCTAGTGAAGAAGTGAAGATGATGATCCATCCATGCTCTGACAATGTTTTCCTTGTAAGGATTAAGCCACTATTTCTTAATGTATCGAACTAGGCCGCTCTTCCACGATTTCCTCAGTCCTTGGAGCCTCTCTTCGTATTTTTCCTCCGTGTTTGAACACCAAAGTCCCTAGCATTGGTAGCAAAAGTCGCTGACTCTTTTCGAATTCTTCAAGATTGGTTAGCATATGCCTCGATGTTGTGTTTGATATGAACCCAATACAAAAGCTGTTTAACATGATCTGTAAAAACTATCTGAATTACATTTCTGAGGGCCTTATCTCGACACGTCATTATGGCTGTCGGCATTACTCCCGCCTCTTGAAACAAATACAAAAGCTTTTGCATTATGAATGTTTAATGCAAATCATCTTCCTCCCGCGTCAATGCATAGGCGATGTTGAACGTCTTGTTAGTGCATGTAAAACCGACAATCTCCACCAAAGGCATGTTGTACCTATGAATGAATCTAAGAAAACAAAAGAATATAAGCAATTTTAGATGATGGATATAACTACTATATTAAATTGTAATAAACACAAAGCCATACATACCTATTTGTCTTGTATGTGACGTCGATAACTACCACGTACGGAAACATCTTCAACAGGTACAACGAGTGAGGGTGAGCGAAAAATAGGATATCGATCTGACTCGTAGACCGCTTCCTGAGAGGATGCACTTTGTACCTGTGTTCTTGGAAAAAAATTAGAGTCCATTAGGTAACCGTTATTTCCCCACGATCCTCATAATTCATTTTTGTAGAAAGTTGGAAACTTATTTCAGTGATGTTACAGTTCCAAGGAAAAAGCTTCTCAACTCCGCAACAATAACACTCGGAGGATTGAACGTATCGCCAAACCTCGTGACAACACGCTGCTCATCTGGCGTCAATCGGCCCATGTATGCATGCCCAAGGAAGGTAGTCAGAAGCTTATGGCTGTGTTGTCCGTTCAACACATTCAAGATCCATTTCCAAGTCTCTACTCCCAACTTATTCTTCATTTGAACACCGTACAACTCAAATGTGCACTCGGACTTCTTCGATCTGGTTTCACGATGTACCACATCAGCCTCCTTCGAATCTTCTTCACTATCTTTCTTCCTCCCCGATCTATATTCACCAAAGTTCTCGCATGTCAAACTAACATGTCTGTTATTACTTCATCGAATGACTAGAACCATCATCAAATCTTTGCCCCTCTTCTGAGCCCAATCAACCAACTCTTCTTAGTTATCCCACTTTTGATTAGTACAAAATTCAGATCCATAATCTTCCCCCTATTAATGTAACCAATAATGCTATTCATTTCTTCATATCCCCTAATGTATTCATTTGCATTTACTGACATAGCAATATCTTCGTTTCCAAACTTAAAGAACTACTAATTCATAACCACACATGCAATATCTCCATACCGCTAAATATTTAATAAACACTAATAAAACTACAATAGTAATACAATAATACTATAACAAAACAATATCTTCATCCCTAAACTTAAAGAACTACTAATTCATAACTACACATGCAATATTTCAAAACTGTTAAATATTTAATCAATAATAACAAAACTACAATAGTCTCCATTTCTAAACAAGTACTAATTCATAACATACAATATTTGCATACCCCTACAATATACCAACAAAACTAAACTATAATATCTCAATCTCTAAACTTAATGAACTATTACTTCATAACTACACATACAATATCGCATACAATATTACCATACATATACTATATGAAGTTTTAATCATCCATTAATACATATCTATATAACGCAACTATCAAGCCTTCTACGAACAATTATGCAATACTAACCGCGAAATTGTTGGGGTTGAATTCTTCATCATTGCTCAAATATTCATTATCGCTACTCCAATAGTCGTTTTCGCTATTTGCCATTGTGATAAGATTGTATTCGTGTGTGGAATTTGGATGAATGAGTTTGAGTATTAATAGAGGAATAATTCAATCCTTGGAATTATAGTCGTTCGGCTATGCAAGATCTTAGCGTACACCATATTCCTGCGTACCAAGTAAAAGTAGCCGTTGATTGGGAATTTTCAAGCTTAACTCCTGCGCCACCTCCTTGCTGCAACACCCCCGACTTACGTCGGTAGTGCCACATGCCAGTGACCTCAGACTGTAATGTCCAAAGTCATCCTAGGCTTTAGTCGAAACAATTATGCTTAAATAAATCAATAACTATTAAATAGTAAAAGAGTAGCGGAAGACTTATAACAAATACTCAATTCTTTTATTAAAATTCCTCTCGTAAATTGAGAAGGACGGTAATACAAACAATGTGAAATTACAGCGGAAGACTTTTAAAATAAACCCTAAATACATGACTAGTTTATCGACGTATTACATTTAATTAAGAATATGAAATCTATACTAAATATCTTCAAATGATATCACTTTAGAACACAACCTTCAACAGCAAGCCTTCGTCTTCGATTTGTTACTTCAATGTTGTCTGAAACCAACCACTGATGTGCCGTATAGGACGGATGACACCAGCCAACCATGTGATGAGATCCGAAGGCTCGAGTCTCCTTTGATGCCGGATCGTGGTCGAAGGGTGTCAGACTCCGTCTCTTGCGTAACCGGATAAGCGAAGGCTTCCAACGTGATGATAGCCAACAAACGCTCACGGTCTCGAACGTGATCGAGATTGCGCGGGCGAAGGCGGGATCAATGTGAAGAACTCGCAGAATCAATCCAACGTGATGGATCGATGAGTTAGTCGATCAGTGATGTGACCTTGCCTTCTATGACATCTCAGGAGGAGGAAGATGCAATGAGTCTACGCTCCAATGGCCCCGTGACTAAGGCGCGTGCCAAGGACATTGCTCAAGCCACACAGTCTTTTGTCGCCCGCTCCATCGCTAGCGCCAACTCCGCTTCGACAACGCCGCCGCCCATGCTCCTCGTGACACTCGATGGCACAACGTTGCCATAGCACCCTGATAGGCGTTGTCGTGACACCTATACAAAATAATCCTAAACAAACCTAACTAATGTAGTTTGGTAAATAAGGGTCGAATCCCACAGAGAATCAAATACTATCCCAACGATGTAATTGTATACCAACAAGTAACCAAAGGGGTTTATGATTAAAAACAAAATAAATAAATAAAATAAATAAAAACAAAGACTTGAAATCAAATAAGGAAAATAACTGAGCCAAACAAATATCCACACTTCAGATTGATAGATCGATCATTGATTATTCCTAGTCCTCAATACTCATGAAAGTCCTAATCCCTGTTCTGAATTAGTTACCAGTCCAACCAGTCATGATAACCCTAACTATTAAACAAATCCCTACTAACCTTCAAGATCTAATTCAATAGCAGCAGGAAGTTCAGGAATAGATAGGTACATGCAAGTGTAGCAATCAGTCATACAATTGCATGTAATTAATTCTCTACACAAACTAAGGGATTTAGATTCTCAACCAGTATCCTCCAATCCTTAGTAGTATGATCAATAACAATCTCAACAGGTTGTATGCAAAAGGGGAACCAATAGCATAATACTAATTTCTCTAGGTTGTCAATCTAGAGGGAACTACTATTAAAATCTATTTGATTTCCTAATCAACAAATCAAGGGGAATCGATATATGATCAATGAGATTAAGCACGAGAGAAAATTAATACAATCATAGAAAGAGTAAAGGAATAACCTCACAATCCAATCAATCCAAAGGCTTCAATTGTCTGCCTAAGCAAAAGGGAAAACAACGATGAATGAAACTAGGTCTAACTTGATTGATTTCGGCAACTAGGTTAACTAAAAGTTGTTTTAACCTAATTCTAAAAGTGTGGTAAAAATAATAAAATAATAAAGTAAAAACCGAAAACAAAACAGTCCAAATTAGGGGAAATTAATCCCCATTCTCGGCAAAGCCTCTCGTTCTCGGCCGAAAGTGCAAGCAGCTGCGGCCCATGGCTTCAATCTCCCACGGCCCATCACGGCCCAACTCCCATTTCGCTTCAGCTCGCGCGGCTTCAATTCGAGCAGCAAATCCACAATTTGCCTTCGCTGATGTCACGCCGACATCATCCCAATTGAATTCAATTCTCCAGCTTTCCATTCTGACGCGGCATCCACTTCACGCGTGGGCTGGGTTTTTCTTATCCATTGGGCCTTATTCATCTTCACTCGGCCCATCAACAACAGCTCACTCCAGCACAGCAAATCGGCCCAGCATCAGCAATTCTTTCTCCCGCTTCCATCATGGTGATGTCATCACTTGCTTCATTCCAGCATTCAATTCACGCGGCCCCAGCCCATGCGCGCGCGCTTCAATTCTTCATTTGGGCCGAGACCATGGGCCTTTCCAACTGGGCCGAATTTATTCAATTCCAGCAATTACGTGCTTCTTGTAATTACGCTGGCTTCGATTCACGTGATGTCTGCGGCCTCTTGAAGTGCCTATTAATTCCCGAAATTAGCCATCTCCTCAGGTGGTCAACTCCTCTTCCTCTGGATGTCTCCAATTAGCTCCTCCAGACCACCAAAATCACACTTCTTCGCTCTAACTCCATAATCTCTAATTGTTCTCTAAATCCAACCAAATGGCACCTCAAACCTGGTAACAACCCCTAGAAATGCACTACCAAATAGTGCCGATCACACCCCAACGCTCGCTGCTTGCCGTAGTCGCCGCATCATCGTCACACGCCTTGGCGCCGACCATGCTTGCCAATCGACGCATATCTTACTACTTATGTTATTTTGAGGTTATTTTGATCATTGTAGAACTTTCTATTTTTGGCTTGTTATTTTTAGCACTTTCTATTTTGGACGTGTGCTTCACTCATGTCGAGTGGGCTAGCCCATTAAGCCTCTTGGCCCATGTCGAGCCTCTTATGTCTATTTAAGCCTTCTTTGGCTTCATTTGTAAGGTTACGTAGATTTTGATTCAATACACAAGTAGAGAGTTTTTCTCCTCCATTGAGTCCTTGCGTCACAAAATATGCTCGAGTTCTTTCAGTCAAAACTATGAGATCATCACATTGATCTTGTTCAAGGAGTCATCACGTTGATTTCTCCTCTCCAAATTCGTTGCGCCTTCATCACGTTGAGGGCTTGCGACTTTTTCCACTGGCTTCCTCGCGATGCCAACAACCTCTAAACAAGACGGTGTGTGACTTTCGATCTAGATCCGCTCATCCGAGGCGATCTTGACCATTCTGAGGCCAAGGATGCACCACCATGCAAGGAAAAGAAAGGTTGGTTAGTCTAATGAAAGACTAAACAAGGGCTCAAACAGATTGATTCTTGTAGTTGTATATAATCACTACCCTTGTTTCTCGAATAAAACTCGATAAACGGTGACTATAGACTTCTATTGAAAAGAAAGAAAATGACATGCTTAAAGACAAGACTCCAACAAATTGAGTCTTATGGGAAAATAAAATGAATTTGTTTGGGAACATTATCACACAAAGTTTTGAAAACGCCTCATTGAATATTTGGGTCATCGGCCAACCTCACCGCATAATGCGAATCCAGATTGGAAAGGGGACCTACTTTAGACAAGAGACCGGACATGTACCACGTTGTACTTCTCTCCCGAGGGTATATTAACTATGTGCAAAACGACACTTATCTTATTTAATTCCAAAACGTGCATTTACGTTAAAGCTTTTACACCACACCAATCTCGCAATTAGATGTATAACATGGAATGAATCCCGAATTTTGACACTAGCTAAGTGCACCAACACTTATACTCAAATAAGGGTAGGTCATGACTAAAAGTATTAGATTAATAATCCTCCTAATACCAAGTTATAAAGAAACAGCTAAACCTCGCAAGGTAATTAACGTTTCTATGAATACTCGTGCTAACTAAGTATATAAATCCACACCAAAGTCCATCTAGCATGCTATAATAATAATATATATAAGGGTCGTTGCTAGCAAATATACAACCTAATAATAAGGTTCATTTACACACCAATTTAGCACAAAAGTTCCCAAACACAAACTTTAGAATATTTATCCCAACTTAATTAAGATAGTAGATTAATTATCAATTAAGAAAAATATGGAATAAATTAGCAAGAGTGAACCACCACTTGCCTTGAATCACGAAGAAGATGAACGACGTATCGGAGATGGTTGCTTTCGAAAAGCAAATTGGCTCCCTACTTTATTTCTATTCCGAACATAATTCCGAGACGTACCCAAATCACACACAATAAATAAATTATAATTAGATAATTTATTCAATATCGAAATTTGAAGGATACAATGTGTCGGTTTCTATTTGAATTTATTTAACTCTTAAATAAATCAATTTCAAGGCTTTTCGATAAATGATTATTTATGCAATACTAAAATCAATTAGTCATATATTCTAAATAATCATATCATAAAGAAATTGATCCAATAATTTATTTATAATCCTAAAAATTTCTAACTCAAAATATTATCTCGATGAAGAGTTATAATTTAACCATTCATAATATAAGATAATATCTAAAAACAATTTAATTTAATTTTAATACTCATAAAATTAAATTAATCCTAAATTGTTTTCCAGTAATCTAGATTAATTAAATTAATCAATATTAGGCGAAATAAAATAAAAAAACAAAAGAAATTCAAACCAGAAATTGGGCAAGAACTCCACCGGACCTCGCGGGTGACACCGACCGGAAAAAGGGCAAACTGGGGCTCGTCTGGGTCAAAGGGATTTTGAAGAGGACTCAAGGTCGGAGCTAATGGTGGTGACAATTGCATGATCGAAGCTTTGTGGTTGTCGAATTTGGATGAAGAACAGTCGTGGTCGGGATTAGGGTTCATAAGATTTTGGCTTCGAAATTGGATGAATTGGGAGAACAATGAGGGGTATTTATAGGGCTAATGTAGCCTTCAAATTACTCAACACAATACCGCAAATCACTCTTCCCAATTCAAGCCAATGCGATCAAATATTTGAAAATTCAATTTGCCCAATTTGGAATACATTCAAGCTTTCCGGACAAAATCCCGTTAATTTTGCCATATTAACACAAATTAATTGAGTGGTTTAATGTACAAGATCCTAATCTTCAATGCCCATGGGTTAATTGGAAAATTAGAGCCAAAAATCGGGTTGAAATCGCCATTGAAGGGCGTGGAGTTGCTGCGTTTTTATGGGTTGGCTGAAGGTTGAAGATGAAGGGTAATTTGCCTTATTTACACACGCCCCATCTTATTTGGCCTATTTGCACATTTTGCCCAACTTTTTAGAGTTGTGGCAAAAGTGCCATTATTTCATTTTTCAAAAATTCTTAAAATTACCCAAATTTATTTGTATTATGTCCTAAGTTTATTTATACATTTTAACCCAAATTTAAGTTAAAGGAAAAATTAAATTAGGCTAGTTTTAAGCTTAAGTTGCATTATCTTATAAACTTAATCATATTTTATTATCCTTACTTTAAATACTTTATTCTCAACAAGATAATTTTATTTAAATTAATATTAACATAAGTTAACATAATTTAAATAATTCACGACTTAAAAAGGTAACCTACTTAGGATAAGAATTATTTTATCCTCTCATGGATAAACATAATAATTCTTATAACCTATATTATATATCTAAAAAATTTCAAAACCACATTCATGGTTATACTTAATTATTTATTTCTATTCATACCATTATAACCCATTTGATAACTTGTACCAAAAATGATCTTAACCTAACTTTTGAACTTAAGTTAATGAAAATTTTAGATTATTCCTCTAAAAGAAATAAAATAAATTTCATAACTTTATTATTATCAATAAAGAATATAGAAATTACATTAATACCCTTATGATAAAATGAGGATTATTACACCTGCATACGTCAGCAGCTTGCGTAGGAGCCCAATTTTCAAATTCCCACCAACGGCTATATTTCGCTTTCTACGCAAGTATATGGCGTATGCCATCTTTTTTGCATAGGGTTTTGTAGTGCAAAAAGGCAAAAATTGTAGTGTGTATAGCGGCTTCGTTAAATTGTGCAGGAACTAGTAGTATACAACAATGTCAATTTTGATTATTTTTGAAAAAGCGGTTTCACGGCAGAGAAGAAAAGAGTAAAAGATTTAATTTTTTAACTTTCTAAGTTGTGTGAAATGGGAGAGAGAAAACTCAATCATTCGAAAAGATTGCTTTGAGAAAATTTCCCGATTAAGCAAGTGTACTATAACTTATCTATATAACATAAAAAGTTAGCATTTTGTCACAATAATTGATCTTATATAAGATATAAAAGATGAAAGAATATATTTAAGCAAATAACATAATTAGACTTAAGTTAGCATTTTTTACAATAATGACCATATTTAATATATAGAAGATGAAATAATATCTTTATGCAAATAACAAAATTAGATTTTATGCAAATAGGACATAGAATTTGGTTCTGGTGAAATAACCATTTAGAGTAAAACATGAGTACAAATAGGAGCTTTTAGATTGGAACCGAATCAATGGCCCATATAGAATGTAAGAGGGTGCACATGAGGGAGAATATGATGCACACATCTGATTCACCCAAATTAGCTTGATTGTAGGGATTTGGTTTACCCAAATATTCACTTTCCAAAATCAAATTTACACGATCTGGTTACTCTCTCCAAATTCGTCTTCCACCTCTCGCTTGGTCTCTCCGTCATCCTCTTCGCCGCCTCCTGGACCCCCACCCCACTCTCTCTCGTCCACTAGGCCTCCAAATTCCCCTTCTATGTATCTGACGCCCCTGATTTGGCCGCGTCTTACACGCGTGCCGGTGGAGAAGTTCAAGCCCATTGTCGATTTGGTTGTAGTGCATAGGTTTCTCTCCAAAACGGTCCTTGAATCGACCAATCCGGAGGTCGTCTCCAGCTATAAGTTCGCCATCGATGATTGGGTTGATCGGATTCTCAAGCTTTTCGCCAGCGATGTGGTGAACTGTCTGTCCTACACTTTTTCGCTTTGGCTGTTTTGAAATTTGTTTTGTTTATGATCTGTTGGATCAGCTCTAAGGAAAAGCACAGACCCGGCCACAGTTAAACCCGCGAATACACTAGGGATGAAAATGTCAAAATTTGACCTCCTCACCATGTCAATCGAAAAACAGAGCATCTCCTCAGGCACCTCCATTGGGATTCTCACGTGACCATGCCCGCACCTCTTTGAATACTCCGACGACTGCGAGATCGCCCTAACAAACGCAATCTCCAGCAAGAAAGACGCCACAACCATAGTAAGGAAAAGGACCACCGTCCATGTCCCGACCTGGCAGAGCGCCGTTCTACTGGTGGCGAGATTGAGGTAGACTGACTTAATCAGCGATGGAAACATGGTGGATTTGCGGATCTGATTTTACTAAACAACGAGATGGTGAAAATACAAATGAGAGAATGTGAGATTAAATTAGGAAAACTGAAATGAAGAGTGCAGAGAATGTGAATGAAAACGTGGTCGTTAATCTCGATGAATTTTCGCAATGTTTTAGGGATTTTATGATTAATGGATCTTCCTTATGAAAACGCACCAATTCTAACTTGAAAGATCACAAATTGACAAATTCAATGTGATATTCATGTTAATGATGTTGATATTCATGTTCGATCAGTTTTTGGTGTGTTGTTTGTACTGTTTGCAATTAATATTCAAATTGTTTGATGTGATATTTATGTTGTGATACCCCGTATTTTTGTAAGGTTATTTTGGGAATTTTAGAATTTTCCCGAGTACCCGTTTAGTACGTCGGATTTAATTCAAGTAGCTTGAGACATTCTGTAATATGCTCTGTATCTGTAATATTTTTCTCAGTGAAATAAAATACAGACGACGTGCTTCAGATGATTATACGCGTTCGCGTACGATAATTTTTATCCCGGGTTAATGTCTTGCTCGTTCAAAAGCTGAATGGGCGGGAAAAGGCAAAAACGGCGACCGCCGTACAGTAACGACGCCCACCATCGCTGGGCCCTAAGTGTCAGGCCGTCGTCTCCTACTCTGGGCTCGTCGGGGCTAGGAACGGCGACCGCCGTAATTACGGCGACCGCCGTAATTACGGCACCCGCCGTGGCCCGCCGTAGGCAAAGTTGCGGCGCCCGCCGTGATTACCCAACAGTCATTAACCGTTGGTCGCCGGCGAGCTCTGGCCGCGCCGATCTAGCCCTGCTCGGCTTCGTCTAGGGTGATGATGATGTTCCCATTGCTTTGGCTATAAAAGGAGGTGTTGGGGAAAGGATTTTGAGCCATCCCAGCACCGAATCTCTGCCAAATTTTCGCCTCGTCGGAGTGTTAGTTTCGCCGGATTTCGGAAGCTTCGTTGGTGTCGATTGGTGGTGTTTCCAGAAGCCCTTGTGAAGCCTTTTGGTTGCCTTTGGAGGTTGGAACCCAGGCAAGGCAAAAAGGGGTCGAAACGCGCATCATTTGGGTGAGTTTTCTCTCGTTCTGTCGTCGGAGTTCTTCACGGCGGTCGCCGTGTTCTTTACGGCGCCCGCCGTGATGAATGCGGCGACCGCCGCCAAGAACGGCGACCGCCGCCAGTGCCCAGGCTTTGGCTTGGTTGGTTGTCGTCGTGGCGTCTTTCCTTTCGATTTCTTTTGCCGTTTTTAGATTCATACTGTTGTTATGTCGGATCTAACTTAGGATTCTTTTTATGGGTCGACTCGAAGGTCGTTGTGCTGTCGGAGCTATACCCGTGTCGAGCCCGGAATCTCATCGTTGTCGTTAGGCTTGTTTCTATTCTGCGGATTAAGGCAAGTGGTGGTTCGCTCTTGCTCATCGTTTCCATATTTATATTGATTATCAGTTGTTTATCTGAGTAATTAATTTGGAACGATTATTACTGTGTTCTTCTAGAAGTGATTTATAAACTGTTTTGAAAATTATATAATAGGTTGTATATCTGTTAGAACAACGCTATTATCTGTGATCGCCTTTCGGGCCTTTATGTGGATTTATCCTATAACTATAATTGTGCTGTATCTGTGTGGTTAGCACTGTAGTTAGGAATGTACTCGGACTTCGTCCGGTCGTTTCTTTATAATCTGGTATCGGGGTGGCTCGTCTCCATCTGGTACTGTTCTAAGATCATGATCGGTCTCTTTCACAAATGTGCAGAGACAGGACACTTAGCTGGTGTCACAAACCTTCCGGTGTACGTCACTCTCGACGAAACGTATACTAAGATGTGTCGTCCCAATGGTGGGGTACACATGTAAAAGTCTAATAATGTGATGTGTGGTTTGTAATATAAATCAGATAAGTGCTACTCGACGCACATAATTAATAAACCTTCGGCGAGTAGTGCAGCTAAGTTATAGTGCAGCTAGGAAAACTCATCTCGACTTTGATCATAGTACGTTCTCTTTCCAATCTGGACTCGCTGTATGCGGTGAGGTTTGTCGTGAACCGAAGCATCTCAGTCAACTTTTAAATCATTGTTGTATGATTCTGTAAACATTCCAGATTTGTCATAATTCCTTAAAGACTCATTTCCGTTGGAGTCTTCTTTCGGGTCGATTTCTGTGAAGATTCAGTCTTCCAGAATCTTCTCTTGTGCATACCTCTTGTTTATTCCAATAGGAGTATGATGGTTGACTATCGTCATCGGTTGTTATTCGAGAAGCGATGAGTGTAACCTAATACGACTGCTTCGAACCATTCTGCTTTGTACCCTTGCTAGTCTATTCAAGTAGACTAACCCACGAACTTTGTTCTCTGCATGTGGGCTGGTGTCATCCGTTCGATTCGGCACATCAGATAGAAAGTAGCTCAAAAGAATAGAAGGACTATGGAGTCGACGGTGGTTTTTGAATGTTTGAGTTATTTCGTTAATCAGGTTGAGATCTTTTGGACAATGACTTTGGTTGTAATGTATTTTATAAGACTTCCGTTGTACCCTACTTTATAAGACTTCCGCTGTATTTGGTTTAAACTCTGTGTTAGCCTATTCGGGATTGGGTTGTAATCCCGTAACTTTTGTTTCCTTGACAATGTTATGTTTTGGAATTGAATGCTTTGATCATTATGTATCATTTGTATTTCATAAATTGTATTTAAACGGTAAAGCCTTGGGTGATCTCGGTAAGGAACACTGGGGTCACTGGCGGTAATACCTTTCCAAAAAGGGTTAAGTTTTGGGGGTGTTACAGTTGTGGTATCAGAGCCAAAGGTTTTAAAACGGGTTTGAGATTTTTATATCATTTATCCGTTTTTGAAAATGTTTTTAAAGGGCTCTGAATTTTCAAAGTGAAAAGAATTTCAAAACACCGTTCATAGTCGTGTCTTCTTTATAGTCTGATATAGTAAACTTGCTTCTATATCTAGAAAGACTAATTCCTTCCTTATTGTTCGGTAGGATGGGTGTCTGCTTTTCTGTTGGTAGGGGGTCGGAAGACGCAAGTCGGACCAGCTGAGGCTAGATTTTCCGTTGCCTCAGCGATGTTTCGAGGTTGGAGGCCCGAGTAGCCCGCCCGAAGACGTCAAGCACGTTCTCCCCGAGTCGGTTGTCCTTGTAGCTAGGGATGCTATGGTCCCTGAGCCTACACCTGTGCCGCCACCAAGGGTGGAGGAAGTACAGGAAGAGGAGCAAGAAGATGAGTTGTCAAGGTATGAACAAGGGGTATACCAAGACGACTTTCTGCTGGGACCAATTGCAGAGGAGATCGAGTACGAGGAGGAGGAAGAGGAGATGCTTGAGATAGATCATGTCGAGGACGAGGATATGATTGAGGATGATCCCGAGGATGAGGATCCCATAGAGGATGATCCAGAGGAGGACCCCAAGATGGACCTGGAATAACAGAGCCAGGAGCCAGACAACTTGAGGCACTTGCTAGTGGACAGTCAGGAGCCGGGGGTGCAGTTTATTCCCCTCAGTCTAGAACTATCACCAGTGTCGGCTTATGCACTCATGACTGATGCTAATTGAGAGGCACTGTTCACTGAGCACGGTATTAGGAGGAGATCAGAGGCTGAGTTGAGAGAGATCCTTCGCCAGAGCGAAATGAACTCTCATATGGAGCAGCAGCAACAGATGGACCAGGCGATCGCTAGCGCTCAGAGGAGAGCTGGAATTGGAGGACCTCTTATGGAAGATCCTTTCTTTTCCGCAGCTGAGATTGGAACTGAGTCACCAGAGCCGTGTGACCCAGGACCAAGCAGGGTGCGATGCTCATCACCAGAGCAGGATGGTGAGCCAAGCCCGAAGAGACCTTGCATGGATAACCGGTCTTACAGGAGACGTCTTGGAGCGCCTTAGTGTGGTTTGGCGTTGACTAGTGTCGTAGCTTCTTTTGCTAGTGTTTCAGTTGTGTTTGTGTTTTATTTCAGTGTTTCGGCTAGTGTCTGTGGATTTTCTAGATTTCCGAGCAAGTTCTGTTTTGATGCTCGAAGTTTTGACTCATGTGTTGCTTGTGTAAAAGTTCGAAGGTTCATCTATAAAATGCCAAGTTGATCTATTCTGAGTAATTTATTTACGCTGGTATATTGCATAAGTATATTGCATAATATTAATGTATTGAATGCTTGGAATTGGATCGGTAAACAGATGGTGAACCCAAGAAGCACGAGGAACTCGACTTGAGCCGGTGCTGGGACTAGCCAAGATCCCAGGCCAGCAAGAAGAGGTGTTCAAGATGAGCACGAGTTAGAGTCTCGCGTTCAACATAGGCGTGAAGGTCAGGATCATACCCAAGCATCGGCGCTGTTTGATGCCGCAACTGTTGAGGCGATTCGCGGGATTGTGATGCAGGCAATTGCAGATGTATTGAGACCCAGTGCGCCTCAAGCGCAAGAAGTGCCTACTCACCCAGCGGTTCCTGATGTTGTGGAGCCCGGAAACCCTATGGTTCAGGAGAATGCCATCAGGGCTAGAGACAACTATGGTCGCGCTCTTAAGACCATCACTTCCATGAGGCCCGATTGCTATAACGGGAAAGGGGAGCCAGTAGCAGTGACTCATTGGTTCTCCCATATGGAGAGGCTGTTTCGGAACGTGGAGTGTACTGAGGCCGAGAAGGTCCATATCGCTTCTCTTCAGCTGAAGGAGGAGGCTAGCGAGTGGTGGGAGAGCACAGGTTTGGCAGAGAGCCCAGTGTTGACTTGGTCGATGTTCAAGACCAAGATGGTTGATCGCTTTTTCTCTCGTGCTATGATAGAAGAGAAGCATAAAGAGTTCTTGTACCCAAAGACGGATGGTCTGAAAGTGACTGAGTTGGCATCTAAGTTCAATCATCTTTTACAGTACGCCCCTGCCGAGATTACCAGCGAGGCCCAAAAGATCCGGTACTTCCACGAGTGGATGAGCCCGGATATCAAGACGTTAATGATGCACCACACATACTCTACCTTGGAGTAGTATGTGGATCGTGCCTATAGGCTGGAGGTAACTCTAGAGGAGTCGACCAAGAGGCGTAACCGACAGAAGTCGATGCAGAACCAGAACCAGGGAGGTGGCATTAAGCGCCCTGCGCCACCGTCTAACTTTGCCAAGTCCGGCCGAGCTAAGACGGAGATGACACATGGAGGATCGACTCAGCAGTCAAGGCAGACCAGGAGTTCAGTTCAGTGCTATAACTGTGGCGTTGCTGGCCACAAGAGAAACGAGTGTCAGAAGGAGAGGAGATCGTGCTTTGGGTGTGGACGTGATGATCATCTGCAGAAGTTCTGCAAGCAGGGGAAGCAGAAGGGAGTAGAGTCGCAGCAAGGGTCAGTTCACCAGAGCAACCGACCTAGGTTCAAGCCTGCCGAGACTCCTAGCCTGTCAGTTCAGACGACTGCTCAGAACAGGGGAAAGGCCCCGGCTGTTTCTGGAAGTCAGGGCCAACGCTTGTACGAGATGCGTGAAGCAGATGGACCCAATGCTCCAATTGCTCAAGGTACTTTATACCTTCACTCTACTTCAGTGTGCATTCTATTTGATTCTAGTGCTACGCATTCCTTTATTTCGGATAGCTGTGTTAGCAAGTTAGACTTAGTATGCAACGATTCGTGCGACCCTTTCGTCGTTAGTCTTCCTAATGGAGAACGTTTGGTGGGAACCAAACATCTGTCCGACTTTCCGATTACCATTCAGGGTAAGGAGTTTGAGGCAGATATGATCTGTATAGCCATGGCTCCATACGACATCATTCTTGGTATGGATCGACTGACGCGTCACAAGGCAGTGATCGACTTCAGTTCAAGAACGGTGACGGTGTCATCTGGGGGCCAGTTCGTGTGCAAGTTCAAAGGTCGGAATGACGCTGATAACGACAAGCTGATCAATGCGATGGCTGCGTTTAAGCTACTACGACAAGGATGTATCGGGTACCTTTGCTACTTGGATTCGCCCGCGAAGGATGGACCTGAGGTTCTTGATATTCCTGTGGTTAGGGAGTTTTCGGATGTCTTTCCGGAAGAAATTCCTGGATTACCCCCGAACCGTAAAGTAGAGTTTTCAATTGATCTTGAGCCTGGTACGGCGCCGATTTCCAAATCACCGTATCGGATGGCTCCAGCTGAGATGCAAGAGTTGAAGAATCAACTTGAAGATCTTTTTGACAAAGGTTATGTCAGGCCGAGTGCATCGTCGTGGGGTGCTCCGGTATTGTTCGTCAAAAAGAAGGACGGATCGTTCCGACTTTGTATCGACTACCGAGGGTTAAACAAGGTGACGATCAAGAACAAGTATCCTCTGCCTAGGATTGATGACTTGTTGGACCAGTTGCAGGGAGCAAAGGTTTTCTCCAAGATCGACCTGAGATCGGGTTATCACCAGCTCAGAATTCGTGAGCAGGACATTCCTAGAACTGCGTTTAGGACCAGATATGGTCATTACGAGTTCGTAGTGATGCCTTTTGGGCTTACAAATGCTCCAGCTGTCTTTATGGACCTGATGAATCGATGTTTTCACCAGTACTTGGACAAGTTCGTAGTGGTCTTCATAGATGACATTCTGATCTACTCTCCGAGTGAAGAAGTCCACGAGGAACATCTGCGGATTGCTTTGTCAATCCTTAGACAACATCAGCTTTATGCTAAACTGTCCAAGTGTGAATTCTGGATGAAAGATGTGGCTTTCTTAGGCCACGTGATCAATGAGAATGGGGTTATGGTTGATCCCCAAAAGATTGAAGCGGTGGCTAATTGGACACAGCCCCAGAACGTGAAGGAGGTGCGCAGTTTTCTCGGGCTTACCGGGTATTACAGAAGGTTCGTAGAAGGATTTTCAAAGATCGCTCTACCTATGACCAATCTACTCCGCAAGGTTCACAAGAAGTTTGTTTGGAATGACAAGTGCGAGGCCAGTTTCCAGGAGTTAAAACGACGGCTGACCTCGGCACCCATGTTAGCACTCCCAGAGGGGAATGGCGATTATGTGGTCTATAGTGATGCTTCAAAGTGTGGTCTTGGTTGTGTTTTGATGCAAAGAGGCAGAGTCATTGCTTATGCATCCAGACAGCTCAAGACTTACGAAGAAAACTATCCGACACATGATCTTGAGCTAGCAGCGGTTGTCTTTGCGCTAAAGATTTGGAGGCATTACCTCTACAGTATAAGATGCCAAGTCTTTACTGACCACAAAAGTCTCAAGTATATATTTACTCAAAAGGAGCTGAATATGAGACAACTGTAATATCCCTCAATTTTTAGTAAGGGTATTTGAGTAATTTTTCCCATCCTTCGTTCAATTAATTATTTCGCTTTCAGTGGAGTTTGGATTTTCAGTAATATCCATGATCTCCGAAATAATTCTCTGAGTGGTATAAAATACATTCAATGTATTTTTGGGACTTAGAATATTTGTTTGGATACAAACATATAATTTCCGGGGTTTAAAACCCATACCAATCTTATCCTCCAATCCATCTTATCCTCCCGTTACCACTTGCTTCCCACTTGGCTTCCACTTGCAAATTGGCCGGTCCCCTGCAGAGGGAGTTGTCGGACCTTTGCCCCCTCCTTGGGCCATTAAAGGTGGTGTTGGTGAAGGGTAGAAAGGCACACCAGACTCTCCATCGTCTCCCTCTCGTCTTTCCCCTGTGCATTGCCTCCCCTGTTCGCTCTTTGTTTTGCTCGAACGGAGACGAAGACGAAGTGAGTGGACCCCTTGTTGATTTAGCTATTGTTCGTGGTCGTTGTTCGTCGTCGCCGCTGGTGCTCCATCCCTGGCGTCAGATCCCCGGCGAGACCCCGGTTGCTCCTCTGTTTCGAGCTTCTTCCACCGGCGAGCCTGGCGTAGTGCTCCGTCGTTGAGCTACGGCTAGCCGATTGGTGGTGCTCCTCCTCCCACCGAGCTCCATCCCCGACGTCGTCGTCAAACCTCCCCAGCCGAAGCCCAGCCGAGCTCCTCTGGTTCGTGCTGCTGTCGTTGCGTGTTGTTCCTGCCACCGCCGAGCTGTTGTGTTGGAGCGCCGCCGCTGCTGCGCCCTGCTGCTGGTTGTTGCCGCCTCTTCTCCGGCGTCGAGAAGCCCCGACGAAGCCCCACGTGGTTGTTGCCGTTGTTGTCCCTGTTCGTTGTGTTGTTGATTGAAGGAAGAAGGAGATGAACAGTAGCCCCTCCTTTGCTAATTAAGTTGCTGTTGGGCCGAGAGGCCCAAAACCCTTCCAGTCCAGATTTAACCCGAAATTATTCGAGCGGTATAATTTCGATCCCCTTTCGTCCGTATTTTCTTCAGGAAAATTTAATAAATATTTTTATGATTTAATATCATAAAAAGTTTATTAAATATAATTCCTCAAATTCGTCCAGTCAAATTAATTGATAGATAATTAATTTGTCAGTTAGAACGTGATCTGCTGGGTCGTATGGGGACTCGTACTCTGCTAGGAATATTCTGAAGCTTAAGCCATATCCTCGAAAAGGATATTTTCGATAGTCGTCTCGTCTAGATTCATCGCCGAATCTACTCCAGGAAAGTGGCGGTTCGCTCTTGCTCATCATTCCATACTTCAATTAATTATCAATCGTTTAGTTGTTAAATAATTTGGGATGATTTTGAAATATGTTGGGAACTGTTTGTTGGTAATATAATTAAAATCTGATATTATTATTAGGTTGTATATTCTGCTAGAACCGACACTAGTATAATTATATATATATTGTGCAGGTTGGGCCGTGATGGCTTGTGTGATGTGTTTGTGTGTTAGACTAATAGTTAGCACGAGTATTCGTAGGGGCGATGGGCTCTAGATTGTGGCTCAGTCATTTCTTTATAACAAATGGTGAAGGGGCAGGCTATAAGTCCCCGACACCTTGTGTTGTGGTTGTTGTGGATAAGGTCGTGGACTCTATATGTGGTCCCGTCTCTTCTGATCGTGTTGTGGATAATTAAAAGCTTATAACGTGTTGTGGTTTATTGTGGAATTAAAACAAGATATAGTGCCTTAAGTGCACATAATTAATATTTTGGCGAGTAGTGCAGCTAGGAAAAACTCGTCTTAGTTTAGATCGCTTGTATGCAAAGCTGTTTGTGTGTTTGCTTGAGTTCCCCAACATTTGTCATATTTTCCTATAAGGCTCATTTCATTTGGAGTCTTCTTTTGGGATTGATTGCTGTGAGACTCGGTCTCCAGAATCTTCTCTTGTTCATGCCTGTTGATATATTCTAGTAGGAGTATGGTGGTTGACTATCGTCATCGGTTATTATTCGAGAAGCGATGGGTCTAACCTAATACGACTGCTTCGAATCACTCTGCTTTATTCCCTTGCTAGTCTATTCATTTAGACTAACCAACCGTAATTATTCCTTGCATGGTTGGGTGGTGTCATTCGTTCGATTCGGCACATCATGTATGTTGCTGTTCCATGAAGGCTAGAACGACTATGAAGATGAACGGTGGTTTTGGATGTTTTTATTGTTTTTAATCAGGTTAAGATCCTTGGGCAGGTGATCACTACGATCACAACCCTTTTCGTAATACTTTAAAGACTTTTGCTGTAATCTATTTACTCTGTTATTTGTTAAATTCTGTATTACGACTTCCGCTGTCTTTTGTTTAAACTATGTATATTGTCCTATTCGGGATTGGGATGTAATCCCGTGACTCAAGTTTTGATTGAATATTATTGTGATTTTGTATCATATGTGTTTCATGATTATATTTAAACGGTAAAGCCTGGGGTGACTTCGGTGAGGAAAACCGAGGTCATTGGCGGTAATACCTTTCCAAATGAGTTAAGATTTGGGGGTGTTACAGATTTGGTATCAGTGCCAAATTTTTTTAAAACGAGTGGGTTTTAAAACATTTTCTGGGAATGAATTTTTTTATAAACCGTTTACTCGTTTGAAACTGAGAAATGTTTTCGAAGGCTCTGAATTTTCAAAATGAAAAGAATTTGAAATATCACCGTTCATAGTCGTGCCTTCTTTAATCTGATATGAGATGTATGAGAGTTACCTCTATATCTAGAAAGACTGAGTTCTTCTTGTTGTTGTAAGACATAGGTGTTTGTCTATTCTTTTGAAAGGACTCAGAAGGTGCCGAGATGATTCTATCATTTCTAGTAATGTTAGATTTTCATGTTTCTCTGAGATATTTCGAGATTGAAAGACCTAGTAGTTCCCTCGAAAGTATCAAGTATGTGCTTCCTGGTAGTACTAATATCCTAGTGCTGTAATCTCCGAGTAATTTGGTATGAACGCTCGGGAGATTAGTGTAGATGAATTTTGTGCTCTATGTTCATAATTCATCTATAGAATTACCAGTTGATCTATTCTAAGTGATTTTATTACATTGATATATGAGATAATTAAGGAATAACTCTTAAGAGTTTTGAGGTCTAAGTATGATGTCATAGTTGTTGACATTCATTGTTGAGAAAACGAATACGAAGGATTAATGCTCGAGGCAGTCGGGATTTGCCTCCGTATGAGAATTTGTGGGATGAACCTAAGGTAGAGTTCGTTGAGCTGTTAAGGTAGGCCAACGGGATATTGTAATAACGACGTTTAAATGGAAGCGATTTCCAAGGGAACTCTAAGGAGGAAGATCCCCAAGGAGAGGAAAACCCTGAGGAAGATCCTCGAGAGGGGGAAGATCCGGAGGGAAATCCCGATGAGGACCCAGAGGAAGACCTCGTAAGGCAAGGCTAGGAGAGTCTGATGCCTAAAGTGTTCATTTATGAGTATCTTTGAGGGATATAAGGATTTTAAGTTAGAAATAAGTCATTTAAGACAGTACGAGTCGTTGGACTCGATAAGTGGAATTTCCAGAGGATGAAGAGTTAGGACTCTTGGGAATTGTCAAGGATTGACATCTTGTGAATATGTCATCCATAAGGTTTAAGGTGCAACTCTTTGAAGAAGATTAAGTTATAAAGTTGTTGTGTTAAGAGGTGACCACTTAAATAAAAAGGTTACAGTTTAAGGATAGGATATGTTAATGATCTCGAGGTATTAAAGTTCAGTATAGAGAATTGTTCAGATACGCCTAAAGAGTATAGTGGCAAGTGTTATCTCATACGCTGAGTTCTTCCGAGATTTCTTAAGGTATAAGAATGAATGTGTGATCCGTGTCGAGGAATATAGAGCGTGGTGAAATTGAGGAATCTTAAAAGTTTAAGTTATAAAGTGATTTAAGGAATAGATTAAGTCATTACCGAAATGATTTAAGTTAAAGATTATTTAAAGAGAGGTGTTAAATTATTCTTGTAAGGATTTTAAGTTAGAGATGACGTAAGGTCAGTCTTACTTTAAAATAAATGATGGTTCCGCCAAAGGCTCAAGCTGAATTATCGATGGGATTCTATGCCACCACTGTGGTAAGGCTGGGCATAAGAGCCCTAGTTACCAAAAGGAAAGGAAGGATACATATGTAGCATAGATGTCCGTTCCCTATATGGTTAACACCAGGGTCGACTCTATTACTTAATACTAGATCCATTCATAAGATTCTTTCTTCATTTCTGGAGTAGCGATACATCAGTATGACTTTAATCGTTTCCTTAGCTGATTTGGCGAGTGTTATCTCGTAGGCTAAGTTTTATCGGATTTTTTTTTTAGGGTGGTTGAACAAATGTGAGTGGGTAATGCCCCATGGGATCTAAGGGCTAAAATCTCATACGGGTACCCTGAACATTTGTTCTGATAAAAGTATATAGGGATGAACTATATGGGGTTCAGAATTCCTCGTTGTGAGGTCATGTTGTAAGCATTGTTATGGACATACTGCTGAGAAGGGAAATGTATAAGAGGGATAGTTCATAGAGAACTTGTTTCCTCTATTACGACCAGTGTAGGACAATGGTTAAGGTTTGCTTTTGAAAAGGGCAAGTGTGCAAAGTTGTAGGTAGTATTTTGGAAGATTTATTCGAAATTTCGTTTTGAGGTCCGTTATGAGGCTTCCTTAAGAGAAGCGATATAAGGATTAGACAGAGAGTGATTGATGACTATTATGGCGATTTGGTGTCACGTTTAGGGAAATTAAGTGATTAGGCACAACAGTGCTAATCGATTTATTGCGATCTTGTTTCGAGGAAACTAGAGGCCTGAGTTGGCAGTGAACTTTAGGGCCAAATTTAAATGGGCCAAATGATTGAAGTTGGGAAGTTGTCCTTTCAGGGAATAAGTAGTTATGACACTTGGGAATTTACAAAGATTCGATATTTGGACTTTATGCGAATATGCCATCCATAAGGCGTATAGTACAACCCTTATTGGAAAGATCAAGTTGTGAAGTTACTGTGTAGAAAGAGGCCACTTAAATGGAAGAATTTCAATTTAAGGATCGATCATTTTGATAATTCCGATAAACTAAAGGATTTAGTACATAGATTAAGTTTGTGTATGCTTAAGGAATAAGGTAACACTGTTACTCGTGTATATCTATTGGAAGATTAAGACACAAGTGATTGATTCAGTTGGTAATGAATCGTTTAACAATATGATACTTTGAAGAAATAGGAGTAAGATCTCATGTGATGGGTTTGGGGAACATACGAATAAATGTTATGATTATTCTTGGAAAAAGTATATAAATCTTAAAGGGTTTAAGTTAGAAATGACATAAGGTCAAGCTTACTTCCAGATAAATGATGGAATTGTAAGAGGTACCTTTAAGAAAATTGAGAATGTAATGTTTCGAGGTTACTAAGAGTTGATAATTGGATTGTAAGGAATTAAGATGTGTGGGATTTTGTATATAAGGAAATTGGAAGGGAGATGTGTGTTCTCCTATTAAAGGTACAATAATGTCATAATGATAATTTTAGAGACCATTATTATATAATGGTCAGGATCTTGTGGATATAGTGAGAATGATTACATGGTATAACATATATAGAGATAAGGTTGCGGATGATATCAAATGGACTTGAGGAAAAAGGTAACCCACGTTGGTTAAGGTAATCATACAACACGTTCGGGTGAAACAAGAGTATAATCCTATGGAATGGATTAATAAATCATGTTGAGGTAATCAGACTTAGATTGTGGGATCTTATGAGTAAAGATTGGGAGATAAAGATATGGCATAAGGGCCGGATATGATTAAGGTAACGAGTGAATCGTTTATGTAAGGTCTGTATGACATGTGGGGGTACTAAGTTGTAGTACTGTTGATTTCTAAGTATATATTCGAGGACCAGATTGTCAAAATGAGGTTAGTAGAAAGATGTTGTATTCTTCTATATAAGGACATTAAGGTCTTCAGAAGGAAGAGTGCATGACCGCAAGGTTATATTGGAGATTTTTGTAATGGATACTCTGGTTAAGGCAATGGTAATCATGTGGATGATTACATCTATTCTAACGAGAGTGGGAATGTAAACAATATGTTGTAAGTAGATACGTGATCGAATAGGTAGTTCGATGTTGGCAATATAAGTTATGAAGACCATATTGGTTAAGGATACCGACCTAAGGAGGTTTGGGTATATACTTCGAGAGAAGTTTAGAGGTAAGTGTAAGATAATATGTATTCTCATAATTAAAGTATAGCGAGTCTATTGTGGTGATCAAGACTTTGAGAATGGTCACGAGTTAGTACAAGTATAGCATATGGAGATAGGATATGCGAGATAGTAGTATCATCTCTGCCTTCGAGAGAGTGATAAAAGATGAGGTCTCAGGTTCGAGTCTCTTCTATAACCTACTAGATGTGGCAAGAGTGTATGGGCAGCGGCCCATGTTAACGACTGGGCGGCACCGAAAGGGTGGCTGGCCCAGGTCATTACACTAGGCATGGACTCAGGTAGTGAGATTGAGGTGATTCCAGTCACCCATTAGTTTATCGATGCAAGTTTCGGGGTCGAAACTTTTCTTAAGGGGGTAGTAATGTAATATCCCTCAATTTTTAGTAAGGGTATTTGAGTAATTTTTCCCATCCTTCGTTCAATTAATTATTTCACTTTCAGTGGAGTTTGAATTTTCAGTAATATCCATGATCTCCGAAATAATTTCCTGAGTGGTATAAAATACATTCAATGTATTTTTGGGACTTAGAATATTTGTTTGGATACAAACATATAATTTCCGGGGTTTAAAACCCATACCAATCTTATCCTCCAATCCATCTTATCCTTCCGTTACCACTTGCTTCCCACTTGGCTTCCACTTGCAAATTGGCCGGTCCCTGCAGAGGGAATTGTCGGACCTTTGCCCCCTCCTTGGGCCATTAAAGGTGGTGTTGGTGAAGGGTAGAAAGGCACACCAGACTCTCCATCGTCTCCCTCTCGTCTTTCCCCTGTGCATCGCCTCCCCTGTTCGCTCTTTGTTTTGCTCGAACGGAGACGAAGACGAAGTGAGTGGGCCCCTTGTTGATTTAGCTATTGTTCATGGTCATTGTTCGTCATCGCCGTTGGTGATCCATCCCTGGCGTCAGATCCCGAGCGAGACCCCGGTTGCTCCTCTGTTTCGAGCTTCTTCCGCCGGCGAGCCTGGCGTAGTGCTCCGTCGTTGAGCTGCGGCTAGCCGATTGGTGGTGCTCCTCCTCCCACCGAGCTCCATCCCCGACGTCGTCGTCAAACCTCCCCAGCCGAAGCCCAGCCGAGCTCCTCTGGTTCGTGCTGCTATCATTGCGTGTTGTTCCTGCCACCGCCGAGCTGCTGTGTTGGAGCGCCGCTGCTGCTGCGCCCTGCTGCTGGTTGTTGCCGCCTCTTCTCCGGCGTCGAGAAGCCCCGATGAAGCCCCGCGTGGTTGTTTCCGTTGTTGTCCCTGTTCGTTGTGTTGTTGATTGAAGGAAGAAGGAGATGAACAATAGCCCCTCCTTTGCTAATTAAGTTGTTGTTGGGCCGAGAGGCCCAAAACCCTTCCAGTCCAGATTTAACCCGAAATTATTCGAGCGGTATAATTTCGATCCCCTTTCGTCCGTATTTTCTTCAGGAAAATTTAATAAATATTTTTATGATTTAATATCATAAAAAGTTTATTAAATATAATTCCTCAAATTCGTCCAGTCAAATTAATTGATACATAATTAATTTGTCAGTTAGAACGTGATCTGCTGGGTCGCATGGGGACTCATGCTCTGCTAGGAATATTCTGAAGCTTAAGCCATATCCTCGGAAATGATATTTTCGATAGTCGTCTCGTCTAGATTCATCTCCGAATCTACTCCAGGCAAGTGGCGGTTCGCTCTTGCTCATCATTCCATACTTTAATTAATTATCAATCGTTTAGTTGTTAAATAATTTGGGATGATTCTGAAATATGTTGGGAACTGTTTGTTAGTAATATAATTAAAATATGATATTATTATTAGGTTGTATATTCTGCTAGAACCGACGCTAGTATAATTATATATATATTGTGCAGGTTGGGCCGTGATGGCTTGTGTGATGTGTTTGTGTGTTAGACTAATAGTTAGCACGAGTATTCGTAGGGGCGATGGGCTCTAGATTATGGCTCAGTCGTTTCTTTATAACAAGTGGTGAAGGGGCAGGCTATAAGTCCCCGACACCTTGTGTTGTGGTTGTTGTGGATAAGGTCGTGGACTCTATATGTGGTCCCGTCTCTTCTGATCGTGTTGTGGATAATTAAAAGCTTATAACGTGTTATGATTTGTTGTGGAATTAAAACAAGATATAGTGCCTTAAGTGCACATAATTAATATTTTGGCGAGTATTGCAGCTAGGAAAAACTCGTCTTAGTTTAGATCGCTTGTATGCGAAGCTGTTTGTGTGTTTGCTTGAGTTCCCCAACATTTGTCATATTTTCCTATAAGGCTCATTTCATTTGGAGTCTTCTTTTGGGATTGATTGTTGTGAGACTCGGTCTCCAGAATCTTCTCTTGTTCATGCCTGTTGATATATTCTAGTAGGAGTATGGTGGTTGACTATCGTCATCGATTATTATTTGAGAAGCGATGGGTCTAACCTAATACGACTGCTTCGAACCACTCTGCTTTATTCCCTTGCTAGTCTATTCATTTAGACTAACCAACCGTAATTATTCCTTGCATGGTTGGCTGATGTCATCCGTTCGATTCGGCACATCAGGTATGTTGCTGTTCCATGAAGGCTAGAACGACTATGAAGATGAACAATGGTTTTGGACGTTTTTATTGTTTTTAATCAGGTTAAGATCCTTGGGCAGGTGATCACTACGATCACAACCCTTTTCGTAATACTTTAAAGACTTCCGCTGTAATCTATTTACTCTGTTATTTGTTAAATTCTGTATTACGACTTCCGTTGTCTTTTGTTTAAACTCTGTATATTGTCCTACTCGGGATTGGGATGTAATCCCGTGACTCAAGTTTTGATTGAATATTATTATGATTTTGTATCATATGTGTTTCATGATTATATTTAAACGGTAAAGCCTGGGGTGACTTCGGTGAGGAAAACCGAGGTCACTGGCGGTAATACCTTTCCAAATGAGTTAAGATTTGGGGGTGTTACAACAATGCCGCTGGCTAGAGTTGCTCAAGGACTACGACATAGAGTTGCTGTATCATCCGGGCAAGGCTAATGTAGTAGCTGATGCACTGAGCCGGAAGACAACTCACGAGACTGTAGTTGCTCTACTTACTGCTCAGACCAAGCTAAACCAAGAGTCATGCGACATTGAAGTCCTGTATGATCAGCGTAGATGTTTCCTGAGTATGCTGGAAATTCAGGCTACACTGCTAGATCAGATCAAGGAAAAGCAAGTCGATGACGTCATCTTGGTGAAGTTAAGCAGTGAGGTGATGGATAGGAAAGCTCCCAGTTTTGTGGTTCAGGATGATGGATCACTTTGATTTCAGGATCAGATCTGTGTGCCAGACACAGAGAGTCTTCGTCAGTTGGTGATGAGAAAAGCTCATTCATCTGCTTATTCTGTGCATCCAGGCTCCAGCAAGATGTACAAGGATCTGAGGAAGAAGTTTTGGTGGCCAAACATGAAGTGGGATGTAGCGGACTTCGTGGCTAGGTGCTTGACTTGTCAGAAGGTCAAGATTGAGCATCGCAGACCAGGTGGTGAGTTGCTATCTCTCCCTGTGCCAGAGTGGAAGTGGGAAGGCATTGCCATGGATTTCGTCACAGGGCTACCCAAGACTCGAGGTCAGAAAGATGCTATCTGGGTGATCGTGGATCGGCTTACAAAGAGTGCTCATTTTATAGCCATTAAGACCACGTGGGAAGTCCAAAAGTTAGCAGAGGTCTATCAGAAGGAGATTGTCCGTTTGCATGGTATCCCTAAGACCATTGTATCTGATCGAGATGGCCGTTTCATGTCGAGATTCTGGATAGGGTGGGAACCTTAGCGTACCGCTTGGTGTTGCCGCTTGGTGTTGCCGCCATCGGCTCACCCGGTGCATAACGTGTTCCATGTATCTTTACTCAGAAAGTATGTGCCATATGAGTATCATGTGCTTAGTTATGAGGACATCGAGATTCAAGCTAATGGTACTTATGAAGAGTTGCCCGTGCGCATTTTGGAGCGTCGGGAGAAGCATTTGCGCAACAAGATCGTGCCGTTGGTACGAGTGATGTGGTCCAAGTCAGGGACCGAAGAAGTTACTTGGGAGACGTGGGAAACCGAGTCAGATATGCTCAGGCGTTTTCCCGAGTTATTTTCGGCCTAAGTTTCGGGATCGAAACTTCTTTTAAGGGGGGGAGATGTGATACCCCGTATTTTTGTAAGGTTATTTTGAGAATTTTGGAATTTTCCCGAGTACCCGTTTAGTACGTCGGATTTAATTCAGGTAGCTTGAGACATTCTGTAATGTGCTATGTATCTGTAATATTTTTCTCAGTGAAATAAAATACAGACGACGTGCTTCGGATGTTTATACGCGTTCGCGTACGATAATTTTTATCCCGGGTTAATGTCTTGCTCGTTCAAAAGCTGAATGGGCGGGAAAAGGCAAAAACGGCGACCGCCGTACAGTAACGGCGCCCGCCGTCGCTGGGCCCGAAGTGTCAGGCCGTCGTCTCCTACTCTGGGCTCGCCAGGGCTAAGAACGACGACCGCCATAATTACGGCGCCCGCCGCGGCCCGCCGTAGGCAAAGTTGCGGCGCCCACCGTGATTATCCAGCAGTCATTAACCGTTGGTCACCGGCGAGCTCTGGCCACGCCGATCTAGCCCTGCTCGGCTTCGTCTAGGGTGATGATGATGTTCCCATTGATTTGGCTATAAAAGGAGGTGTTGGGGAAAGGATTTTGAGCCATCCCAACACCGAATCTCTGCCAAATTTTCGCCTCGTCCCAATGGTGGGGTACACATGTAAAAGTCTAATAATGTGATGTGTGGTTTGTAATATAAATCAGATAAGTGCTACTCGACGCACATAATTAATAAACCTTCGGCGAGTAGTGCAGCTAAGTTATAGTGCAGCTAGGAAAACTCGTCTCGACTTTGATCATAGTACGTTCTCTTTCCAATCTGGACTCGCTGTATGCGGTGAGGTTGGTCGTGAACCGAAGCATCTCAGTCAACTTTTAAATCATTGTTGTATGATTCTGTAAATATTCCAGATTTGTCATAATTCCTTAAAGACTCATTTCCGTTGGAACCTTCTTTCAGGTCGATTTCTGTGAAGATTCAGTCTTCCAGAATCTTCTCTTGTGCATACCTCTTGTTTATTCCAGTAGGAGTATGATGGTTGACTATCGTCATCGGTTGTTATTCGAGAAGCGATGAGTCTAACCTAATACGACTGCTTCGAACCATTCTGCTTTGTACCCTTGCTAGTCTATTCAAGTAGACTAACCCACGAACTTTGTTCTCTGCATATGGGCTGGTGTCATCCGTTCGATTCGGCACATCAGATAGAAAGTAGCTCAGAAGAATAGAAGGACTATGGAGTCGACGGTGGTTTTCGAATGTTTGAGTTATTTCGTTAATCAGGTTGAGATCTTTTGGACAATGACTTTGGTTGTAATGTATTTTATAAGACTTCCGCTGTACCCTACTTTATAAGACTTCCACTGTATTTGGTTTAAACTCTGTGTTAGCCTATTCGGGATTGGGTTGTAATCCCGTAACTCTTGTTTCCTTGACAATGTTATGTTTTGGAATTAAATGCTTTGATCATTATGTATCATTTGTATTTCATAAATTGTATTTAAACGGTAAAGCCTTGGGTGATCTCGGTAAGAAACACTGGGGTCACTGGTGGTAATACCTTTCCAAAAAGGGTTAAGTTTTAGGGGTGTTACACATGTCCGATCAGTTTTGGTGCTTTTATTTATGTTGGATCAGTTTTATGTGATATTCAAATTATTTGATGTGATATTCAAATTGCTTAATGCTGTTGATATTCATGTTGGATTAGTTTTTGGTGTTTTGTTGGTGTTATTTGTACTGTTTGCAATTGATATTCAAATTTTATGATGTGATATTCGATATAATATTGTTGATATTCATGTTGTTCGTTTTGGTGTTTTACTAGTGTTGTTTGTACTGTTTGCAATTGATATTCAAATTGTTTGATGTGATATTCATACAAATTCCTTTGATATTCATGTGGGATGTACATTTCATGCTCTGAGAAGTTTATATTCAAAATTTATGGTGTGATATTCACTATAATGGTGTTGATATTCATGTTGGAATAGTTTTGGTGTTTTATTGGTGTTGTTTGTACTGGTTGCAATTGATATTCAAATTGTTAAAATATGATATTCACACAAATGCTTTTGATATTCATGTTCGATCAGTTTTGTAGTTTATGTTAAGGGTTTAGTGTGCATGGATTTAAGGTTCATGGTGTAGAGGTTTAAGGTCTATGGTTTACTATTTTAGGGTTTATTGTTTTAGGATTTATGGTATAGGGTTTATTAGTTTAGGGTTTATTCGTTTAATATTGAGGGTTTTCGGTATATTGCTTTAGGGTTTCTGGTTTATTTGTTTAGGGTTTATTGGTTTTGGGTTTAGGGATTTAGGGTATAAGGTTTATCGGTTTAGGGTTTATTAGTTTAGGGTTTAGAGTTTATTAGTTTAGGGTATATGGTTTATTGGTTTAGGGTTTATTGGCTTAGGGTATAGGATATAGGGTTTATTGGTTTAGGATTTATGATTTAGGAGTTTAGGATTTAGGGTTTAAGATTTAGTGCTTAGGAATTTAGGGTTTAAGGTTTTGAGTTTAGGGTTTATGATTTAGGTGATATTCATGATAACAATGTTAATATTCATGTTGGATGAGATTTCGTTTTTTGATGGTGTTGTATGATTTGTTGATCATTGATATCCATTTTGTATTATGTGACATTCATGTTGTTGATGAAGAAATTCATGATATGATATTAATGGTGAAATGTAGTGATATTCATAGCAGTATAGAATGAAATTCATATTTCTAGATACAATAATTTAGCTACAAGCTACAACGTACTTCCATTGCACACGGACTGAATGAATATGACTTGTAAAAAGATTAGAAGTTTAGCACAAGTCCCTTCATATCCTTACAAAAATTACGAATTATGTAATACATAGCATGAATAACTAGTCGAAGAACATGAATATCTATAAGTGAAATTCGAATATCAAAAAAATCCGTTTATATCCAAACCAAGCTAAATGTTGTTAATGCTAAACGCATGAAAATCGACAAATCATACAACACTATCAAAAAACAAAATGTAGTATGATTTGTTGATCATTGATATCCATTTTTTATTATGTGACATTCATGTTGTTGATGTAGATATTCATGTTAAGATATTCATGGTAAAATGTAGTGATATTCATACCAGTATAGAATGATATTCATATTTCTAGATATAATAAATTAGCTATAAGCTACAACTTACTCTCATTGCACACAGATTGAATGAATGTGACTTGTAAAAAGATTGTAAGTAGAACACAAATCCCTTCATATCCTTATACAAATTACGAATTATGTAACACATAGCATGAATAACTGGTCGAAGAACATGAATATCTATGAGTGGAATTCGAATAAAAAAAAATCACTTATATCCAAACCAAGCTAAATGTTGTTAATGCTAAACGCATGAAAATCGACTTGCAAACCATGAATATCCAAGGACTGAATACGAATAACGAAATAACAATTCTTCTTTGCAAAACTTTGATTTTGTATAATCTTTCTCAAAAACACACTTTGTGCCAAAAACGCACTCTGTGCCAAACTTTGATTTTGTATCATCTTCTTCTGATATTTCATTTTCCGATACATTAATGTCTTCCTCTGAGCTTTCTGACATCATATTTTTGCTTGAAACACTATTTGTACACGACCCTGACACGTGTAATAAATTCTGAATATCAATACATAATACATGAATATCATTATCAAATTCAATACATGAATATCGTTCACAACATATTGAATATCGTTAAAAAGCATGAATATTCAAATTGGTATCATCGATATGCAGGACAGAATACACATACAACAACGCCTATCTAAGTACTATAATGAATATTTAGTAAAAGGATATGAATATCATTAGACAACTGCACTGCATTAACACTGGAAGAAGTAATTGGGATATGAATATCTACACACAAATACATGAATATCATCTACAACATTTTGAATATAACTGAACAAGCACAAACTTCGTTAAAAAACACCATACCCAAGCATATCGCATTATTCATAATTTCGTGAATGATATTCATGTATGATAATATCAATACTAAGTTGTTGTATATGACTTGATATTCAAATTTGTGTGATCGATATTCATTACAAAATCCAATTGCAACAATGAATATCGTTGTACTATATGTGAATATCAAACAGAACATTAGTAGTATCATTACACAAGCATATTGCATCATTCGACGATACTCATGAAAAGATGAAATTTAAAGATAAATATCTACACAGACAACACGAATATCCAACAAATGAGTATGAATATCAGAACAAGACGATTCATCGAGATCGAACAAACTCACCTTGTTCCATGTAGACGAAAACGATTGCTTCAAAAACGAAGGTTGTAACTGATTCAATTTCTGTTTCGATTAGGCAACCTATATTCATCATGTATAAAAAAGCTTGAAAGAACGTGATTCAATTCAAAAATATTGAGATAAAAAAGCTTTTGATACTAACACACGAACATCCGTACAATTTCTATGAATATCGCGCAATTGGCAACATGAATATACCGTACACAATAAACGAATATCATTACAGACTTTATGATTATCGATAAATTTATTCATGAATATCAATAAACAGTACATGAATATCATTTCACCATAATCAGTTTAACATCAAACAAGATGTTCGAGATCCGTTAATCGATATTCATCATATACAAAACAAAAGCATAAGATCATGATTCAATTTCAAAAAGCTAATTTTAACACACGAATAATGTCATCAATTGTACACTATGACATTATTCCTAGATAAAGTCATCAAGATGATGACATTATTCCTAGATAAAGTAAATTTAATCGATATTCATCAGTACAGTATGCATGAATAACGCGTAATTGGGTTTATGAATATGAGTTGTTTTGTGTTCATGTACTGTTTATTGACATTCATGAATAAATTTACCGATATTCATGAATAAACAAACAATATTCCAGCACAAGTATCTTCCAAATTGCGAAAACCATAATTTGAACTGAATATTTACAAACAGACAATGAATATCAGTGATTAGGTCTCAAATCTCCACATGTTATGATCGAAAACCATAAATTGCGAAAACCATAATAAGAAATCAGAATTTAAACCATATGTTATGATCGAAAATCAATTAGAATAGACATAAGATCAACATATCATGAAATAGAATTAGGGTTTTGCTGGAAAATGAATTTACAAACCTCGATTCATTATAATATGAGTCGATCATCCCGAAAGTAGATTGCTCGATGATGGATCTTTCACGTTTCCAGGAGGGATATTCCAAGTGATCGAACAAAGACGCTTGGCAAGGTTGATGAGAACGAACGAGCAGCTTCAATGGAGAGGAGAACACGAGGAAGGATTAGAAGAACGTATCTATAAGTTGGGAAAGGATTTTAGATTTTCTCTCTCCTTTAACAATATTCCTAATTATTTTATTTAAAATCCAATAACTGCCTTTTTAGAGAAGATATGGTGGTTACACCCATACCATATCAATCATAAGACCCAACCATCCATCCGTCCATCACCTTCCATCCAACTACTCCTGGAGGCAATGGTGATGCCTCTAATAGGACCATCTACTCATGGGTTCAAATAATTAATATAAAATAATTAAATGATTAGTACCATACCGAAATAAAATGTATCTCCTTCTCAACATGGCAGATGCAGATCGTCTTAAGCTTATACGGTTCAAAGTCTTTAATGGAGGATTGTGGAGGCATATAAGGTGGTGAAAACATTTGACCCACTGAATTCTTGGGAGCACGATGCCTCTTGAGACATGAGCTGATGTTTTCAAGGGGTTGAAGTATAAAGTATCGAAGGTTGCACTTGATTGCTTGACGGAGGAATACAAAAAAGGGGAAAATCCATTTTGTGACAAGATCTGCACATGCCAGATGATGGTGAGAGATGGATTGCCGTGTATGCATGACATCGCTAGAAATGTGATGAGTTCAATCCCTATTAAGCCTTCAGCGTTGCATCCGTTTTGGAGACGATTAAGTTTGTCAGAAGTGCAAGACGAAAGTGAGGTTGAGGTGAAGTGCAGAGTTGCAAGATCTTTGATGGATCAATTTTATATGGATCATTTATTCAATTTGTCAGCAAATGATCAAGAAAAATGTGTCTCGCGACTTTACGACATAGCTCGCCCAGAGGGGACTAGTCTGCAAAAGATGGCTATTGTGAGGCATAAAGGACGACCAAGGGGAGTTCTAAACAAAGATACCACTAAAAGACATCCTTCTTCATCGGAGTACATAGACAAAGATACGAAAGGGACACCTCCCAAGAAGCAACGAGGTAGGCCACCAATGCCCAACGAGGTAGGAGTACACAGACAAAGATACGGAAGGGACACCTCCCAAAAAGACATCCTTCTATATGATCCATTTGTTTCTCAGCTAATGTCATTCAGACTTTCTTGCACAAGAAAGAGATGAGGTCGCAAGCCGACTTAAATGCTATTGTACTCGCACATTGTAATGCTATTGTGATCCATGATTGCAATGATATTGTAAGCCGACTTAAATGCTATTGTACTCGCCTTGGCGCTTAAGAGATCTCTGTTTTTTGTCCCGTCTTTGAAAAAGTATAACTTTTTCTACGTAATTCCTAATTGAGTTATTTCAACGTCAGATTAAAGATCAAGATGTCAACTATAACTCCTCCAAATTTCAGCGCGTTTGGACTAGGGAATAAAAAGTTATGACGATTCCAAAATCGTATCGCGGACCAGCATGTTCATCCGTGACGGACGAAACATGTTCATCCGTCACGAATGAACATGTTTCATCCGTCACGGATGAACATGTTTCGTTCGTCACAGATGAACATGATGATCCGCGACCATGGTCCGTCACGAAGGGTTTGTGTTGGTGCGTCACGGACGAAACAGTGCGTGACATAGAAATTTTACCCGTGCGTGAAATAGCAATGGCCATTAAATATTCTATTCAATATTAGTCACAATTACAAACTAACCATTCAATCACAAACTGTTAATAGAATAGACCCTAAATCATGCGCAAAAACCATGTGACCTCTTATGAAACAAAAAAGCAAACACACACTAATGCAAACTTATTATTTATATATTATAAATAGTAAAACAATTATATATATTCTTCAACCAACTAGTTATTTTTAAAATCTTTAAATTTGATGCATTAAATTTTTTAATCTAGTGGTTTACATTAATACTTATGTTTTACTCTAACTACCGTTTAACATGTACCAAATTCTAAGTCTACGCACATTCTCATTATTATGTGATCATATCATGCATTTATTTTTTTACTAATTGAATTGTCAAAAATATTGTGCTTTTATAATGAATTACTCCTTACTAAGTATATATTGAAGAGATCGATGACCATTAATGATTAAATATTACTTTCCATATTATCTACACGCTAGTATTGGAAAGAATAACTAATAAGTTGCAATTAATTGGGACTCATTGTGATATATTAATATACTTTCCATAATTATAAAGTTAAGTAATATATGAGAAAATATCGTAATTATAATTAAGGTAGGTAGTATATTCTACAAAAATAAAGTATTTAGCTTAAGTAAATATGAAACATTATGAAAGATAAGATGGTAAATGACAAAAAAAAATCTACCTACGTGTTATAGCTAACTAAGTGACACTTAGGAGAGAGAATGACACTTAGAATAGATAAATTTGGCTTTTCGTATTAGTATTTAGAATACAGATTAGATTGATAGAAATAATAGATTTTAACATCATTAAAATTTGAGCAAATAGTTAATGGGTAGAGAATTCTACATTTATATGAATACTAAAGATCATGCACGTGCTACGCACGGAAAAAAAATCAATTTAATTATCAAGAAATCTACAATGGATTTATATTATAGCTCAATCGATTAGAAAGAAAATTTATTAGAAATCGCAATCATATTTAAATTGTGCTAAAAACTTATTCTTTTGCACTTTTGAGTTTACTTGTTGAAATTAACAATTTATTATATGGGTTGAATACAATTTTTTTTTTTGTTTTTTCAAGAGGAAAATTAAATTATATAAAAAGGATATATAGGATATTTTGTTTTTACTTTGTTCAAAACTAAGCATGTATGTTTTTTGTTTATCTGGTTCATTTGACGTAGTAGGAAGTTCACTACAAATCGAAAGTTATATTGGTAGAGATGTAAACTTGATCGCTTAGTTTTGAACAAAGTAAAAACAAAATATCCTATATATCCTTTTTTATATAATTTAATTTTCCTCTTGAAAAATAAATAAATTGTTTTAGCTCTTTTAAAATTATGTAAGCGAATGAAAGAATTAAACTTAAACATTCAACTGTTATCTTTTAAATTCAATAAAGAGTTCAGGAATGTGCAAAGTTATAATAATTACCTTATATTTAGTTAATATGTATGTTACAAACTGCATTGGGAAGGGACAATTACACACACCTTATTAATTAGGACAACTTATTATGAGATTCCATTAAATAGATTTAGAGTTACACTTTCAATTAGCAATAATTAAGAAATTATACATAGTATAATTAGTTGATAGTATTTGTATTTTGCTCAAAATTTAAATAAGTTTTTCATGTTACAATGTACAAATGGTTTGGGGAGGGGGTTGATTTCACTTTTATGTTCATACTTATGGGCTATGGCCATGTAAAGAAGGTTGATAAAAAATACATTACTAGTGAGTACAAATAGTGGATAAGGTGTAAGTTTTATTTAGGGAGGGATGCTAAATCTTGATGTATATACATTGGTATATACTATTCATATAAAATATAAGATAAAAAGGAATTGGTATAAAAGAGTCAGTACTCAAAACACACTCTTTTGAAAATTCTCTGGCCACCACTTTCCTCCCCCCACCCCCCACCCCTGGTGGGTGTGCCTGGGATGGCTTATAAACAAAAAATGCATATTTCAGGATCCATGGATGTTGACTTGTTGAATAGTCCAACTATCACGAACCACTGTTTCAACATGACTCCACGAATGCTTTTCCCATGTTGTCACAATCCAAGGCAAATGCGCATCAGGCTCCGGTCTCCTTTAAGGATGTTGTTGCTCATAGTTCCCATCAGAAGCAAGTGGTGTCACCTGAAGCACAAGTCTGGGATGAACGCCCAGACCTCTATGACACAGACAATGACTCAGATCCTGGCGAAGCAGACCAAATTTGTCCGACGATCATGCTTTCGGCCGGAGAAAAATGTGATTTACGCCGTCCGTGGGCCCGTGCTTTGATCGTACACATGTTCGACAAAGGGCCCGGATATTTGCAGATCAAGAGGCGGCTAGAACAGAAATGGTCCGTCAAAGGACGACTCACTCTTGTGGACATTGGTAATGATTACTACGTGGCGAAGTTCACAAATGATGATGACTTCCACCATGTCCTCACGTAGGGTCCTTGGATGATCGGGGAGAATTACCTTATGATTCGACAACTTCGACCCATTTAATTCTGCAGCAAAGGTGCTTACGACATGGATTCAGATTCCTGGCTTAAGCATGAAGTATTTCCATGAAGGGTTCTTACGACGTGTAGGGTCGCTGGTTAGACGTGTGCTTCGCATCGACAACACCACTATCGCTGCCAATAGGGGTCAATTTGTTAGAATCGCGGTTGAAATTGATTTAGCAAAACCTATGCTCTCAAGGTTCCATTTTCGTGGAAGGACTTGCATCATTCAATATGAGGAGGTGAGACAAGTTTGCTATAATTGGTTATGATGGTATGGAGCGCTTGTCCCATATCATCCAATATATGTTGTCAATGATGGGTCTTGGGTGCCTATCTCTGTTGATGATGTCTGGTTATCTCACTTATTTTTTGTGGACGACCTTGTCCTCTTAGCTGAAGCAACTCCTTATCAATCCTCTGTTATGCGTGGTTGTTTGGATCGTTTATGTGCTATGTCGGGCGAACAGGTCAACCACTCTAAGAGTTCTGTATCATTCTCCAATCTCCAATTTGGTTGATGCATCCATTCAACAACATATAAGCTCTCTGGTTTCTATTCGCATTGCGACTTGTTTTGGTAACTACTTGGGCATCCCTACTGCTTGTGGGGGGATGACTAATGCTCGCTCTCAATTTGTGCTTGATAAGATTGTGTCTCAACTCCGAGGCTGGCAATCTCATTCTCCTTGTCTTTCCCTGGCTGGTCGTGTCACCCTCACCAATGCTGTTCTCACTAGCATTCCGTCCCATGTCATGCAGTCCTCCATGCTTTCCCGCACTGTTTGTGATAAGATTGACCAAACTATTCGAGGCTTTATTTGGAAGTCCACATCGGAGCAGCGATGCCCCTACCTCTTATCTTGGGATGTCATCTCTCGCCCTAAGGATGTGGGGGGGGGGGGGGGTCTCGGGGTTCGTCCTATGCGGGATTCTAACACGGCGGCCTTGGCGAAGCTGGGTTGGCGTACCCTTCAGGAGCCTTCGTCTCTTTGGTCTCGTGTTTTGTGTGGGAAATATTGCCAAGGTCGGGCCGATGTGGACATATTCACTCATTTTCCAAGGGCTTCACGCACGGGGCTGATGTCCTTTCGAAAGGCTTACGGACAGCCATTGGCAATGGTTCTTCAACAAGTGGCTTGATGATAGTCCGCTGCTAGACCTTGCTATGGATCATGTTTCGGAGGCTTTAGAAGATGTGGACCGACTATGGTTGGAGGTGGGACGTCTTGCACGATTATCTTTCGACTGACATTTTCCTTCGTCTTGTTGCGATTCGAGTCGAAGCTAGACCGTCTACCAGGGACAAGCTCTATTCGCTCCCCCAATTGACTGCCCTAGACCTCAGTTGCGGCGTCTGATTTGGCGTGTTAAGGCGCAACATCGAGCCCGCCAATTCTTGTTCCTGGTGGTTCACAATTTCATTATATGCAATTCTAATCGGGTTCGTCGGCACCCCTCTTCTGATGCCTTATGCCCACGTTGTGGTGTGGATGAAACCGCGCTCCATATGTTGCGTGACTGTGGGGTAATTAGCAATATTTGGCTTTCTCTCTCTCAGGTAATAGCATGCCTTCCAATTTCTTCTCCACTAATAATATCCAAGACTTGATTCTATTGAATCTCAAGCACAATGATACTTGGACTGCCATTTTTGCATATATGTTATGGTACACTTGGAAGGGGAGAAATACTTTCATTTTTGAAGGTCGTGATGTCTTAAGTAGCCTCTCCTCTACTGTCATCTCTCAAGTGGATTTATATGCTGCGTCTTTTGCTGCTTACAGGCCCCCCCCCCGCCCCCGCCCCCGCCCGAAGCTATGAGTGATGTTATTACTGGTAATTGCTTCACTTATTCCTATTTTTGTACATTTGTTTTTGTTGTATTCTTGACTTAAAGTTATGAAAGCATGTTCATTGAGTTTGCTTTCCTATTTTTCAAAATTGTTCCTCTATAAAAACACAACGCTCTTATCCTGTTTTAGAAGTCGGTTATGCCTTGGTAGACGGGAAGCCTTCGGAACCCCACCTCGCATCTACCTTGTTCCTGATCACTTTTTCTGAAAGCTCATTTTGCAAAATTTGTATCTGATTGTTTTGTCGCGTGTGTTTTGATATTCAAGATGGTCACTTTACATGTTCGTGTTTGCTTTTGTTGCAGTTGAAATAGTTGCATAGAAGCGACAACCCCTGGAAGACTTGAGCGAGCTTCTTAATGATTTCATGAATGGGTCAGGATCAAGTACCGGCCATAACCGCTGCAAGTCAAAAATTGCGAGCCTATAGTTTTCCTGTTTCCCCTCTTAAATTTGGTTGGTGATCAGATTTTTACGATGTTGCTTGAGAATGGGGCTGATGTGAATTCCCATAATTATTGTGGCCAAGTACAATCAATTTACTGTCTTGTTTAATTGTCGCTATGAAGATATTAGATTCTGAAATGCAATACTAAATGAGCTTCATAGGCAATTAACATTGTTTAATGATGTTTGCAAGGAAGCATATTCATATCTGTAAAATCTTATGAGCCAATGGTCAGAGAAGGTTTGTTGTCTATAACTTTTTCTAAATACACAATCGCCGAAAGTCTTGTGATGCTTTCTTATTTGTCAATTCCTGAACTTCATTGGTGAGAAGGTATGGACAATATGCATTTGTATAGACTTGAACAAACATGTACTAAAAGGGACTGGAATTTGTTGAGGTGCTAAGAACAATTAGATTACTTCCAATGATACTAGCAATGAAATTTGTGCCATTTTAAGGTATTTGTGGCATTTTAGGGATTATAGTTTCTTGTTGAATTGGTTGTTTGGACCTACTTTTGCTTCATTGTCATCCTTCTATTCAAGTTATAAAGGTTGTGGTGCTTCTATATAATATTTTTTTATTAGTGTAATAATCATGGAGTGAAAATTAACAAAAGAATTGTAGGATCTGTGCGTTAGAATCAAGGGAACTGAGACACAAAGGTGTTCGGTTCCTATGGGCAGCGGAATAACAAATAAGCAAGTTATCAAGACAAATTACTTAAGGTGGAAACCTTTGATAACCAACTAGTTATCTAGGATAAAAACCACCCCTCTTGCGAGGATTGAAAAGTCTACTTGTATATTAACTTTGATTACAACTTCCGAACTCAGCAGTTCAAACCTATCTCTCAGGCTAACCCCAGTTCCCTAGTCAATCACAAATTAACACACAAAGACTTACTTCGACTCAGCTTTTCTTCTTTCTTCTTCTTTAGTTCTGATGCACTTTGAGAGCTCGTAAATGCATAACTTAATTGCACCAGCAACATCATGTATATATAAGATTTATTTGTCAAGGAAAGATCTCGGAAGAGAATCCCTTGAACAAACAAATCCCGTAAATACATGATGGAATATTTTATATCTTAACAAAATAAGACACAAAATATTCTCTCACCCAAATCCTAATTTACATAATCCTATAAGAATATTCTATATGTAAACCGGCCAAGATCTTCATTTGATAGCATCCGGATTTGGTGAGAAAATCTTCTTCAAAGATTCTGTTGATGATTCTGGGAAACCATCGACGCGGTTCCCATCCAGTTCCCTTGATCTTGATCTGCGCTCACTTGGACTTGATTTCCCTTATCTTTTCACCTATTCATAAGTCACTAGAGAAGCCAGTTAATCTCAAGTGTTTGTCATCGTCAAAACAAGAGAAACAGAGGAAGGGAACTTCATGGGAACTGAGGTTCGAAAAGTTCCATTCCAACAATTTCCCCCTTTTTGATGATGACAAACAGATACCAACATATAAGCATATAACCAATAGGCAGTAAAGGAGTTAGATTATGGAAGCAAAGATACTGAGGAGATTGCTTCATAGTTCCCCCTTAATTTTTGACAATGATACTTAGTTCCCCCTTAACACGATACCAGTCCTATTGGTTCCAGGATTACAGAATCTATTCCCCCTTTTGACATCATCGAAAAGATAGATTAGATACAGTATAAAACAGAGAATAACTCAGAGGGAAACATGTCAATTGCAAGAACAAGGCACAACTTAGCAAAATGAATTCATTAATTAAGCAAAAGAGGCACAATATATAGCAGACACAGGCAAGGGGAACAAACAACAATGCTGAAAGAAGGTAACCAACAACGCAGAGCAACTAATAAGCAGGGGAAATCCTAGGGAATCTAAGCCAGAAACTGACAAAAGAGCATCAGGGGGAACGGGGAGGCATCCTAGCAGCGAGCTCCCTGATGGCAGAGGAGATTTCCCTAAGAGCAGCACAAACATCAGCGTTGGAGGACAGCAAAGCGGGTTCCGCACTCTCAGACTCAGCAGCTCGAGTTTTCTTGGGCTTGACCTCCGGCACCACATCCACACTGAGGCTATTGATGTAAGCCACGTCCATGAGGTGCGAAAACTGGGACTCAGTGGGATCAGCCGGGTAGGAGTTGAGAGAGGATAGGATGGCCTTGATCACCGTCGGATAGGGTAGGGAGTGAGATGTGTGGGAGCGGCAGGCTTGCATATGTAGCATAATAATCCGGGGGAGATCCAGGCGCTCGCCAGAGAGCATCTTCTCCATAAACACCACGTCAGCAATCTGAGTTTGATTCCTCTTTTCCTGGCGAGGAATGACATTGGAGATGAGGAAGGAGTGTAGCAGCTTCATGGGGAGGGAGAGATATTTTGTGTGGAGATCTTTTGGGGGATTGGGGCCGAAGAGGAACTGGACAAAGTTTTCTTTCTTGGAGGGCCAGTTCTTCTTGGTGATTTGGAAGAAGCCATCACCAGTGGGCACGTGTAGCACAGCCCCAATCATCTCAGCGGTGATGCAGATAAGGCGACCACCAATCACAACCACAATATCAGACGGCTCATCTCCCTCAGGTGTCCCAACGAAAGACATAGACGAGTAGAAGCTCCGGACGACAGCATCATCAACTCCGGTGGGCTCAGCGAAGAGGTTTTCCCACTGCTGGATCTCAAGCATAGCTTTGAACTGCTCAACCTCAGGGAGACCGCAGGACCAGAGTTGAGTTCCCATAAAGAGGGGTCCCAGAATGTTGCGCGAGGCGAACGACTCCTTGTGTGAAGTCGAAGGCTGGGCAGCTGATTTCGATTTTGCACTGGGAGCTTTAGCAGACCTGGTGCGAAGGGCCACAGAAGAGGGCTTTGCCTTCTTGGAGCGAGGCGCCTTTACTTCAGAGAGGAGAGTGACCTCATCGTCGTCGAAGTCAGCGCGCAGGCGCTTTACAGCAGAGGTGCCGACAGAATTCTTTGATATTTTGGGAGGCAGGGACTCCAAGGGGGAGATATCTTCTCCCTGATCATGAGCCTCGAGGGGAGACGAGTGTTGTTGGGAACTTGCAGGGCTGGCATGGTGGGATAGGCCTTTTGAGGAGGAGGGTGCCGGCTTTGATAGAGTAGCATCAGACGAGGGTTCTTTGTGGGTGGATGAGGAGGGTACCACAGAGAGGGTTTGGGCTTTTTGTGGAGAGGACGGGGTGAATTCAGTGGGGGCCGATTTTTGTGGGGTGGCCGTGGGAGTGGGGAGCGATGTCGCCGGTGATGGGGTGGCAACATCGGAGGTAGAGGTGGGGACGGCAGCGGCAGACGGCTGAGCATCGGAGGCCACGGGCGTTGAAGATCGTCCGTGAGCCGCCAAGAACTCAAGATCGGCTTGAGAGAGAGAGACCTGAATAGTCTTGTCTGCCATGGGAGCTTGGTGGGGAGAGAACGGCAAATTTAGGGTTTTGAGATTTGAGAGAAGGAGAGAGCACAAAGATGATCAGCGGTGACCGGGGAATAGTGCATAGTACCCCTTAAATAGAGCAGCAGATCTTCCAAAAATCTCCAACGACTACAAGATCGGATCTTCCAGGATTTCCTTAATGACGAAGATACGAATTTCCCAAATTCTATTCAAATCTCCAACTGATGGAAAGAAGTCCCATCAGAAATAATCTCCAACGGCTACTGCTTTCAAGTTGCCATAAATACTCTGAGCAGAAAAAACCGGGAATCGAGGCAGCGTCAGAGATCAAACGGCAAGAAGCACAACCAGTTCCCCCTTAGTTCCTTATCAGTGCCTGGCTAGGGAAATTCTTGGAAGCATATATGTGGGGAATGTAAAACATGAAGAGAACACATCCAAGAGCATGAAAAATATCAGGAAGGCATTTTTGACGCTAAGCTAGTAAATTCCCAGTTGTGGACAAATAAAGCATGGATCATAGGGAACTACTAGGAAAGCCAGGCCAGGGTTAGCTTATAATCAATCATCATTTCGGCTTATTATGAGGGTTCAGAGATCAGATTGATTATATATTGTTGAAATAAGAGCACAAATGAAGTCCACATAACATATGAAAGCATGAATATGGCACCTCTGAAGACATAACAATGAGCACAAGAATGCAGAGAGGGACAAGAAATGCAATAAACACAGTTCCCAACGAGTTACCAGGTAAACTAATAAATCAACAATCTAGTCAAGACCAGGGAAATAGCCAAGGGAACCCAGAACCTCTAATCAATGGAAATCATGCCAAGAAGGAGTCTAAAATACTCATAAGGTTCTCGATTAAGGACTTTAGTGAATATATCAGCAATTTGTTCCTCAGTACGACAATGTTCCATAACAATGATCCCTTTTTCCACATTATCTCTCAAAAAATGGTGCCTTATGTCAATATGCTAGACTTGGAATGAAAGACAGGATTTTTAGAGATGCTAATGGCACTAGTGTTATCACAAAGAATTTTGAGAGGGCCATAGGATTTACCAAAGTCCGCGAGTTGCTGTTTGAGCCATAGGACTTGAGCACAGCACGCAGCAGCAGCAATGTATTCTGACTCAGTTATTGAGAGGGAAATGGACGTTTGCTTCTTAGAACCCCAGGAGACCAGACAAGGGCCAAGGAATTGAGCCATTCCAGAAGTGCTTTTCCGATTTTGAAGAAATCCAGCATAGTCAGCGTCGGTGTAGGAGATGAGCTCAAAGTCGCAGTGTTTGGGATACCATAGACAGAGATTGTCAGTTCCCTTCAGATAGTGAAGAATCCTTTTCACAGCCGCCATGTGCTTAGTGCGAGGATCAGCCTGAAAGCGAGCACAAAGACACACAGAATACATAATATCTGGCCGACTGGCAGTGAGATAGAGAAGGGAACCTATGATTTGCCGATACAGAGATTGATCAGCCTTTGGATCAGAATCTTCCAGCGTGAGCTTGGTTGCTGGGGAAATAGGAGTGGCAAAAGGCTTGCTTGTGTCCATCTTGAATTTCTTCAGAAGATCTTTCACATACTTTTGTTGATGGACCTGAGTGCCCTCTGAAAGTTGATTAACTTGAAGACCTAGGAAGAAGGTCAGTTCCCCAATCATGCTCATCTCGAACTCACTGCTCATAAGATTCTTGAATTTTTCTACAAGAGAGAGGTTAGTGGATCCAAAAATAATATCATCGACATATACTTGAACAACCAAGATATCATCTTTGACTTCCAACAAGAATAAAGTTTTGTCAATCAAACCTCTTCTGTATCCATTGGATAACAGGAACTGAGCAAGGCGGTCATACCATGCTCGAGGGGCCTGCTTTAGCCCATAGAGAGCTTTGTCGAGGAAGTAGACATAGTCAGGATGGTCTCTGTCCTCAAACCCAGGTGGCTGCTTGACGTACACTTCTTCTTGAAGAACGCCATTGAGAAAGGCAGTTTTGACATCCATTTGGAAGAGCTTGAAGCCTTTGTGAGCAGCATAGGCAATCATTAGGCGGATGGCCTCCATTCGAGCAACAGGAGCAAAAGTTTCGTCATAGTCAATGCCCTCTTGCTGATTGTACCCTTGAGCAACAAGACGAGCTTTGTTTCTTGTGACAATCCCTGAGTCATCAAGCTTGTTGCGAAAAATCCACTTGGTTCCTATGATAGTCATGTTGGGAGGACAGGGAACCAAACGCCAAACTTTATTCCTATCAAATTGATGAAGTTCCTCTTGCATAGCATTGATCCAATCCGGGTCAGTGAGAGCTTCTTTGTAGTTCTTGGGCTCGACCATGGATAGGAAGGCATTGAAGGCACAGAAATTCTTCAGATAGGAACGAGTGGTAGTGGTTGGCTTGTGATAGGGAGTAAAGATGAGATCCACTGGATGTGAGCCTTTGTACTTGTAGTTGGGAACAGGAATGGAATCATCGGCAGGGGTTGGCAGAGAGCCTTCAGTTGCAGAGATAGAAGAATCACCAGAGTTCTCTGCAGAAGCAGTGCCTGAGTTCCCATCAGTTTGATCAGCGGAGTTCCCATCAGTAGTAGCCTCTGAGTTCCCAGCATTCTCTGACTCAGAAGTAGGAGAATTTGAGTCTGGGGAATCAACACCAGAGGGAGAGTTAGAGTTGCCAGTAGGAGTGGCTGGAGAAGGCGGCTCAGCTGAGTCATCCCCAGACATGTTGAGAGTGAACTCAGGGACAGCAGGTCCAGCTTCATCAGAATCATCATCAGCTCTGTGAGGAATAGAGGGTACCTGTTGCATGTTAGAAAAAGCAGACTCATTGAAAACAACATGAACACTTTCCTCCATCTTTTGTGTACGAAGGTTGTACACTTTGTATGCTTTGCTGTTGCTGATGTAGCCAAGGAAAATCCCTTCATCACTTCTGGGATCAAATTTCCCAATAGGATCTTTGCCATTATTGTGCACAAAGCACTTGCATCCGAAGACCCGAAGATGGGAAATGTTGGGAACTCGGCCTTTGATGAGCTCATAGGGGGTCTTCTCAGTTATAGGGCGAAGCATAGCACGATTCAGAATGTAGCAGGCGGTGTTGACAGCTTCAGCCCAGAAACGATGAGGAAGACCAGCAGAGAGGAGCATAGTGCGAGACATGTCCTCTAGAGTGCGATTTTTCCGTTCAACGACTCCATTTTGTTGAGGAGTGCGAGGAGCAGAGAAGTTGTGAGAGATTCCCTTGTCCCTGCAAAAGGTTAGAAACTTTGCATTTTTGAACTCCGTTCCATGATCGGAACGTATGGCCCGAATAGTGTGGCCAAGGGAGTTTTCAAGAGTAGGAACCACAGCAGAGAATCTATCAAACACTTCATCTTTTGATTTAAGAAATATAGTCCAGGTGAAGCGTGAAAAATCATCAACAAGTACCAGAATGTACCTATTTCCCCCAAAGCTTTGGGTACGCATGGGACCACATAAATCCATGTGAACCAGTTCCAGAGGAAGAGAGGAACTGATCACAGATTTAGATTTAAAGGAGCTTCTTACCTGTTTCCCTCTAACACAGTCTGAGCAGACGTGGTCCTTGTCAACTTGAACAGAGGGAAGTCCTTGCACCAGTTCCCTTTTGTGGAGCTTGTGAATAAGCAGAGGGCTAGCATGGCGAAGTCTTTGGTGCCATATGGAAGTTTTATCAGCAATGGTAGACAAGCAAAGATTTTCTTCAGGGATGAAGCTTGTGTCAACAACATAGACATTGTTGTACCGTTTCCCTTTCAAAAGGGTTTTGTGAGTCTCAGGATTCAGCACAAAGCATTCCTTGGGAGTGAATATGACATGGTTCTCCCCTTGATCACACAGCTGAGACACACTCATTAGATCAAAGCCTAAATTATCAACAAGGTGAACATCACTTACCTGGATCTTTTCAGTGAGATCCACACATCCAACGCCGCAGATGGCTCCTTTCCTTTTGTCGCCGAAGGAAATCTTTCCTCCGTTGTATTGCTGAAGTGAGTGTAATTTCTTCTTGTTCCCAGTCATGTGACAAGACGCTCCACTGTCTATGTACCATTTTTCTTCTTTGCTCACTTCAACCTGCGACATTAAACATCATTTCTTACGAACCCAGGTCGGTTTACCGTTCCCGGGTTTGTTAGGAGAGGAGGTCCTAGGCAGATTAGTAGGATGAGTTCCCTGTGAAGAATAATAATAGGGGTCATTCAAATCAGAAATTTCAGTTCTCTTCCTATTGTCCTTTCTCTTGAAATTCCTTTTCTCAGAAGCTTGTTCCTCGTCCCTGTATTTCTTATTGCATTCATCAATGTTGTGACCCTGGTTCCCACAGTACCAGCAAACACGGTTGTTGGGAATCCAGAGATACTTACCCTTCTTTCTGAAGGGAACTGAGTTGGCTTTCTTTCTTTCCCTTAGATCAATCTTCTTCCTGGGATGGTTAGGAGCTGAGCGACCAATTTCCTTATACATCTCATGTATCTTAGAATCATTAGGAGCACAAGGAAGATTTTTATTTGACACATTTTCAAGAACTTTAATTCTCTCTTCCAGGTATTCATTCTTGCATTTAGCAGTTTGTAGAGCTAGATCAAGTTTTTCATTTCTAGCCTGGACTTCATTTGCTACCAGCTCAGAATCACAATGAGCATCACATAGAGTATCAGAAGGATCACGAGGAGAGTATCCTATACCAGCTCTAGCTTTCACAAACACAGTTTGATTAATAGTCTTTTCATGAATGCATTCAGTCAGAGAATCAAGTTTTCGTATGATAGACTGTAAGAGACCATTATCAGAAGAGGAACTAGCATGGGAATTTTCACCAAGATTCAATTTATCATGCAAGTCACAAGTAGGGCAAACAGCATGCGAAGATATACTGGATTTAGAGGCATCCTCAACTTTCTTACACCAAACAGCGTTTTCTTCAGTTAAGCAAGAAATTTCTTCTTCATTTTCAGTAATCTTTTCTTGCAAGGTGTTGTTTTCTTCACTGAGTTTGATAATTAATTTAATCAAGTGCTTTTTATCAAACTTAGTAAGAGTTTCAGTGAGTTCTTGTACCTCAGGTTTGGAGGGGACAGAGTCAGTGCTTGAGTTGTCAGACGCCATGAGGCAAAGGTCAGGGGAACTGAAGAGGAGTTCCCTAGCAGAGGGAGCTTCAACAATTAAACACTGTCCAGAAGATAGATCGTCTGGTTCCCCATCAGATTCTTCATCAAAGTTGCCCCATGTGGATGTAGCAACCAACGCCTTTTTCTGTTGTGGTTCTACATCATCCTTCTTGTTTGAGCAGTTCTTAGCAAGATGACCAATCTGATTGCATTGGTAGCACCTGAATTCCTTGTGTTCCCTCTTGAACTCCTTCCTAGGGAACTTGCCTTTCTGAAAATTCCTAACAGTACGAGTTAGAAGAGCCGTGATCTCATCATCATTTTCTTCATCAGAATGTTCATCGGTCTTTAGTCTTTCCATGACTTTGGTCAGCATAAGGGCGATGCTTTGATCAGTTTTAACTTGTTCAGTTCCCTTAGCCTTGTCTTCCTGTCGTTGGAGTTGACCAATGATTTCCTGGACAGGGAGGACTCTGATTGAAGGAGTTTGCAGCATGATGCTCTGAGTCATTTCGAACTTTGAGTTAAGTCCGTTGATAATCACCATGGATTTGGACCACTCTTCTGGAGGAGCATCACAGGCTGTGAGTTCATTGCATAGAATCTTGAAACGAGAATGATAAGAGGATACATTTTCGGTTTCAAGCATCTTAAATCTGTGATATTCTCCTTGTAAGTCAAACTTCCTACTGTTTTGAAGATCTGTACTTCCCAAGTTGAATTCCCTGAGAGCTTTCAGCATATCTTTAGCATTGTCAATGCCAATGACCTTATCTTGATCGGTCTTGGACAGAGCATTGAGAATGTATTGGCGAGCCTTTGCATTTTTCTCTTGTTGAACAAATTGCTCTTGAGTCCATTCAGCGGGAGGCAAGTCCTTGGTAGCATCCTTTGGATCTTTTGGCTTAGGATAATTACCATTTTCCAAGACTAGCCAGCACTGCATGTCATTGGTTTGCATGAAGCCAATGAGTTGTTGAGTCCACCAGTTGATTTGTCCATTCTTGAGAATGTATGGCTTGTTGATGGACACTCCGAGTTCAGGTTCGTTGTTACGAGTCATCTTTGGAAACCTGCTTATGTAAACACACAATCTAGAGTACTAGCTCTGATACCAATTGTAGGATCTGTGCGTTAGAATCAAGGGAACTGAGACACAAATGTGTTCGGTTCCTATGGGCAGCGGAATAACAAATAAGCAAGTTATCAAGACAAATTACTTAAGGTGGAAACCTTTGATAACCAACTAGTTATCTAGGATAAAAACCACCCCTCTTGCGAGGATTGAAAAGTCTACTTGTATATTAACTTTGATTACAACTTCCGAACTCAGCAGTTCAAACCTATCTCTCAGGCTAACCCCAGTTCCCTAGTCAATCACAAATTAACACACAAAGACTTACTTCGACTCAGCTTTTCTTCTTTCTTCTTCTTTAGTTCTGATGCACTTTGAGAGCTCGTAAATGCATAACCTAATTGCACCAGCAACATCATGTATATATAAGATTTATTTGTCAAGGAAAGATCTCGGAAGAGAATCCCTTGAACAAACAAATCCCGTAAATACATGATGGAATATTTTATATCTTAACAAAATAAGACACAAAATATTCTCTCACCCAAATCCTAATTTACATAATCCTATAAGAATATTCTATATGTAAACCGGCCAAGATCTTCATTTGATAGCATCCGGATTTGGTGAGAAAATCTTCTTCAAAGATTCTGTTGATGATTCTAGGAAACCATCGACGCGATTCCCATCCAGTTCCCTTGATCTTGATCTGCGCTCACTTGGACTTGATTTCCCTTATCTTTTCACCTGTTCATAAGTCACTAGAGAAGCCAGTTAATCTCAAGTGTTTGTCATCATCAAAACAAGAGAAACAGAGGAAGGGAACTTCATGGGAACTGAGGTTCGAAAAGTTCCATTCCAACAAGAATACAAGTTATTGATCCGTCAACTAACCCCATAGCTCATATTGAATGCTTAATAATCGAGAATCATAATCAATGTGGTTTCTAATTCATTTATCACTCCATATGAAACATAAACAATACTTTGGCATGTAGTTGTATGCAATTTAATTTCCTAGCTCATTTTTCCGGTAATTGATTTCCATTTTTTTTACAATGCAGAAGAAATACTTGAGGAGTTGTAAGAATGTTGAAAGACAAGCTAATGCTTATGCAACTTCAGGGGTAAGACATCTCTCCGATCTGTTTGTGTTAATCAGGTAAGATATTTCTTGTCATGCGTGTTTTAAGATAGAAATCTATCAAAGCCTTAATTGATCTCTTCGACTGAACAAATTGAGTCGGTAGTGAAGTTGTGGAACCTGAACAACAAATTTCGAAGAGATTATATCAAATGCAATTTGCTGAGTACACGAAGGAGGTTAGGAACATCAGATGGCCGGTCCCTGGGACCTGATGAGAGGCTCCATCATTGGTTAAGGACAATAAGAAATCAAGAGCAATTACTGCTCCGCCTGAGCCAGTTGCTGAATCTCGCAAAGCGGATACCAAATCTGCTAACAAGGTTGTCGAACAAAGGAAACCGAATGTTGTTGCCAATAAGCCTAACAAAGCTTCTTCATTGAAGAATGATGAAACTCAAGCCTCCAACACAATCAAGATTGAACAAGACAAAGAGGATCTTAAGGCAAGAAAGGAACAAGAGGAGTTCGCCAGGAAATTAAGTAGAGGAATTAAGAAAGATAGAGGAGGCTGTGAAATGTCTGGAGGAGAAAGCCAAGTTCTAGGAGGGTATTATAAAGGAAAAGAAGCAAGGCAGAGAAGGCTTAAGCAAAAGTTGAGCTTAGAGCCAATAGGGAAACTGAAGAGAAAGAGAAGGTATGCTATTTGACATCAATTTATTATTGCATCAAAGTAAAAATATTCTATTAGTTTTTGTCTCTTTTGTCGTAAGTTGATATAGCTTCATAGAAGGAAAAAATTTCACTCTATTTTCACCTTGTAGTAGAAGGAAAAGAGGCAAGGAAGAAAGAAAATAAGAGAGGATGGCCCCATCATACTCATGATAGGATGCTTGGAAAGTATAGTTGGTCGGCACAAAAATCTGGATATATAATTTGTGTAAATTTTTACAAGTTGCTATTATTAATATTATATAAATATAGTCTAAAAAATTGCATATCAATGAGTTATTTTATAAACTTAGTAAGCTTCCGACCAATTGGAACATTTCCCAATCTTTCAATCTAATGTAAATTTAAGACCAGGGTCTTTCTTCTTGATGTAGCTCGTCGTGATCACCTTTCACTAAGTTGATAATCATTCTGAATGCAGCTATCCTTCCAACCAATATGCATTATGCCATTATTTAACATCCAGTGTTTAAATCCTTAAAACATAGCGTGCATGGAATGTTTATTATCCACGACAATGATCATCCTGAATGTTGTGTGTGTTTCTAATAATACATTAGAAACAACATTTCTTAAGAATTTTGTTGAGTCCAATAGGCTAATTATATACGAGATTCTATAACAAAAAAAATATGTATGAGATACTTATATTCATATAGATACTTTTAATGTCTTTGGTTAAAATGATTATTTATTACAATTTAGAAAAATCAGATTTGAAGAAATACTAGATTTATTAAACCAGATTTGCAACATTTCCCAATAGGCTAATTATATACGGGGATTATCCCATTTTGATTCATACCGATGCTTGAAAATTCTCATTTTCTGTATCAACAATGTGTGCGTCTCAAAGATTTTATAATGCAATTTACACTTTTGTAGAGGCAGGATCAAGCAGTTGGCAAGAGAAAGCCAAAGACACATTTTTTTAAAGTCCGTACATTTTTGCACCTGTTCAGAAGTTTTGATCGAATGTGGATATTTTTTATACTTGCATTTTAGGTATCCAAGTCATATAGTGAATCTTAGCTTTTTAGCCAATGTCAGGAGCACATATAGAACGTAAAAGCTTACTAGAAGTTTGACGAAACTGGTTTTTAGGCAATGGTTATTCTTGCATGGAGCCCATCTGGTTCTCTTACTTCAATCTTTGAAGGGGGTGTCTTCAAAAGTGTTCTTAGCATATTTATCACCTCTGCCTTCCTTAATTTGTTGCAAGGTGCTTGATGCTTCTCTATTATTCTGTGCAATTTCTCTCAAGGAAAATCGGAAATGGAAATATACAATATCCTTAAGCTTGTATGGATATCTTCTAATATGTTATCCCTTCATTGCAGTACTTTGGATATTATTCTCAGCTGGAAGGCTTGGGGAAGCATGGGCACACATTAGAAAAATCCTTAGTTCATTAGTGTTTGTGAATGAAAATTATGGACAGAAAATAAGGAGAATAGTATTTCTGTAACTTCTTGGATGTGAATTTCTTAGTGAAACATGATAAATATGTTTTGTTATGGTTTTGGATTGTTGAGAATATTCCCCAGAAGACGGTCTCTAGCGGATTGTCTGTTGAAGCGTAGATCCTTCTGATGCTCTTATGGTTGTGCATTTTTGTCTTCAATTATTCTTAAGATAATATTGTTATTTTTGGTATTAGTTTGTTAGTTTCGTACTTGAACATGGATCCTAAGTGTTTGTTCTTCCACCCCTGTAGTGAATTTCTTGTTAGGTGGATATTAATGTTTTTGTAGTTACAAAACTTAGCAATTGATTCTTGCTCAAGTCTGTGATGCTAAAATCAAAGTTTTGACTAGCTTGACGTTGAGTAATGAAAAAATAGTGCAGAATGGAGAAAATTATCAACATCGCTGAAGGTAAGTAGAGTGCTCTGGGCTTCCTGTGAAGTTATTTAGGAATGCTTAAGGGCAAAGCAATCATATAAAAGTCATGAGCTAGCATTGATTAACTTTTTTCCGATCGAGTATGTGTAACATCATTTAATTGCAGTGGGCCGTTACAACCAGTGTAGACTAACATGGTGCTTTTGTTTCATGCATGAATTCTCCTTCACATGCCCTTTTAAACAGCCTTCCAATCTCCTGGTTGTCCTCTTTGGGTTAGTTTATTGCTGCTTGGAACTTTTTTTGTTGAGAAAATGGATTAATTCAGTTTATAACTTGTACTATATGCCTTGATAAAGAAAGCTGAATTAACAGGCTATGAAAAACAAGGGATTTTTTCCCTTTCTAATATAGAATCGAGTATTAGTCTTTATAGGTGTGGTATTAGAACTGATTTGGGAAGTTTATGAAGTACTTTTTTCCTGACTTTTCAACCATGCTGTTGAGGTTATTATTATTACACCATACAATCATGTCAAGTACATCTTCTTTCTCTTCTTTTGGCTTTTACTAGGCAGAATGTGAGGAGCTACAATGGAAAGTTGACTCACTTTCTGGAGAAAACCAAAGCCTCACAAACGAGTTACAAATATTGACTGAGGAATGCAACAAGTTGACTGCTGAAAATACATCAATTAAGGTCTTATCCTGTTTCCTTTAACTTAATGTTTTTTTTGGATAATCGCAAGAGATTTAGTTGGTTCACACACGACAAGTAGACCCGCCTCCTTAATTTGATTATTTGCAGAAAACACGTTCCTAGGGTTTTATAAGACATTATTTTGTTGCTATTAGAATGAAGAAAGTCCAGTCAAACTGTTACATGCTTTCCTGTTAATGCTTTGAATGGGAATTATAAGAACTTGATGCATAATCATTTAGGAGCAAATATTGTGAAAATGCATGAAAATACTGGTTTGTAGGAGCAAATATATGTGTAAGCTATTTTGCAAATATAATCAAGTTTGACTTATATATAATCCTTTGCATCACCTAGATTCAAAGTGGAAAAATTGTAAATAATTAGGCAATGGGCATGTGAGGACATATGTGAATGTATGGGTTTTTCACACTAGGGATTAGCTTTTTATTTACCCACATGGGAGAGTTACTCTATAACATGGATATAAATAAGGCTACAATATTTAGATAAATTTTGTTAGACATTCATGATTGGAAATATGGTTCCTCTTCTTTCCACCTTTCTATTTTTCACATTATGGGTCACTTGAAGCTAAAAAATAGAATTTAACTGTCAAAAGTGTGATTAAATCAGAAGTCAACTATTGTTGTGACATAAACATTAATATAAAGGAAGTGAACCCTTTACCAAAAAAGAAAATAAAAAAGGAAGTGACCCCTTAGAAGTTATTCTTGATGCTACTTGAAATCTATGAATTGGTGCATACAATTTTGGAATGAGCATTTACATTTTTGTTAATCATGTTATTGTCTTTCATCTACCAGGTAGTAATGGGGAACCACCACAACATCAGATGCAACAAAGTAATACTCTTACAGTCTTATTTACTAGTTCCATTGTGTTTACTTCTACATCTTTGACTTTTGATTATCTGACATTATTGCATTAATATATTCTATTAACTTCAGTTTCGTTTTTCTAAGGTGGAGCACAATATGTGCTAACTAGATTTGCTAAATTTTCTCTCTATATGATTGAACTAAAAATATGAGTAGAGAAATCTGGAAGTAAAGAGGACAATAATGATTCTATCATCCACTTCTTTTGCTCAAAACCTTTTCTTCCTCCAACAAAATAAATGAATGCTTAGAGAGCAATGAAATAAAAGTTGAAAGATAATTATTGACCTAGCCGTGTACCTGTCTTCACCTCTGTAGAATCAAACAAGCAAACAAGTGCCAAGTTCATTTGGCATAGTGTATTTTAATTGTGTAATTCAATTTGAATATTTGTAGGCGTTAACTTAATATTTAGTAAATAGTTTTAGAAGCTTTATTACTATTTCAAAGTTGGCTCCTGTTTTGTCCTCTTCCATAGAAAGTGATGAGTTAATATGCTGACTATAATCCAGGTTTGTGATCTCACGTGGTCATATGATAACCGTGAGTTGGCATCTGGCGGGAATGATAATCGAGTAAGTAAATTTTTGATAAGGCAACAACTTCAAGTGTAACTTATGTATAGTGTTGCGACATAGATTGGTTATATGCTTATTTATAGGTCTAACATTGTGTTTACTTTGGCAGTTTTTTTGTGTGGAACCAACACTCAACTCAGCATGTGCTGAAGTACTGTGAACATATAGCAGTTGTTAAAGCAATTGCTTGGTCCCCTCATCTTCATGGACTTCTTGCATTTGGTGGTGGTACTGCTGACCGTTGTATCCATTTTTGGAATACTAGCAATAATGCACATTTGGGTTGCATGGATACTGGCAATCAGGTAAGACCAGTCATTTTTTTCTTATATGCTAGGGCAAATTCTTGAAATCTTTCAGTTATGCAACAATTTTTTTATAAGATTTTAGTTTTTTAATTCTGATTTTGCTCCTTTTTTGTTGTTTGTGTCACTCCTATTACTTCCTTAGAAGCATGTCACTGTCAAATATGAAAAAAATTGAATGTGATGTCTTTTGCCTTTTATGTCATGTCCATGGTAGAGTTCAACAATTAAATTTGTAATAATCTGTAGGTGAATTTGATACATCTTACCATTAAATTTGATTCAATGGCTAGATTATCTCAAATCTCTTTCCATACACAAGTTATATCACTTCTATAAATTTGATAGAATTTTTCAGTCGTGCGCGCTATCAAAGTAATCCTATTATGCAACTAGAGTATAGCATGCAAGTAAGGAGTCGAACCCAAGGAAATTAACACGTCAATTTCTATGTAATTACTAATTTATCAACTTTAAAGAACAAATGGGGGGGGGGGGGGGGGGGATTGGTTTTTCTACTAAGACTACTCAAATAAAATAACACCAAAATCAAGTTTAAGAAAATAAGATTAAAAGAAGTTTCACCTAGCAAGTTTCCACACAACAATTAACCAAGTTGATCATCGATTCTTCTCATGTTCATATTTATCCTATGGATTGTTCCAATTCTGATCTTGTTTATATTAACAAGCCAACCGGTCTTGCTAACACTTACCAATTGATAACCTAGAAGACCTTCTAAGTTGGTTCAATCAATAGCATAAAGCGTAAGATTAACGGATTGCAAACAAAGACTCAACACCGCAAGTATGTCATGCAAATCAATTTCCTTTTTCACAATTGAACTCAATTTACCAATTTCATGCAATTGTAATTGCTACCTATGATTAGGGATTCCACCGTCTATCCCAAATCTAACACCTAAATTACTATAGATTTAAACTAGGAGATCAATCTAGCCAAATAGATAGTAATAGAAATATGCTCAAGGAAATCAATACCAAATCCAAAGGGGTGAACAAGAGAGATGAACCTTACAACCAGATTAACTGTGTGCTTCCACGCTAGGCAAAACAGGAAATTAGTTCTGGTTCATGTTCTTCACACAAATCAAATCCAAAAGAGAGATTGCAAAAACTAATTGTTCTTGAGAGAAAAGCCAGAGAAAAACTGCCAACAGGCTAGGTCTGGATATAGTCAAAACCCTCCTCCGAGCCCCTTAATTACCTATTGATTAAAACAAAACGAAACCGCCAAGCAGTTGAAGAAAACAGAGACTGTTCAGTCGCACAGCAAACCGCGGGCGGCCGCGAGCGCGGGAGGTCGCGGTTTTTGGCTCCCCAACATTCTGTTAAAATCTGATAACCGCGACCAGAAGCGATCGCAGGAGGTCGCGGTTATCGGCTCGCCAATGTTCTGCTGGAGTCTTATAACCGCGATCGCGGTAGGTCGCTTGGGCTCGCGGTTTCCACTCCAGCAACTTCTGTCTTCTGATCACCAGCTTCCTTCATGGTTCCGGACACCGTCTTCAACTCGCAAGTGCTTCCAAAAACATCCACAATGCAGCTCCGCACCTCAAACACCAACTTACCTCCAAAACTCTGTAAATCCTATGATTTAACCACTTCTCACCTTTTCTCCGGATTACAAAAATATCCCATAAATCAAATCCAAATCTCCTCAATAATATGCTAATAACTACTAGTTGCGCTATGTAAAATACCGCTTATCAAATTCCCCCATACTTAAACCTTGCTCGTCCTCGAGTAAGCTAAAAGAAAACTCACTCCTCCAATCAGCACACAAGTTTCAGAAAGTATAAGAAAAAAATGATACTAGCAATTACAAGACTAAACACTTCGCCTCCCAACAACCAAATATGAGTAATGCATTATAATCTAATCCTAGCTCCTATCTAGCTCCTTATCGCTCCATGAGTGATCCTACCCGATCTCCTTATAACACCACTTCTTATGACGCCAACGCCAGAATGATCCTAAAAATTCACTCTCTTTTTTTTGTGCACTCATTCTGCCTAGGCGCCCTTTCGGGTTTTCACCTAGCCACTCATTTCATTTTGCTAGATATCTCACATATTGCTCACATCACTCAAGTCCATTTTTGCACCAACCTAGAGTCGGTCAGACTACCTGCTTTTTACCCGAACTGCCCTTTCGGGTTTTCAGCTCATCCCAGGATTTTGGTTGCCTTTTTCTCATATTTTTGGCTTTTTCTATTTCAAAATTTTCAAAAATTTATACAAATGCCATACACAAATATACAACACCCTAAAACATGTGAATACATTCTCTCCCCCATACTTAAACATTGCATTGTCCTCAATGTAATGAAAGACAAAGTAGAATCACGGGGAAAGAGAAAACAGAAGACTCACATACAAGACCGGATGGCCTCTCTCCAATGAAGCACAAGGTGTGGTAGAAGTGGGATGAGCAACAATGATGATCCAATAATGCACAGCTCATCCAAGACAAGGGGTAACATAGAAGAACTCCATATATAGATCCACAAAAGAAGATAATGAAAGACGAATACAGCAAATCGCCAACTCCCTAAAGGCTTCTGAGCACATACCTGTGATCGCAGTTTATAACCTACAATCACAGGCTCTTCTTCTGGAAACCTACCGACAGAGGACCGCTCACCAATCTCGCATCACTCCAAGACTCATTTTTGCCTCAACCTAGTGTTGAGCGAGTCACCTTCTTTTTGCCTATGCGGCCCTTTCGGGTTTTCCGCATATCCAAGGATTTTCTATGTCTTTTAACACTTTTTTTTTTGAAATGAAGGAATGACTTACAGGGGGAAAAACCGCGAGCGACCGCTATCGCGGGTGGTCGCGGTTTTGGCTGCAGACTACAGCTGAACCTGCGCTTCGAGCATCCTTCCCTAACCACAAACACACTAAAAATGGCAGTTAAAAAGAACAAAAAATATTCAAAAATAATTAAAGCATCACAAACCTCGGGTTGCCTCCCGAGAAGCGCCTTTTTTAACGTCGTGGCTCGACTCAATGCTGCTCAACTCAAACCTCGGTATTGGGCACCTCCAAACGTGCCTCCTCAAGAATTCCATTGTCGAAGCCCTCATGATACGGCTTCAGACGATGTCCGTTCACCTTGAAAACCTTGTGCGTCTCCCCATCAAATAAATCCACCGCTCCGTGGGGGAAAACTTGGGCAACGACATATGGTCCCGTCCATCTAGACCGGAGCTTTCCTGGAAAGAGCTTCAAGCGTGACTGAAATAAAAGAACTTTATCTCCGACTTTGAAGTTCTTCCTAAGAATATTCTTGTCATGCCATGCCTTAGTCTTCTCCTTGTAGATGACGGCGTTGTCATAAGCCTCAAGACAGAGCTCTTCCAACTCACTCAGCTGTAACTTCCGAAATTCTCCAACTTCATCAACCTGCATATTGCACCTTTTCACGGCCCAAAATGCCTTGTGCTCAAGCTCCACTGGAAGGTGACAACCTTTTCCAAAAACCAATCTATATGGAGACATCCCAATAGGAGTTTTGTAGGCTGTTCGATAAGCCCACAATGCATCGTCCAACCTCAAACTCCAATCTTTTCTACTAGGCCCGACAGTTTTCTCCAAGATTGTCTTGATCTCTCTATTGGACACTTCAGCTTGTCCATTTGTCTGCGGGTGATAGGCTGTAGAGATTCTCTGGGTGACATGGTATTTCCTCAACAGAGCACTCACGGTCTTGTTACAAAAGTGAGTGCCCCTATCACTTATTATGGCCTTCGGGATACCAAAACGAGCAAAAATGTTTGCCTTCAAGAAACCTGCTACAACTCGTGAATCATCAGTTTTGGTGGCCTTCGCTTCCACCCATTTGGAAACGTAGTCCACCGCAAGCAAAATGTATAGGTTCCCGTATGAACTAGGAAACGGTCCCATGAAGTCGATACCCCAAACATCGAAAATCTCACAAAAGATGATCGGTGCTTGTGGCATCTCATTCCTCCGGGACACATTCCCAAGTCGTTGGCATCTATCACAGGTCTTACAAAAGGCGTATGCATCCCGGAAGATGCGCGGCCAATAAAAACCTGCCTCTAGCACTTTCCTAGCTGTTTTGTTAGCCCCGAAATGTCCCCCACATGCATAGGAATGACAAAAAGTTAAGACCGAGTGTACCTCATTATCGGGGAGACAACGTCGTATGACTTGATCATTACAGTGCCTCCAAAGATAAGGGTCATCCCACACATAGAATCTAGATCACTTCGCAACTTGTCCCTTTGGGCCTTGGAATAGTTAGGTGGAAACTCTCCCGTGACGAGAAAGTTCACCAAATGAGCATACCATGGCTTGAAGGCTTTAAGCACAAGAAGCATCTCCTCTTGAGCAACATCTGAATTCCTGTTGGTCTGGAAACCGCGAGGGACAGCGGGCCACGACGATCGCATTTTTGTTTCTGCCATAGAGATGGAATCTGTCTGACTTTCTGGAGGATAACCGCGGGCAACGGCGATCGCGGGTGGTCGCGGTTTGGCTGCTGCAGTAACTCCAAATAGAGTGTCGTCAGGGAAATTTCCCTGAATCTGCATTTGCATCTCAGGCTTGTCATCTCCTCCTATCAATCTGCTCAAGTGGTCAGCCACCAAATTTCCGACTCCCTTTTTATCTCTAATCTCAATGTCAAACTCACTCAACAACAAGATCCACCGAATCAGCCTTGGCTTGGCATCCTTCTTTGTCAACAAGTAGCGAAGCGCTGCGTGGTCGGTGTAGACGATCACTTTGGTCCCAAGAAGGTACTGCCTAAACTTTTCCAAGGCAAACACAATTGCTAGCATCTCCTTTTCGGTAGTAGTGTAGTTCCTTTGTGCTCCGTTCAAAGTCATGGAAGCATAATGAATCACATGGGACGCCCTTGCTTCCTTCTATCCAAGAACTGCACCTATAGCAAAATCACTTGCATCACACATGATCTCAAAAGGGCGAGACCAATCCGGTGCCTGAATGATAGGGGCGCTAGTAAGACGTGCTTTCAACTCATCAAAGGCCGCTTTGCAAGCATCGCTCATCACGAAATCAACCTCCTTCTTCAGCAACTCACACAAGGGAGATGAAATCTTTGAAAAGTCCTTAATAAACCTGCGATAAAAACCCGCATGGCCTAAAAAGGAGCGCACTTCCCTCACGTTAGTAGGATAAGGCAATGTCTCAATCACATCAATTTTGGCCTTATCTACCTCAATACCTTTAGCCGACACAATATGTCCTAGCACAATTCCCTGTTCAACCATGAATTGGCACTTTCTGAGTTAAGAACCAAGTTGGTTTCAATGCACCTTTTGAGCACTAGAGACAAATGATTCAAGCACGCATCAAAGCTGTCACCATGCACAGTGAAATCATCCATAAACACCTCAATGAAGTTTTCCACATACTCAGAGAAAATACTCATCATGCACCGCTGAAATGTCCCGGGGGCGTTACACAACCCAAATGGCATCCTTCGATATGCAAAGGTACCAAAAGGGCATGTGAACGTCGTCTTTTCTTGGTCCTCCGGTGCTATAGCAATCTGAAAATACCCTGAGTACCCATCAAGAAAACAATAGAAAGAGCGTCCGGCAAGTCGCTCAAGCATCTGGTCAATAAAGGGCAAGGGGAAGTGATCCTTTCTTGTTACCGCATTCAGCTTACGGTAATCTATACATACTCGCCATCCTGTTTGTAACCGGGTGGGGACCAACTCTCCTTGTTGATTCTCCACAAGCGAAATATCTCCCTTCTTGGGCACAACTTGTGTAGGACTCACCCACTTGCTATCAGAAATGGGGAAAATCATACCAGCTTGTAGGAGCTTCAACACCTCCTTCTTCACCACCTCAGTCATTGGTGGGTTAAGTCGTCTTTGAGGCTGCCTGATTGGCTTGGGATCTCCTTCTAGTAGAATTCTGTGCATATAAGTTGAGGGACTTATCCCTTTGATATCTGCAATCGTCCATCCCAAAGCTATCTTATGCTCCTTAAGCATCGCTACCAACTTCTCCTCGTGTTCTTTGGAAAGACTATTAGAGATGATGACCGGCAACGAGTCCTCTTTCCCAAGAAATATGTACTTAAGATGCTTGGGCAGCTGCTTCAATTCAACTTCCGGTGCCTGCACAATAGAAGGTAGGAGCTTCTTGCTCGGCACTATTAGTTCCATGGGGCCACTGCCCAAATGAGTATGAGAATGCTTACCTTCAACATTCAAATGAGCCAAGACTACCTGCATGTTAGTGGACAAAGACAATTCTGCATGTGGATCCACTACATCATTCTCTATAATAGATCGCAACTCATCACAGCAAGTAATATCAAACACATCTTGAACTAAAGGCTCAATCACATCAATAGAACACAATGAATGATCATCAATGGGATGTTTCATAGCATCATAAATGTTGTATTGCACTTTCTCCCTATCAAATTCCATTGTAAGTGTTCCACTATTCACATCAATTTTTGTTTGTGCTGTTTTCATGAAAGGCCTACCTAACAGTATAGGTGCCGCATACTTGTCATGTTTCATATCCAACACAAAAAAATCAGCAGGAAATATCAAATCACCTACCATGACAAGAACATCTTCAACTACTCCCTTCGGATACACAGTGGACCTATCAGCAAGTTGAACAACAATTTCGGTCTCATGCAAGGGTCCTAATCCTAGGGATTCATACAAGGAGAAAGGAAAAGCATTGATAGATGCACCAAGATCAAGCATACATCTTTCAATTTTTGTATCACCTATCACACATGTAATGCTAAACATGCCTGTATCACCACACTTTTTAGGCATTCGCCTTTGAAACACCGCAGACACATGCTCACTAACTTTGACCTTTTATTTCCCTTTCAATTTTTGATTCCTTTTAATAGTGCAGATTTCTTTCAAGAACTTAGCAAACCGAGGAATACTCTTAACCAATTTAAGCAAAGGAATGTTTACCTCGCACTTACTGAAGGTCTCGAATATCTCCTTATCATTCTCCGGCCTTCTAGTCTCCTTCAATGCCTCAGGGAAAGGAGGGACCAGCTTCTGAGAGTATAGAGGTGGAAAGCTTGGACGGACATAATCATCAAGGTGGTCCTGGTCTAAACCGCGGGCGGATGCGGGTTCCGGCGATCGCGGTTTTGGAGCTGAGGTTTCTGCAAAATTCTCTGGGGAATAACCGCGATCGGCAGCGATCGCTTCAGGTCGCGGTTTTGCTTGCAGACTTTCTTCTGCAGAATCCAGTGGGTCTTCATCGTCAAAACAGCGATCGCGGTTGGGCGCGGTAGATTGCGGTTTTCTGTTTTCAGACTCTGCAGAACTGTCTTGCAATTCACCTTGTTCAGCAATATGGCTTATGTTCAGCTGCTTTCCACTCCTCAAGGTAACTGCACTCACATTCTCCCTCGGGTTGACTAACGTTTGTGACGGTAATTTCCCCGAATCGCGAGCCTCTAGATTACTCACAGCTTGAGCAATTTGTGCCACTTGTTTCTCAAGATTATGGATGGATGACTTTGTTTCAGCATCCTTCTGCATGACCGACTGAGCCAATGACTTGATCATGTCTTCAGCTGACATGGTTTGTCTAGGGTTGTATTGTGGCCTCGGTTGTTGTTGTGGTTGCAGGAGGTGGGGATTCTGAACATTTTGCTGATTACTCCACCTGAGATTTGGATGATCTCTATATCCTGGGTTGTAGGTGTTAGAGAATGGATCATATTTTGGTCTTGGTTGCCATCCTCCTACAGCGTTCACCTCGGCATTTGACTCCTAAAGCGTTGGGCATAGATCATTTGGATGTCCCACTTCATTACAAATTCCACATGGTCTGGCTTGTGGTGGAGTGTCATTCAGCATAAAGCACTTTATCATTTCCTTCAACTCATTCACATCAGATTCAATCTTGGACGAAGAACCTACAGCCTTGAGACTCTCTCTTTTGCTAAATTGCCTGGAGCCTTCAGATAGCTCCTGAAACATCTCAAAAGCTTAGGGAGGAGTTTTGTTCAGAATATTACCTCCACAAGCGGCATTCACCATCCTACGCTCCTCATCCGAGAGGCCATTGAACAAGTAGAGGATGAGGTCTTGATCACTGTACCCATGATATGGGCAACTTGCACACAACCGCTTGAATCTCTCGTAGTAGTCATATAAGCTTTCAGAGCCTTGTTGTTCAATAGTAGCAAGGGCTCTCTTTAGACTATTCAGCTTTGTGGCCGGGAAGTATTTCTCAAGAAAAGCTTTCTTCATTTCGGCCCATGTCGTGATGCTTCCCGGGGCAAGATAGTAGAGTCAATCATTTGCAGAATCCTTCAAAGTGAACCCAAACGCTCTCAACATGATGGTGTCAGCAGTAACACCCCTTGGCTTCATGCTAGACCATACCGCATGAAATTGCGCTAAGTGCTTGTTCGGGTCTTCTCCCGCAAGTCCATGGAAATGAGGTAACTCATGGATCAATCATGCCTTTAGCTCAAAGTTCACTACTTCAGCTAACTCATGAATGGTTATAGCCAAAGGTTGTTGCTCCAAGTTCAGGGCGGTTAGCTGTCTCAACGTCCTATCAGCCATCTCTGTTTGGTTCAGAAGTTCACGGGTTGCTCTTCGATTCCTGAAAAATGTCCGCTCAATTTCTGGATCAAAATCAAGAATGGGAGAATCAGTAGCACGGGTGTGAACCATACAAAAGGTTCACACCAAGAGTTGATAAATAAACAATTACAAAGAGAAAGAGAAAGAACAATTATTAATTCCCCGGCAATGGCGCCAAATTTGATAGAATTTTTCAGTCGTGCGCGCTATCAAAGTAATCCTATTATGCAACTAGAGTATAACATGCAAGTAAGGAGTCGAACCCAAGGGAATTAACACGTCAATTTCTATGTAATTACTAATTTATCAACTTTAAAGAACAAATGGGGGGGGGATTGGTTTTTCTACTAAGACTACTCAAATAAAATAACACCAAAATCAAGTTTAAGAAAATAAGATTAAAAGAAGTTTCACCTAGCAAGTTTCCACACAACAATTAACCAAGTTGATCATCGATTCTTCTCATGTTCATATTTATCCTATGGATTGTTCCAATTCTGATCTTGTTTATATTAACAAGCCAACCGATCTTGCTAACACTTACCAATTGATAACCTAGAAGACCTTCTAAGTTGGTTCAATCAATAGCATAAAGCGTAAGATTAACGGATTGCAAACAAAGACTCAACACCGCAAGTATGTCATGCAAATCAATTTCCTTTTTCACAATTGAACTCAATTTACCAATTTCATGCAATTGTAATTGCTACCTATGATTAGGGATTCCACCGTCTATCCCAAATCTAGCACCTAAATTACTATAGATTTAAACTAGGAGATCAATCTAGCCAAATAGATAGTAATAGAAATATGCTCAAGGAAATCAATACCAAATCCAAAGGGGTGAACAAGAGAGATGAACCTTACAACCAGATTAACTGTGTGCTTCCACGCTAGGCAAAACAGGAAATTAGTTCTGGTTCATGTTCTTCACACAAATCAAATCCAAAAGAGAGATTGCAAAAACTAATTGTTCTTGAGAGAAAAGCCAGAGAAAAACTGCCAAGAGGCTAGGTCTGGATATAGTCAAAACCCTCCTCCGAGCCCCTTAATTACCTATTGATTAAAACAAAATGAAACCGCCAAGCAGTTGAAGAAAACGGAGACTGTTCAGTCGCACAGCAAACCGCGGGCGGCCGCGAGCGCGGGAGGTCGCGGTTTTTGGCTCCCCAAATTCTGGTAAAATCTTATAACCGCGACCAGAAGCGATCGCGGGAGGTCGCGGTTATCGGCTCGCCAATGTTCTGCTGGAGTCTTATAACCGCGATCGCGGTAGGTCGCTTGGGCTCGCGGTTTCCACTCCAGCAACTTCTGTCTTCTGATCACCAGCTTCCTTCATGGTTCCGGACACCGTCTTCAACTCGCAAGTGCTTCCAAAAACATCCACAATGCAGCTCCGCACCTCAAACATCAACTTACCTCCAAAACTCTGTAAATCCTATGATTTAACCACTTCTCACCTTTTCTCCAGATTACAGAAATATCCCATAAATCAAATCCAAATCTCCTCAATAATATGCTAATAACTACTAGTTGCGCTATGTAAAATACCGCTTATCACTTCTATATTTATTTTTATAGTTGTGAGAGAGTATGGTAGTATGGTACCTATGCTCTCCCATCAAACACAATCTAGACTAAATATTGTCTTCTTTCACATCAGATTTAAATTTAACCTAGGATATGATCAAGGATTGGTTGGCTGGTCATTTTTTGTATTATACATGGTTGTAGCAATTAGTAATGGATGGATCAGTGATGCATAATGCATATAATTGTCTTTATAGCAGGATCCTTGGTTGGCATGATTTTGTAATTATGCTCTACCCATTTATGTCTATTTGATTCATGAGATAATAACATGTGAATGAGCTTGTCAGCACCCATGGATATCACAAAACTAGATCATAGCTTGGGAGATACCCCAGCATGTGTCTAAGGTAACCATGTCAAGCTATGACCTCTCAATCGTATAAATAAACTTTTATTTTTAACTTCTTGGTCATAAAAAAAGAATATTGTTTGGTGTAGTTAGCTACTCTTACTGGACACACTCACAGAGTTCTGTACCTAGCTGTCTCACCTGATGGACATGTACTTTTCCTTTCATTCTCTATCTCTCTCTCTCTTGCACGCACACTTTGTAAAATAAGAGTTCTTAGAAACACTTTCATGTATAAAAACAAAATCTTGTTTTAGAACAGCCTAACATGTAATGAATGGAATATTCATTTATTCACAATTTTCTCAAAAAGGAGTATCTTATTCTGCATTTATCCTATGTTTTTTATAACTGTAGAAGAGAAGCAGCAGAAAATATCTCAAGTCAAAGCTGGACTGGAGGAGCTTTAGATATTGGTAATTGCTTCACTTATTCCTTTATAATATGTAAGTTTTTAGCATTTACCTTCAAGGCTCTATTGTGTTAATATCTGACCTTTTATTGATAACGTTCAGATTCACAAAATGGACCTGGAGGTGAGAAGTCTGCAACCAAACATGAATGCTATGCTTCTTGCCAAGGAGTCTTAGTTCACCTAACCATGATCAATATGCTCGTGACGACTTGTTGGAGGCTAGGATGATGCCTACACATAAGGTAAGTTTGCATTCAGAATATAATTTGCAACTTATTCTCCTGTAAAAAAATGCCTTTGAGAACTACCAACTCAAGGTGCTTGGTATGAAGGAATCAAGTGATGAATCATTAGGGTTCTACTTCTATCATTTGTATTCACTGATTCAAATAATGTTCATATTATGGTTGAATCTTCATATATGTAATCCTTTTTGTCATTGTTATTTATCCCTTAGCTTGAAGAAGGTCAAGTCAAAATGCAGTCCAAATTAGAAGAAAAAGAGGAAGCCAAGGCAACTCTTATGAGCAGAATACAAAGGCTAACCAAATTGATACTTGTTTCCACAAAGAATGCTATTCCTGTAATATTGAGTGATGCAGCGGGGCACCAAAGGAGCCAATCTTTCGGAGATGATAATGTAAGTCCCAAGTAATGCTCAATTTAGTATTGTTCTAATTCTTTTCATCATTAACACTACAGATTTAGTTTTATTGTAGGTAATTGTTAAAAGACAACATTTTTTACTGACTATTGTTTTTGTGTCTGACTGTCCGTCAGAAACTAGATGTTTGTAAGGATGTTTCATTGCTTGGGGAAACTAAGATCAACAAGGATTCCCCATCCTCTGCTTTGATTGATGCTTCTGGTGATATTAAGAACATAATATCATCCAACAAATGGTACGATGATCTATCTGTGAGTGGCAGTACAATAACAGAATCAAATCAAGCCGGTGAAATCATCAGTGATGTGAAACTATCTGTGGTATGTGGCTTCTTTTTCCTTGTTTTATAGTCAGTGAATGCTTAAGAACTCCTCTATCCGCAATAGAGAAAAAAATGTATTGAAAATTTGAAACCCGGAAACAAATGACCCCAACGCACCGTGACTTTAACCCAATTACACAAAACAACTGGGATCTGACACAACAACTCAACCCTAAATATATATGAACTCAAAATAAAGTAAGATTGTATGTACTAATTTGGCTTCAAATTATAACCTATAACCTCATGTGAATAGTCTTGAAGCTTGAAAAGGATGAAATCCAAATGAACCTGTCCCAACAAATGGACCCAAAATGGTTCGATTTTTATATGTCTGAATTGGTTCTTTGATCATCATGATTTGTCGTGGAATTACAATATTTGATGCTTTCTATCTGCAATTGACTTCCATGAATATCATTTTTTGTTCCATGGCTTGTATTTGATGTGTATCTTCCTAAATATGTTTTTTTCAAGGTGACTGTATATTTTACTAGGATCCTATCTTGGTATAACTGTTGAATATTAATGTTGTCTCAGGATGATATGACATTATCAAATGAGGTGGTCCTTTTTGTGGAGTAGGTCAAGATGTTCGCTGGAGAATTGCATTCGATACAAGCACACTGAAGCGCTTGGTCGAACATTCTATAAATGATTTTGATGCATATAAGACACAAGTGTTGCCTTTTTCTCCTTTCTTGAGGGTAGGTAACTTTCTATCATTTTGAATCTCTTTTGGTTTATAAATCTTATTGATATGCGTTAACTTTTGTTATGTAAATATGGCTTGTATGCAGAGATTGAACAGGGCATTGCTTTGGTAATTTTGAGAGGAGTGGTGGATTTGAAGCGAGATCCATAGCCTCATATCTCAGACAATCCCAAGAGTCTTGTAAAGAAGATGCTAGAGATGGATCCCAAGAAGTGTCTCACTGCTCACCAAGTTGTAGAGGCAGAGGTTTGGAAAGCAAAGGCAACCATATATTTTAAGGAAGTGATAATCCGGTGGTTTTTGTAGGAGGGCATCATATGGAGTAGTGTAGTTGAGTACGAATGATGGGCGACGATGGATGAGGTAAATCGTGTCTCAAAAGCATAGTCCCAATAGGTAAAAGGGAAAGATGAATGGGCTAAAAGGGCAATACCGGTATAAACAATGTGTCGGTGGCAATTTTTAATACTCATGTTTTGTTGATGGGAATGAGGGCATGTGAGACAATGTGAGATACCTAATTGAGAAAAGTGTGGGATTAAAGCTTATGTTATGATCTACCAAACTTTTATCAGTAATTGGCTTAACCTTGTTTCAATTTTTCTTGATTAACTCTCTTCTCTATTAAGAATTGAATTTATTTTAAAATCCATGTTGGCTTTTGTTTAGGTTGATGTTGATGGAAATGAGTATCTAGACTACGAAGAGTTTGTAGCAGTGACAATCCATTTGCAGAAGATGGAGAACGACGAGCACTTTCACCGAGCCTTTATGCTCTTTGATAAAGATGGAAGTGGTGACATTGAACTGGATGAACTAAGAGACGCGTTGGTGGATGAATCTGGGGAAACTGAAGCTGAAGTGCTGAATGAGATCATGCGTGAAGTGGACATGGATAAAGACGGAAGGATAAGCTATGAGGAATTCATAGTTATGATGAAGATTAGAACTGATTGAAGAAAGGCCTATAGGCAATACTCGAGAGAGAGATTTAAAAGCCTTAGACTTATGAAGGATGGCTTACTCAGGCTTGAAAATGGGTTAACAGGTGAAGTGTGAATATGGAATTAGTGACTTTATTTATCATTGAATAATCATCCTTCATTGTTAGCTAAGTGGCTATAATTACTATTAGTTATGCTAAAATTTTGGCGCACTTAATTGCTTGTTTATATAGAGTAAGATTTTATGGATTAAAGGAATACAAACTTTTGTGCATTTGACAAGGCTTAAAGCATAGATTCTTCTCTTGTTTTACCATGGGCGTGCATGTCAACTGATATATATAGTAGGTACGTTACCTTTTACAAGTTTAGAAGAAGATGTTGATTTATGCCATCCATGAGGAGATAATAGGCTTGAGACAACAAGTTGTAGTTTTAAATCTGAACTATCTTTGAATTTCATTAGCTTCTACTCAATCATTTGTTATCATTGTGTCAATTGATGTTCATATTATGACTGAAGCTTGATATATTGTATATTTATTATCCTTGTTATTTATCCTCTAGCTTGAAGAAGGTCAAGACAAAATGCAGTCCAGGTTAGAAAAAGAATAAGAAGAAGAGGAAGTTGAACGGAACTTGTGAGGTGCAATCAAAGTACACAAGAAGCTATAATGATCCACCTTTTTAAATTACCATAAAACATTATGCTATTTATGAGAATATATGGAATAGATATGCAGCAAAGGATGTCCAACATTTTATTAATGAATTCGGTGAAACTCCAAGGTTAGGCCATATGTAAGTTTGAAATCCTTACCTACTGCAGAAATGTGAAGATAGTGATCCAATAAATGAAACAAATAAACCCAGTTTAAGGAGTTCTTACTATGGAAAAGAAGCAGGTTTCTAAAATTGTGAAGATAGTCGGGGTTTTAGAGATGACAAATGAAACATTGGAGGCCAAAGACGTGGAGGAGAGTGAGGTAATCATAGGGATTTTGAAGAAGAAGAAGATGACTTTTGAAGCAAAGAAGGGGACTATGGAGAATGAAAATAAGAACAAGATTTTGGAGTTGTTTTAGATGATTGAAGTATTAAAGATGGAGAAGAAGGAAATTTAGGTCAAGTTTTGTTAAGAAAATAAGGAAGAGAGTGATGAGATCAAGAGGATTTTTAAACAGATGGCTTTGGAAGCTGAGAAGAGGATTGTGGAGGATGACGATAATAGGAAGGTTTTGGAGTTGAATCAGATGATTGAGGTGTTGAAGAGGGGGAAGAGGGAAATGGTACCCAATTTTGTCAAGCAAATAAGGAGAAGAGTGATGAGATCAAAAGGATTTTGAATGAGAATATAGCCATACAGGCTGTGAAGAGGGCTTCAAATGAGGAGGCAAAAAAGAATTCGTAGCTTGCTAATAGAATTGACATTTTGGAGAGGGAGAAACGGGGATTGAAGGCAGAAATCACAGACGAAGATGAAGTTATCTAGGTGTTACAGCAGGAGAATGACTTCTTGGAGGATATGAAAAAGATGAACGATGAGGATATGATGGACAGATGAACGACTCACGGATAAGTGCTCAATATGGAACCTAACAATCTAGAAAAATACATATTTATGTATTAAATGTGTTTTTTTAAACCTTACTAAATAGATGGCCATAGAAGTTACTGGTAGCTTGACTGTTGTTAGGTATTTGATAGGCAATGCAACGAGCAATCGATACAAAAATAAATTTGGTGATTTTCTTCGCTATTGGGTTCATATGCATTTCAGAATCTGTTGTAATGTTGTTGGGTCAGGATACCTCAGTTCACACACAAAATAAGGCCTAAATTTCACATATGCTTTTCAGTTTCATATGCCATTTTTCTGGTGAGAATTCAGATTTTTGTCTTACATTAAGGATTTTTCTGCATCTCAGGTTTGGAAGTATCAAGGAACAGAACAAAATTTTGATGGAGCATTGGCATTGAAGTGTTTCAGCGTCCACACACCTATTGGGGAAGTTGACACAACGCTTTTATTAACAGGAGGCGCTAATGGCTCTTTGAGGTATCTCCAGGCACTGCTTTTGATTTGTGCGTGTGTAGATGTTTTTTCTTGTGTCTTTCTTATGCTTAGCGCACCTACTTGCTTATTGTAAGCAACTACTTGGTTGACCCAGACATGTTAGAAATCAAGTCCTTTGTTCATATCTTCATTATATAGCGTCGTTGAGTTCATGAGTGTCCTAAATTTCTAACTTACAGTTTTATGTCAACCAAGCGCAGATGAAAAGGAAACGACCGAGGTCATCAACATTGCAACTTATGGGTCATCCAAGGTGGTGAGCACTCAAAGCCCTTGTTTAGGTAGGTTCTCTTTGCACTTCTGATGACAAAGAATGAAGAATCAAGCGAAAATCATCCCCATTTCAGTAGTTTTAGTATGGGTTGCGTTTTTTACATGTTTCGATGTTGAGATCTATGAGTTTAGTGAGATTTGGAGTTGCTACATGAGTTGATTTGTTATAATTTGTGAGATCCTATATGAACCTTCTATAAATGATAATGAGTAGGAGACAACAAGTGGGATCGGTGGTGGTGCTTGAGCTAGGAGATGGTAGAGAGAAGGAAAGAAAGGAACATGAGTTGTCAGATAGAATCCTAGAGGTGCGAGGGGTGATGTCGCAGCGATATTCACCGGAGATAGGAGGCAGTAGGAATGGTCGTTGGAGCAGCCGGGCAACGACCATTTGTAAATTTGAGGGCATGTGGGTTGTAAAAGAAGAAAATGACACATTAATTTAAGGAGGAAGACGACATACAATATTATACTTTTTTTTATTTGTATTAATGAAAGTGTATACTTAATCTTATACATCATGTATACATAGGTTTGTCCCATGACTTAATGATTTGTTCTAGCAGCTTATGCAGTTTGCCGAAATTTGAGGGTAAAATTTTCCGACTTTTGACTCATGGTTTGCTATACCTTTCTGCATAGGGCATGAATGCATGTGTCAACAGTGCCAGAAGAATGCCAAAGGAGAAGTTGTCCGTTGTACCAAGAAACTCACACTTTAGATCAAATTGGTCTTTGGATTATCTCTTCACATAAAGCAACAAAACCCTAAGCATGTGCAATCAAAATATGAAAATGAAACTTCTACAAAATATGAAGAGAAAAACTCATTGGAAAATCATTATATTTCCACTGGTGAGTTTCCATTTAATGCAAAAATTATACAGTCTTAAATGACATTTTTCTTAAACAAGTTTATCAAATAATCAAGTCATTGCTCGCGCAGCCTACTAATTATATATAGATCTAGATATTTAGCCGTTTAGGAAGATGAATGCATTCAACAATAAAAAAAATCATTTACTTAATTATAAGCTATATACTATTCATAAACCAAGCTTGATATTGCACAATTATTACTCAAAATCCAAACTTGTAGGTTAGATTACAATGCAAAATCAAGAACTCCCAAGCACAGCATTAACATCTGAAGATTTGCTTCAACTTGGAATGGCCTTTTCATGGGGAGTCTTGGCAGTGAAGCCAGCAAACCAGGCAACCCTCATGAGCTGCACTCCAAGGATGAGCACCCACCAGCAGACGAGAGCCCTAAGGGAATGCAGCGTCCACGCTGGCACCCCGAGCTCTGCGCTGAGCTTCAAGCTCCTCATGAGTTGCAACACACGATAGGCCTCGTACACAACAGGCGTCACGAGCCACACTGGCGACTGCCAGTGCCACGTCAGCGCCTCGGTGAGCATCTGCACTGACAGCAGCAGAAGGTAAGGACCTAAAAGGACCGAAAACGAGATGTAGGATAGCTGGGGTTGGAGGTAGGCTTTGTCGGAGCCAAAGAGCAAAGCCAAGGGCACAGCGAAGCCTGCTACGGAGGCCACCATGTTCCAGAACTGGTAGCTTCGGGGGGGCCTGCTTCTGTAGGGCAGTGACAAGTCCTTTGGGCGGGCACACGCATGCGCCATCAAGAGGAAGAGGGTTGACCCGAGGTTGAATATGCAGTCCAGCCCAATGAGGGAAAGAAGGCTCGCAATGTTGGGCCCGAGAAATACAGAGGATAGAGGCAGCCACAGGGTCGGAACCATGCCAGTTGCGAGGAGAAGAGATGGACCCAGAAGCCACATTGGCCACTTGAACAAGGAGGACTGCGGCTTATTGCTCGTTTCTTCTTCGGTGCCACTTACAAGAGCGGTCTCCAATTCGTCAGATTCCCGTGCCCTGAATATGTTAGGAGTAGCTTCCATGGCATCGTCAATCTCATCCACAGGAGCATAAGTGGCAGGGGAAGGCTCCCATGGCGTCATCTTGGCGCACTGCATGTGAAGGTGTCTCAGCTGAATCTTAGCGCACTGCATCTGAAGGCGTGGATCTGCATATCTTGAAGCTTTGAGGCTCTTGCAGCGGATTTCACAAGTGGAAATGGGATGTGAAAAGTTGCAAAGAGATGCCATTTTCTAGCTTCTTAGCAAATTCGATAGCTTCAAGTTAGCAACACATTCTTCATCTTCTGCAGATAAACAGTGATGAAAGGGTCAAATAATCAAATCGTAGACCCCAACTCCACCCTGACTGCAATTGAAGACCAGACCCAGACCAGGTAAAATTGAAAATGAATCCTTGATCCATCCCGAGATACAACTATACCTTCGCCTAGTCATTCAAAACCCAAATATGAAATCTACACAACAGCTCCAGGAGGAGGTAATGGTGCAGCTAGTCAGACTTCACCGTGTCCACTATTAACTCCTCAAACAACACTAGAATTGTCAAGTTTCCTTCAGAAAACACCAATCTATGCTAAACCGAGCCAATAACATGATCCCGTCTGTCTTTGCTGAGGAGTTTCCGAAAGCAATCATTGAGCTAACGGGGCTGGACGTACTTTGGATGAATGAATTTGTTTTTCTTCTAGAAAAATGAAAAAGAATTGAATCTTTCCTATTTGTTAAAAACCACTACAGAATCAACCAGAGGATAAAACATATCTCCTCAAAATTAGCACAGTCTAACTGAACATCATCCAATCATGGAATCGCCCAAAACCCTTGTCCCAATTTCACCGTTGAAATTCAAACTGGCAAGCTACGAGCTGAAATAGATATTGAAATCGGAATCACGGAAAATCCTTGTCCCGATTCCGCAATTACGCTGACTGCCAAGGTATAACTGGACTAATCGCTCAACCCCGAGACAGTCAACAAAAAATAAATTCAGGACAAGGGTAGAAATCAAAAGCGAAAGATTGACAGCATAGACATACCTGTGGCGAGGCGAGTATTCACTTTGCACTTTGCAGAGAGGAGGATGGACAAGGAAACACGAAAAAGGGAAAAGGAAAAAACAATTCACTCAAACAAATATCGCGTGATGATTGATATTTTCAGCAACTTTGGTTTCCCATTTTTACACTTCACGTGAATATCAGTTAGGTCGCAAAATGACAAACCTGTAGCCTTGGGTGTACAGACCTTGTCTTATCTCGCGGGCTATATGGGACCCGCAAACTATTCGGGTTCGGATGTTCGGGATTCGGAAAGCCTCCCCAGTCCGTTTCATTGGCTTGTCCGGATTCGGTCCGTCCATTCGGACATAATCTTTGTCCAAAGCCCGGCTCGGATCCCGCCCAGATCCGGGTTTGATCAGGTCTAGTATATGATCGATATGGTCCGGATCGGGCAATAGTGCAAGACGGATCGAGTGAATCTCGTCCAATTTTCTCTCTCCAAGAAGTAAAAGTGACGTGTTGTAAAACCTCGTTATATAAGATTATATTTGCTTTTATAGCCATAATCTTGGCTTGTCACACAAAAAGTGTAGTCATCCCGTCGTATATGTTTTTCTAGCTCTTAAGGACCGTAATGGCCAGAATTACAAAAAATCCGTATAAGCCAAATGCACAGTAAAGGTGAATATTCACCTTAATTTTTTTATCTTATTAACACCCTCCTTGAATATTCACTTTTCTCAAGGTCATGGTTGTCTCGTTAATTAACCCAGCTTGGAAAATTCAATTGGGATAAAAACCATAATACAAAGAAAAATAGTACAACTTGCTTTATACGCTTTGTATTACTGTCTTATTAAAAACATTATCAAGAAAAACAAGTGGGATAAAAATCTAATCAAAGGGAAGAAAAAAAAGTGCAGTGCGTATAATCTTCACCCTGAAATTAACGTGCTTCTCAAAATTTGCGCATTCCGATCTTAAACACAAGTTTTTCAAACTTCTTGGGATGTAATGATTTTGTGAATAAATCAGCATGATTGTCACTCGATCGGATTTGTTGGACATCAGTATTGCCTTCTTTCTCTAGATCATGTGTTGAGAATAGTTTCGAAAAAATGTGCTTGGTTTGATCACCCTTGATATAACCTTCCTTTACTTGTGTGATGCATGCTGAGTTGTCTTCATATAGCTTGGTTGGATTATCAGTGATTGTCTTAAGTTTGCATTTTTCTTGTATATATCCAAATATCCGATCATCAACCTCAACCAGACACATTCTCTTCCAACTTCATAAAGAGCAATTAGTTCTGCGTGATTTGAGGATGTAGCCGTATGTGTTTGCTTCATTGACTTCCAAGAGATCGTTGTGTCTTCATACGTGAATACATAGCCATTTTGAGACTTTGCTTTGTGGGGATCTGATAAATATGTGGTATCCACATATCCAACAAGAGTAGCATTTGCGTTTCTACGATAATACAATCCAAGGTCAAGAATACATCATAAGTATCGGAACACAGGTTTAATTCCATTCCAAAGTCGCCTTGTTGGTTGTGCATTGTATCTTGATAACAAGCTCACGACAAAAGAAGTATATGGTCTCGTATTGCTTGTGAGGTACATTAATGCACCAATCGCACTCAAATACGAGACTTCAGGACCAAGTACTTCTTCGTCTTCTTCTCGAGGTCGGAATTGATCATCCTGGGCACTAAGCGAGCGAACTATCATAGGTGAACTTAATGGATGTGCTTTGTCTATGTAGAACATTCGGCCCTTAAGAGCCAGAAGAATATATACGGCAGGGTGACTACAACTTTTGTCTAACAAGACAAGATTTTGGCTATAAAAGCAAATGTAATCTTATGTAAAAATCATCCATGAATTGAACAAAGTTTCCCTTCAATTTGTTCAAAATTCACAACACGTGAAATGAGTCTCCACATTCTTCCCCTTCTTCTTTTGGGAATCCTGGTACAACTCAGCCAAGTGTTTCGCTGTGCGACATTCCTTTGCCCAATGACCACTCACGCCACATCTGTAACACACAGATTTGGATTTTTAGGAAGGTCTTATAGGACCATTCTGGACCATTGGGTTGTCATTCCCCCTAGAAGAGGATGCTTCAGAAGCATGTTACCTCTAATAATTACTCGTACCTCTACCACGTCCATGACCACTGCCTCTGCCACGGCCACAACCTCGACCACGGCCACGACCACCGTCGCGTTCGTTATTAGCTTGATGCCCACTACCATCTTTCTGGGCGGCATAAGGACCTAGAAATACTCCATGTGTTGCATTTGTTTCATGGTACGGTGTAGTACCTATTGGCCTCATGTTGTGGTTTTTCATGAGAAGTTCATTGTTCTGCTCAACCACAAGTAATACTGATATCAGATCAGAATACTTTTTAAAGTTTCTTTCCTTGTATTGTTGTTGCAACAACACATTGGGAGCATGCATGGTCAAATAGGTTCTATCCAACATGTTCTCTTTAGTGACTATTTGCCTGCACATACGTAGTTGAGATGTTATACGAAACAAAGCAAAATTATAGTCACTGACTAATTTAAAGTCCTGAAACCTTGAATTCACCCAATCATATGTGGCTTTTGGGAGCAAGACCTTCCGTTGATGGCCATACCTTTGCTCCAAGCTCTCCCATAATTATTTAGGATTTTCCACCAGCAAATATTCAGATTTCAGGCTTTCATGAATATGATGGCGAAGAAAGACAATCGCCTTAGCCTTATCTTGCAAGAAGTACTATCAATTTCTTTGACTGTGTCTTGTAGGCCATTAGCTTGGAGGTGCGCCAGTGCATCAACCCTCCATTCTAGATATCTTTGGTCGGGTAAGTCGAGAATATCAAACTCTCACTTTGTAATATTTGACATTGATCAACTACAAACTTAATACTTATATTAATTATTATATAAGTTAACAAAACTTTGAATATTAAGTATGTACATAATTTTATGCTAACACTATATTGAACTTACATATGTCACATGCATGGAATGTCATGTACTCATGCTTGTATGTATATATAAGCAATTTCATGTAACTTATACATGTTGAACAATGATGTATATTATGCATGCAATTTCATTACATATAGCATATGTATGTGGACTATGCGGTTGGACTATGTCAAAATTAGAGGGGTCTCTCCTTGGGAGGGTCTAGGTTTTTGGGCGTTGCCATGTGAGTTCTTGGGTCTAGCATCTTACTTTCCTTGTCTTCTGTCGTGAAGCTTTGTTTTTTATTACATTCTATCGTCTCTTTTCCTATTGTGCTTTTTCCTGACCTACCTTTCACATCTCACCTTTTCGTCATTTCTTTTCTACCTATCAACTGTCCTAAAAGGCTCTAGCTTTCCCCCTTTTAAGCCTTTATTGTGGCTGGATCTTGTCATTTATGATGACGAAAGAACTAGAAAAAGCATGGGGAAAGCTCAATAGGAAGAAAATGTGGAGAAGTTTGAGGATCTCGTGGAATCTGCTGATATCCGGAGAATAAACTTGGCAGTTGCGGGTAAACTGCTCCTCCATCTGGATTTCAATCTCAAAGCTCTAAAGAGAACCATGGAACTTCTATGGAAACCGCGCAAAGGGCTAGTTATCAAGTAGTTGGATAACAACGCCTTCATCTTCCAGTTTTTCACAAAGGGGACAAAAAATGGGTCCTCGACCACCAACCTTGGAGCTCTAATGGAAGTCTAATGGCTCTTTATTTGATTTTGGGGGATGAGAGGCCAGAGGAACTAAGCTTTAAAATGACGCTTTTTTTGGTCGAAGTCGGTAACGTCCCTTTCAACAAGAGAAACTCAAATCTAGGGAGAAGTGTAGGGAATAGACTAGTTAAATTCCTACAGTTTGAGGAAGACCAGGCGCAGAAATGGGAGCCAACAACGAAGGTCAAAGCGGAGGTCGACATAACTAGACCCCTTATCAGGGGTGTGAAGGCCAGGTTTGGAGATGCACCACCGGTTTGGCTCTAGTTCAAATACTAGTTCCACCCAGATTTTTGCTACAAATGTGGGGTGATAAGACACACAAATAGATCGAGAGTTTGAGGTGGAAGAGGAGGTAGAAGAGACTTCAACCGATACACAATTTGGCGCCTAGATAAGATCCTCCCCCCCAAAAGTAGTTCTATAGAGAGGGCAAAGAAGCCTATGAAGCCGAAAGAAAGAAATTTGAAGTGTTCTTCAAGGATAAGGAAACTAAAACTAGTGTGAGGAAGACCAATGAAAGTATTGTTGAAGCTAAGGAGAATGCCCAAGGTGGGAGTGAGGAAACTACTGTCATGTAGAAGGGAGATCTGATAAATACTGAAAATAAAGGGCTAATATTGGAAAATGAGAGGCAACTCATACTTCTTACTAAGAAGAATTAGCCCCCCCCCCCCCCCCCCGAATGGAAGGAAATGCAAAATCTGGAAAAGGCTAGCCAAGGAGAAACATGAAGTCTAAGGAGCAAATAAGAGAGACAAGGATGGTAACAGAAATGAATCTGCAGAATCTACTATCATGGAGACTGAGGATGATATGGTGACAGGAAGGGGCATTCATATGACTAGAAAGATCACAATAGGTACAAACCAAATCGAGCTATTGGCGGAGGTTGGACATATCCATCCCCACCAGGACTAATGGGTTGCTTAAGCATCAACTGTTGGGGCCTAGGCAACCGCATTGTAGTTAGGTCCCTCATGGATCTCATGAAGAGAGAAGCCTCATCCATGTGTTTCCTTTGTGAAACTAAACTGAATGGACGTGAAATGAGGGTGTAATAAAGAAAATGAACCAATATCATGGAGTTTCAGTGGACAATTGTGGTAGAGCAGGAGTAGCTTTTGTTTGGAGGAAGGAAATCAAGATGAATCTGAGGTCAATGTCAGTTCACCATATTGATCTTGATGGTTTGAATGAGAACGACCAACCTGAATGGCGAGCTACTGGGATTTATGGGTGGACTGAGGTGGAAAATCGTAGACTCACTTGAGAGTTGATAAGCTTATTGAGTAACCAAAGTAATATTGCATGGCTCTGCTTTGGAGATTTCAATGAGATAGCTCACAATCATGAAAAAAGGGTGGTGATAAGAGACCTAAAAGACAAATGGAGGCATTTAATGAGTGCCTTGAAGACTATGGACTACATGATCTAGGGTACAATGACCACCAATTCACCTATGATAATGGCAGGACTGGGGTAAACAACATCCAGTGCAGACTAGATTGATTTGTGGCAAACAATCGATGACAACAAAGGTTTCCTAGAGCAAAGGTGGTCCATTTGGACAGAGAGTGGTCAGATCATGCTCCCATTAAAGTGTTCTTTGATGGGGAGAAAAACGTGAGGTAGAATATAAACTTCAAGTTAGAAGAAGGATGGACATAGAAAGAAGAAGGATGGACAGAGAAAGAAGAATGCATGCATGCCATTAAGCAAGTCTAGAAGGAAAGAGATGAGAATGTCTTCAAAAAGATTGGCCTTTGCGCTAAAAGTCCATTTGAAATCTCTGATGTTGAGAAGTAGATAAAGAAAATGATGGCTAAGAAGAGGAAGAAACTTAGTTACCTCAATTTTGGTGGCCTCACATAAGATTAGCTAGACCAAAGGACAAAGTTGATCAAAAACATTGCTAGTCTCATTGGTGAGGAAGAAAAATTCTGGAGACAAAGGAGCAGAATCTTATGGCTGAAGTAGGGGGATAGGAACACTGGTTTCTTCCATAAAAGAGTTACAATCAGGAGAGACAAGAATGTCATCAAACAAGTGCATAATGAGTAGGGCGAGATGAAATCCTCTGAAGAAGATATTTCATCCCTTTTCCAGGAAACCCATTTGACTGACATAGACTTGGTAATTGATGTAGTTGAAGCCATAATATGACAAAGGATATGAACAATGAACTGGATAGAGAATTCACAGAGGAGAAGGTGGTGAATGCCCTTAAACAGATACACCCCCTCAAGGCCCCTGGACCTGATGGGATGTGTGCCTTATTCTTCCACACCTATTGGGATGTAATTGGTGATGATGTTATTAATGAAATTTTGAGAATTCTTAATTGAGGGGAGATTAGAGCAACTTTCCTTGTCTTGATTGCTAGGTAAAAAAGAACCAGTGTCCATGGATGAATACATACCAATAAGTCTGTGTAATGTTATATATATAAGTTGCTCTCCAAAGTGGTGGCAAATAGACTCAAAGGCCTGCTAGATGAAATCATTAACCCAAGCCAAAACGCCTTTTTCCCAGGCATGCTCATCACTGACAATATAGTCATAGCCTTTGAGCTATTCCATCATATGAGGAGTGTGGGAGAAGGAAAAAGCACCTAGCATTGAAGCTTGACATGTCGAAAGCTTATGACAAAGTTGACTGGAAGTTTCTGATATGTATGATGAGCAAGATGGGATTCAGAGAGAACTGGGTGAATTGTATTATGAAGTGTGTGACTATCACTAATTTCTCCATCCTTATTGGCAATCCATCTAAGACCTTATCCCCTTTAAGAGGTATTAGGCAAGGGGACCCTCTCTCCCCTTACATATTCATCCTTTGTAGCCAAGCATTTACAACCATGTTGAGAAGAGAAGAAAATCATGGCTTCCAAGGGATTAGAATTGTCCCAACTGGTCCAAGAATATCCCACATTCTTTATGCTAATGACAGCATAGTTTTCCTAGAGGCAAATGTCCAACAAGTTGTTGTGATCAAAGAGGTCATGTGATGCGAATCGAAAGGCTCGACTCGTCTCTTGAAGCCGGATCGTGGTCGAAGGTGTCTTATCCGTCTCATCTCGTAACCGGATAAATGAAGGCCTTCATATGACTGAAATCCAACGACACTCTTGCTCTTGAGGGAATCGAGTTTGGGGCGAGTGGGTTCGATTACAAGGATGCAATCAAAAGTTGTTTGGGGTTGAACTACACGTGGTTCGTTAGAACTGGGGGTGACGTTGGGACCGAAGGGGAGGAGATAGAACTCAACTCAAGGCTTCGATTCAAATTCAACGTAACTAAAAGAAATGACAAGCGAGGGTTTTAATAGCCTTAGGGTTTCGGCCATGGGCCGCTAGAAGCTTAATGGACCGGTGCACTCACATGAGACGCACACATGCCCAAAGTAGAAATATCCCAAAATAGTAAGTGCTAAAACATAACATGCTAAATTGGAAAGTACCAAAAATAGTAATGTCTACTAAAAACCTCAAAATAAGATAAGTAAGCAATGCAAATGAGACGTGCCAAGGGGGACGCCAGGGACGTGGTTGCCAACTTACCATGGACGCATTGCTGGTGCTCGAGGCTGGTCGGTACACATTATTTTCCCCTTCTTAGATTTGAAGCGTCCTCGCTTCGAGCTTGTCTATGGGAGGGAGAGCAGAAGATGATCCATATCAACGTGTCTCCCCTTCTTAGAGACAAAGTTGGACGGGGCAGCGCGCCAAAGACACAAGCTGGCGAGAGCGTCACCAAGGCTGCTGGAGCAAGCGGCACATCAAACGTTGGTGCGGTCATTGCGCTTGGCGTCGAGCTGGTCATCGCGCAAGGCGTCCATATGGGGGCGGGCGCCACTGGGGAGGTAAGCGTTGGCGCTCGTTGTGGCGCACATGGGGCCTGGACCGATGACGTGTACGAACTGTGTAAACCTCGACGTCAACCTCCAGGTTAAAGCATCGGGTCATGATGTACACAAGATGCTCCCAAGTGATGACGGGTTGCCAACCACGCTCCCATTGATCCAGTTCAAGTCGGGACCACCACTTGAGGGAGTAGCCGGTGAAGCACTGGATGGCAATGTCAAGCTGCTCAAACTCATCATAATCGCGGTGGCTAAAGAAATACATCGCGTTCCTGGTCCATTCTAGAAACATGTCCGGGCCGTCACGTCTGTTAAAGTACCGAAGGCGCAAGCTTGAGTCACGGCGGGAACGATCCAAGGTGGTGGTACTTACATAAGCCATAGCACAAAACGAGGATCAAAGCACCAAGGAGAGACCATACGTCCAAGTCAAATCCTTGACTCAAAGCAACCCAAAGAAATCAACACTTGGGTGGGTTGAAATTGGCTACTAGTGAGGAGGAGTTAACTTGATCGGGATGGTGTAGATAGAAGCAATAATATGGAGTAATTAACAAGAAAAGAAAAGCAATATCAAATAAGGAAACCAATAAAGCAAATTATCTTCTTGTTAATTTAGGAGAGAGAAAAGATAAGATATGATTTCTTGTTAATTTAGGAGAGAGAAAAGAAAAGAAAAGAAAAGATATGATTTGTTAGAAAAAAAGATTTTATGGAAATCAAATCTTTTGGGAAAGGAAAGAAGGGGAGGGGCCGGTTTAGGGCTTCGGCTAGGAAGGCGGCGTTTAGGGTTTGACGACGGCAAAAGGGTGCATATTTTGGCCTTTTGAGGAGTCAAACGATGTCCGTTTTGGATAAATTTGATATGTGCGGACTCGTATTAAAATTCTCTACAAGATTATGAAATAAAATTGCAGGAAATATATTTTTTGAGGACGAAATCTGCGCAGAAATCGACTTTGGTTTTGAGTTTTAATGGTGATGGGGGGTAGAAGGATAAGAGCGTGATTAAAAGAGTTGATCGAAAATGAAAGATTTAACTTGACTGTTGGGCTCTGATACCAGTTGATGCAAACTTCCCCATTGAGATGATCGTTGATGCTCGGAACCGTCACTAGTCAAGCCAAGCGATAGCCTTGGTCTTCGCTTGCACTGTGGATCTTCTCTCTATCCAAAGTGATCGATTTGCTCTCATTGGTTACCGTGGAACCCTTGGGTGAATCTCTTGATGAATTGCACAAAAACCCGAGAGGATTTGATGGTAGAACACTTGAAAGAGATTGAGGTTAATGAGACCAAAGAGATGGTCTTAGATCGATCAAAAAGATGATCGATTGAATGGACTCAAAGTGATGAGTCTTGAATGATAGCCACAACAATATAGATTTTGACGCCTAAAGCTCAAGCAAGGAGAAAAACGTCAACTTTGATAAACTTAAGCAAATTAAACGTACCTTATTGAATGAAAAAACATGAATATATAAAGACAATTTTGTGCCTTAATGGCTTGAAAAATAAGAAATCTATCTAATCTATCTAAGGCTAAAGATAAGGAAACTAGATAAAAGATAAAAACTTGCTAAAGAAGTAACTAGGAAACCAAACAAGCTTGGATCATAATTCTTCTTATCTAATCCTAAGAAAATAATAAACTAATTAATAATTTTGAAAATAAAGATAATCTAACAAGGAAAATCTGACATAATCTTATCTAACTAATCTAAGTATAGAAAGTAGATAATTCCCACTAAAAATTGCACAACTCTTTGTAAAACTGGATTTTGATCATCTTCTTGTTAGATTTTCGATTCAATATAAACTATTGAGTTATATATCTTTGAATCATCTTTCCAATGCATCTTTAATCATCTCAAGATCAATTTTCTAGCCACAGTTTTGGCCATTTTACCGAAGGCTGTCCAAAATTTGACGAGAACTAAAAACTTCAAACTTTGACAAGAGTTCTCATTTGCTTGAGCCTCTTCCTTGGATGCCTTTGATTAGTCCTTTCATGGATTTTATCATCCTGGAACTTTACCAACGCGGATCAGGGCAAAGAGTCAACCTGGAAAACACTAAGATGTTATTCAGTGTAGGGGTGACAGTTGCTACACAAGAGGTTGTGAAAAGAGTAGTGGGCACACATGGTAGAGAGTTGCAAAAGTACCATGGCTTACCAACTCATGTGGGAAGATCCAAGAGGGAAATCTTCAGGGTATTAAGAGACAAGACTGAAAGGCGCCTAACGAGATGGAAATCTTTATGCCTATCTATGGCAAGAAGAGAAGTCATGATCAAAGCAGTAGCCCAAGCTATCCCAACCTATAACATGAGCCTATTTAAATTTCCAGATACCTTTTGTGAGGAGCTTCAAGGAGTTATAAACAAATTCTGGTGGGGGCAGAAAGAGAATGAGAGGAAGATTCACTTTTTTTTGTGTCGAAGAGGAAGATTCACTAGATCAATGCTAAAAGGCTTTGTACACCAAAGAAGAAGGGATGCATGGGATTTAGAGGCCTTAAGATGTTCAACTGGGCTCTTCTTCGCAAACAGGGTTGGCGTATTCTACAAAATTACAGTAGCCTAATGGTCAGACTGATCAAAGTAAAATACTTCCCCATAGGAGAATTCCTAGAAGCTGAAATGGGAAGTAGACCAAGCTACTTATGGAGATCCCTATGTGGAGCTAGATGGGTAATCAAAAAAGGGATGAGGTGGAAAGTGGGCAACGGGAGATCATATATGTATAGAATGACCCATGGATACACACTAACAGTTCATATGATGTCATTAGTCCACTTGCCAACCACGACCCTAGATTGAGAATATGTGATTTGATCAAGGAAGAGATATGTGAGTAGGATGAAGAGAAGATAACTACTACATTTCTGCCTTTTGAAGCTCAACGAATCATGGCAATACCCCTGAGCTATTCTTTTCCGGATGACAGATTAATCTAGGGATGGAATAAATGGGGTAACTACACTGTCAAGATCTGGTCAGAAAACACTACTCCTAGAGTCAGAATGCTAGCTTGGTCCATCTGTAGTGAGGCCATACCATCCAATGTTAGACTCAATAGGAGAATTACTGATCACCACCCTATATGCCCTATATGTGATAACAGTAGTGAATTTAATTTACATATCTTCAAGGACTGTGTTGAATCCAAGAAGGTATGGAAAGAGCTAGGCTTACACATTGACAAGACTGCTACACACATGTTGGATTGGCTTGGTATCAATGAAAAGAGCCTAAACACATGAGAGTTTGCTCTATTCCTCACTGTCCTATGTGCTATATCGGATAAAAGGAATGCGTGGATTTTCAATGGTGATTCAAGAATGAGAAACTTCTGGTTGATGGAGCCAAGGGCCTAATAGTAGGGATTCACTCAAACAGAACGACAATGACAATCAAGAGCTAGAGAGAAAGAACAAATTGGGGACCCCCGTCAGACTAGATGGATCAAACTCAATACTGATGCAACAATGTTTGAAGACAAAGGAACCGCTCTGGGAATTTGTATCAGAGACGATAGAGGGAGCTTCTTAGGGGCCTGTACAGAAGAACTACAGGTTAGATACGATCCCTTGGTGGCGGAAACTAAAGCTCTAATACGTGGACTGTAGATGGTGGATGTTCTGGAGATCAACAAGATAGAGGTGGAGTCAGAATGTATCAATCTTATCAGTGCCCTCAAATGAGATCCCAAAGAATGGCCTTCCGAGATCAGAATGCTTCTCCCTGATCTGTTTAAACTTACTAGCCATTGTTCGAAGGCCCGCTGGACCCATGTGTTTAGAGAATCCAATAGTGCATGCCCATGAGTTAGCTAGGCAAGAACCATGGGAAGTTGGACTTAGAGTTTGGAACACGTTTCTTCCCTCTAATATTTGTAACCTGATGTTTGTACAAGCTTTGAATGACATGAATACTTTTAGTATGTGGATTGTCGATTCCACCGAGTCGTTGCAAGAAGCACATGAAGCCTCAGAACTCATATGTCGTTTGACACGCTCCTTATTAGACAAACTTATGTTATGCGCAACCAACCAAAGGAAGATCTTAACACGTTCATGTGCATCGACCTTCCTAATATTACTCCAAATGGCCCACGTCGTATCTCCAGCATCTCGTCTCATTATATCCATAGCTGATTTCACCATGAATTTTCCAAAAGAAGATCATGCCCAGTAAAATTGTCATCAACTTCCTTGTCAACATTACGAATGTCAGCGATTCATGACAGAACATGCGTCGGGCCGAGAGATGGCCGACAAATTCTTCCCATTTTCATTCTCCTTGATCTTCTTCACCGACAACCATAGTAGCAAGGTCTTCCAAATGAGCACCAGGAGCCCAAAGATGTGTCCAAAATAGCGTCATGCACCCATCCCCAATAGCAATCCTAAGTCCCTAAAACAACTTGTCTTTGGCCTTGAACATACCATTCCAAAGATTAGAAGTGCCATTCTTCTTTTGGAACATATCTTGGTCACATCTCCCATGGAAATATTTCACACGAACGACTCTAAACCACAGTGCATAAGGCTCCTTGAACATTCTCTATCCCATCTCGGCCATGAAAGCACAATTGGCTTGTCTTATGCTTCATAAACCCAAGCCTCCTGCAGATTTTGGGAACTTCAACTCATCCCAATGTATCAAGTGTACACGTCGACATTCATCAATAGATCGCCAAGCGAAATTTCTAGTTCTTTTCTCAACTTCATCACATATGCTAAGAGGCAAATAAGTCGTTTGCATCACGAAGTCTGGGATGCTTTCGATGCTAGCCTTTGCAAGAGTCAAACGACCTCCCATCGAAAGATATTTTCCCTGCCATCCCAAAAGCTTCGCATTCACACCATCATTTATATGCTTGAAAGTGTTAATAGAAACTCTCTTCTTGGTCAAGTTAACCCCAAGGTATCTCCATGGGCCTTCGGTAATGGGCATGCCACTAGACGAAGAGAAATCTATAACAACCTAAGTAGAAGTACTATTAGAAAAACATACTCAAGATTTCTAGTAATTGATCTTGCTGCCAGACGCCCAACAAAACTTCCCAAGACAATACTGGATCACACGCATTTGCTCTGAAGTCGCCTCAATGAATAACACGAAATCATCAACAAAGAATAGGTGAGATAATTCTGGTCCTTACTCAGCCATAGTAATCGGTTTCCAAGCCCCACAAGCGACGACTTCATAGATAATATCCTTAATCTCTCCATACATAAAACAAATATATATGGAGACAATGGATCACCTTGACGGACACCCCTGCTTGGGGTAAAACTTTCTCCCATGACGCCATTCCAAATAACCTTCATATGGAGAAGTGATGCAATTCATGATAACTCGGATGAGATCACTGGGAAGTTTAATCTCATGAAGCATATCTTCAATGAAAGCCCAACGAAGCCGAATATAGGCCTTCTCTAAGTCAATTTTCAGAGCCATGAAGCACCTTCCCGATCTTTGTTTCATGGAGTGCATGACACTATGAGCAATGACTATATTATTTGTAATATGTTTGCCCGACACAAAGATTGATTGAGTGGGACCAACAAGCTTCTTCATTACCCCCTTAAGTCGAGTAACAATGGCTTTGGTGATCACTTTGAAGGAAACATTACATAAGCTAATGGGGTGGAGTTCATTGACACTCTGAGAAGAATCAACTTTAGGGGTCCACACAATCATCGTCTCATTAAGTTGTTGAGGAATCAGACCACCATTCAAAATTTAAAGTGCAGAAGACTCCACTTCATGCGTGGCAATAGCCCAAATTTGCTAGAAAAAATTGCATGAAAACCATCCGGCCTTAGCGCTTTCAGAGGATTCGTGCAAAAAAGAGCATCCTTGATATCTTGATTGTGAAATCTCGGTATAAATCACCATAATCCTCTACATGACTGGTAGGGAATCAGCCCCTAGGGATATCAAAAGGGTTGGGTTCCATGTTTTCCTCAGAGTATAATGTCCTTGAGTGATTGGACATTACGTGTTGCAAATTAAATTGATCCAATTTCCAGTCACCGTTGGAGTCCATCAACCCTTCAATCTTGTTTCTTTTACGACGGACAACAACACAAGCATGAAAGTACTGTATTGCGATCCCCATCTCTCATGGCATCAGTTCTTGCCTTCTAAAGCCAAAAAATATGAATTTGTTGGAAAACTTCATCTAACTCTATGCGGAGATTACACTCAATAAAAAGGAGATTACGAGAGGGTCGTCCACATAACTTTCCTTGTACCCCAGCAAGGCGTCACCATAACCTCTCATTTCCCATGAATAGACTACCAAACACATCCTTATTCCACTGCTTCAATTGAAATGAAAGAGTAGAAAGAGCTGTAGTGAGGGGAGGGGGGTCCCATATCCCAATGGTCAGTAGGAAATGATGAGGATCGCCCTTCTTCAAGCCCACGGTGCAAGATTTGCAAGGCAATCGCCGAAGGAAAGGGAGGTAGGCAGCTTCCAGCAGTGGAGGAGGGAACGATGGGTGCAAAACCGATGGAGGACTGGCGGAAATGGAATTCCGAGGGGGTGGAAATGGAGATGACGGAGAGGGGGATAAGCAATCTACCCTTGAGGATATGACTCACCTCTTAGATAGAAAGGTGGCTCTTCGTCCTTGGAATATGACGCATCGAAGAAGAGGATCCAAAGGTTTGATCGATGTGACTCACGATCAAGGTTTTGTATTCGATGTTACTCACGAACACGAGAGGAAATCTGTAGAAATGAAACTAGGAATCTGGTTTCTGATTAAGCAAAACGTGGTTGCAAAAGAAGAGGAAGGGAAGCTTAAATAGCTTCGTCCCCTTGAGCAAACCAAGAGACAACAAGTCTCCACATGAAATAAAGTCTTATCCAAAGGTAGTAAGAGTTATAAGCTAGGAAATATTATGAGAGCATTTAACACAAGACATTAAACGCTCCAAAATTGCAGCCCATGATGGAAGTGAGGGGCTGCGCGGCGCCATTGGTCATGGCCGGGAGACGAGCAACATCACCGGGCCCTTGTCATAATCTCTCGGCACACTTTGAGCCAAAAGACCCTCCACGAGCCTATCTTGCAGCTTCTTGGCTTGGGCGCGGGTGATGGTGCCAGGAAGAGGGTCCACAAAGGGGTTGGAGTTGGAAACCCTAGCGGTGCCGCTCATGAAGCGAGGGGAGCGGCGAGGCCCGGGCACTTGGACACTTGGCGCGGCGCTCTTGTCGTCTAAGGTCGTCTCTGAGGCGGACGACCCCTTGGACCCAACGGTGTACGGGCAAAAGTCATCGGGCGCCAAAGTAGCCGTGGGTGTGATAGTGACGGCCGTAGGAGGTTCGGTATCGGTTGGCTCGGCAATGGCGTCGGAGGTGAGGTGGTCATCGGGATGGGACGTGGTCACATCATCCTCCCCCCCTTGGAAGAGATTCGACCTCGAATCTGAGCTTGGGTCACTGGATTCATCATCAACCAAGAAAGGGGCCAGGTCTGCCACGTTGAACACATCATGCACACCATAGGACTCCGGGAGCTCAAGTTTGTAAGCGTTGGTGTTGACGCGTTCAAGGACCTGGAAAGGGCCATCTTCCCACCTGCGCAAGTTAGTCTTAAGCAAAGAACGAAGTAATGCACCAAGGGTCCGATTTACTACCTCGGTTTGCCCATCAGTTTGAGGATGGCACATGGTGGAGAAGAGTAGCTTGGTACCAAGTTTAGCCCACAATGTTTTACAAAAGTAACTCAAAAATTTGACATCACGGTCAGACACTATAGAATGAGGGACACCATGCAGACAAACAACATTATCAAAGAACAAGGTTGCCACATTAGATGCATCGTCAGTTTTGTGGCAAGCAATGAAATGTGCCATTTTACTAAAGCGATCAACAACAACAAAAATGGAATCATGCCCTCTCCTTGTCTTAGGCAAACCAAGCACAAAATCCATTGATATATCTTCCCATGGCCTAGTAGGGATTGGTAAGGGCGTGTACAAGCCATGCGGGTGAAGTATGGACTTAGCTTGCATGTAGGTCACACAAGAGGCACAAATTTTTCCACATCCTTAGTCATACGAGGCCGGTAGAAATGCTCTTTCAAAGCATGCAATGTTTTAGAGACCCCAAAATGCTCCATTAGACCCCCCCCCCCCCATGGGCTTCCTGGAGTAGGAGTCTACGTGAGGACCCACTAGGGATGCAAAGCCGGTTTCCCTTAAAGAGGTACCCTTCATGCAAGTAAAACTAATCCTTATGCCCCAAGGATTGACATGCAACATAGATTTCCCCAAATTCAGCATCACACGCATACAAGTCCTTCATGAAAGCAAAACCAAGTATCCTAGCACCTAGAGTGGAAATTAGGGTGTACCTCCTTGACAAAGCATCCGCCATAACATTTTCTTTGCCCTTCTTATGCTTGATCACGTATGGGAAGGCTTCAATTGACTCAACCTACTTGGCATGACGCTTGTTGAGTTTGTGCTGCCCCTTGAGAAATTTGAGAGCTTCATGGTCGGAGTGGATGACAAACTCCCTTGGAAGCAAGTAGTGTTGCCAAGCCTTAAGCACACGGACAAGGGCAAGCAGTTCCTTGTCGTACGTTGGGTAATTCAGCTCGGCTCCTTGCAACTTCTCACTATAGTAGGCAATGGGCCTTCCTTCTTGCATGAGCACTCCTCCAAGTCCAATGTCGGATGCGTCACACTCTATTTCAAAGGTTTTGGTGAAGTCAGGAAGCACCAATAGTGGAGCGTTGGTGAGCTTGTGCTTGAGAGTGTTGAAGGCCTTCTCTTGGTGATGATCCCAATGGAAATTGACGTTCTTCTTGGTCAGTTCCGTGAGAGGTGAGGCTATGGTATTGAAATCCTTGACAAATCTCCGGTAGAACCCAGCTAGCCCAAGGAAACTTCGGACTCGTGTCATAGTGGTTGGTGTCGGCCATTCACGGATTGCCTTCACCTTCTCGTCATCCACCTTAAGCCCTTCCTTGCAAACAACAAAACCAAGAAATACCACGTGATCCGAACAAAAATGGCACTTCTTATAGTTTGCAAACAGTTTTTCTTTCCTAAGGACCTCAAGAACCAACCGAAGATGCTTAACATGCTCTTGTAAATTATGGCTATATACTAAGATATCATCAAAGTAAACAACCACGAATTTACCTAAAAAGGCTCTAAGCACATGATTCATAAGACGCATGAAGGTGCTAGGAGCGTTAGTAAGTCCAAATGGCATAACCAACCATTCATACAAATCGTATTTGGTCTTGAAGGCGGTTTTCCACTCATCTCCTTCCTTCATTCGTATTTGATGGTAGCCGCTCTTCAAATCTATCTTGGAAAAGAGGTTGGCCCCATGTAGCTCGTCTAACATATCGTCAAGTCTTGGAATTGGATGCCGGTATTTGATAGTGATATTGTTGATAGCACGGCAGTCCACGCACATCCTCCATGTGCCATCTTTCTTGGGCACCAAAATGACGGGAACCGAGCAAGGACTCAAGCTTTCACGCATATACCCTTTGTCTAATAGCTCTTGGACTTGCTTTTGAAGTTCTTGGGTCTCGGCTGGATTAGCCCTATATGCAGCCTTGTTAGGGAGGGATGCCCCGGGTATAAAGTCTATTTGGTGCTCTATTCCACGTATGGGTGGCAAACCAGGTGGGATCTCCTCTTGGAACAAGTCTTCATAATCTTGCAAAAGTGAGGAAACAAGAGGAGGCAAATCAACAAGTTCTTGAGTAGAGAGGAGCATATCCTTAGGAACAACCAAAAAACACACTCCACTTCCCTTGAGGGCAGATTTAACTTCCTTGGGCTTGGTCAAGAGCAAGTGATTGGATGCAGCCGAATTACCACCAATGGCTAGCTTCTTGCCGTGAGCTTTCTCTCCTTTGTCCTTGAGGGCTCTTCGTTGCTCGTTGGCTATGTGGTCAGCCATGATTTGGTGAGGTGCCAAGGGAAGTAAGGTGATCCGCCTGCCCTTCAAATGGATTAAATATTCATTGGAAACACCTTGATGAATCACTCCTCTATCAAACTGCCAGGGTCGTCCTAAGAGTAGGTGGCATGCGGTCATGGGCAAAACGTCACAAATGATATCATCTTGATATCCCCCAATGGAAAACTGAACCTTAGCTTGCTCGTTCACCTTGAGAGGAGTGTTAGAGTTCAACCAACAAAGAGTATAAGGTTGTGCATGAGGGATAGTAGGAAGAGCAAACCTTTTTACCACCTCTTGGTCAATAATATTGCAACATGAACCTCCATCTATGATGAGGTTGTAACACCCCTAAATCTTAACCCATTTGGAAAGGTATTACCGCCAGTGACCTCGGTTTTCCTCACCGAAGCCACCCCAGGCTTTACAGTTTAAATACAATTCAAAATACATCAAAATACATAATCAGAATCATTACAGCGGAAGTCTTTGAAATAACAACAAAAGGGGTCTTGATCGCTATGATCACCCACCAAGGATCTCAACCTAAATAAACTTGTCAAAACACCGTTTGCCTCTATAGTCGTTCTAGCCTTCGCAGGATGGCAACTTATCTGATGTGCCGAATCAAACGAATGACACCAGCCAACCATGCAGAGAACAATTACGGTTGGTTAGTCTAATGAAAGACTAAGCAAGGGGTACAAAGCAAAGTGGTTCGAAGTAGTCGTATTAGGTTAGACTCATCGCTTCTCGAATTAAAACCGAGTACGATAGTCAACCACCATACTTCTACTGAAATAACAAGAGGTATGCACAAGAGAAGATTCTAGAAGACCAAGTCTTCCATCAATCAATCCCAAAAGAAGACTCCAACGAAATGAGCCTTATCGGAAGCATGACAAATGTCGGGGAACATAAATAATCACACACAAGCGTTCAAAACAACTCGGTTCACGACCAACCTCACCGCCCAAGGCGAATCCAGATTGGAAAGAGAACTTTACTCTGATCAAAGTCAAGACGAGATTTCCTAGCTGTACTATTGCCTAGCTGCACTACTCGCCTAAGGGTATATTAATCATGTGCGACAATGGCACTTATCTTATTTAATTCCAAAACACACATCACGTTATAAGCTTTTAGATATATGTTTCGTCATGAGGGACATATATCGAAGGGAATCCTTCCCAAGGTTTATGACACTAGCTAAGTGCACCACCTCTATACTCGGATAGAGGACGATCATGATCCGCCAGTTGGTGTCAGGGTCTCTGATGCCCTCTCAACCAATAATTATCAAGAAACGACTGGACCTCAACGAGTCCAACGTTCCTAACTACTAGTGCTAACTAAACAGTTCAACACAGTAATAATCCACATCAAAGCCAACATGGCCAACATCATAAACATATATTTATACTAGCGTTATTCTAGCAGATATACAACCTAGTATAATATCATCTTTTAATCAATTATTAACAAAGTTGTTCCCAACGAATAATAAATCAGTAAATCATCCCAAATTAATTAACAACTAAACAATTGATAATTAATTGAAATATGGAATGATGAGCAAGAGCGAACCGCCACTTGCCTTAGATCCGACGAAAGCTTTAGCAAAGCTTAGAGACGACGAGTTCCTGGGTCCGAAACAGGGACAGATCTCGGATAACAAATCCCTAAGAAACGACCCATAACGAGACCCTAAGTTAGATTCAATATCCACATATATGAATCTAAAAGAATACGGAAAGAATCGAAGGAACCGAGCCTCGCTCAAGACCACAACTCCCAAGAACACACACACGGACAGCTCGCCGCGGCTGCGGTGGAGCTCTTACCGCGGGGTGCGGTGGGGTCACAGAGACATGGGAGTTCGACAGCGAAGTGGAGAAAACTCACCCCAAATCGATTCGTTTGCCTTCGATTCGACTATGGTTCAAACTCCAAACACTTTGGACCTTCTAAGACCACTTGAGAGTACTTTCTCAGCTCAAACAAAACTCCGGCGATGCTCCGGCGAGAGCTTGGAATTCCGGCGTTAATGGAGAAAAACAGAGGAGGAATATGAAGCTTTGGATGGCTTCTTCTCAGTCCATCTCCCCTCCTTTTATAGGCCAAGAATGAGCTCCCCCCGAAGGGACAAGTAGGAGACCAGAAGGGAAAGGCTAGGCGGCCTGACAACCGGCGCCACTTGCAGGGGAAGAGGATAACGCTGCCGAAGAAAAAATATCCCACCGCGAGGTGCGGCAGGGTGCGGTGGCGCCCAGTGACCGCCTCACCCGTTTGCTTCAGAACTGGCCCTCGCCGCGGGTGCGGCCACTTGACCGCGGGGTGCGGTCAAGGCCATTTTTCACCCTTTTGTCCGTTTTAAACTTGGGTTAATTATATTTAACCCCGGGTTAAATATATTTGTACACGAATGACTATATAACCTTGAACACAAGTCAACTGTATTTTATATTACTCGGAAAAAAATATTACAGAGATCAAACATATTACCGAATGTCTGAACTTCTCTGAAATTAATCCGACTTGTAATACGGGAGTTGGAAAAATTCCAAAATACCCTTATAAAATGAGGGATATTACAGAGGTTGCAGATCTTACCCTTGATGAGGCATCTCGAATGAAAAATGGTCTCACGTTGGTTTGGAGTTATTGGAGACTCGTTGGTAATGAGGGACCTCTTGACCACGAAGCATTCGATCACCATGAATTTCAGCCTCAACTTGGAGTTCTTCTTCCACGTTCCCTTCCAAGCCTTCCTCCAAGTGCTCGTCTTCAGATTCATACTCTCCAATGGTGTTGAGAAGCACTTGACGCTTAGAGGGGTAGTCCCTCGCCATGTGTCCACGTCCGAGGCACTTTAGGCATTTCATGTCCCTAGCTCGAGCTTCTCCTTCCCTTCTTTGGTCACCTTGTTCTTGGTTCCCTTCGCGTATTGGTTGGGGTCGAGAGGCTTCTTGTTTGGTCTCCTAGCGTCTCGGCATCATGGAGGAAGAGGCTGAATTGGGGCTTAAGCTTGAGTTGCCCTATGTCTGAGAGCTTGTCACTTGATGCCTCTTTTGGGGATGATTCTTGTACACATGGTTGGTGTAGTGCAACACTTCTTCAATGGGAGTTCCTCTCACAAAATGTTGCATATTCACAATGGCCTTGAGCTCAGAATTCAAGCCATGGATGAACTTGGAGATGATGTAGCCTTCGAGAAACTTCAATCCGGACCTGAACAAGAGGGTCCTTAGATCTTTGTAGTACTCTTCCGGAGTCTTGGTACCTTGCCTCACTTGCTCAAGCTTGGCATGAATTCTCTCTTGGTAATCTTCCGACAAGAATCTGAGCCATAGGGACTCCTTTAGCTCCCTCCAAGTAGTGATAGGAGGCCATCCCTTGTGCTCACGCTCCTCCTTGTATTCCAGCCACCAATAGTGAGCAAATTCCACCAACTTGATTGTGGCTATGGAGACCCTTTGAGCGTCGGTGTAGCCATGGAACTCAAATATTGCTTTAGTTTTGGCTTCCCAATCCAAGTAGGTTTCGACATCGATGGAAGCCCCAAATCGTTGCACCTCAAGCTTGGTATTTAGGTTAGGGTCCCTCCTTGGTCGTTCATGCCCATCATCGTAGTAATCCCTTTGTTGAGGAGGCGGTTGTTGAGGTAGCATGAAGTTCCTTTCCCGAATGGGTTCCCTAGCAATGGGCTGTCTAGGAACATTCCTCCTTGGAAGCATAAGAGGTTCCCGTGGGGCTACCCTAGCTCCTAATCCTGCATCATGTGGTTGAAAAGGGGGTAAGTGCAAAGAATTGAGATGGGTTGAGGAGTTACCTGATTCTACCCGAGGGGGTATCACTTGATGTTGAAAGATAGTGGCCAGTGCTTGTTGGGTGTAGCCGGCAGTGGCCGAGGGCATGGGCATGGAGGCCATGGTTGGCTGAGGATGAGGGAGGTAAGACGTTGAGGCGCCTCCATGTTGTGAGTCTTGAGGGTAAGCCCTTGGTGACATATGACCTTGAGAAGCATTGGAATGAAGGTCGTCTTGCTGCAGATGTCGCGTTTGAATCCAACTAAGTTGTTGCTCTATCTTGTTCTCCAACTTCTCCTCCAAAGAGCGCATGAGCAAGGTAGTTTTATCTTCCATGGTCCGCACAAGCATGGCGGTTGCTTCTTGATCTTGAAGCCTCTTGGATTCGGTATTGGTGACATGCAATTGCATGAGTTGCATTAGGGACTCCAAGGTAACCGGGGGTTGAGCCGCGGGCTCCACTTGATTGTGGGGATCATCTCCAGCCATGTTCCTATCCTTCAAGATTTAACAAAAACAAAAACTTGCACGGGTACCACAAAAGTGATCAACACCAATGGAACCTTGAGACAACAAGTTACAAAGTTTGGCAACAAAACTCTTAGGAACTCAGAAATGGCAAGCAACTTTTGAAAATTCGGCTAGGGATCCTAGACACAAGAAATAAAATCCAAAGTTGCCAATTCCTTGATCACAACACAATGCAAAAAATGAACTTGAGTTACCGGGTCCAAAACTTAATTCAATCAAAGCAATCCGAAAGGTATTAAGCTTTCTTGCCCCTTAGTTTAGGCTTAAGACAAACCCTAAAGCCTCACTTGGCTTCTTTTTCTCCTTTGAATTTTTCTTGCCAAGACATAATGTTTTTGAGGCAAGCTAAAGGGTGAGGCCGCAGGTCTTGTGCTCGGAGTTTGTTTGGTCAATTTTTTATTTTTTTTTATAAAACCTGAATGCAGCACAAGGTCCTAAGAGTATAATATACACTAAGAGGTTGGGCTTCCTAATGTATAATATACACTATAGTCCGCTACCGACTTAAGGGCAAGAAATTTTTCCCGTATTCTTCTTGATTGTTTGGATTTGTTTAGGAACTCAGGTAAGCAGCAAACTCATCATGTAAATCATGTAATAATGCACGAAATTAAGCAACAAGTTCAGTTAATGAAACACTAATGGCTGCAGTTCATTAAAAAGGGTTCAATCAATGCATTAACTTCAACTTGGCAGGTTAGAAACCCTTCGTAAGCTCGTCTTCTACCTCAGGAAAATGGAAGAAAATTTGCAGCAACTTCACGCGCAATCTCAAGCAGCTTGACAGCCAAATCCGACACCAAAACGCAACAAAAAATTCAGGAAAACCGAACAACTTTAAAGGCACGAACACAAAAGCTTGCTAAACTGAATTTCGTTGAGTTTTGAGTACGAAACTTTGCAAACCTTGCGTGGCTTTGATACCACGTGATGAGGATCACCCTTCTTCAAGCCCACGGTGCAAGATTTGCAAGGCAATCGCCGAAGGAAATGGAGGTAGGCAGCTTCCAGCGGTGGATGAGGGAACGATGGGTGCGAAACCGATGGAGGACTAGCGGAAGTGGAATTCCGAGGGGGTGGAAATGGAGATGACGGAGAGGGGGATAAGCAATCTACCCTTGAGGATATGACTCACCTCTTAGATAGAAAGATGGCTCTTTGTCTTTGGAATATGACGCTTCCAAGAAGAGGATCCAAAGGTTTTGATCGATGTGACTCACGATCAAGGTTTTGTATTCGATGTTACTCATGAACACGAGAGGAAATCTGCAGAAATGAAACTAGGGTTCTGGTTTTTGATTAAGCAAAACGTGGTTGCAAAAGAAGAGGAAGGGAAGCTTAAATAGCTTCGTCCCCTTGAGCAAACCAAGAGACAACAAGTCTCCACATGAAATAAAGTATTATCCCAAGGTAGTAAGAGTTATAAGCTAGGAAATATTATGAGAGCATTTAACACAAGACATTAAACGCTCCAAAATTGCAGCCCATGATGGAAGCGAGGGGCTGCGCGGTGCCATTGGTCATGGTCGGGAGACGAGCAACATCACCGGGCCCTTGTCATAATCTCTCGGCACACTTTGAGCCAAAAGACCCTCCACGAGCCTATCTTGTAGCTTCTTGGCTTGGGCGCGGGTGATGGTGCTGGGAAGAGGGTCCACAAAGGGGTTGCAGCGGCGAGGCCCGGGCACTTGGACACTTGGCGAGGCGCTCTTGTCGTCTAAGGTCGTCTCTGAGGCGGACGACCCCTTGGACCCAACGGTGTGCGGGCAAAAGTCATTGGGCGCCAAAGTAGTCGTGGGTGTGGTAGTGACAGCCGTAGGAGGTTCGGTATCGGTTGGCTCGGAAATGGCGTCAGAGGTGAGGTGGTCATCGGGATGGGACGTGGTCACATCAGGAAAGCTTTGAAATTCATGATGAAGCATCCAAGAAGCTTGGAAGCAAGACAATTTGTGTTTAGGGCCCCGTCCAACAAAGCCTTCCAAACACATCATGAGAGGATTATGAGCAATTGAGCAACCACTAGATGACACACCGACGCTTATTAAAATAGCTCACCCCAAGCAATATTACTTGTGTGGGTTCGCACATCCAAACCCCTATTCCAAGTAAATTGTGGCCCGTAAAACACCAAATCCATCAATTCCAATTACTGAAGTTCTTGCACCCTGCGCCATGCCATTTGATCGGCCTATGCGCCTGTACCTCTGCACCATGCCATTTGATCGGCCCGTGCGCTCAGCTAGGGAGGAAGTTTAATTGAAGTCACCTATAAGCAGCCAAGGGTGGTTCATGCTACGCTGAAAATCACGTAAATGATGCCAAGGCTCCACTCTATTAGTCGGTTGAGGACTTGCATAAGTCGCAGAGAAAACCCACGAAGCACTGGAAACTCTAGAAGCAGTCATGGTAACAACCCAATGGTGGATGACAGGTGCTAAAGTCGTGATGCCCAATCAAAGTAAATCCTTAAAAACCTAACTTAGTAGAATAGGCAAACAAGGGTCGAATCCCACATGGAGGAGTTATCTTTCTTAGTGCAGATTAGTATGTCAAAGTAACAAAGGGGGGTTTTGTTGGTTGGTTGATTGCAGGTAAATAAATTAAGTAAAACAAAAGTTGTAATCAATTGGGAAAAAGTACTTAGCCAAACAAATATCCACCATTCATTCGACTGATTGGTCCTAGATTATCTCTATTACGTCCTATGATTATTCCTGTCCCTATTATGAATTAGCTACCAGTCCAACTAGTCCTGACAACCCTTACTATCGAACGCATGAAAAACTATCAAGATTTAGAACAATAGCAGCAGAAAGCATAGGAATTAACCAGGATACATGCAACACCACAACTCGCAGCATTTAACACATAATCAATTCTCTTTCATAATAAACTAGTCCAACTAGTCCTAGAATATCATGGTTGCTACACAAGATAAGGGATTTCAACTCGAAAAATCCAAACCCTAGCAATAGACAATTACTAATATCAACTAGGTGATCAATCCAGTCAAATCAATAAGAATCAATAGGAATAAGCTCAAGAGAAAAGATATAATCCAAATGAATAAGAATAGAATTATAACCTTACAATCATATATCAAATGAAGGCTTCAATCGTCGGACTAAGCAAAGAGTGCTTAGTTTTTCATAGTCTTGAAACAAAAACTCAAAAGGGAAAACAATACTCGATAATAGTCTGGATTATCCTCTATGGAGGCTATTGGAACTAGGTTTAAATAATCTAGCTAAACCTAAAAACTAAAGATCACAAACATAATCTAAAAGGAAACTAAAATAAAGTAACCGAAATAAAGAAATAAAAGAAAAAGAAAATAAAGTAAAAATAATAATAATTCTTCGGATCTTCGGACGCGCTGACGAATGGGATTTCCGCGACCGCGGAAAAAGCTTCCACGATCGCGGAATTTCGGTTTTGCTCTTCTCCGCGACCGCGGCGGTGAGTTCCGCGACCGCGGAAAAATTCCTGTAAAGGCCTTCCAGCTCCTTCTTCATCTCTTCCTTCGTCTTCTTAAGTGGCTTCCCTCTCCATCTTCTAAATCTTCATTTAAGCTTCTCCAAACCACCATATATGCACTTCTACTTCTCAACTCCAATCTCTACAATACGCTCTAAACATCTCCAAATGGTACCCAAAATACCGATAACAACTCCTAGATAAACACTACAAAGTAGCACTGATCAAATTCCCCCATGCTTAAACTTTGCTCGTCCTCGAGTAAGCTAATATAAACCTACTCCTCCAATCAAATCCCCAAGGTCTCAGGAAGCACATAAAAACCATCCCCACTAAGAACTGCACCTAAACATGAATCTCCAAGGCACCAACACATCAACATACAAGCTTAAAGGAAAGCAAAGTACTTCCCTCAAGCTTAACCCGAACACCATAGAGTGAAAAAACATCTAATCCTAGCCTCCATCTATCTTCTTATGCCTCCCAAAGTGACCTACCCGAATCCTCCTTATATCACCTCTTCTTATGTCACCATGCCAGGAAAAATGAGGAATCCTAATAATCACTCTTCTTCTTTTCACTCATTTTGCCAAGGCGTCCTCTCAGGTTTTCACCAAGCCACTCATTTCATTTTTCAATAGATGGGCTCACATAAAACTCACATCACTCTTGACCAATTATTACCCCAACCTAATGCTGGTCCAAGCCACCTGCTTATTACCTAAGCCGCCCTTTCGGGTTTTCGACTTATCCCAGGGTTTCTATTTTTGTCTTTTTTCAAATTTATTTGACTTTTTTCTTTTTCTTACTCAGATGACTAGCAAGTATAGAACACTCCCCCATGCTTAAACATTGCATTGTCCTCAATGTAATGAAAGACAGAAAAAGTGAAGCACAGGAAAAGGCACAAAAATAACTCACAAACGTCGTTGAGTTGGCTTGGACTGAAAAGTTGTTGCTAGCGGTATATCAATATAAGCACATGTCACTGGTGTTGCCCGGTCTTCAAACTCAGACTCTACCGTGCAACCACATAGATCCACTGTAAGGTGTAGTGGTATATCAAAGAGTCGGGGCTGCACGACTTTCAATGAACACAAAAATGGAGCCCAGATGTAATCGTGGTGTGGGCTCTGGTGTTCCTCCTCCTCAGCTGTCGAATGTTGGGCCATCATCGTTGCCGAAAAAATGTGGGGCGAATGTCTCCTCCTTGGAAGCATGATGCACACCATCTCTCAATGTAAAGTCGGACAGTAGGCTTCGATAGATTTTTTTTCTTTTTTCGTTTTTTTTTTCGAGCAGGGATTAGGAGACTTACAGTAACTTTTCCGTGCCCGCGGAAAAGACTCTGGTGTGGTTCACCGTCTTCAATGTGGTTCTGGGTCTCCTACCTGCAGGTTAGTCTAAACGCAAAAACAAACGCAAATACAAAAACAAAAGCAAAAACGAAATAACACAAAAACAACTAAAGACATGGAATGAAAAGACAAGAAAAGAAATACATACCTCGGGTTGCCTCCCGGACAACGCCTTAGTTATTGTCGGGGCTCGACATAGTGCTCTCCCACTCAACTTGGGTTGCTCACATCAATTGAGCACTCGGGGTTTCCATCCGGAGGATGTCGCTTTGAATCATCTATGCTAAATCCGACCCTTACCCCGTCAAATTCCATTGTGAGCGAACCGCTGCTCACATCAATCTTCGTACCTGCCGTGTTCATAAACGGCCTTCCTAGCATCACAGGGGCTGCGTTTTTGTCTTGCCCCATATCCATCATAAAGAAGTCTGCAGGAAAGATTAGCTTATCAACTTCTACCAGCACATCCTGCACCACTCCCTTGGGATACACGTAAGAATTGTCCGCCAGTTGGATCACAATCCTTGTCTTCTCTAATGGTCCGACCTCTAAAGATTCATACAACGAGAGAGGTAAAACGTTGATAGAAGCACCCAAATCTAGCATAGCTTGTTCAAACATGGTACCACCTATCTTGCAGGGGATAGTGAACATTCCAGGATCACTGCACTTCTTTGGTAACCGCTTTTGCAGCATAGCGGAAACGTTCTCATTGACTTGGACCTTCTTTTTCTCCTTCACCGCTTTCTTCCTCTTTATTGTGCACAGCTCCTTCAAGAATTTGGCATAGCGAGGAATATTGATGACAAGTTTGAGCAAAGGAATATTTACCTCGCAGTTGCTGAAGGTCTCAAATAAATCCTTGTCATTCTCCACCCTTCTGGTGCCCTTCAGCGCCTCGGGGAAGGGAGCGGGTGAGCGGAGGGAGGTTGGGGCGCACATAATTATTACGGACAACTTCGACATCGTCTGGGGCTCCAGAAGCTTTTCCGCGGTCACGGACTTCCTCTCCGCGATCGCGGAAATCATCAGTTAAATCCTCTTCAGCAGAGACTTTTCCGCGATCGTGGAAATCTGTCCGCGGTCGCGGAAAAGCATCGATTTTTTCATCTTCTACAGAAACATATCCGCGATCGCGGCCTTCTTCTCCGCGGTCACAGAAAACCTTCTTTTGAGCTCGAACATTCTCCACCTGTACTCCGCTCCTCAGCGTCATGGCGCATACGTTCTCCATCGGGTTTACTACCGTTTGAGATGGTAGTTTTTCCGAGTCCCGGGCTTCCAGCTTGCTCACTACGATAGAGATTTGCCCCACTTGCTTCTCCAAGTTCTGAATACTGGACCGCATCTCTTGATTTTATTGGACTATATTTCCCAACGTTGAAACGCTCTACGCGATTGACTGAATTTGTTGGGCTATATTGCTTGTCAACGCTGATACGGTCTGGGTGAGGTTCCGAATCTGGTCATCAACGGTCATGGGTGAATTTGAGCTTTGGCCTTGAGGTCTTTGGTCATATGGAGCTCGAAATTGTTGTTGTTGACCCCCAGACTGCTGATATTGTTATGGGAGCGATAGAAATTGTGGAGGCCTCTGTTGATACTCTTGATTTTCCTGGCCTTGAGGAGTACTTTGCTGATTCCCGTATCTCAGATTGGGGTGATCTCTCCACCCTGGATTGTACGTGTTGGAGTACGGATCATATCTTGGCCTTGAAGGGACGTATCCTCCAAAGGCGTTCACCTCAGCAGTGGGCTCCTGCAGCGTGGGACACGCATCGGTTGGATGCATCATGTCATAGCATATCCCACATGATTTGACTTGCTGCTGGCCACCCTTCATCATGTATCTCCTCATCATTTCCTTCATCTCACCCATGTCAGAAAGTAGTGAAGAATTTGGCTGAGAGTCTGCAGTTCTGACTGATTGGGCGCCCCCCCTCTTATTGAACTGTCTTGAGCCCTCAGATAGCTCAAAGAAAACCTCATATGCTTCAGCTGGCGTCTTGTTCAAGATGTTTCCTCCACAGGTTGTGATCACCATTCGACGTTCCTCGTCAAGGAGTCCACCGTACAAATAAAGTACGAGGTCTTGGTCTGATAACCCATGGTAGGGGCAGCTAGAAGTCAGCCTCTTGAACCTCTCGTAGTACTCATACAATGACTCAGTAGCCTGCTGTTCAATGTTGCTTATGCTCCTCTTCAGGCTGTTGAGATTTGTCGCAGGGAAGTATTTCTCCAGGAAGACTTTCGTCATCTTAGCCCATGTGTCTATGCTTCCTGGAGGCAAATAGTAGAACCAATCATTGGCTGCATCCTTTAGAGAGAAAGGAAAGGTCCTCAGCTTGATCTGTTCCTCAGTCACGCCTTTTGGCTTCATGCTGGTGCAGACGACATGGAACTCCGAAAGATGTTTGTTGGGGTTTTCTCCACTCATCCCATGGAAGTGGGGGAGTAAGTGGATTAACCCGGACTTCAGCTCAAAATTTACTCCATCCTCCAGCTTAGGGAATTACACAGCCAGTGGTTGCTGTTGCAGATTAGGGGCAGTCAACTGCCTCAACGTGGGTGCTGCGTCAGCCATCTCAAAGCACGGGTTATCAAAACATAAAACTCTGTTTATCTTGCGGTTCCTAGAAAGGGTTCTCTCAATTTCTGTATCACAAGCAAGAAGAGGAGAGTCAGTAGCATAGGTGTGGACCATAAGATAGGTCCACACAAAAATTGACACACAAACACACACAAAGAAAAATCAAAACTTGCTTCCCAGGCAACGGCGCCAATTTGACAGGTGCTAAAGTCGTGATGCCCAATCAAAGTAAATCCTTAAAAAACCTAACTTAGTAGAATAGGCAAGCAAGGGTCGAATCCCACAGGGAGGAGTTGTCTTTCTTAGTGCAGATTAGTATGTCAAAGTAACAAAGGGGGGTTTTGTTGGTTGGTTGATTGCAGGTAAATAAAGTAAGTAAAACAAAAGTTGTAATCAATTGGGAAAAAGTACTTAGCCAGACAAATATCCACCATTCATTCGACTGATTGGTCCTAGATTATCTCTATTTCGTCCTATGATTATTCATGTCCCTATTCTGAATTAGCTACCAGTCCAACTAGTCTTGACAACCCTTACTATCGAACGCACGAGAAACTATCAAGATTTAGAACAATAGCAGCAGGAAGCATAGGAATTAACCAGGATACATGCAACACCACAACTTGCAGCATTTAACACATAATCAATTCTCTTTCATAATAAACTAGTCCAACTAGTCCTAGAATATCATGGTTGCTACACAAGATAAGGGATTTCAACTCGAAATATCCAAACCCTAGCAATAGACAATTACTAATATCAACTATGTGATCAATCCAGTCAAATCAATAAGAATTAATAGGAATAAGCTCAAGAGAAAAGATATAATTCAATGGAATAAGAATAGAATTATAACCTCACAATCATATATCAAATGAAGGCTATTGGAACTAGGTTTAAATAATCTAGCTAAACCTAAAAACTAAAGATCACAAACATAATCTAAAAGGAAACTAAAATAAAGTAATTGGAATAAAGAAATAAAAGAAAAAAAAGTAAAAAAAAAATAATTCTTCGGATCTTCGGGCGCGTTGACGAATGGGATTTCCGCGATCGCGGAACTTCGGTTTTTCTTTTCTCTTCTCCGCGACCGCAGCAGTGAGTTCTGCGACCGCGGAAAATTTCCTGTAAAGGCCTTCCGGCTCCTTCTTCATCTCTTCCTTCGTCTTCTTAAGTGGCTTCTCTCTTCATCTTCTAAATCTTCATTTAAGCTTCTTCAAACCACCATATCTGTACTTCTACTTCTCAACTCCAATATCTACAATACGCTCTAAACATCTTCAAATGGTACCCAAAACACCGATAACAACTCCCAGATAAACACTACAAAGTAGCACTCATCAAACATCAAACTAACTCAAAGTAATCTTGTTCCGCCTCCAAAGCACCCAAATACAACCTTGAAACCCAACAACATCCGTGAACAATGTCGTCAAACCCAGTAGCATCATAAATCCTATCAGCTTGAGCCCCACTAATTTGAGTCTCAAGGAGCACCAAGATGATTGGATCATGAGACCGAATAGGTCCTTCAATACATTCATAATTCCTTACTCGCCGTCCTGGACGTTCTGTGATACCCCGTATTTTTGTAAGGTTATTTTGGGAATTATGGAATTTTCCCGAGTACCCGTTGTATACGTCGGATTTAATTCAGGTAGCTTGAGACATTCTGTAATGTGCTCTATATCTGTAATATTTTTCTCAATGAAATAATATACAGACAAGGTGCCTTGAATTTTAAATTGTCGTTCGCGTACGATAATTTTTATCCCGGTTTATCGTCAAGCTCGTTCAAAGCCGAATGGGCGGGAAAAAGGGGAAAACGGCGACCGTTGTTCAGAAACGGCGACCGCCGTGGTTGGGCTCGAGGAGTCAGCTTGTCAGCTTCCAGCTGGCTGCGACAGACCTGGAAACGGCGACCACCGCGTTTACGGCGACCGCCGCGTGCCCGCCGCAGGCAAAAATACGGCGACCGCCGTGATTGTCCAGTGGGCTTTGCTCGATGGTCGCCGGCGTCGTTCGAGGCGCGCCGTTGCGTCGGTTGCCGCGTCTGAAGGCTTGCAGCTCAATCCTTGGGGTTTGCCTATAAATAACAGAGCTTGGGCATGGGTTTTGGGTCATCTACAACCCCGAATCGCTGCCAAATTCGTCTCTCGCCGGAGTTTAGTTTTCGCCGGTTTTCTTGTGCTCGCCGGAGGTCTCGCCGGTGTTGCCTTGGTGTGTTTCCAGAGTGCCTTTGTGAAGCTTTTGGTTAGCCTTGGAGGTTGGAAGCCAAAGCAAGTCGAAGAAGGCCAAACCACTCATGTTTTGGGGTGAGTTTTCTCTCGTTTCAGTCGGCCGTGTTCTTCACGGCGACCGCCGTGTTCTTCACGGCGACCGCCGCCAAGAACGGCGACCGCCGCCAGTGCCCAGAACGCCTTCGTGGCTTTGGCTTGGTCGGTTGTCGTCGTGGCGTCGTTCCTTTCGTGTTCTTTTGCCGTGTTTAGATTCGTACTGTTTATGTCGGATCTAACTTAGGGTTCCTTTCATGGGTCGACTCGAAGGTTGTTGTGCTGTCCGAGCTAAACCGCGTCGAACCCGGAATCCAGTGACGTCTTTAGACTATTCTGCGGAGTAAGGCAAGTGGCGGTTCGCTCTTGCTCTTTCGTTCCATATTTACATTAATTATCAGTAGTTTATCTGAGTAATTAATTTGGAATGAATATTCTGTTTGTCTGGAAACGGTTTTGATAAACTGTTTTGAAAATCATATAATAGGTTGTATATCTGTTAGAACAACGCTATTATCTGTGATCGCCTTTCGGTCCTTTATGTGGATTTATCCTGTAAATGTTGTGGTGCTGTAACTGTTTAGTTAGCACTGTTAGATAGGAACGTTACTCGGACACTGTCCAGTCGTTTCTTTATAATCTGGTAGAGGGGTGGCTCGTCCCCATCCAATACCATTCTAAGATCATGATCGGTCTCTTACACATGTGTGTAGAGACAGGACACTTAGCTGGTGTCACAAACCTTTCAGTATACGTCACTCTCGACGAAACGTATACTAAGATGTGTCGTCCCATTGGTGGGGTACACATGTAAAAGTCTATAACGTGATGCGTGTTTTGAAACATAAATCAGATAAGTGCTACCTTGACGCACATAATTAATACACCTTGGGCGAGTAGTGCAGCTAAGTTTAGTGCAGCTAGGAAAACTCGTCTTGACTTGAATGTAGTACGTTCTCTTTCCAATCTGGATTCGCTGTAGGCGATGAGGTTGGTCGTGAACCGAAGCATCTCAGTCAGTTTTAAATCATTGTTGAATGATTCTGTAACTTTCCAGATTTGTCATTCTTCCTTAAAGACTCATTTCAGTTGGAGTCTTCTTTCGAGTCGATTTCTGTGAAGATTCAGTCTTCCAGAATCTTCTCTTGTGCATACCTCTTGTTTATTCCAGTATGAGTATGGTGGTTGACAAGCGTACTCGATTATTATTCGAGGGACGAAGAGTCTAACCTAATACAACTGCTTCGAACCATTCTGCTTTATTCTCTTGCTAGTCTATTCATTTAGACTAACCAACCAATATTTTTCCCTTGCATGGTTGGCTGGTGTCATCCGTTTGATTCGGCACATCAGTTAAGAAGTAGCTCAGAAGATTAGAAAGACTATGAAGTCGGCGGTGGTTTTTGAATGTTTTAATTATTTCTTTAATCAGGTTATGATCCTTTGGACAATAACTCCGATTGTAACTTATTTTCTTATTAGTCTTCCGCTGTGTTTGATTAAACTATGTTTTGACCTATTCGGGATTGGGTTGTAATCCCGTAACTCTTATTTTTCCTTGACAATGTTATGTTTTGGAAGTTAACGCTTGATCTTTGTGTATCAATTGCATTTCATAAATTGTATTTCTTTGGTAAAGCCTTGGGTGATCTCGGTAAGGAACACTGGGGTCACTGGCGGTAATACATTTCCAAGAGGGTTAGTTTTGGGGGTATTACAGTTGTGGTATCAGAGCCGAAAGTTTTTTTAAACGGGTTTGGGATTTTATAAATCATTTATCCGTTTTTGAAAGTGCTTTAAGAGGACTCTGAATTTTCATTCTGAAAAGAATTTAAAAACACCGTTCATAGTCATGTCTTCTTTATAGTCTGATATAGTAAGCTTGCTTCTATGTCTAGAAAGACTAATTCCTTCCTTATTGTTCGATAGGATGGGCGTCTACTTTTCTATTGGTAGGAGGTCTGAGGACGCCAAGTCGGATCAGCCGAGGCTAGATTTTCCGTTACCTCAGCGATGTTTCGAGGTTGGAGGCCCGAGTAGCCCACCCGAAGACGTCAAGCACGTTCTCCCCGAGTCAGTTGTCCTTGTAGCCAAGAATGCTATGGTCCCTAGACCTGCACTTGTGCCGCCACCAAGGGTGGAGGGAGTACAGGAATGAGAGCAGGAGGACGAGTTGTCAAGGTACGAACAAGGGGTTTACCAAGACGACTTTCTGCTGGGACCAATTCTCGAGGAGATCGAGTACGAAGACGAGGAAGAGGAGATGCTGGAGGTAGATCCTGTCGAGGACGAGGAGATGATCGAGGATGATTCCGAGGATGAGGATCCCAGCGAGGATGATCCCGAGGAAGAGGATCCCATAGAGGATGATCCAGAAGAGGATCCAGAGTTGGACCTTGGAGGGCAGATTCAGGAGCCCGGTACATGATTGTCACCAGTGCCAGAGTACACACCCATGTCAGAAGCTGATTGGGAGGCACTGTATACTGAGTACGTTATTGGGAGAAGTGACAGAGAATCTCAGCCTATCCCTACTCCAAGGAGATGGAGGTCGGAATCCGAGCTGCAGGAGATTCTCCACCAGAGCGAGGTAATCTCCGCAGAACAACAGCGTCAGAGGGATGAGCTGATCGCCAGTACCCAGAGGAGGGCTGGAATAGGAGGACCAGTCATGGACAACCCATACTTTACCATGACTGAGCTAGGACTATGTGCTTCAGGGTCAAGCAGGGTGCGAATCCCATCGCCAGAGCTCGATGGTGAGCCTAGCCCGAAGAGACCATGCACGAGTAGCCAGTCGTATGGGAGACGTTTTGGAACGCCTTGAGAAGGAATGGCGTTGCCAATCGTAGTAGTTCGTTTCTTAGTTTTCCAAGTTGTACCTTGTGTAATATTTCAGTATTGCGACAAGTACTTTGAGAAACACTTATATCTTCGAGCAATGTTGTCCTAACGCTCGAATGATAGACTTATGTGTAACTTGTGTAAGAATTCGAAGGTTCATCTATAAAATGCCAAGTTGATCTATTATGAGTGATTTATTTACATTGATATATTGCATAAGTATGTTGCATAATATTAATGTATTGAATGCTTGGAATTGGATCGGTAAACAGATGGTGAACCCAAGAAGCACGAGAAACTCGACTCGAGCCGGTGCTCGGACCAGCCAAAACCCCAGACCAGCAGGAAGAGGTGTTCAGGATGAACACGAGTCTGAGTCTCGCGTCCAGCAGAGGCGTGAAGGTCAGGATCAGACCCAGGCGTCGACGTTGTTTGACGCTGGAGCTATTGAGACGATCCGTGGGATCGTGATGCAGGCTATTACTGATGTCTTGAGACCAAGTGCGCCTCAAGCACAAGAAGTGCCTATTCATGCAGCGGTTCCTAATGTTGTGGAACCCAGAAACCCTGTGATTCAGGAGACTGCCGTTAGGGCAAGGGACAGCTATGGTCGCGCTCTTAAGACCATTACTTCCATGAGACCCAACTGCTATAACGGGAAAGGGGAGCCAGTGGCAGTGACTCATTGGTTCTCCCATATGGAGAGGCTGTTCAGGAACGTGGAGTGTACAGAGGCCGAGAAGGTCCATATCGCGTCTCTTCAGCTGAAGGAGGAGGCTAGCGAGTGGTGGGAGAGCACTGGTTTGGCTGAGAGCCCAGTGTTGACTTGGTCGATGTTCAAGACCAAGATGGTGGATCGCTTTTTCTCTCGTGCTATGAGAGAGGAGAAGCATAAAGAGTTCTTGTACCCTCAGACTGATGGTATGAGAGTGATCGAGTTGGCATCTAAGTTCAACCATCTTCTTCAGTACGCCACTGCCGAGATCACCAGCGAGGCTCAAAAGATCTGGTACTTCCACGAGTGGATGAACCCGGATATCAAGCCACTAATGGTGTACCACACATGCTCTACCTTGGAGCAGTATGTGGATTGTGCCTATAAGCTGGAGGTAACTCTCGAGGAGTCGACCAAGAGGCGCAACCGACAGAGGTCGATGCAGAATCAGAACCAGGGAGGTGGTTTTAAGCGCCCTGCGCCACCGTCTAACTTCGCCAAATCCGGCAGAGCTAAGACGGAGATGACGCAAGGGGGATCGACTCAGCAGTCAGGGCATACCAGGAGTTCAGTTCAGTGTTATAACTGCGGTACTGCTGGGCACAAGAGCACTGAGTGTCGGAAGGAGAGGAGACCATGCTTTGGGTGTGGACATGATGGTCATCTGCAAAAGTTCTGCAAGCAGGGAAAGCAGAAGGGAGTAGAGTCGCAGCAAGGGTCAGTTCATCAGAGCAACCGACCTAGGTTTAAGCCTGCCGAGACTCCTAGCCCTTCAGTGCAGACGACTGCTCAGAACAGGGGAAAGGCCCCAGCTGCTTCTGGAAGTCAGGGCCAACGCTTGTACGAGATGCGTGAGGCAGATGGACCCAACGCTCCGATTGCTCAAGGTACTCTATACCTTCACTCTACTTCAGTGTGCATTCTGTTTGATTCTGGTGCTACGCATTCCTTTATTTCGGATAGTTGTGTTAGCAAGTTAGACTTAGTGTGCAATGATTCGTGCGACCCTTTCGTCGTTAATCTTCCTAATGGAGAACGTTTGGTGGGAACCAAGCATTTGTCCGACTTTCCGATTACCATTCAGGGTAAGGAATTCGAGGCAGATTTAATCTGCATAGCCATGGCTCCATACGACATTATTCTCGGTATGGATTGGCTGACGCGTCACAAGGCGGTGATCGACTTCAGTTCAAGAATGGTGGCGGTGTCATCCGGGGGCCAATTCGTGTGCAAGTTCAAAGGTCGAAATGACGCTGATAACGGCAAGCTGATCAATGCGATGGATGCGTTTAAGCTACTACGACAAGGATGTGTCGGGTACCTTTGCTACTTGGATTCGCCCGAGGGGGATGGACCTGAGGTTCTTGATATTCCTATAGTTAGGGAATTTTCGGATGTCTTTTCGGAAGAAATTCCTGGATTACCCCCGATTCGTGACGTAGAGTTTTCAATTGATCTCGAGCCTGGTACGGCGCCGATTTCCAAATCACCGTATCGGATGGCTCCGGCTGAGATGCAAGAATTGAAGAATCAACTTGAAGATCTTCTCGATAAAGGTTATGTCAGGCCGAGTGCATCGCCGTGGGGTGCTCCGGTTTTGTTCGTCAAAAAGAAAGACGGATCGTTCCGACTTTGTATCGACTATCGAGAGTTGAACAAGGTGACGATCAAGAACAAGTATCCTTTGCCTAGGATTGATGACTTGTTGGACCAATTACAGGGAGCAAAGGTGTTCTCCAAGATCGACTTAAGATCTGGATATCATCAACTCAGGATTCGTGAGCAGGACATTCCTAGAACTGCGTTTAGAACCAGATATGGTCATTACGAGTTCGTAGTGATGCCTTTTGGGCTTACAAATGCTCCAGCTGTCTTTATGGATTTGATGAACCGATGTTTTCACCAGTACTTGGATAAGTTCGTGGTGGTCTTCATAGACGACATCTTGATCTATTCTCCGAATGAAGAAGTCCACGAGGAACATCTACGGATTTCCTTGTCGATCCTTAGACAACATCAGCTTTATGCTAAATTGTCTAAATGTGAATTCTGGATGAAGGAAGTGGCTTTCTTAGGCCACGTAATCAATGAAAATGGGGTTATGGTTGATCCCCAAAAGATTGAAGCGGTGGCTAAGTGGACACAGCCCCAGAGCGTGAAGGAGGTACACAGTTTTCTTGGACTTGCCGGGTATTATAGAAGATTCGTAGAAGGATTTTCAAAGATCGCTCTACCTATGACCAATCTACTCCGCAAGGTCCACAAGAAGTTTGTCTGGAATGACAAGTGCGAGGTCAGTTTCCAGGAGTTGAAGCGACGGTTGACCTCAGCACCCGTGTTAGCACTCCCTAAGGGGAATGACGATTATGTGGTCTATAGTGATGCTTCCAAGTGTGGTCTTGGTTGTGTTTTGATGCAAAGAGGCAAAGTCATTGCTTACGCATCTAGACAACTCAAGACTTACGAAGAAAACTATCCGACCCACGATCTTGAGTTAGCAGCGGTTGTCTTTGCGCTGAAGATTTGGAGGCATTACCTCTACGGTATAAGATGCCAAGTCTTCACCGACCACAAAAGTCTCAAGTATATATTTACTCAGAAGGAGTTAAATATGAGACAACGCCGCTGGCTAGAGTTGCTCAAGGACTACGACATGGAGTTGTTGTATCATCCGGGCAAGGCTAATGTAGTAGCTGATGCGCTAAGCCGGAAGACAACGCACGAGACTGTGGTTGCGTTGCTTACTGCTCAGACCAAGCTAAACCAAGAGTCATGCGACATTAAAGTCTTGTATGACCAGCGTAGAGGGTACCTGAGTATGATGGAAATTCAGGCTACACTGCTGGATCAAATCAAAGAAAAGCAAGTCGATGACATCATCTTGGTAAAGTTAAGCAGTGAAGTGATGGATGGGAAAGCTCCCAGTTTTGTGGTTCAGGATGATGGATCACTTTGGTTTCAGGATCGGATATGTGTGCCTGACACAGAAAGTCTTCGTCAGTTGGTGATGAGAGAAGCTCATTCATCTGCTTATTCTGTGCATCTTGGCTCTAGCAAGATGTACAAGGATCTCAGGAAGAAGTTTTGGTGGCCAAATATGAAGTGGGACGTAGCAGACTTTGTGGCGAAGTGTTTAACTTGCCAAAAAGTCAAGATCGAACACCGCAGACTAGGTCACTGGGCTACCCAAGACTCGAAGTCAGAGAGATACCCAAGACTCGAAGTCAGAGAGATGGCGAAGTGTTTAACTTGCCAAAAAGTCAAGATCGAACACCCCAGAATGGAAATGGGAGGACATTTCCATGGACTTCGTCACTGGGCTACCCAAGACTCGAAGTCAGAGAGATGCTATTTGGGTAATTGTGGATAGGCTTACGAAGAGTGCTCATTTCATAGCCATCAAGACCACATGGGAAACCCAGAAGCTAGCCGAAGTTTACCAGAAGGAGATTGTCCGCTTACATGGCATTCCTAAGACCATTGTATCGGACCGAGATGGCCGTTTCATGTCAAGATTCTGGAAGGAACTTCATAAGGCTATGGGGACCGAGTTGAGGTTCAGTACAGCGTTTCATCCTCAGACAGATGACCAGTCTGAAAGGACCATCCAGACTCTGGAGGATATGCTTAGAGCTTGTGTGCTCGATCGTCCGACTAGCTGGGAGGACAGCTTGAGTCTGATTGAGTTCACGTACAACAATAGCTGGCATGCTACAATCAAGATGGCTCCGTTTGAAGCTTTGTATGGTCGCAGATGCAGATCTCCGATTTGTTGGGACGATAATGCCGACAAAATTCTGCTTGGACCAGAGTTGGTCGAAAGGACGGCTTCAAACATTGCTTTGATCAAACAAAGGATGTTGACCGCTCAAAGTCGACAAAAGTCCTACGCAGATCGGAAGTGCAGGACTGTCGAGTTCGAGTTCGGTGACAAGGTTTTTGTCAAGGTGTCACCTTCCAAAGGAGTTTTCAGATTTGGTAAGCGTGGGAAGCTTAACCCTCGCTACGTGGGACCATTCGAGATTTTGGATAGAGTGGGATCCCTAGCGTACCGTTTGGCGTTGCCACCATCGGCTCACCCGGTGCATAACGTGTTCCACGTGTCTTTACTCAGAAAGTATGTGCCAGATGAGTCTCATGTGCTTAGTTATGAAGACATCGAGATTCAAGCTAATGGTACTTACGAAGAGTTGCCCGTGCGCATTTTGGAGCGTCGGGAGAAGCATTTGCGCAACAAGATCGTACCTTTGGTACGAGTGCTGTGGTCCAAGTCAGGGACCGAAGAAGTTACTTGGGAGACGTGGGAAACCGAGTCAGATATGCTCAGGCGTTTTCCCGAGTTATTCTCGACCTAAGTTTCGGGGTCGAAACTTCTTATAAGGAGGAGGAGATGTGATACCCCGTATTTCTGTAAGGTTATTTTGGGAATTATGGAATTTTCCCGAGTACCCGTTGTGTACGTCGGATTTAATTCAGGTAGCTTGAGACATTCTGTAATGTGCTCTATATCTGTAATATTTTTCTCAGTGAAATAATATACAGACAAGGTGCCTTGAATTTTAAATTGTCGTTCGCGTACGATAATTTTTATCCCGGTTTATCGTCAAGCTCGTTCAAAGCCGAATGGGCGGGAAAAAGGGGAAAACGGCGACCGCCGTTCAGAAACGGCGACCGCCGTGGTTGGGCTCGAGGAGTCAGCTTCCAGCTGGCTGCGACAGACCTGGAAACGGCGACCGCCGCGTTTACGGCGACCGCCGCGTTTGCGGAGACCGCCGCGTGCCCGCCGCAGGCAAAAATACGGCGACCGCCGTGATTGTCCAGTGGGCTTTGCCCGATGGTCGCCGGCGTCGTTCGAGGCGCGCCATTGTGTCGGTTGCCGTGTCTGAAGGCTTGCAGCTCAATCCTTGGGGTTTGCCTATAAATAACAGAGCTTGGGCATGGGTTTTGGGTCATCTACAACCCCGAATCGCTGCCAAATTCGCCTCTCGCCGGAGTTTAGTTTTCGCCGGTTTTCTTGTGCTCGCCGGAGGTCTCGCCGGTGTTGCCTTGGTGTGTTTCCAGAGTGCCTTTGTGAAGCTTTTGGTTAGCCTTGGAGGTTGGAAGCCAAAGCAAGTCGAAGGAGGCCAAACCGCTCGTGTTTTGGGGTGAGTTTTCTCTCGTTTCAGTCGGCCGTGTTCTTCACGGCGACCGCCGTGTTCTTCACGGCGACCGCCGCCAAGAACGGAGACCGCCGCCAGTGCCCAGAATGCCTTCGTGGCTTTGGCTTGGTCGGTTGTCGTCGTGGCGTCGTTCCTTTCGTGTTCTTTCGCCGTGTTTAGATTCGTACTGTTTATGTCGGATCTAACTTAGGGTTCCTTTCATGGGTCGACTCGAAGGTCGTTGTGCTGTCCGAGCTGTACCGCGTTGAGCCCGGAATCCAGTGACGTCTTTAGACTATTCTGCGGAGTAAGGCAAGTGGCGGTTCACTCTTGCTCTTTCGTTCCATATTTACATTAATTATCAGTAGTTTATCTGAGTAATTAATCTGGAATGAATATTCTGTTTGTCTGGAAACGGTTTTGATAAACTGTTTTGAAAATCATATAATAGGTTGTATATCTGTTAGAACAACGCTATTATCTGTGATCGCCTTTCGGGCCTTTATGTGGATTTATCCTGTAAATGTTGTGGTGCTGTAACTGTTTAGTTAGCACTGTTAGATAGGAACGTTACTCGGACTATGTCCAGTCGTTTCTTTATAATCTGGTAGAGGGGTGGCTCGTCCCCATCCAATACCATTCTAAGATCATGATCGGTCTCTTACACATGTGTATAGAGACATGACACTTAGCTGGTGTCACAAACCTTTCAATATACGTCACTCTCGACGAAACGTATACTAAGATGTGTCGTCCCATTGGTGGGGTACACATGTAAAAGTCTATAACGTGATGCGTGTTTTGAAACATAAATCAGATAAGTGCTACCTTGACGCACATATTTAATACACCTTGGGCGAGTAGTGCAGCTAAGTTCAGTGCAGCTAGGAAAACTCGTCTTGACTTGAATGTAGTACGTTCTCTTTCCAATCTGGATTCGCTGTAGGCGATGAGGTTGGTCGTGAACCGAAGCATCTCAGTCAGTTTTAAATCATTGTTGAATGATTCTGTAACTTTCCAGATTTGTCATTCTTCCTTAAAGACTCATTTCAGTTGGAGTCTTCTTTCGAGTCGATTTCTGTGAAGATTCAGTCTTCCAAAATCTTCTCTTGTGCATACCTCTTGTTTATTCCAGTATGAGTATGGTGGTTGACAAGCATACTCGATTATTATTCGAGGGACGAAGAGTCTAACCTAATACAACTGCTTCGAACCATTCTGCTTTATTCCCTTGCTAGTCTATTCATTTAGACTAACCAACCAATATTTTTCCCTTGCATGGTTGGCTGGTGTCATCCGTTTGATTCGGCACATCAGTTAAGAAGTAGCTCAGAAGATTAGAAAGACTATGAAGTCAGCGGTGGTTTTTGAATGTTTTAATTATTTCTTTAATCAGGTTATGATCCTTTGGACAATAACTCCGATTGTAACTTACTTTCTTATTAGTCTTCCGCTGTGTTTGATTAAACTATGTTTTGACCTATTCGGGATTGGGTTGTAATCCCGTAACTCTTATTTTTCCTTGACAATGTTATGTTTTGGAATTTAACGCTTGATCTTTGTGTATCAATTGCATTTCATAAATTGTATTTCTTTGGTAAAGCCTTGGGTGATCTCGATAAGGAACACTAGGGTCACTGGCGGTAATACATTTCCAAGAGGGTTAGTTTTGGGGGTGTTACACGTTCCAAGATAGAATTTTGATATCGAGAATCATCATTGACAAAAATTGACAGAGGTCAAGATCGTATAACATCCAGGCAAGGACGTGATCAATCATGTTCGTTGACCATAGTGGAGTCTCCACTTTGATCATTGGAAAACTTCGGCTCCTCAGTTGAGGTTTATGGCGTATCATCAACATCCATTCTAGAGTTAATATTAAGATAGAATTGATTGCATTTATATGATCAACCCTTCAGTGGCTGAATATTGTACTATATACATGATCAACCCTTCAGTGGCTTAACACATCAGAATCATTTTCCCTAAACACATTTGTAACATGGTATCTGAGCAGGTTAAGAAACCCTAATTTTTTTTTCTTTGGCTAAGCCGCCGTAGCCATTCCTGCCACCATGGTTGACGACGAGCAGCCCCGGGTTCTCCAGCCGAAGCCCAAGCGCGCTATCAACGACATTGATTCATCGTATTACCTTCACCCATCGGATCATCCGGGCCTTCGTATATGCTCGGTGATTTTCAAAGGGAGCAATTTCCAAGATTGGTATGATGCCATTCGGAACGCCTTTCGCGCCAAAGGGAAGATGGGGTTCTTAGAGGGGCGTATCCTGAAGCCTGCCGCCACCGACGTTGAAGGTGAGGAGGATTGGTACCGTGTCAACTCTATGTTAATTGGTTGGATCCTTGAGTCGATTGATGAGAATCTGCGAGGGTCAATCACATATGGCGACAGTGTTGCAAAGTTATGGGCGGAGATTCAACAGCGTTTCTCGGTTGGAAACGCCCCCCGGATAAATCAGATTCGCAACGACATCGCTCAATGTCGTCAACGAGGCCAAAGCGTTGAGGCATACTATGGCGTAATCAAAAAATTGTGGGATGAACTCGCCGCCTACGCCCCGACCCGCTCCTGTCGATGCGGGAATTGCACCTGCAACATCACCGCCCTACTGGTTCAAGACTTGGAGGAGGAGAGCCTCCACCAATTTTTGATGGGTTTAGACGATGCACAGTTCGGAACGGTGCGCTCGGACATTCTCTCCCAGGACCCGCTTCCGCCGATTCACAGAGCCTACGCTCTTGTCATACAAGAAGAACGCCAGCGCACCATCGTCCGGACTCAGGACGCCACGCCGGAGGCCGGTGCTTTCTCTGCGCAGAGCAAGGCGCCTGAACAGCGCTCCGGGAAGCCACTGTGCACGCATTGCGGGAAAACGGGGCATGATATAACCCCCTGTTATCGGATTCACGGGTTTCCGGAGGGTTGGACGCCGAGACCACGCCGCTCGTCGGAGAAGCCAGCCGCCGCCGATAGCCCTCGTGACAGTGCAGGGGGTGGCCGTAGTGATGGAGGAGGCGGAAGAGGAAGAGGGCGCAGCAGGGGAGCTGCAAATGCGGCTCACAAAAATCAGCCCCATGCCCCCTCCCATGGGCTTCAGCCCAATTCACAAGATCGGGCCGCCCTTGGCCCAAACTTCACTAATGAACAGTGGCAGTCCATGTTAGGCTTATTTGCCTCTCTCAATCCAAATTCCGGTTCGAATGCTCAATTTTCTGGTATGTTTTCCGGTTGGATTCTTGATACTGGCGCTTCATTTCATATGACCGGGTCCAAGGAGCTATTGCAGGATATTACTTCTATTTCTTCAGTTTCCATTAAGCTTCCTGATAACACTTTTGCAAGTGCATCTTTAGCAGGAACTCTCACTTTGGATGGCTCTTTTAAGTTGCAACATGTTCTTTATATTCCCAAATTGGACTGCAATTTGCTGTCTTTTGCTCAGCTGTGTAAGGATCTTGCTTGCGTTGTTCTTTTGACTGATCGCCTATGTGTGTTATAGGACCGCAGTACGAGGACGGTGATTAGAGTCGGTGAGCAACGGGGTGGGGTCTTCTGGCTACGCAACTTCCAGGCTCTTGTAAGTCCATGTCCGGCCTTGTCTGCATCAGCTGCTATATCTGCTTCAGTCTGGCATAGACGTCTGGGGCATCCTTCAGCATCTGTTTTGTCTTCTATTTCATCTCTAGGACATCTTGTTAGTCCGAATAAAGCTGCTTCCGAACCTTGCGATAGCTGTTGTCAAGCAAAGCAAACGTGGAGCGTCTTTCCTTTAAGTTCTAATAAAGCAGAGAATCTATTTGAGTTAATTCATTGTGATGTTTGGGGTCCTTACAATGTTCAGTCTTCCTCAGGCGCTTACTATTTTTTAACTCTTGTTGATGATTGCTCGCGCGCCACATGGGTGTATTTGATGGCCGCCAAATCTGAGGTTACTCAGTTGCTCATATATTTTTGCGCCTATGTTCAGACACAGTTTCATACTAAAATTCAGAGAGTACATTCTGACAATGGTACTGAATTTCTGCCCCTTAAGTCATTCTTTGATGCTCAGGGTATTGTGGCTGAAACGTCCTGCATATATACACCGCATCAGAATGGTCGCGCTGAACGAAAACATCGTCATCTCTTGAATGTTGCTCGCGCACTGCGATTCCAGGCGTCCCTGCCCCTTAAATTTTGGGGTGAGTGCGTCCTTACAGCTTGCTATTTGATCAATCGAACTCCTACTCCTTTGCTGCAAGGTAAGAGTCCGTTTGAGATTTTGTTCAATCGACCCCCGCCTTACATGCATCTTAGGGTGTTTGGGTGTCTCGGTTATGCCTCTCAAGTGCCTCGAGCCAAGGACAAGTTTGCTCCGCGCGGGCGCAAATGTATATTCCTTGGTTATCCCTCAGGCAAGCGAGGTTGGCGCTTATTTGACCTTGATACGCGTCAGTTTCTGATCACTAGAGATGTCGTCTTCTATGAAGACGTCTTTCCTTGGCTCGATCATACAAGCTCTGTTAGGCAGCCGTCTGTGTACTCTGAGAGACCGTCCCCTACAACATATGACTCGCTGCCACCGCCTTCTGCTGATCACTCCATGCCCTCTCCAGCAAGGGGGAGTGTTTTATCTGAGCAATCTACTGCTCCATCGGTTCCCGCTTCCGCCATAGGCAGACCGATTCGGGATCGTAGACCGTCTGTTCTGCTTCGGGATTATGTGTGTCACACTATACAACATCTCGACCCCCCCCTCGTCATCTCTCACCGCTCCTACGTTCTCACCGTCCTCAGGTATGCCATATCCTATAGCTGCCTTTGTCTCTTGTGCAAATTTTTCCGCGAAGCATGCCCATTTTCTTGCAGCTATTACAGCAGGGCATGAGCCGAGTGGCTTCAAGGAGGCCGTGCAACACGCACACTGGCGAGATGCTATGAAGTCCGAGTTGGATGCTCTTGAGCGAAATAAGACATGGGTAGCATCACCTCTACCAGCTGCTAAGAAGGCCATTGGTTGCAAATGGGTCTTCAGAATCAAGTACCATGCTAATGGGACGATTGAGCGTTACAAAGCTCGCTTAGTTGTCCTTGGGAATAGACAGGTGGAGGGCATTGATTTCACTGAGACTTTTGCCCCGGTTGCCAAGATGGGCACAGTTCGCGTTGTTCTATCTATTGCTGCAATCCAGGGTTGGGAGCTCCATCAGATGGATGTTCACAACGCATTTCTTCATGGCGATCTTCATGAGGATGTCTTTATGTACCCTCCACCGGGATACACTGCTATTCCATCTGGGCATGTCTGCAAGCTTCAAAAATCCCTATATGGTCTGCGCCAAGCACCGCGAAATTGGTTCTCCAAGCTAGCGACAGCTCTTCGCCGTTTCGGCTTCACACAGAGTCGGGCCGATTATTCTCTTTTCTTACTGGATAGGCAGGGATCAGTTCTGCACGTCCTTATGTACATCGATGATTTAATCATTGCAGGCAATAATGCAGGTACCATTTCCGCATTTAAGCGGTACCTTAGCCAGTGCTTTCATATGAAGGATCTGGGCCTTCTGAAGTATTTCCTTGGTCTAGAAATAGCTCGTAATTCCTCCGGCATTTTTGTGTCTCAGCGTAAGTACACATTAGAGATTATTTCAGAGTCTGGATTATTAGGCTCTAAGCCGTGTGAGTTTCCCATGGACTCCCATCATCAGCTTGCTATGTGTGACGGACCGGATTTTGATAACCCGGAAAGGTACCGTCGTCTGATTGGACGTCTTGTATATCTTACGATTACTCGTTTGGAGCTCTACTATGATGTTCATACCCTCTCTCAGTTCATGCAGTCGCCCAAGGAGCTTCACTGGCAGGCCGCTGTTCGGATTGTTCGGTATCTCAAAGGCCACCTTGGTCAGGGTCTTCATCTCTCCCGCGACAGTGCTTTGTCTCTGACGGCTTACTGTGACTCCGATTGGGCATCTTGTCCTTTGACCAGACGATCTGTCACGGGCTATTTCATCACTTTGGGCCAATCTCCGCTTTCTTGGAAGACCAAGAAACAGGATACAGTGTCACGCTCATCTGCGGAAGCCGAATACAGGGCCATGGCTTCTGCGTACAGCGAAATTGTCTGGCTCCGAGGTCTCCTTCAGTCTCTTAGGGTGACTCATTCCACACCGGTTCGATTGTTCTGTGACATTCAGGCTGCCATACACATTGCTGCTAATCCTGTGTTTCATGAGCGTACGAAACACATCGAGATTGATTGTCATTTTGTCCGTGATTTAGTTGTCGCTGGCACGGTTCAGATGCATCACATTCGCACTGCTCATCAACCCGCGGACATCTTCACCAAGGCATTGGGCAAGGCACAATTTCAGTTCCTTATGGGCAAGTTGGGCATTGTTGATCCACATGCTCCAACTTGAGGGGGAGTATTAAGATAGAATTGATTGCATTTATATGATCAACCCTTCAGTGGCTGAATTAACTTCGGGATCCGTCCCACCTTGGGTGACATCTTCGGTAGTATCCACTTCCATGTTGCCATGGCTCATATCCGGAGCCGGAGGATCACAGTGATGATTGTGGTCACTCGGAAAAGAATGAGAAGTGGTGTTGTGATTTTTAATGGTGGTTGTGAAGACCTCTTTAAATTTAAGTTCATGTGTCTGTTCATATGGAAGCCATGTCCTTTTTGGTAACTTGGAGTTTTCTTCAACTGCTCTTTATTTCCTTGAATTGGCTTAGTATATCGTGGCTTATCTTTTCGTAAAGTTTTGGGATTGTCTTGATTGGTCCTTCGGTAAACAACAAGAATCTTTGGTAAACAACAATAACCTTTGGTAAACAACAATAATCCTTACCCAAAGTCTTCTTAATTTCCTTCTTAGAGTTCTTCCTATTGTCTTTTCCATTAGCATGATCTCAAATAACTAAATTACTGGCCCGTAAATCAGCATTGAGCGTGCTCTTGCTTATATTGTTTTCCTTCAAATTCACCTGATTGGTTATAACGGTTTCCAAAATAGTTGGACATTGGGATCATGGAGATCCTCATCAGCAAGAATTTCAAATCTTGACCCACAAGTGCCCGTAAATCAACATTGAGCGTGCTTTTGCAGGTGTAGTTAGTTGGTTCATTTTTTGAATAATGGCAGGATGGTTGCTTGAACCGGGTTCACTCAAACTGGGAACGATTTTGGATTGGTGAACCGACTTTAAACTTTGATCACTAGGACCACCACCCGCACCCCCTGAGCATGCGCCAGTGTTTGCTCCTGATGGATCACTAAGCATCTAATATCCAAATGGTTCGTCATATTCCGGGTGATCAACAACAAAATCTTTCTCCTTATTGACTGGAGCAACACATGTTTCTTTCATGATAGCCGATGGACAAAGGTTCTCCATACGCCCAACTTTCCCACAATGAAAACATATCATTTTGATCCCTTCATATTTAATAGGGTTGTTCAAATCTGGACCGGATCGGAAAACCGGACCGGACCGGAAAACCGGACCGGACCGGAAAACCGGACCGGACCAGACCAGACCGGACCGGTGAAAATACGGACCGGATTTTTAATTTTTTTTTTAATTTATATGTTTTTTTGGACATTTATATGTATTTTTTATAGATATTTTTCTTAATTTAATAAGTTAGGAGTATATATGTTTTTTAGATATTATTTTATAGATTTTAAATAAGAATTTAAATATTTTTGTTTAAAATAAAATCCAGTCTAAACCGGTCCAGGACCGGACCGGACCAGACCGGACTTTTGGAAAAATCCGGTCCGGTCCGGACCGGATGAACACCCCTAATATTTAACCTTCCAAATTCTGCCATTAAGTTTAAACTTGGACAAAAGTGACTTAGAAATATCTAATTCCACACTCAAACGAGTATATCTCCCTCGTTCTCTAGAAGAAGTTGTTTTATCAACTTTGAGAACTCAACCCATTTGAGCTCCAATTTTATTCAAAATAGCACGATCAAAGTATTCCATTAACAAATTGGATATGTGGAACCAAGCTGTAAGAAATCGAATAGTTGCCTCCTCTGCTATAAAATTTGGTATCCATCTATGAATTGTCAAATAACTGTTGCCAATCATCCAAGGTCCATTAAGCATAACATGATGAAGATCATCTACATTTCAGAATTTGACCATGTAATAATCAATGGAAATAGTAGCCATGGTGATTTCTCCTTTGGGTGCCCGTTTAAGCATAAGAGTTCTGCATATATACATATACCCAACAAATTTAGCAAACACCTTGATGATAAGAGCATCTCTCGAAGGTTTCCGTATCCTTTCTTTCTCCTCAGCAGACAACAAAATGACAGGGAAGTAGGGTCTGTATCAACTGTTGGGACATCGTCAAACAAGTCAGGCTCTTATAGAGCATCCTCCCAAAAAGGATTATTGTATTAAGTGAAGCCTTCGCCTTCCTCATTACTTGTAACATTGTCTTTGAATGATAGTTTCTTGGTAGGAGATGGCGTACTCTAAGCAACATGGCTGTTCAATGAAGGTAGCACTATAAAGTCATGTTCCATTGATTATGAATTAACAATGAAGCCCGCATGTCTCTCACCTCTCTGAATTTCTCGATCTCCTAACCTTTTTAGACAAGTGGTCAAAGGGCGAATCATTATTCACGTCAAACGGAGTATGGGAATCCGGCGGCCGATCAACCTTAGCTTCAGAACTCGTCAATCATAGTAGTAGTAGTATGTTTAGAACTTTAACACACACCTATGGTTTATTTAGTAGAGGTATGGATAAAGACTATGTCTTTTTGGTAGTAATAGGTGGGTTATACCCTTTCACTCATAAGATAAAAAAGCTTACATATGCTCACTCATCCAAGCATTGATCCCAAGTACAGGTTTAAGACCATTAAGAGGGTAGTTAAATAAAATAAACTCCCCGGCAAAGTCGCTAGTGAAATGAGTGAGCCAGTTCGTGGATTGGTTGCAAGATCGTGGGACATGGCAAAGCTTCGTTTCCCAATTAGCCATTTCCATAAGTATTGTACATTTGGCGAAAAGAACGACATGGAAAGTCGGCGCCAACTTGCCAGAATCCATCGCCAAGACCACTTCCAAAGCGTCCAAATCCACATCCAATCATTGAACACCCAATTGATGTGCGATGGTAAGTCCCTGGAGCATGCCCAACAACTCAGCCTTGAATGGAGAATTATCCTTGGCTCTAGCTATGAATGCACACATGAATTCTCCTTTCTCATCTCGTAAAAGTCCTCCAGCACCTATCATATTATCACCCTCTCGATATGCTACATCAGAATTAAGTCGCACCCATGCAGGCGGTGGGCGTTGCTAGCACGTAAGGACATGCGAATTCCCACCATTCGTATCGAGACGATATCTAACCACATCAGCAAAATCCTTGGCGCGAGCACGGATAGTACGGTCCTTGGGAATATTCTCATTAGATCCAAACGCCCTCATATTCCTCCATTTCCAAAGCCACCAAACCCCAAACGCAAATGTCGTCGGCGACAAATCGATTCTGCTCAATTTACTAGTGAGCCAAGTCGTAAGATCAGCTTGAAAAAATTTCATCCATCCTTGTGTCGATGTAAAGACCCCGCCAAACCTCCTTCGCCAATGAGCAGTCCCGAATGATATGCATCGTGCTCTCAACAGAGCCTGCACAAATAGAGCATTGCGTAGTGGGAGATAGATGACGACGCTGGTGATTTTCGTTACTCATAATGCAGTCATGTGAATCCAACCAAAGAAAATTACGCACGCTCTCCGGTGCCTTGGCACTCCAATATGTTTCCAAACCTGTATCGGCGTATCCCCCTCATTCTTACAGATGATCGCCAAAACCGACTTAATTGAGAACTTACTAGATGAAGTCCCCGACCAAGAACCTCTTCACTAACCAACTCCAAAGCAGCAATTTTCTGCAGAATTTTGGGTGGAAGCAAATGAGAAAACTCCTCCCACAACCATCCCGTCAGTAACTGAAGAGCGCAATCCCACAAGCAACGGTGCCTTCGCTCTCACAATCCCTTGCCATAAATTTGTTTCTGTTACATTAAACTGTCGTTCTCACGAAATACTCGCTGTGTCGCTAGCGTTTAGCACTGGATTCCCCTGCTACTCTGCTAGCGTTTAGCACCAAGGAAGAAAGTAGGGAAATTCTTATTGGTGTCCATGAGTTTAGAGTTATTCTTGTTGGTGTCCCACGATTAAGTTTTTTTCGGTTGGTATCCCTAAGTTTTAGGATTGTTTGCTTCGTAACCAAACTTTTTCATGTTTGTACCATTCCATTTCAAAGTGATTAAATCTAAGTCCACCATTGTGTTCCTCGTCCCTCAAATTAGTAAGATTTGACTCCTAAAATACTCAAATTCATGTATGAACCATGTCGATTTGAATTCTGAAGCAACAACCCATTTTCGACCTTAAGAATTCAAATCGGAATGGTTCGAGTATGAATTTGATTGTTTTAAGAGTCGAATCCAACTAAGTTGAGGTCAATAAACAGAATGATGAACTTTGATTTGATCTATTCGAACCGAAATGATACGTATATGAAAATTTTTGGTTACAAAGCGAACAAATTAAAACCTTAAGGATACCAATTGAAAAAAATTTAATCATGAAACACCAACAGAAATAACCATAAACTTAGGAATACTAGAAGAAATTTCCTAAGAAAATAAAAAGGTAAAACGAAACATAAAAAGATTAGAAAAACGAAAAAGAGAAATTACCACGACTTCACCAAATTTATGACGCCGGTCTACACGTGGGCTGCGCCACCTTCCTCTCGTTCCTTCCCCGCCCCCACCTCCTCTCCCTGTCGCTAAAAAATGCCTGAAAATTCGAAATCCGACGACAAGGGAAGACCTCCGCCGCCCCTACCACCGCCAAGAGCTTCTTCCATGGCCGCCAAGCAAATCGTCGACACTCTCCCCTCCTACATCTCTCTCTACACCCACCGCTCCTCCCCCTCCGCAACCGCCAACAACCCTGACAGAACCTCCATCCTCAGATGGTTCTCCTCCCTCTCCCTCCACCACCGCCTCTCCTACCTCACCATCGTCGACCGCCCCTTCTCCCAGCTCCTCCTCCTCATGCTCGCCGACCTCCGCTCCCATGGCCGCGGAACCTTCATCGTCCTCCCCGACATCCCTTCCTCTTCCGCTCCCGATCTCCCCACTCTCTGCTTTCGCAGATCTCGTGGCCTCCTTGATCGAATTGCCGAGTTCGACGAGTCGGAGCGGCTAATTCGGGACTCCCTCAGGCTCTTTAGCTCCAAGGAAGGCGAGAGCGTTAGGGATTGCAGCTGCTCGTCCAGCTGCCTTGATACGGTGTCGTTTGAGGAGGGATTCGTCAGTGACGTTGGCCGCTTCGTGGATTCGATGGATAGGGTTTCCGACTCTTGCTTTTTGGGGTCCGATTGGGGGGAATTGGGCTCCGATTGGGTTGAATTCGAGTGGTTGAAGGCCAAGGGGTACTACAGTATGGAGGCGTTTGTGGCTAATCGGGTGGAGGCGGCTCTAAGATTGGCGTGGTTGAATTGCAGCGGTGGGAAGAAGAGAGGGGTGAAATTGAAAGAAAAAGCTAGCAGTGTGGGCGTGGCAGCAAACGTGTATTGGAGGAAGAAAGGGTGTATTGACTGGTGGGAGAAGCTGGACGTGGAGGTGAAGAGGAAGGCATTACTGATGGTTCTAGGGAAGAACACAAAATCTCTGGTATTTCTTACATGTTTGCATTCAAGTATTTCTATATGTTCTTACCCCTCCACTGATTTCACAACAGTGTTATGAATGTCAATCAATGTCTTTGCTTGCTCTGTTTTATCAATTCCTGTGAAGTTTTGCTTTGACATGTTTCACTTGGGGGTGCTCAATGAGAAAGAGACTGGAGGGAGCTACTTTTCCATTAATTTGGAATTTTACTTCCCAAATTTGACTAACATTTAGTTTTGTATCAAGTTCCAAGCCAATGCTTGATTCCTTATTCCAAATCCATAGCCGGATTTTAACCAAATGCACCAAAGGCCACCTAGATGAAGTGCCAGCTGTGAAACAGGGGACAGCTGGACAGGGGGCAAAGCTCAGAGTGAATGTTGTGAGGTCCTTCAGTTTCGACATGACAAATTGCGTATTGGAATTGAATTCTTGTATTAAAAGTTTGCTGTAGATAATCTTCATTACTAGATTTATTATGAATTTCATCAGGTTTAGTGGATTTTCACATCATCATTGCTTCCCCTTTCTACTATGTTAAGCTCACACTTCTACTCCCCTCTCTTGTATTATGCCTTCCTCCTCATTGTTGTTTTGCTGGCTTGGACATTTGTTACTCCGTATTTCACAAACTTGTTTCATAGCCTTTTGATTGTGTGTTGAGGACATTATTATTGTTTTCCATTGTATATGGAGATATATAAGACTGATACTTGAGGCTCGAAGGATGAATAAGCTTAGTTTATGGTGTATCTTAATGATATTTAGTTGGACATTAAGAAAGGCAAAAATAAAGCTGGAGGAGTTTAGGCTTTTGCTTCATATGTATTAAATTATGCTTTCCTAATCAGTTTTCTCAATGTGCTATAAATGTCAAATTAGATAATCAAAGCTAATTCTGATTGTAGTGTAAAATCTCTTAGTGGTACCAACTAATTTATAGTGAAATAATGTTCTGACTTGTTAATACTTCAAGTTTTCAGATCGGTGAAATTTTGAAGGTCACTGGCAGAGATTTGGGGGATGATATGTGTCTTATTGCTAAAGGACCACACAAACCCCTGAGACAAAAATCATTTATTGCAGAAGTGTTACGGCAAGATATGGACCTTGGGTTGTCCAAGCCCTTGGGTTCGTGTTCTGGGGACTTCTCATCATCAGCATGCAGTATTAATGCTTTGCTCGTGCTTCAGGAAATTTCTCATATGATTTTAGCATTTCAAAACAATGAATTTGATGGAGACAAACTATTTTTTAGCTCATTAGACTCTGTCAATTCATTTCCTGATTGTATCTCGAGGAAAGTAAGAGGATTGCTTATGGTTGTATCACTTGATTCTATGAAATTTGAATTGTTTGAAGAGGATGATCTTAAATCTCTTGCTAAGAAACCCAAGGAAAAACAAGGCTCCACAAGCCGGAAAAAGAAAGGAAAGAATCGTAGTACGAAAAAACCACGTCCTGCTTTAAAAGATTCGGGACATGATTGTCCAATAGACGAAAGTGTCCAGGTACTTCACGTTGTGCCTGTTCATTCTTTCTTGGATCCTAATGGCTGTTTCTAAGAGATGATAGTCTAACTTATTTGCAATACATTTTAGGTTAGTGAATCATGCCGGGTCTATCGAAAGGACAACATTATTAAGCCAGATGAAGTTGTTGATACCACAAAGGATGTTGTTAAGGAGGTACTCCTCTTCTACTGTTCTCTGGAGATTTTGAATTTGCTTCTATATTTCTCTCATCTCTTACTCTCTCCACCTTCCTTTTGTAGTTGCAAGTATCGGTCAACTGTTTCTATAACCTGAGTTTGGTGAATAATTACAGGATAAGCTTAGCTTGATTCATTGGCTTGTTTGTTTCTGATGTGCCATTTTCCTGATTCTTCCCTCACTTGTTATAGCACAGACTTCTCAAAGTAGCCTGAAATCCAATCTATCATACTTAGACCGTAGTTTTCCACAAATTGTTTGATCTATGGTTTCAAAAGTTGTGTAAGGACTTGTGTGTTAAATTATTAATTATTGCTCATTATCAGGAGGAAAAACAAGTATTAATCGAGGAAAAGATGCAAATTGTTACAAGGAAGAGTAGGAAGGATCGGTGTAAAAGTAGAAGTTCATATCAGAAGCTAGGAGTCCCAAAAGAAAACCGTAATTATAAAGTTGGGATTACCTCCTCTTCTTGTATTGCTGCACAATCTGAGGGGAAAACATCCAGTCTCCTGCCTGAGCATCCACTTATGCACGACTTGAGTGTATCAAGTGATAACTCATATGGTCCTGAGAAAAACATTCAGAGATACGTGCTGCCTAGGAATGACTGTGCAGTTGGGTCCTCAGTGAATAGCTTGCCTGCACTTGGTTCTGGTAAACTTGCTGCTCCTGCAGCTAGCAATCTTTCTCTAGAATGTCATCATAATTCAGTCACAATTACAAATGAAGAGTCCATAAATGTGAAGTCGGAGAACACAAGTTATCCAATTGATTTCAATGATAATACTGGCAATACAAGGGGTAGGGATGAAACGCTTAATGAAAATAGAGATCTCCATGGTGTTACTGATATTCCAAGATCTTATGAAAATAGAAATGACAATGGAACTGAAAATGATTCCAATGATGAGTGTAAGAATGGGCATTCTGGTGATGCCGAAAATGTAGTATCTTCTGCATATCCTTCATATGAGTGGCCTAGTGTGACACCTTTCCGTTTTTCAAGTTTTAATTCACACTCCCTTCCACCTGCAACTGACAGGCTGCATTTGGAGGTAGGTCATAATTGGCACAGCCACTTCCAACAGTCTTCGTTACAGCAGATGCATCAAACTGGGAATTCTTCAGTTGAAGCTGGTGGGAATATCTTATCTCAGCCATTGCAGTTGGGTTTAGATTGGCCTCCCATCATGCGGAATGTTAACAGATTGGCTTCGTCTTTGAGTTGTAATTATGACTCCGGATATTTATCGAGACGGCAATCTGTTATACCACAAAGCTTTGCTGCTCAAAATTCACATTTTGGTGGATTGTCTAGTGAGGATGAAAGGAAGTATTCTTCAGATTTTGTTGAGCTGCCTGATCTTACCAATACACAGGAATTAGCTGATGAATTTGATAACAATTGGGTATCTGAAGAGGAATTCGAGATGCATACTATGTCTTGTATAGATTATAATCAACATTTTGGCGGTGGTATTATGTACTGGAATCCTTCTGATTATCCAGGAACAGGGTTTTCTCGTCCACCTTCTCTTAGCTCTGATGATAGTTCATGGGCCTGGCGTGAAGCAGACATGAATAGGACTGTAGATGACATGGTTGCCTTTCCATCATCTTATAGCACAAATGGTTTACATTCACCATCTACTGCTCCTTTTTGCTCTCCTTTTGAGTCTCTGGGTCCAGGGCAGCAGGCTGTTAGTTATGCTAGGCCAGGAATGGAAGTGAATAACAAAATTATGCAGGCCTCTTCAACAATGACAGAAGCAGATACAAAGGAAGATGTTGCTGGTGATGTCGATGCCAAATCTACTGAATCACTTCCTTACCCCATATTGCGACCGATTATAATTCCAAATATATCGAGGGAAAGGTCAAGGTCTGATTTCAAACGAAATCATGATCTCAGAAGTCCTTGTGTTCCCCCAAATAGGCGGGAAAGACCCCGGGTTAAGAGACCACCATCTCCAGTAGTCCTTTGTGTTCCACATGCTTCTCGTCCACCAACACCTTCTCCTATCAGTGACTCCAGAAAACATAGAGGTTTTCCAACTGTGAGATCTGGAAGCTCCAGCCCGAGGCACTGGGGTGTTAGAGGTTGGTTTCCTGATGGAATGAACTTTGATGAAGCTTGTGTGCATATGGATGTTGCAGAAGTAGTGTGGCCTTCGTGGGGGAGTAAAAAATTGTCAGCTCGTCAACTGGTTCAGCCACTTACTGGCACATTGTTACAAGAACACTTGATTTCTATCTCTCAGCTGACACATGACCAGGAACATGTAAGCAGGGTTTCAATATAAAGTTATAATATTTTGTTGATCTATTGTATATTTTGATTGACTATAGCATATTACAGCCAGATGTTGCCATTCCTCTGCAACCACCAGAATTGCTGAATTGCCCAACACGAAAGGCCTCTATTCATTTGATACATAACCATCTGCATGAAGAAATTGATTCTTTTTGCAAGAAGGTAGTTGCTGGTTACAGAAATCTCCATTTGTTGGTTCCTCATGGTCTCTGAACTTTAGTAGGCCATTTGCATCCTTGCCTTCTCACTGACAGTGACACATTTTATATTTAACTTCCAGGTTGCAGCGGACAACTTAATGAGGAGGCCATACATCAATTGGGCAGTGAAGCGAGTTACACGATCTCTCCAAGTTTTGTGGCCTCGTTCGAGGACAAATGTATTTGGTTCAAATGCTACTGGCTTGTCCCTTCCAACAAGTGACGTGGATCTTGTGGTTTGTCTTCCTCCAGTTAGGAACTTGGTAGGAACTCTCGTTCTCATTGCTTTACTGAAAAGGCAGTTTATTTCTACTCCAGGTATAATTTGTCTTTGTTTGATTTGTTAGGAGCCTATTAAAGAAGCTGGTATATTGGAGGGTCGAAACGGAATAAAAGAAACTTGCTTACAGGTACGGACTTTAAGAGTTACCTACCCACAGTTTTTCTGGAAGACCTCACAAAGGAACCTATGTCAATTCTTAATAAGGAAAAGGAAATTCAGGGCAAAAGGTTGTGGAAGCTTGTTAATTTCCCTTGTATCTTTTGTTTACTGGACCCTCCACTGCTGGAGTGTTTTTGTCTGTAATTTGTTCTTTACTGTTGTGTACATAATATATTATAGCATACTACTAATCTTGGAAGCCAATCGTATTTCAATCAGTATGTGGAAGTTCATCTATGGGTTTTATTTGACTCAAACACATCATATTGCTTTGAAATGCAAACCTGATGATTCTATAGTTCTTACTTCCAATTGACTGGGTATTAGTCCTCCCCTGTGCCGGATAGAGGCAAAGATACCGGTGCAGCAGCATGTTCAATTTTTGGTTTGTTTTTGCTGGAAGGGTTCTGGTAAGCTTTTTGTGATGAAGTAGCGGGGAGAAAAATGATTGCCTTTGTACATGACAATCATCGAATAGATGATGAAGTAGTTAACTCATCCTCCTGCCTTCAAAACCTAATAAACAAAACAAATAGAAATAGAGCTGAAAGAACTTGTTACCTCTTGTAAACCTTTTGATTTAAATTGTCCCAAAAATGCCTTCTTAACTGGCAGCTACATTCTTGCAAAAGAGTTGGTGATTTCATCTGCAAGCAGGATCCTTTCTTTGATGTTTTGGGTAGGTTGGTTTGCACTTTGCATAGATAGGCCAGATTTGAGCTGTTTGCAAAAAACATTATGCGAATCTCTTTCCCTATTTGATTGCTTAAATCTGTTTTTCAACTACTTTTTTTCCTTCTGTAGTTTCTTAATAGAACTGCAAATTGAGCCTTTTTGTTTATTATTTGTAGCATGCAGCCAGGTACCTCGCAAATCAGGAATGGGTAAAATCAGATTCTCTCAAGACTGTGGAAAACACTGCAGTAAGTTGGCGTATTTGAGTTTCTGTTGGAAAGCTGTCTTTAGATTTTTTTTCAGTTCTTTGTTTCTTATTTATTTATGTCCTTGCTTAATTTCTTTTTCAATGACCATAAGTTTGTCATTTCCTCGTCTCTCCAACCTTTTGTATTATGTTGTAGATACCAATAATCATGCTTGTTGTGGATGTTCCTTACGACTTTGTTACTCCAACTGCCTCGAGTTCACAAACGCTGACAAATAAAACAACCAAGAACATTGCTGAACAAGGCAGTTCACAAGATGAAAATGTGAGTCCAGATAACCTGTCATCTACATGCTTGGACTTGAGCCAGCATGAAAAGGATGCAAAGTCTGTGCGTTTGGATATCAGTTTCAAGTCACCATCTCACTCCGGCCTTCAAACTACACAACTGGTACTGATTAATTTCATGAGCTGTGGCTAATGAAAATGTTACCTAAAGCTGGCAAAAGGTTTTTGTATTCGTTCAAAAAGTTTTCAGTTGCCACCCCATCCCCATAAACAAAGTGGATGGAGATGTTCAACTTCTGTCCCTTAATTGTTTTTCTAAAAAATAAGCTTGCATATAATGTAATGCTGAACAGGTTTTGGAACTGTATTCTGGCTTGTTTTTATTAAGCTATTTATAATGCATATATAAATGCGTTATGCAGGTTAAAGAACTGACCGAGCAATTTCCTGCTGCCATCCCACTTGCTTTGGTACTCAAAAAATTCTTAGCAGATCGCAGCCTGGATCAGGCCTACTCAGGGGGCTTGAGTTCATATTGTTTGGTAAAGCACTGCTCAGTTTACTGATGTTTTTATCACTGATGCATGGCATTGCAGTAGGTTTAATCTTTCTTCTTATTTTCATTCTCATCAATTTACAATGGTCGCCGAGTACTATACCAATATTAAGACTTGAACATGTTCACAAGGTTTTGTTTGACATTCTGCTCCAGCATTATTAAGCTTCTGTGGTGCTGCAACTTTCTACAGGTCTTGCTGATTACACGGTTCCTTCAGCATGAGCACCATCTTGGCCGAGCTATCAACCAAGTATGCTCTTGAAGTTTAACTATTTAACTGCCTGTATGAATTTAAAGTTTCGGTGAGATGTACAGGACATGTTGTGGCTCTATATAGTAATTCTGGACATTTGCATTGAATTTTACATGTCTTTTTTTGTTATAGTACAGTGAACTAAAGATTTTCAGAACTTATAAAACAAATAGATATATTATTTGACTACAATTGGATTTTTAAAATTTGTACCCCAAGATCAAGTAATCTAGTTATTGAGCTAGAGGAAACGGCTCATATTAATACAAAATATGAATGATGGTGCCGTTTAGGGTTTGTTTAAACATACTTGTAATGTAAATAGTACTGATACCATAGATAAGGCTTTGTAAGTTAACTCATAGAGTGGTGATGTGTTTTATGGATGGCGTATATTGCGAAAGACACCCTTAACTTCCTCACATGTCTGCTGGTTTTCTTCATATTAAAAGAGTAGTAAGTCACAATCTTGCTTTTATGTAAGCCGGCATTGTTTCATTTTTCTATAATATTTCCATGCTCCTTGTCATAGATGCCTTTGTTGATGTATTCACTGTTGATGTGTTTTAACCTTTTTAACTCTTGAGTATGGTGTTTTTATGTATTGCTGCGTTCTTTAAACTTATCTAAGTTTCATAAGCCAGTTACATGGCAATCACCATTTACTTTACAATAATGACATTTTGCAGAACCTTGGGGGCCTTCTCATGGATTTTTTATATTTTTTTGGGTAAGTTTGAGCTTTCTAATTCAACAGCTGATCCTTGCAATTTACTACATTTGTAGCCACGAATATCCAGGTAATAGAATTTTATTTTGAATTCAGGAATGTTTTTGATCCTCGTCAAATGCGTATTTCAATACAAGGAAGTGGAGTATATATAGACAGAGAAAAAGGGTACAGGTAGCTCTCTTGTCATTTTGACTGAGACTTTATTGTATCATCTACGCTAAGAATCAGAATGTGAGTACTGATTTCTTTGCTGTGCTTTGTGTAGCATTGATCCCATTTACATAGATGATCCTCTATTTCCAACAAATAATGTGGGAAAGAATTGCTTCCGTATACATCAATGTATCAAGGTCAAACCCCTGATATCTTTGCGCTTGCCACATTTTATTACTTTTAGTTTATGATTTTCTACATTTTCCCAAAGAATTATACTTATAGGGTATTTAAACTTATGTTACATAATAGCACATAAATGTATCTATCTGGGAAATATGTGTAACTGATTTAATACGTAATCTTCCATGTTGTAGGCATTTGCAGATGCATATTCTACTCTAGAGAATGAGCTAAATTGTCTTGCAAATGATAGTGACATGGCTTCGAGGGCAAAGTTTCAATTGCTTCGAAAGATCATACCAAGTATAAGCCTTCCGTAGATATTCCACATATGGCTGCTGTGCCTTATGCAGATTATATTTGAGAATCTTTCTGCTACGGTTAGTCCTACTTTCCTTGTTTTCCCTTTCTCTTGATTGTTGTAGAAGGATGTAAAATATATTCGTAGGGAAATGGTTGGGAGATGATTGGTTTCACTCAAGGTTCAGACTTGTTTTCTCCCCAAGTCCTACTCTTAATCTGTATACTTGAGTGTCGATGAAGTGAGATGAATCTCGTCTACTTCAATAAATTTGTGCTGTATAGGTGATTGGTTTTCAGAAAAGCTAATTGCATTTTGACTCTTAGATAGGTCACTTTTTGTTGGTCATAGGAGGTCACGATGTACATTGAGTTGCTCAATAGGAGTTAACAATTTCCTTCTATTAAGTAACCTACCACCATTTGTCAGTTATTGAGTGAATCTTAAGTGGTTAGTAACAGCCATGATAAGTCAAATTGATCTGAATAGTATTTGCCAATTGGGACACAAGGTTAGTAAGAAGGTCAGGCATTAAAACATGATCCTTGTGCTTCAAACCGGTTGCTGGTAAAATTTCAAATTTTAAAATAGTTATTCCCATTAATTACAATAGCATTAGATTTATGGAAGATATAGATTGTGCCTGAATCTGGAGTGTTTGAATGCCTGTATATACACCATGTGAACCTACTTGTGTTAATTTACTCAACCCTGTCTCCAGTGGTTTTGTATCTTGTTCAGTTTACATTTCTATCGCTGTCCTTGCACATTTGCCTTCAGTATGAAATATGAATTGAACTTATATAAACACGCATTAACAAAATCAAGTTTGCATGTCATTTGTTTTTTTGATTTGCTATTCTTGGTGTGTTGATTGCTAGGTCTTCCAACACCAAAGCTTCTCCTGAGGTGACAATCTGGATCTGACATGGCGTTGAAATGTTAGAATCTTGTCCACCAGTTGCTGGAATGGTTAGAATCCTTACACTACTTTCTTCAAATTGATTAGAAGCAGCCCCAGCCAGAGGAGGGGGGTCGCCCAGTGCCCGTGGGGAGGGGGGGCCAGTCAAAACTTAAAAGAGAGGAGAAGATGCCTGGGGACCGAGGAGGGCAAGTGCCTACGTGGCCCGGTGCAGTGATGCTACATGAAAACATCTTGTCGGAGCATATGGAGTAACCCGTCGGGTTGTCAACAGCCCTAGAACTGCATGTATAATGGTTTAGGCTGTTGTACTAAGGAGGGATCGGAAGCCTAGATATAGGGGATTCACCGTAGTAGCTGTAACCGTAGACATGACTTAAATACTTGCGATTGTTATATAAAAATGGATTTTAACCTTTGCACAATAAATGTGGAAAAATGGAAAGAGAAGTGCCAACTGCCAAGATAAGAAACGGAACAAGGTGTGGGTGCAAACAAAATTTGTTCAATGTTCCAAATCTGACAAACATAAGAAGATATTCCATTCCATTGAAAATCCCCTCGGTAACTAAAAATTTGGGCGCCGCAGATTCCAAGCTTGAGCGAAACAGATTGAGGAGTTGCGGGCAGCGGTTGCAAACCCAAACGACGGTCTTGACGTGGAGATTGAAATACCAAATCCCGAGGTAAATCTTGTTGGCGCCGTCGGGAGAGAAGATCAGTTTGGGGTTCCTTTCCCTTTTTAATTTTGCTTAGCATTTGTGTTTTTTTAATCATTTTTTTCTGTTAATTAATTCAACCGGGTCAGAAGTACATATCCTATTGAATAATTGAATCAACTGATCAATATATGTTTCCTTATTCAGATTATAGAACTTCTGCAATTTTGCTCAGATTGGAATTTTCATGGTAGAGACTAATAATGTTATGGTTAACTCTAATAATACTTATTTCAAGTAATTTTCTGGGCAATTTGGGTGGTGGTGGGTCTTTATTTTGAGCTTGAGTTTTGATTATAATCTTTGGGTTATTTCTGATCTAATTTTCTGTTCAGGTGGAGGAAGATGAAGTATTTGTTTGAGGCTAAGATGATACAATGGGTGGAGATTCTCGTACTATCTACACTTGAATGGAAGAAGCTGGGCCACATCTTTTATGGACTAATTATAAGATTAGGAGGCTTGGGTTATAAAGCACGGGCTTTGTTGGGAATTTTTCAGGAGATATTTGTGTATTGGGTTCAACTTTATTATAAGGGATTATTATTGTTGCCAAGAGATTTATTTTTACATTCGACTAATGAGGGATTGTTGCTGCTATAAGAAGCCTTAATCAAGTATATACCATTCATTTTAATATCAATAAATTGGTGAATGGCCCCCCGGGGGCGGTAGTTCAGCGGCAATCCCAAACTGCTGTCGGAATGGGCCCCCGGGGCGGTGGTTCAGTGGTAATCCACGGTTGAAGGGGAGGAGTAGATCCTGGGATGCCAATCCTCCCGGGTTCGAAACATGCCGACAACAGTTTGGGATTGCCGCCTATCTACTGTCCCTGTGTTTACCAAGCTCAGGAGTGAAGGGCTAGCTGCCTGGGTCGTGAAGTAGTGGGCCGGCCCTTTGGGGAAGGTCCGAAACCATAAATGCTAAAAAGAAAAAAAATTGGTGAATGGGAGCTTGCTTTTGAATTTATCTTGGATTCATTTATTCTTTTATTTGTTATTAGTGCACTTTTATTCAATATTAAATCCCTAATCTTCCTTCACAATTTAATGAGGTTGTTTCTTTCTACATACGGATAATAAATATTGCAATTTGTAGTGATGCATACTTGTAATTGATTATTTATCAATTGGTTCTCCTGGATACTTGGGAACAACTACTTTCATATGTATAGCAGAATAGGTTGATCATGTTGTGAGTGACTGATCGTGTTATGAGTGATATAAATTTAAGTGCTTGGCTGTTAGGAGGTGAGGTGAACAAACATTGAACAATGATATTGCTCATAGGGTGGCAATGGAGATTTGTTATACATTTGATTCTAGGATAAAGAATATATTTTATGTAATTTGATATTGTTCTTCTCTATAATCAGGGTGCAATATCGTAATTCTAAATAAATCAAGTCTCATAATACACACTAAAAAAACACAAATATTTTGTCTAATATTCATGGCAAAATACATTTAAAGTGTTAGGTGTTAGGATTTAAACGCATTAACGAGAGAAAACGAAATAAATAACACAAGAATTGTTAATCCAGTTCGTCACGAAATTGACTACGTCTGGGGGCGCTGCTAAGCTGTTGGATCGTTAGAGTTACGTCTGAGGGAACAAAAGCTTTGTTCCCACAGAAGATACAGCGGATTAAAAACAGCAAGAAAGATAACGAACGAACTCACGATGTATAGTGGAAACCCTGATTAGAAAAACTAGTTTCTCAAGGAAAAACCACTACCTTCAAGCTTCCGCTTGAGAGGATTTTGAAGCGTCTACTTGTCTTATTGATTTCTTGTTCGATTACACTTGTATCCTGGACTCCAACCTCTAGACTACCCAGCTAGACTTGAAGCCTCTTCTACAACGATGAATCGAACTCAACCCTCAAAGACTCACAAACTCTTCACTCTCTTTTTCTTCTTAACTGAATGCTCTCAATTCTTCGTTCTTCGTCGTTCAAAGCCGTACTTAAGAAATGAATCCTCACTTCACTTAAATACAACTCGGCTAAACCCTAATCATAACAAGATAGGATATTCTAAAATCGGATTACAAAAGATATGATTTTGTTGGAAGAATAATATCCCAACTGATTATATTAATTAAGGAAGGAGTTCCTTAATTAATCCAATCGGAAGGATATTCTTCTTCTCTCTCCAATTGCCTTATCTTAGGAAAGATTCCTAAGATAACACAATCGGGTTTTCTCTCTCCATATCTTCGCGCAATCCGGCTTGATCCTTGGAGCCGAAGTCTTCATCCTTTACCGCGTGTGCTTCTTGATTTGTTTCCTTAATTCAACACGCTGGATTTCTTCTTTCCTTTTGCAGCCTTGATCTGGTCCGTCACTTCAGTTCCTTGAGAGGTAACAAAACACTTGACAGGACTTTGTTCCCTCTGAGATCCTTTGCTGCAAAGCTCCCTGGGATAACTTTCCTTGTCCTTGAAACACTTGGTACACATATTAATTGAGTGTTTGTTACCATCAAAACTGTTAGGAAACGGAACTCTGGAATTTAAGTTCCCCTGAGAGTTCATTTCCTCAGTTTCTCTACTTTTGACGATGACAAATATTATGATACTAATGTTTTATCTCAAAGATGTGTTTTAAGGAACCACAGGAATTTACCGAAGGCAAGAAAGCCAAACAGGACAAGAGAACCAAAGGAACAAGACAGAGGAAGGAACCCAGAGGAACCCAGATGTGCCCAGAATCGAAGCATGCGACATTGCGATTCCCGAGAAATCTGGGGACACACAACCTCGGACAAAAGTTGTTGAAAACGACTTGTCCGAAGCTTCCAAAAGCCTGCCATTGTCCAAGAGCAAAACAACAAGAAACCTAGAGACGCTGAACCTCGGACAGAAAAGGTGAAAGCGATAGGACATGAAACCTCTCGCTGTCCAGAAGACAGTTTCCAAGTGCCCAGATTATTGAACCTCGGAAGAAGGAAGCTGGAGAACGACTTGGCTGAAGAGGTTGACTAACCTAGAAGGATTCTGAGCTGCCTAGGTTGTTTGCACATTCCAAGAACAAGGTGGACCAAGGAGAACCACTCATCCTAGGGCAAGCTCAATCTGTGGGAACCCAGAGAGGATCGAGCTGCGAAGAATCCTCTATAAAAGGAAGACTAACCCAAGGGTTATCTTCAAGCACTTAGACACGACTCACACTCATTAGCAAATATCTAGTGTGAACCTCCAAACAAGAACATCAAAGCAAACAGAGATCAAGAGGAACCAGTCAAGGAAGAAGAGCTGAGTGCTAAGTTCCTGTGACTGTAAGTGATAGTTTCTAGATGCAAAAGTCTGTTTCTTGGATTGATTATTGATTGTGTTAAGTTATCTAGGATTGTCTAACTGTGTGTAAGACAAAGGAACTGTGTGTTCGTTCCTAGGATAAGCTGTAACCAAAAGAGATAAGAAATCAAGAAGTAGACTTTGAAATCCTTTCGAAAGAAAGGTAGTGGTTTTTATCCTGGATTGCTAGTTGGCAGTCAAAGGTTTCCACTATAAGGAACTTGTCAGTTGTTTGATTGTTTATTTCCGCTGCGAAAGGAACTGAGAATTGATATTCTGAGTTCCTTAAGTTTTTATCTAACAATCACGATCCTACAATTGGTATCAGAGCAGGAAAGGCTCTAGATCTTTGATAAAGTTTGCAGATTATGTCTCAACCAAGCAAGTTTGAGCTCAGAATCTCCACCAACAAGCCACATCTTCGCAAGAAAGGAGAAGAAACATGGTGGGAAAAGTGCATGGAAAGCCACATCAAGACCAACGACTACCAATGCTGGAGGATAGTCGAAAATGGAGATGACCACGTCGATCTTACCATGAAGGAAGAAGATTGGAAACCAGAACATTATGTCATCATGGAGAAGAATGCCAAGGCAAGACAGTTCATCCTCAATGGATTGGACAGAGAGGACATGGACAAAGTCATAGGCATCAAGACGGCCAAGGAGATGTGGAAAGTTCTCAAGGAGATGCATGAAGGAAGTGGGGAACTAAAGCAAAGCAGAAAATTTGCTTTGGAAGGAGAATACCACACCTTCAAAATGATAGAAACTGAGACCATCTCAGAGTACTACTCTCGCTTCAACAGATTAATTGGAAAGTTGACGGCAGTGGGAGTTGATCTTGATGAAGTCTCCAAGTCCTTGGTGATTATCAATGGACTCAACTCCAAGTTCACCCCTCTCAAGGGAATCATGAAGAACACTCCAGGCATCCAATCCCTTCCCTTGACCCAAGTCATAGGGAAACTGGAAGTTGAAAAAGGAGAACACACTAAAGCTAATGCCGATAAGAAACTGGAGAAAGGAATCGCCCTTAAGATCTTCAAAGCCTTCTCAAGGCTCGAGATGGAGCAAGAGAACTTAGACCTGGAAGAAGAGGAGGACGAGCTAACATCCCTCTTCTCTAAGAATATCAAAAAATTCTTTGTGAAGGGAAGATTCCAAAAGGGCAGTTCCTCCTACAATGGACCCAGAATGGATCTTAAGGAAGTCTCTTGTTACGAGTGCAAAGAGAAGGGACACTATGCCAAGAACTGTCCCAACAAGGAAGACTCCAAGGAAGAAGAAAAACCTCAGAGAAAGAAGGCTCTCGTAGCCTCATGGGGAGAAGACTTAGATGAGGAACTGGATCTGAGCGGCTTCTCTGGAGGAAGATGTCTCATGAAAAAAGAAGACTCAAGCGACTCAGAAGACCTTGAGGTACCTTCTGATGATCTCTTAAAATCCCTAGTTGAGTGTGATAAGAAACAACTTCTTAAGATCATAAAGAAACTAGGAAAGGAAACTAGTTCCCTTCAACAGAAACTAGATGATTGTGAAGATGAAATTGCTTGCTTGACTGTTGAGAATTCTGTTTGGAGTAAGAAACTTGATGAAACTGAGAAAGACCTAGCTGAGACTCACTCCAAACTCATTGATATTAGGAATGTGCATGCTAGTCACCTTAGAACCTGCAAATCTTGTGATGAAACTAGCATAGATTCTATCAAAGTTCCCTTGCATGCTAACCCACCTGGAAATGACATGCTTCAATCCATAATTGATAGGTTAGACACTCTCACTAATTCCATTAATGAAAAAACGATAAATCAAACTGTTTTTGTGAGACAACGCCATGGAATAGGATATGTCAATAATAAAGGGAACAATGATGCTGAAGAAGAAAAGGCTAGGCGAGAACTTGTTGAGATGAATGAGAATCTCAGTATTGCCCTTGCCACTTCTCGTGATAGGAATCAATTCCTATCAGAGAAGATCATGGTCCTTGAGGACAAGGCTGAGGTTGACAAACGTCTCAATGAAGGCTCTCAAAGTCCTAAGAAGGAACCAAAGAGAAAAGAAAAGATGGTTCCTGAAAACCAATGGTTCACCAACTCATTTGCTCACAAAAGATATATTGACATGGCCCATAGCAAGGTTAGAAACAATGTTGATTTTAACAAAAGGAAAATTGAAAAACCTTTTAGGCCAGGAAAAGGAAAATATGGACATGTTGTTTACAATCGTTTGTGTACCTACTGTGGTAAGAATGGTCATTACAACACTGAATGTACTAAGAAAATAAACTTTGAAAAGGAAAAAAGTACTCATTACCATGAAAGAAACCAATTCCCTGGTTACTCACCGACTCGGAATGCTAATCCCCCCAGTAAAGCCAAGCTTCGCTGAGTTCAGAAATCTTAGTTCCCTTGTGTGCAGAAAGAAGAGAGGCAACCCCAACTATGGTACATTGACAGTGGTTGCTCATGCCATATGACCGGAAGAAGAAATCAAATGACCTCTCTTCAACCTCTCCAAGGAGGAAATATATCCTTTGGAGACAAAAGCAAATGGAAAATCTGTGGAATAGGAACTGTGAAACTCAACGATCACATTCAGGTAAACAAAGTTCACCTTGTTGATAATCTTGGTTTTGACCTAATTAGTGTGTCACAGCTGTGTGATCAAGGAGACAATGAAGTTAGATTCAAATCAAACGAATGTTCAGTCCTTGACTCCTCGGAACAAATCATCCTAAAAGGGAAAAGATTCAATAATGTCTACATAATTGACCCATCCTTTGTTCCCAAGGAGAAACTTTGTCTTTCAACTGTGAATGACCAAGCTGATTTGTGGCATCAACGCCTCGGTCATGCTAGCACCAAGCTGATTCAAAAGCTACACTCAAATGAGCTAGTCAGAGGATTGCCAAAGCTAAGTGACACATCTAAGGAACTGTGCTCTGACTGTGTAAAAGGGAAACAGGCTCGTAGTTCCTTCAAGTCCAAAAACATGGTAAGCACCTCAAGGCCTCTTGAACTCATCCACATGGATCTGTGTGGACCCATGAGAGTTCAGAGCCTAGGAGGGAACATGTATATCTTTGTTCTTATCGATGACTTCTCTCGCTTTACTTGGACCATCTTTATTAAATCTAAGAGTGGAGTTATTGACCGCTTTAAAGATCTGGTTCCCTTGTTAGAAAAATCTCTTGATTGTTCACTCAATGCTATTCGGTCTGACCATGGTACCGAATTCGAAAATGGAGAATTTCTAACCTTTTGCAGTGAGCATGGCATCGATCACAACTTTTCTGCACCATACACTCCTCAACAGAATGGAGTAGTAGAAAGGAAGAACATGACCTTGGAGGACATGGCTCGAACTATGCTGATCTCAAGTGGGCTCTCCCAATCATTTTGGGCTGAGGCGATCAACACAGCGTGCTACATCATCAATAGAGCCATGCTTCGTCCAATCACAGAGAAGACACCCTATGAACTCCTAAGAGGAAGAGTTCCCAACATTTCACATCTGAGAGTGTTAGGATGCAAATGCTTTGTGCACAACAATGGGAAGGACAATCTTGGCAAATTCGACCCAAGAAGTGATGAAGGAATCTTCATTGGTTATGCCTCAGGCAGTAAGGCATACAAGGTCTTCAACAAAAGGACTAAAAAGGTAGAAGAAAGTATTCATGTTATTTTTAATGAAAAATCACTTGGAAAGATTGTGCAGAACATCACCAGTTCCTTTGAAGACCCATTTCCCAAGTCATCTCAAGAAGATCCAGATGAAGATGTCACTCCTCCCAGTTCCTGTCCTGCTGATCGGAACCCTCCAATGGCTCCCCCACCGGTTCCCATGGATAATGAACAACAATCCATTTCTGGGAACCATGAGCATGACGACAACATCTGTGGAGACTTCAATGATTCATCTTCCCACATGATCTTCAATGGAGAAGGTGATCCTAACAAGGAAGCTGAATGCTCAACTCAGAATATCTCCACATCAAATGCTCTAGCTCCCAACAGAGAAAGAAGAGTCGTCAAGCCTCCAGTCAGGTATGAACATCTAACCTTCTTTGCTTTTAATGCCTTTCTGTCTATTGTGGAACCAAAGAACATAGGTGAAGCACTGAAGGATGCGGACTGGATCCAAGCTATGCAAGAAGAGCTTCATCAGTTTGAAAGGAACAAAGTATGGCATCTAGTTCCCCGTCCCAAGGATAAACACATCATAGGAACTAGACAGGTCTTCAGAAACAAGCTGGATGATACAGGAGCTGTGGTAAGGAACAAAGCAAGACTTGTTGCTCAAGGATACAATCAACAAGAAGGCATCGACTATGATGAAACCTATGCTCCAGTGGCAAGGATTGAGGCAATAAGATTGTTGATTGCCTTCGCATCACACAAAGGGTTCAAGTTGTTCCAAATGGATGTTAAGACGGCCTTCCTCAATGGAATTCTTCAAGAAGAAGTCTATGTGAAGCAACCTCCAGGTTTTGAAGATGATGATCATCTAGATCATGTCTACTTTCTAGACAAGGCACTCTATGGCCTCAAGCAAGCTCCCAGAGCTTGGTATGATCGTCTTGCCCAGTTCCTACTCTCAAATGGCTATAGGCGTGGAATTATTGATAAGACTCTCTTCATCCTAGAAGAAGAAGGTAACATCTTAGTGGTTCAAATCTATGTTGATGATATCATTTTTGGTTCCACTAACCTGTCCCTTGTAGACAAGTTCAAAGACTGGATGAGCAGTGAATTTGAAATGAGTTTAATTGGGGAACTCACATTCTTCCTCGGATTACAAATCACTCAAAAGGAAGATGGCATTCAAATCCATCAACAAAAGTATGTAAGGGAACTACTGAAGAAGTTCAAAATGGATTCATGCAAGCCTCTCTCCACTCCCATATCCACCATTGCCCATCTGGATAAGGACCACTTGAGTCCTCTAGTGGAGGAGAAGCTCTATAGAGGTATGATAGGCTCACTCATGTACCTAACCGCTAGTCGACCAGACATTGTCTTTGCTGTTGGCTTGTGTGCTAGGTTCCAATCTTGTCCGAGAGAAACCCACTTGGCTGCTGTGAAGAGAATACTTCGATATCTCAAGGGAATGGACGATCTCTGCATTTGGTACCCCAAAGAATGTCCCTTTGAGCTCATGGGTTTCACTGATGCTGATTATGCTGGATTTTTGGTGGATAGAAAGAGCACTTCTGGAATGGCACAGTTCCTAGGCCCTTTCCTTGTGTCATGGGGATCAAAGAAACAAGTTTCAGTCTCCCTCTCCACCACAGAATCCGAGTACATTGCGGCTGCCTCCTGTTGTTCCCAACTTCTCTGGCTAAAGCAATAACTCGCGGACTTTGGTATGTCTTATGGCCCTCTCACTATTCTTTGTGATAACACTAGTGCCATAAACATCTCTAAGAATCCTGTGCATCATACTAGGACCAAGCATATTGACATAAGACATCATTTTCTTAGAGATCATGTTGAGAAGGGAAACATCATTATGAAATTTTGTAGAACTGAAGATCAGGTTGCAGATATATTCACCAAGGCATTGAATAGAGTTCCTTTCGAGAACCTTAGATTGGAACTAGGAATGATTCCTATTACTCAGTAGTGACCTCAGTTCAAAGAATTCTTTCCAATTCCCCTGATTGACTAGTTTAAGATATTTAACTTGTTGAGTCTTGATGTTCTTGTGTTGTATCTTTTGCTACAAACCCCTCTTGTCATAATTGTTTCTTAAAAAGGCTTAGATTAAATTTTTCTGGATCGTCTCCTTTTGGTCCTCATTATTCTTTCAATTTCTCATTGCTCAAGTTTTCTTGTTGGCCCAAAAGTCACAATCTGATCATATTTCTTTCCCAACAATACAAGCCGAAATGATGATTGTATACTAAGACCCACCCTTGCCTCATTGCTCAAGTTAATTCTCTATGATCCATCTCTAAAACCCTCTCTGAGAATTATTGTGCAATGCGATAAAGAGCCTACCCTGATTCCTTTTATGGGAACATACTTTTTGCTTCCATTATGTTAACCCACATCAAAGGTTCCCATATGTTCCTCTAGCACGCTGAACACTTCGCCAGAAAGGAACCAGGATTAAACGTCTCTCCAACGGCTATATTGGCACTTCCCAGAAGTTATTTATGGCAAACTGCAGAGGCTCAGAACGGTCTTATCAGATGGCAGACATCCCTCTTCTCTAAATGGATAAGTTTTGAAAATGAGTTAGCCGTTCCGAAAAGCTGCAAGAGTATTCAATGCCCCAGATTTACCTTGATCTTCTCAACGGCTGGATTTGGTTTTACGGTCATCTCAGCCTTCACCGCCTTTAAAGAGTTGCACATTTGCTCCAAGCTGATCCCACAACTCACCATCTCTCTGATCCTCTGCCTCTCATTTCTCTCAAACACAGAAATCCTTAAGCTCCTCAAAAATGGCCGATCCAAACCCTAACCTTGTTCAAGATGAAGAGGAGGCTGCCCTTCTCAAAGCCTTCAGAGAAAAGAAGGCAGCTTCATCCTCTAAATCCGTTTCTGCCATCTCTTCTCATAAATCCCAACCGGAAGAGAAACATGTGGAGAAAATAGTGGAGGAACCTGAAAAGAAAGCCGAAAATGAACCCAAGGAGCCAACAAAGCCTAAGGGTGAGGAGAAAGCCATGGCCATCTCTCTGGCTTCAGAATCGACTACCAAAACCGTCTCCGAAGGGGGGTCTCATGACTCCTCACCTGACAAGTCTCTCCAAGATCTCCTCAGCACTGAGCCCTCACCAGTAAGCCTCAAATCCAAAACCCCTTCTAACCCTGGTCCCTCTGTCGCCACTAGAATGCAACAAAGAAAGAGGAGTTCCCAAGCCATAGTTCCCTATGAAACCAAATCCACAAAAAGAGCCAAAATCACCTCCCTCTCTGCCTCCTCCTCCCTGGGTCAGGTCTCCTCTTTCTTCTCTAAGAGGAAGATCCTTAAGCCTCTCATAATTGACAAGGAGTTCTGGACCCAAGAACTAGAAGAAGAAGATGAGGAAATATTTGGAGAAGCCCTGAATGAGTTCCATTCTCTGCTGCAGTTTCAAGGATGGGACGAGATGCTGTTTGAACCCTTCTCTTCTTCTGATGAGATTGTCCGCTTGTTTTACCAGTCTATGGAGTTTGTGCCTGCGAAGGAGAACTCTCCCTGTAACGACGCCATTCTTATATGGAAGGGAACCAGCTATCCTCTGTCCGCCAACCTAATTGCGTCTGCTCTAGGGATCGAGTCAAGGTCTGGGTTTGACATTCTGCCTCAAAAGAAGGGATGGCCCAAAGGAAAGGGCTACAAATCCAAGGGAGCAGTGGTCAAGAAAATCTATGATGGCGCCTCCCCCTCATCTTTGGAGACAAAGGATCTCTCCATCGCAAACAAGTTGTTACACTTCTGGATCAGCCGCAATCTGGTTCCCAGACAGGAGCACCGGAACAATGTTCTCATCACAGATGCCATCTACATGGACAAGGTGCTCTCTGGTGTTCAATTGGATCTCCCTCGCATTGTCTTAGCCCACATGCAGTTCTGCTCATCCCATGACTCCCATGCTTTACCCTTCCCTCACATCATCAAAAACATTCTCTCCAACCTTCACCAGTACCCAGTTGATCTGCCTGAGACAGTCTACATCAAGTGTCTTACCATGGCCACAGTTCGGAAGTTGAAGACAAAGGAACAACAAGACCCTCCTTCTGAAGCTCAAGCTAAACTGCCTAAGGAAAAGGCCAGTTCCAAGGCCCCTTCTAGTTCCCAGCCACATCTCAACCCCTCTCAAGACTCCTCTGCGATCCTTACTGCTCTGGATCGTATTGAAAAGGCTATCATGGTGGGCTCGACTGCTATCCCGGTCGCCCTCCATGATCAAGTAAGAGAGTTGGGGCGTATAAGTTCTGCTGTTGCGGCTCTGGTAGAAGTTCTTCAGAAGGATTGGCAAGATGCAATCAGTGCTCATCAGGCCACGGGCCAAAATGTAGGAACTGTCGACAAAGATGCTGAAGAGAAGGCCGCTGCTCTGCCATAGGAACGCTTGTTCTGGTTCCCAGTGCTAAAACACCACAGCGTGCTAGTAGTTCCCCTTAGGATCCTACTCCCCTCTTCTATCCTTTTATTGTCTTTCCTAAGATTGTTGTTGTTGTTGCCCTTGTGGTCGTTGTTTTGTTGTTGTTTTGTGTTGTCTTGTGTCTTACCCGTCCTTGAACAATGATCAGTTTAAGCTTTACTGATTATCTTTTGGCTTCGTTTCTATGATTAATTTGCCTTTGCCTTAAGTTTCCATTATGCTTCTGTTATGGGTTTGATGCAATTGTATATTCTCTTGGATATCATGTTCTTAACTCGTACTTGATCTTTTCGATGATGTCAAAAAGGGGAAGAAAAGAATAGGAACCTTGAACTTTGGAGACTACTGGACTGATAGGAACTCTGAACTAGTTTTACTTCTAAGGGGGAATTTGAAATAAACTCGTTCACCTGCTTAGGGGGAATTTGCAACCATTGAATGCTCTATCACTAATCCGTAATGTTGTAATTCCTTAAACTCAATATGGTCTCATGAAATTCAAAGTCAGATTATGTTGCAAGGTTCCTTGTATTTGTCATCATCAAAAATGGGGAAATTGTTAGGAAACGAAACTCTGGAATTTAAGTTCCCCTGAGAGTTCCTTTCCTCAGTTTCTCTACTTTTGACGATGACAAATATTATGATACTAATGTTTTATCTCAAAGATGTGTTTTAAGGAAGCACAGGAATTTACCGAAGGCAAGAAAGCCAAACAGGACAAGAGAACCAAAGGAACAAGACAGAGGAAGGAACCCAGAGGAACCCAGATGTGCCCAGAATCGAAGCATGTGACATTGCGATTCCCGAGAAATCTGGGGACACACAACCTCGGACAAAAGTTGTTGAAAACGACTTGTCCGAAGCTTCCAAAAGCCTGCCATTGTCCAAGAGCAAAACAACAAGAAACCTAGAGACGCTGAACCTCGGACAGAAAAGGTGAAAGCGACAGGACATGGAACATGAGGTGAAAGCGACAGGACATGGAACATGTCGCTGTCTAGAAGACAGTTTCCAAGTGCCCAGATTATTGAACCTCAGAAGAAGGAAGCTGGAGAACGACTTGGCTGAAGAGGTTGACTAACCTAGAAGGATTCTGAGCTGCCTAGGTTGTTTGCACATTCCAAGAACAAGGTGGACCAAGGAGAACCACTCATCCTAGGGCAAGCTCAATCTGTGGGAACCCAGAGAGGATCGAGCTGCGAAGAATCCTCTATAAAAGGAAGACTAACCCAAGGGTTATCTTCAAGCACTTAGACACGACTCACACTCATTAGCAAATATCTAGTGTGAACCTCCAAACAAGAACATCAAAGCAAACAGAGATCAAGAGGAACCAGTCAAGGAAGAAGAGCTGAGTGCTAAGTTCCTGTGACTGTAAGTGATAGTTCCTAGATGCAAAAGTCTGTTTCTTGGATTGATTATTGATTGTGTTAAGTTATCTAGGATTGTCTAACTGTGTGTAAGACAAAGGAACTGTGTGTTCGTTCCTAGGATAAGCTGTAACCAAAAGAGATAAGAAATCAAGAAGTAGACTTTGAAATCCTTTCGAAAGAAAGGTAGTGGTTTTTATCCTGGATTGCTAGTTGGCAGTCAAAGGTTTCCACTATAAGGAACTTGTCAGTTGTTTGATTGTTTATTTCCGCTGCGAAAGGAACTGAGAATTGATATTCTGAGTTCCTTAAGTTTTTGTCTAACAATCACGATCCTACAATTGGTATCAGAGCAGGAAAGGCTCTAGATCTTTGATAAAGTTTGCAGATTATGTCTCAACAAAGCAAGTTTGAGCTCAGAATCTCCACCAACAAGCCACATCTTCGCAAGAAAGGAGAAGAAACATGGTGGGAAAAGTGCATGGAAAGCCACATCAAGACCAACGACTACCAATGCTGGAGGATAGTCGAAAATGGAGATGACCACGTCGATCTTACCATGAAGGAAGAAGATTGGAAACCAGAACATTATGTCATCATGGAGAAGAATGCCAAGGCAAGACAGTTCATCCTCAATGGATTGGACAGAGAGGACATGGACAAAGTCATAGGCATCAAGACGGCCAAGGAGATGTGGAAAGTTCTCAAGGAGATGCATGAAGGAAGTGAGGAACTAAAGCAAAGCAGAAAATTTGCTTTGGAAGGAGAATACCACACCTTCAAAATGATAGAAACTGAGACCATCTCAGAGTACTACTCTCGCTTCAACAGATTAATTGGAAAGTTGACGGCAGTGGGAGTTGATCTTGATGAAGTCTCCAAGTCCTTGGTGATTATCAATGGACTCAACTCCAAGTTCACCCCTCTCAAGGGAATCATGAAGAACACTCCAGGCATCCAATCCCTTCCCTTGACCCAAGTCATAGGGAAACTGGAAGTTGAAAAAGGAGAACACACTAAAGCTAATGCCGATAAGAAACTGGAGAAAGGAATCGCCCTTAAGATCTTCAAAGCCTTCTCAAGGCTCGAGATGGAGCAAGAGAACTTAGACCTGGAAGAAGAAGAGGACGAGCTAACAGCCCTCTTCTCTAAGAATATCAAAAAATTCTTTGTGAAGGGAAGATTCCAAAAGGGCAGTTCCTCCTACAATGGACCCAGAAGGGATCTTAAGGAAGTCTCTTGTTACGAGTGCAAAGAGAAGGGACACTACGCCAAGAACTGTCCCAACAAGGAAGACTCCAAGGAAGAAGAAAAACCTCAGAGAAAGAAGGCTCTCGTAGCCTCATGGGGAGAAGACTCAGATGAGGAACTGGATCTGAGCGGCTTCTCTGGAGGAAGATGTCTCATGAAAAAAGAAGACTCAAGCGACTCAGAAGACCTTGAGGTACCTTCTGATGATCTCTTAAAATCCCTAGTTGAGTGTGATAAGAAACAACTTCTTAAGATCATAAAGAAACTAGGAAAGGAAACTAGTTCCCTTCAACAGAAACTAGATGATTGTGAAGATGAAATTGCTTGCTTGACTGTTGAGAATTCTGTTTGGAGTAAGAAACTTGATGAAACTGAGAAAGACCTAGCTGAGACTCACTCCAAACTCATTGATATTAGGAATGTGCATGCTAGTCACCTTAGAACCTGCAAATCTTGTGATGAAACTAGCATAGATTCTATCAAAGTTCCCTTGCATGCTAACCCACCTGGAAATGACATGCTTCAATCCATAATTGATAGGTTAGACACTCTCACTAATTCCATTAATGAAAAAACGATAAATCAAACTGTTTTTGTGAGACAACGCCATGGAATAGGATATGTCAATAATAAAGGGAACAATGATGCTGAAGAAGAAAAGGCTAGGCGAGAACTTGTTGAGATGAATGAGAATCTCAGTATTGCCCTTGCCACTTCTCGTGATAGGAATCAATTCCTATCAGAGAAGATCATGGTCCTTGAGGACAAGGCTGAGGTTGACAAACGTCTCAATGAAGGCTCTCAAAGTCCTAAGAAGGAACCAAAGAGAAAAGAAAAGATGGTTCCTGAAAACCAATGGTTCACCAACTCATTTGCTCACAAAAGATATATTGACATGGCCCATAGCAAGGTTAGAAACAATGTTGATTTTAACAAAAGGAAAATTGAAAAACCTTTTAGGCCAGGAAAAGGAAAATATGGACATGTTGTTTACAATCGTTTGTGTACCTACTGTGGTAAGAATGGTCATTACAACACTGAATGTACTAAGAAAATAAACTTTGAAAAGGAAAAAAGTACTCATTACCATGAAAGAAACCAATTCCCTGGTTACTCACCGACTCGGAATGCTAATCCCCCCAGTAAAGCCAAGCTTCGCTGGGTTCAGAAATCTTAGTTCCCTTGTGTGCAGAAAGAAGAGAGGCAACCCCAACTATGGTACATTGACAGTGGTTGCTCATGCCATATGACCGGAAGAAGAAATCAAATGACCTCTCTTCAACCTCTCCAAGGAGGAAATATATCCTTTGGAGACAAAAGCAAATGGAAAATCTGTGGAATAGGAACTGTGAAACTCAACGATCACATTCAGGTAAACAAAGTTCACCTTGTTGATAATCTTGGTTTTGACCTAATTAGTGTGTCACAGCTGTGTGATCAAGGAGACAATGAAGTTAGATTCAAATCAAACGAATGTTCAGTCCTTGACTCCTCGGAACAAATCATCCTAAAAGGGAAAAGATTCAATAATGTCTACATAATTGACCCATCCTTTGTTCCCAAGGAGAAACTTTGTCTTTCAACTGTGAATGACCAAGCTGATTTGTGGCATCAACGCCTCGGTCATGCTAGCACCAAGCTGATTCAAAAGCTACACTCAAATGAGCTAGTCAGAGGATTGCCAAAGCTAAGTGGCACATCTAAGGAACTGTGCTCTGACTGTGTAAAAGGGAAACAGGCTCGTAGTTCCTTCAAGTCCAAAAACATGGTAAGCACCTCAAGGCCTCTTGAACTCATCCACATGGATCTGTGTGGACCCATGAGAGTTCAGAGCCTAGGAGGGAACATGTATATCTTTGTTCTTATCGATGACTTCTCTCGCTTTACTTGGACCATCTTTATTAAATCTAAGAGTGGAGTTATTGACCGCTTTAAAGATCTGGTTCCCTTGTTAGAAAAATCTCTTGATTGTTCACTCAATGCTATTCGGTCTGACCATGGTACCGAATTCGAAAATGGAGAATTTCTAACCTTTTGCAGTGAGCATGGCATCGATCACAACTTTTCTGCACCATACACTCCTCAACAGAATGGAGTAGTAGAAAGGAAGAACATGACCTTGGAGGACATGGCTCGAACTATGCTGATCTCAAGTGGGCTCTCCCAATCATTTTGGGCTGAGGCGATCAACACAGCGTGCTACATCATCAATAGAGCCATGCTTCGTCCAATCACAGAGAAGACACCCTATGAACTCCTAAGAGGAAGAGTTCCCAACATTTCACATCTGAGAGTGTTAGGATGCAAATGCTTTGTGCACAACAATGGGAAGGACAATCTTGGCAAATTCGACCCAAGAAGTGATGAAGGAATCTTCATTGGTTATGCCTCAGGCAGTAAGGCATACAAGGTCTTCAACAAAAGGACTAAAAAGGTAGAAGAAAGTATTCATGTTATTTTTAATGAAAAATCACTTGGAAAGATTGTGCAGAACATCACCAGTTCCTTTGAAGACCCATTTCCCAAGTCATCTCAAGAAGATCCAGATGAAGATGTCACTCCTCCCAGTTCCTGTCCTACTGATCGGAACCCTCCAATGGCTCCCCCACCGGTTCCCATGGATAATGAACAACAATCCATTTCTGGGAACCATGAGCATGACGACAACATCTGTGGAGACTTCAATGATTCATCTTCCCACATGATCTTCAATGGAGAAGGTGATCCTAACAAGGAAGCTGAATGCTCAACTCAGAATATCTCCACATCAAATGCTCTAGCTCCCAACAGAGAAAGAAGAGTCGTCAAGCCTCCAGTCAGGTATGAACATCTAACCTTCTTTGCTTTTAATGCCTTTCTGTCTATTGTGGAACCAAAGAACATAGGTGAAGCACTGAAGGATGCGGACTGGATCCAAGCTATGCAAGAAGAGCTTCATCAGTTTGAAAGGAACAAAGTATGGCATCTAGTTCCCCGTCCCAAGGATAAACACATCATAGGAACTAGACAGGTCTTCAGAAACAAGCTGGATGATACAGGAGCTGTGATAAGGAACAAAGCAAGACTTGTTGCTCAAGGATACAATCAACAAGAAGGCATCGACTATGATGAAACCTATGCTCCAGTGGCAAGGATTGAGGCAATAAGATTGTTGATTGCCTTCGCATCACACAAAGGGTTCAAGTTGTTCCAAATGGATGTTAAGACGGCCTTCCTCAATGGAATTCTTCAAGAAGAAGTCTATGTGAAGCAACCTCCAGGTTTTGAAGATGATGATCATCTAGATCATGTCTACTTTCTAGACAAGGCACTCTATGGCCTCAAGCAAGCTCCCAGAGCTTGGTATGATCGTCTTGCCCAGTTCCTACTCTCAAATGGCTATAGGCGTGGAATTATTGATAAGACTCTCTTCATCCTAGAAGAAGAAGGTAACATCTTAGTGGTTCAAATCTATGTTGATGATATCATTTTTGGTTCCACTAACCTGTCCCTTGTAGACAAGTTCAAAGACTGGATGAGCAGTGAATTTGAAATGAGTTTAATTGGGGAACTCACATTCTTCCTCGGATTACAAATCACTCAAAAGGAAGATGGCATTCAAATCCATCAACAAAAGTATGTAAGGGAACTACTGAAGAAGTTCAAAATGGATTCATGCAAGCCTCTCTCCACTCCCATATCCACCATTGCCCATCTGGATAAGGACCACTTGAGTCCTCTAGTGGAGGAGAAGCTCTATAGAGGTATGATAGGCTCACTCATGTACCTAACCGCTAGTCGACCAGACATTGTCTTTGCTGTTGGCTTGTGTGCTAGGTTCCAATCTTGTCCGAGAGAAACCCACTTGGCTGCTGTGAAGAGAATACTTCGATATCTCAAGGGAATGGACGATCTCTGCATTTGGTACCCCAAAGAATGTCCCTTTGAGCTCATGGGTTTCACTGATGCTGATTATGCTGGATTTTTGGTGGATAGAAAGAGCACTTCTGGAATGGCACAGTTCCTAGGCCCTTTCCTTGTGTCATGGGGATCAAAGAAACAAGTTTCAGTCTCCCTCTCCACCACAGAATCCGAGTACATTGCGGCTGCCTCCTGCTGTTCCCAACTTCTCTGGCTAAAGCAATAACTCGCGGACTTTGGTATGTCTTATGGCCCTCTCACTATTCTTTGTGATAACACTAGTGCCATAAACATCTCTAAGAATCATGTGCATCATACTAGGACCAAGCATATTGACATAAGACATCATTTTCTTAGAGATCATGTTGAGAAGGAAAACATCATTATGAAATTTTGTAGAACTGAAGATCAGGTTGCAGATATATTCACCAAGGCATTGAATAGAGTTCCTTTCGAGAACCTTAGATTGGAACTAGGAATGATTCCTATTACTCAGTAGTGACCTCAGTTCAAAGAATTCTTTCCAATTCCCCTAATTGACTAGTTTAAGATATTTAACTTGTTGAGTCTTGATGTTCTTGTGTTGTATCTTTTGCTACAAACCCCTCTTGTCATAATTGTTTCTTAAAAAGGCTTAGATTAAATTTTTCTGGATCGTCTCCTTTTGGTCCTCATTATTCTTTCAATTTCTCATTGCTCAAGTTTTCTTGTTGGCCCAAAAGTCACAATCTGATCATATTTCTTTCCCAACAATACAAGCCGAAATGATGATTGTATACTAAGACCCACCCTTGCCTCATTGCTCAAGTTAATTCTCTATGATCCATCTCTAAAACCCTCTCTGAGAATTATTGTGCAATGCGATAAAGAGCCTACCCTGATTCCTTTTATGGGAACATACTTTTTGCTTCCATTATGTTAACCCACATCAAAGGTTCCCATATGTTCCTCTAGCACGCTGAACACTTCGCCAGAAAGGAACCAGGATTAAACGTCTCTCCAACGGCTATATTGGCACTTCCCAGAAGTTATTTATGGCAAACTGCAGAGGCTCAGAACGGTCTTATCAGATGGCAGACATCCCTCTTCTCTAAATGGATAAGTTTTGAAAATGAGTTAGCCGTTCCGAAAAGCTGCAAGAGTATTCAATGCCCCAGATTTACCTTGATCTTCTCAACGGCTGGATTTGGTTCTACGGTCATCTCAGCCTTCACCGCCTTTAAAGAGTTGCACATTTGCTCCAAGCTGATCCCACAACTCACCATCTCTCTGATCCTCTGCCTCTCATTTCTCTCAAACACAGAAATCCTTAAGCTCCTCAAAAATGGCCGATCCAAACCCTAACCTTGTTCAAGATGAAGAGGAGGCTGCCCTTCTCAAAGCCTTCAGAGAAAAGAAGGCAGCTTCATCCTCTAAATCCGTTTCTGCCATCTCTTCTCATAAATCCCAACCGGAAGAGAAACATGTGGAGAAAATAGTGGAGGAACCTGAAAAGAAAGCCGAAAATGAACCCAAGGAGCCAACAAAGCCTAAGGGTGAGGAGAAAGCCATGGCCATCTCTCTGGCTTCAGAATCGACTACCAAAACCGTCTCCGAAGGGGGGTCTCATGACTCCTCACCTGACAAGTCTCTCCAAGATCTCCTCAGCACTGAGCCCTCACCAGTAAGCCTCAAATCCAAAACCCCTTCTAACCCTGGTCCCTCTGTCGCTACTAAAATGCAACAAAGAAAGAGGAGTTCCCAAGCCATAGTTCCCTATGAAACCAAATCCACAAAAAGAGCCAAAATCACCTCCCTCTCTGCCTCCTCCTCCCTGGGTCAGGTCTCCTCTTTCTTCTCTAAGAGGAAGATCCTTAAGCCTCTCATAATTGACAAGGAGTTCTGGACCCAAGAACTAGAAGAAGAAGATGAGGAAATATTTGGAGAAGCCCTGAATGAGTTCCATTCTCTGCTGCAGTTTCAAGGATGGGACGAGATGCTGTTTGAACCCTTCTCTTCTTCTGATGAGATTGTCCGCTTGTTTTACCAGTCTATGGAGTTTGTGCCTGCGAAGGAGAACTCTCCCTGTAACGACGCCATTCTTATATGGAAGGGAACCAGCTATCCTCTGTCCGCCAACCTAATTGCGTCTGCTCTAGGGATCGAGTCAAGGTCTGGGTTTGACATTCTGCCTCAAAAGAAGGGATGGCCCAAAGGAAAGGGCTACAAATCCAAGGGAGCAGTGGTCAAGAAAATCTATGATGGCGCCTCCCCCTCATCTTTGGAGACAAAGGATCTCTCCATCGCAAACAAGTTGTTACACTTCTGGATCAGCCGCAATCTGGTTCCCAGACAGGAGCACCGGAACAATGTTCTCATCACAGATGCCATCTACATGGACAAGGTGCTCTCTGGTGTTCAATTGGATCTCCCTCGCATTGTCTTAGCCCACATGCAGTTCTGCTCATCCCATGACTCCCATGCTTTACCCTTCCCTCACATCATCAAAAACATTCTCTCCAACCTTCACCAGTACCCAGTTGATCTGCCTGAGACAGTCTACATCAAGTGTCTTACCATGGCCACAGTTCGGAAGTTGAAGACAAAGGAACAACAAGACCCTCCTTCTGAAGCTCAAGCTAAACTGCCTAAGGAAAAGGCCAGTTCCAAGGCCCCTTCTAGTTCCCAGCCACATCTCAACCCCTCTCAAGACTCCTCTGCGATCCTTACTGCTCTGGATCGTATTGAAAAGGCTATCATGGTGGGCTCGACTGCTATCCCGGTCGCCCTCCATGATCAAGTAAGAGAGTTGGGGCGTATAAGTTCTGCTGTTACGGCTCTGGTAGAAGTTCTTCAGAAGGATTGGCAAGATGCAATCAGTGCTCATCAGGCCACGGGCCAAAATGTAGGAACTGTCGACAAAGATGCTGAAGAGAAGGCCGCTGCTCTGCCATAGGAACGCTTGTTCTGGTTCCCAGTGCTAAAACACCACAGCGTGCTAGTAGTTCCCCTTAGGATCCTACTCCCCTCTTCTATCCTTTTATTGTCTTTCCTAAGATTGTTGTTGTTGTTGCCCTTGTGGTCGTTGTTTTGTTGTTGTTTTGTGTTGTCTTGTGTCTTACCCGTCCTTGAACAATGATCAGTTTAAGCTTTACTGATTATCTTTTGGCTTCGTTTCTATGATTAATTTGCCTTTGCCTTAAGTTTCCATTATGCTTCTGTTATGGGTTTGATGCAATTGTATATTCTCTTGGATATCATGTTCTTAACTCGTACTTGATCTTTTCGATGATGTCAAAAAGGGGAAGAAAAGAATAGGAACCTTGAACTTTGGAGACTACTGGACTGATAGGAACTCTGAACTAGTTTTACTTCTAAGGGGGAATTTGAAATAAACTCGTTCACCTGCTTAGGGGGAATTTGCAACCATTGAATGCTCTATCACTAATCCGTAATGTTGTAATTCCTTAAACTCAATATGGTCTCATGAAATTCAAAGTCAGATTATGTTGCAAGGTTCCTTGTATTTGTCATCATCAAAAATGGGGAAATTGTTAGGAAACGAAACTCTGGAATTTAAGTTCCCCTGAGAGTTCCTTTCCTCAGTTTCTCTACTTTTGACGATGACAAATATTATGATACTAATGTTTTATCTCAAAGATGTGTTTTAAGGAACCACAGGAATTTACCGAAGGCAAGAAAGCCAAACAGGACAAGAGAACCAAAGGAACAAGACAGAGGAAGGAACCCAGAGGAACCCAGATGTGCCCAGAATCGAAGCATGTGACATTGCGATTCCCGAGAAATCTGGGGACACACAACCTCGGACAAAAGTTGTTGAAAACGACTTGTCCGAAGCTTCCAAAAGCCTGCCATTGTCCAAGAGCAAAACAACAAGAAACCTAGAGACGCTGAACCTCGGACAGAAAAGGTGAAAGCGACAGGACATGGAACATGTCGCTGTCTAGAAGACAGTTTCCAAGTGCCCAGATTATTGAACCTCAGAAGAAGGAAGCTGGAGAACGACTTGGCTGAAGAGGTTGACTAACCTAGAAGGATTCTGAGCTGCCTAGGTTGTTTGCACATTCCAAGAACAAGGTGGACCAAGGAGAACCACTCATCCTAGGGCAAGCTCAATCTGTGGGAACCCAGAGAGGATCGAGCTGCGAAGAATCCTCTATAAAAGGAAGACTAACCCAAGGGTTATCTTCAAGCACTTAGACACGACTCACACTCATTAGCAAATATCTAGTGTGAACCTCCAAACAAGAACATCAAAGCAAACAGAGATCAAGAGGAACCAGTCAAGGAAGAAGAGCTGAGTGCTAAGTTCCTGTGACTGTAAGTGATAGTTCCTAGATGCAAAAGTCTGTTTCTTGGATTGATTATTGATTGTGTTAAGTTATCTAGGATTGTCTAAATGTGTGTAAGACAAAGGAACTGTGTGTTCGTTCCTAGGATAAGCTGTAACCAAAAGAGATAAGAAATCAAGAAGTAGACTTTGAAATCCTTTCGAAAGAAAGGTAGTGGTTTTTATCCTGGATTGCTAGTTGGCAGTCAAAGGTTTCCACTATAAGGAACTTGTCAGTTGTTTGATTGTTTATTTCCGCTGCGAAAGGAACTGAGAATTGATATTCTGAGTTCCTTAAGTTTTTATCTAACAATCACGATCCTACAAAAACCTAAGGAATTCAACAAATTCCCCATTTTTGATGGTGACAAACACCCTTAACAAGAAAGCATATACCAACTAGAAAAAGACAAATATGACATGAAAGTTTCCCACTAAGACACAGTTAGTTCCCCCTTAGTTCAGCAATACGTTTTACCTGTTCTGTTCCCCCTCAACCAATGCTACCTGTCATATTCCCCCTTTTGGCATCATCAAAAACATCAGTAAAGAATTAGAGAGGAAAAGTCAAGGCCAGATAAACACAAACACCCCTTGTCATTAATTAAAAAAAAACTTAAAAACATGCAAACACCGCCAAGACAGACAAGACATCAAAACATAGTCAAAATGCCACACCGGGCACACAAACCAGATAACAAGAAAAACAACTAAGAGGGAGTAGATGGGCAAGGGAACAAAAGAGGGGTAAGGACAACAGGTAAGCGATCAGGCATCACTGTGATCAGCCGGTTGAGCCGATGCGTGATGAGAGATAAGCGCGCGCACATCTGCCATGAGACGTCTCACATCCTTGCAGAGACTTCTCACATCCCTCCCCAGAGACAAATTCTCGTTCAGTTCCCCCTCAGAGCTGTCGGCCTCAGAAACCTCCATTGCCTCGGAATCCTCGACTGCCTCAGAAGCTGCAGGGGCACTCTCAACCTTCACCCAACCTTCATCATCTTGAAGAACAAACTGCATCTTGTACATGTTACTGGCGTTGAACGGGCGGGAGAAGATGCTCACGTCCTCCGACGGGTTGTACACTTTATGGTACTCAAGGATTTTCTTGACAACCCGTGGGAAGGGAAGAGCGTGCTAGAGAGTGTTCCTGGCGTGGGCCATGTGCTGCATCAGAATCTTCGGTAGGCTAATGGGCTCCTTCTTCAGCATTAGGGACAGTAGGACAATGTCCAAGATTAGAAGCCGGTTTCTCTTCTGTCCCCTTGGCGTGATGTTGCTGATGAGGAAGTGGTACATCACTTTGTTGACAGCGGACATCTCTGAGATGTCGAGATCAACACTCTCCTGAGGGTTCTCAATACCAGCAACAGCCAACACAGCCTCTGAGTAGGCAAAGTCCTTCGGCCACCTTCCTTTTGGGTATTCCCCATACCCTTCATGTGGAACGCCCAGAGCAACACCAAGCTCAATGCTTGAGAACATGTGGACCTTCCCTTCCATCTTGTAACTCCCTAGAACAGCGTGGGGGCGAACTTCCATCGCGTAGGTAGAGTAGAACTCCCTTAGCAGCACCTCATCCATCTCCTCTTCCTCCACAAACAGATTGCCCCATTTTTGGGTCTCCAACAGATCATGCACCCCTTCCAGATGGTTCTCCAGTAGGAACTCAGGGACGACTCACAGCTCCTTGACCACCGACTTGTGGCTCATGTCTTTGATATCATCAGCCGCCACCTTTCCTTTGGCAGGCTGACGACGTTGGCTTTGACGGACAGGAGCGGCATACACCTTGGCTTTCTTTGCTTTGTTCCCCGAGAGGGGTACTGACTCCTCATCGGAGCTGACCGTTATTGCCTTCTCAGACTTCCTCTGAGAGTGTGTCTTCCGCTTGGAGGAGCAGGCAGTCTTCATCCTGCCAGAAGTCTTAGGAGCCTTTGGGGGCTCCTCCTCATCAACTTCCTCAACCAGTTCCTTGTTGAGGTCCCGTACAGCCGACTGAATCTTCTCCTTCACAGCAAAGTGCTCCTCAGCTGTGACCGGGGTCTCTTGACGGGGCATCTCCTCCATCTCCTCATCAATGGGGTCGGGATGTGTTGGAGAGGAATGGACCTCCTCTATTTCAGTAGAGGAGATGGCGGTTGGGACGACTGGAGAGGTTTTGGGGTTAGGGTTTTGTGGAGCGGGGTCTGTGTTTGGGGCTACGAAGGGGACCATGGCGAGTTGGTCCTGGGTTGGTGATGGTGGAGGGGTAACAGTGGTGGTTGCTGGAGTGGTGAAGGTGGAAGGTAGGGATTGGGTAATGGCGGCGAGGAGAGCGGGGTCGGTTCCCATGGAGAACAGTTTGGTGAGGAGGGTTTGGAGGTCTTGGGCGATGGTGTTGGGGAGGTTTGAGTTGGAGGCCATTTCTGTGAGAGAGGGAGAGTTCTAGGAAGACGAGAGACAGAGAGGAAGGGAGAGATTGCTTGAGGAAGATAAGGAAACAGTGAGGAGGAGACTTACCCGGAGACTCCGATTTATAATCTTCACCGAATCTTCTAGTGTTTCCAAAGATAAATTCAAATCTTTTCAGTTTCCAACAGATAACAATTGCAATCTTCCAACTTTCCAAAATAAAATCAGAATCTCGTCCAAATCCGACTTAGCCAGCCGAATTACCCTTCCCAACTCCTTTCCATCAAATCAGCCCTAAATGCTCAACGCGGCCCAACACAGACTTCCATCATTACACCCTGCAAACACACGTCACCACAACCTGCAAGTCACAGAAGCCAAATCGTTTTCCCGCCAAACCAAAAAGTAGTAGGGTGTGATACTGGGGGTTAGTTACCAGAGAGGGTACAAAAGACCATCACACCAAAATATATGATATTTGCGATTGATTTTTACATCATGCCTGAGGGGTCTCCAGTTGTGGATGATAAGAGGGGCTCATAGGAGACTTCAAACATGGCGGTCTAGGTAAGCTGTAGAATCAACTATCATTTGGGCTTATGATGAGGGAACAAAACATCAAGTTGATTCTTTTGGGTTGAAATAAAGCTGATTCATGTGACAAATGATGACATAGAAGATCATGCACGACATTCAGTACATGAAGGAAGTAAAAGCACATATTCAAGTCGAATGTTTAATTAATACCCAAGGAAGAGAATGCATATCAAGACATGAAAGTTCATCTTTCACAATTTACCACGTAATCTAGCCAATCATCGAGGGAACACAACAAATAGATATGTAGTTAGGGGAACAAACCAGGCTTCGTATGGAACTGAATGTAGAGTTCCCCAACAAGTGTCCTAATGAGAAAACTGGTGTTTGATCCACAAGTTTCCTTGTATGCCAATCTTTCTCGACACAGTGATGTCTTTCCTAGATGTACATGGTACCTGAGTATTCAAACAAGGAACAATTTAGTCATTAAGTCCTTATCCACATCTCCATTTCCTTTACCTTTGTTACCAGGCCTTTGAGTCTCAACCATTCCTGCAGGAGTGAGGTGAGACTCGCTTCGTTCCCTGTCAAGTAACTGACCCTTGTACGAATGAAATACCGGGAACTTTCCTCACTTTATTCTGCACAGAAAGAGTTAGTTCTTGCGAACCCAGACAAGCTTATGCTTTCTGGGCACAGGAGCAACATATCTAATCTTAGGAGGTTCAGCATTCATTTGCTCTCTAGTAGTGCGAGCAATCTCCTCATTGTATTGCTTCAGAAGGCACTCTTGCTTGTAGTGACCAGAGTGTCCGCAATACCAACAGACCATATGGCACTTCAGATCTGCATACTTGCTCTTTCCAGGCCAAATTGTTTTGTTAGCAATCCTTGAATGAAAATCAATATTATTGGACTTACTGCTTTGAGATTGCTTCAACCAGATACCGTGAGCCTTCTGTCCATGATACCAAGCCTTGCCCTCCTCAGTCGAGTTTGAACAGTCTTTGCCTTTGTTCCCTCCGGAGGAACTGTCCCCTTTTTCTTTTACATGCTGTTTTCCTTCGACTTTGGAGCCTTTTTGCTTGGTGCCATTGACAGGAAGTTTGGGTTGATAGCCAATCCCAAAGCGAGGCACTTCCTTTGACTCAGTCTTCTTTTCATTCTTGGCTGCAACAAAGACAATGGCTTTTGGCTTGTCCTTCTGTTCCTCACTGAGTTTGGTTAGATCACTAGAAAGTTTTTCATTTCCTAGTTTCAACATTAATGACTCAGCCTCGAGTGAGGAGACAGAGTGTTGGATCGTTAGAGTTACGTCTGAGGGAACAAAGGCTTTGTTCCCACAGAAGGCACAACATAATAATATAGCAAGAAAGATAACGAACGAACTCACGATATATAGTGGAAACCCTGATTGGCAAAACTAGCTTCTCAAGGAAAAACCACTACCTTCAAGCTTCCGCTTGAGAGGATTTTGAAGCGTCTACTTGTCTTATTGATTTCTTGTTCGATTACACTTGTATCCTGGACTTCGACCTCTAAACAACCAGCTAGACTCGAAGCCTCTTCTACAACGATGAATCCGAACTCAACCCTCAAAGACTCACACCCACTTCACTCTCTTTCTTTTCTCTTCTCCTTCTTTTTCGTCGTTCAAAGTCGTTCTTCGTCGTCATGGTTACATAGAAATGAATCCCTCATTCCCATATAAATACAACTCGACTAAACCCTAATCATAACAAGATAATCCTATCTTCCTAAACTTGGTAACAAGATGATATTAATTGATTTGAAGAATATTATCTTAACAACCGATATTATCTAAGGAAATAATTCCTAAGATAACATTAACGGATTAAGATAAGATTCTTCTCTCTCCAAATATATTATCTTAGGAAAGTTTTCCTAAGATAACACATTCGGATTCTCTCTCCAAATCTTCTTTTCGGCGAGATCCTTCCAGCCGAAATCCTATCCTTTGACCGGGAAAGTTTCCATAATCTTCACGCTGGATATCTTCCTTCCATTCGCAGCTTGATCTTGTTCGTCACTGATGTTCCTTGAGAGGTAACAAAGCACATGAACAGAGCTTTGTTCTCTCTGCGATCCTTTGTTGCAATGGTTCCCTATAACAACTGTCTTTGTTCCTGAAACACTTAGTATCCATATTAGTTGAATGTTTGTTACCATCAAAACCTAAGGAATTCAACAAATTCCCCCTTTTTGATGGTGACAAACATCCTTGACAATAAAACATTCACATAAGAGATAAAGACAGTTGTATGGAGAAAAGTTCTGCACGCAAGCGATAATAGTTCCCCCTCAACTCAGCAACATATGAAACCATGTTCTGTTCCCCCTCAACCAAAGCTATCTGTCATTTTCCCCCTTTTGGCATCATCAAAACATAAGTAAAGAGATAGAGAGAAAAAGACCACGGCAGGATAAGCAAAACAACCCCTTTTGCATTAGATTGAAACGCACAAACATAGACTGCATGTAAAGACAACAACAAAATGAGCACATGTAACACATATGATTAACATGCCAATCATTGCAAACACATGAAACAGAAGCAAAGAAAAGCAAAGTAGTAGGGGAAGATGTGCTGGGAACAAAAGAGGGATTGGTTAGCCAGAGAAAGACGAATCAAGCACCACTGGTGCTTGCAGAGGGAGCTGAAATATGAATAACAATTTAGGCATTCACTTACTCTGTAAGACGCCTTTGTTGTTCTGCCAACAAAGATATTGCGCGAGACAAACTTCTCACGGTCCTTCCTCAAATCAGATTCCACCTTTTGTTCCCCCTCAGAGTCTGCACCTTCAGACTCTTCTTCCTCCACACCAGCTTCCATCTCACGTCTAACCTTGACCTAACCAACACCTTCTTGTAACACAAACTACTCCTTGTGTAGGTTACAAGCCTCCAGCCACCAGTAGAAGAAGGATCCATTGGTCGCCTCTTTGTGTACCTTGGAGTGTTCCAGTTTTTTTTTTTTTTTTTTTTTGGGAACAGTACAAGGGAGCGATAAGGTAACTTTGCTGAAGTTTCCATATAGGTAGGAGGGGAGTAACCACAAGAATCATTCTCCATATCTTTTCAAGTGCAAAGGGTATTACTCCAAATACTCCTCTTTCCTTCTTTTTCCAAGATCACAGCCAATAAGATATCTTCCAAAAATAGATCTTGTAAAAGATTCTGTCCAAATCCATCAAAGCCCACAAAATCTCAAGCGCAACAACCATCACGCAACCACCACATCAACTTTTATGCACGAACACTTCTCAAGTAGTTGTAAGCTATCATTACACAGCATACCTGTCAAATCCCAGCCACAGACCACAGAGGCAACAATTCGTATTCTCGACTTTCTGAAAAAGTAGAAGAGTGTGATGCGGGGGTAATGTTACCAGAGAGGGTACAAATAACATCACACATAAACATATACCGAGAATTTTTAATAATTTTTAATCATGATTGAGAGGCTCCCAGATGTGGATGATTAGAGGGGCTCATAGGAAGCATCAAGCATGATGGCTAAGGTAAGCTACATAGTCAACAATCATTTGGGCTTATAATGAGGGATCAATGCATCAAGTTGACTCTTTTGGGCCGAAAGAAAGCTGAACCATGTATTAACAAGATATCATAGAAAAACATGCATGAGATTTTGCACATAAGTGAAGTATTAGCATGAGTCTAAGCAAGTCGTTCAAATAATGATCAAGAGAAGAAATGCAGACCAAGACATGATGATTAACCTTTCACACTTTACCATGTAATTTAGCCAATCATCGAGGGAACATAAGAGATAGACATAGTGAAGGGAACAAACCAGGCTTCGTATGGAACTGAGTGTAGGGTTCCCCAATTAGTGCCCTAATGAGAATATCGGCGATCTGATCCCTAGTTCCATAAAAGTCCATGGACACCAACCCTTTCTCCTCACAGTGATGTCTTATCTCGATATGCTTGGTACGTGAGTATTGCACAGGGTTCTTGGAGATATTTACTGCACTAGTATTGTCATAAAGCATGGGAATAGAGTCAAGAAGAATACCATAGTCGTTGAGTTGTTGTTTAATCCATACGAGTTGAGTGCAACAAGCAGCAGTGGCTATGAATTCGGCTTCTGCAGTTTACAGAGCAACTGAATTCTGCTTCTTTGACCCCCAGGAAACCAAGCACGGCCCAAGGAACTGAGCCATTCCGGATGTAGATTTTTGTCCACTATGTTCCCTGCAAAGTCAGTGTCTGTGTATCCAACTAGATCAAAGTTTCCACCCCTTGGATACCACAGACATGGATCATCTGTTCCCTTCAAGTATCTCAAAATCCTCTTCACTTCTTTGAGGTGTGTCTCTTTGGGATCAGCCTGTGAAGCTTTGTTCCTTCCTGCTGGTTGTAACCTTTTACCACCAGCCTTGCTTTGTTCCTTGTGACCTAACCTTGATCATCCAGATTGTTTCTGAACACCCATATTGTTCCTATCACCGTTCTGTTCCTTGGTCGAGGAACCAACCGCCAAACCTTGTTCCTTTGAACTGATGGAGCTCTTCTTGCATGGCGTTTAACCAGTCAGAATCCTTCAATGCTTCTCCTACAGCTTTAGATTCTCTTATGCCACAGATCTATTGTCCCAGCAATGGACGACAGACATAGTTCCTTCTCAGGGACAAAAGCAGGACCAACATTGTAGACGTTGTTGTCGCAGATCCCTTTCAGTAGAATTTTCCATGTACTTATGCATTCAACATAACATCATCAGTGGTAAAGACTACCCTATTTTCTTGTTTTGACACAGTTGAGCCACGCTAAAAAGATCAAATCCGAGGTTATTCACGAGTGTCACATGATCCACAGTAATATGGTTAGAAAACCTTACCTTACCGAAACAACAAACTCTTCCCTTACCCTTAAATCCAAAGGTTGTTGAACCCCCGGAGGCCTGTTGAAGCAAGGTGAGCCATCCTTTGTTCCCTGTCAGGTAACTTTAGCAAGCACAATCGAAATATCGGGAACCTTCCTCACTTCAGCCTGTATAGAAAGAGTTAGTTTTTGCGAACCCAGACAAGCTTATGCTTTCTGGGTGTGGGAGCAACATATTTGATTTCTGGAGGTTTAGCATTCATTTTCTCCCTAGTGGTTCGAGCAAGGCACAATCGAAATACCGGGAACCTTCCTCACTTCAGCCTGTATAGAAAGAGTTAGTTTTTGCGAACCCAGACAAGCTTATGCTTTCTGGGTGTGGGAGCAACATATTTGATTTCTGGAGGTTTAGCATTCATTTTCTCCCTAGTGGTTCGAGCAAGGCACAATCGAAATACCGGGAACCTTCCTCACTTCAGCCTGTATAGAAAGAGTTAGTTTTTGCGAACCCAGACAAGCTTATGCTTTCTGGGTGTGGGAGCAACATATTTGATTTCTGGAGGTTTAGCATTCATTTTCTCCCTAGTGGTTCGAGCAAGTTCCTCATTGTGTTTCTTCAGGAGGCACTCTTGCTTATAGTGACCAGAGTGTCCACAATACCAACAGACTCTGTGGCACTTTAGATTGACATACTTGCTCTTTCCAGGCCAAATTGTTTTGTTAGCAATCCTTGAATGAAAATCAATATTTTGGACTTACTGCTTTGAGATTGCTTCAACCAGATGGCATGAGCCTTCTGTCCATGGTACCAAGCCTTTCCCTCCTCAGTCGAGTTTGAAACAGTTTTTGCCTTTGTCCCTCCGAAGGAACTTTCCCCCTTTTTCTTGCGTTGACTGCTTTCCTTCGACTCCAGGACGTTTAGACTTAGTGCCATCACATGAAGCTTAGGTTGATACCCAATTCCAAAATGATGTACTTCCTTCTTTTCTGTCTTCTTTTCATTCTTGGCTGCAACAAACACATACCTTTTGGCTTGTCCTTCTGTTCCTCACTGAGTTTGGTTAGATCACTAGACAGTTTTGCATTCCAAGTTTTAACATTAAAGACTCAAACTCAAGTGAGGAAACAGAAAGATTCCAAAGATGTGATCTTCTCAGTGAGTTTGGGACACTCATTGCAAGGACTTGGAGAAGAGGATGAAGCTTTCTCAAGTTTGAACACTTTTTCTGCCCACCCTTTGTTTTCCTCGATCAAACTTGAGATCGATTCATCCTTTTTCTCAATCTGCTCACTGAAAAGACTATTCTCATGAACAAGCTTCTTAATGAAGGAAATTAAGCTTTCTTTTGACTTCCTTTTCAAGCTAGAGATGAGTTCAGATTCACTTACCTCAGTTCCCTTCACGCCGCCTTTTGATTTGTCATGGTCTTCTAAGGCCATCAAGCAGACATTCCTAGAGCGAGATAATTCTTCATCATCTGAGTCGGAATCACCCCATGTAGCAATCATTGCTTGTTCCCTTCACAAATCTGAGGAAGACCTGCCTTTTTCTTGCAGCAGTTTTTGACAAAATGTCCTTTGTTTTGACAGTGGTAACAAACGACATCCTTCATGTCTTTGGTCCCTTCGAGGAACGAGGGGTGCCCGTTATTTCGAGACCATATCTTCTTCATTGCTCTAGTGAAGAGAGCCACATCTCCATCACCGTCCTCCTCTTCGTATTCGACTTGAGACTAGTTAAAGGCACAGACACCTTTAAAGCAATGCTTTGAGCCTTCTCTTCTCCTTTCTTGTCCATCTTGTGTTATCGACAGAGGCATTGCTTGACGACGACATCTTTCTTGAAAAGTCTGTAACGAAAACAATCTAGAGCACCAGGCTCTGATACCAATTGTTGGATCGTTAGAGTTACGTCTGAGGGAACAAAGGCTTTGTTCCCACAGAAGGCACAATGGAATAATATAGCAAGAAAGATAACGAACGAACTCACGATATATAGTGGAAACCCTGATTGGCAAAACTAGCTTCTCAAGGAAAAAACCACTACCTTCAAGCTTCCGCTTGAGAGGATTTTGAAGCGTCTACTTGTCTTATTGATTTCTTGTTCGATTACACTTGTATCCTGGACTTCGACCTCTAAACAACCAGCTAGACTCGAAGCCTCTTCTACAATGATGAATCTGAACTCACCCTCAAAGACTCACACACACTCACTCTCTTTCTTTTCTTTTCTTTTTTTTTTTTCGTCGTTCAAAGTCGTTCTTCGTCGTCGTGGTTACATAAAATGAATCCCTCATTCCATATAAATACAACTCGACTAAACCCTAATCATAACAAGATAATCCTATCTTCCTAAACTTGGTAACAAGATGATATTAATTGATTTGAAGAATATTATCTTAACAACCGATATTATCTAAGGAAATAATTCCAAAGATAACATTAACGGATTAAGATAGATTCTTCTCTCTCCAAATATATTATCTTAGAAAGTTTTCCTAAGATAACACATTCAGATTCTCTCTCCAAATCTTCTTTTCGGCGAGATCCTTCCAGCCGAAATCCTATCCTTTGACCCGGTGATTCTTCTAGGAAAGTTTCCATAATCTTCACGCTAGATATCTTCCTTCCATTCGCAGCTTGATCTTGTTCGTCACTGATGTTCCTTGAGAGGTAACAAAGCACATGAACAGAGCTTTGTTCCCTCTGTGATCCTTTGCTGCAATGGTTCCCTATAACAACTGTCTTTGTTCCTGAAACACTTATTCCATATTAGTTGAATGTTGTTACCATCAAACCTAAGGAATTCAACACATAGGACTCCAGAGACACAATCTTTCATGAGTTTAGGACACTCAGAGCAAGAGTTTGAGAGAAGGATCCTTCTCTCAACTCTTGCTCTGAGTGTCCTAAATCACCTGAAAGATTGTGTCTCTGGAGTCCTATGTGTGAATTCCTTAGGTTTGATGGTAACAACATCAACTAATATGGATTTTAGTGTTTCAGGAACAAACAGTTGTTATAGGGAACCATTGCAGCAAAGGATCACAGAGGGAACAAAGCTCTGTTCATGTGCTTTGTTACCTCTCAAGGAACATCAGTGACGAAAAGATCAAGCTGCGAATGGAAGGAAGATATCTAGCGTGAAGATTATGGAAACTTTCCTAGAAGAATCACGCGGTCAAAGATAGGATTTCGGCTGGAAGGATCTCGCCGAAAAGAAGATTTGGAGAGAGAATCTGAATGTGTTATCTTAGGAAAACTTTCCTAAGATAATATATTTGGAGAGAGAAGAATCTTATCTTAATCGTTAATGTTATCTTAGGAATTATTTCCTTAGATAATATCGGTTGTTAAGATAATATTCTTCAAATCAATTAATATCATCTTGTTACCAAGTTTAGGAAGATAGGATATCTTGTTATATTAGGGTTTAGTCGAGTTGTATTTATATGGAATGAGGGATTCATTTCTATGTAACCACGACGACGGAACGACTTTGAACGACGAAAAAAAAAGGAGAAGAGAAAAGAAAGAGAGTGAAGTGTGTGTGAGTCTTTGAGGGTTGAGTTCAGATTCATCATTGTAGAAGAGCTTCGAGTCTAGCTGGTTGTTTAGAGGTCGAAGTCCAGGATACAAGTGTAATCGAACAAGAAATCAATAAGACAAGTAGACGCTTCAAAATCCTCTCACGGAAGCTTGAAGGTAGTGGTTTTTCCTTGAGAAGCTAGTTTGCCAATCAGGGTTTCCACTATATATCGTGAGTTCGTTCGTTATCTTTCTTGCTATATTATTCCATTGTGCCTTCTGTGGGAACAAAGCCTTTGTTCCCTCAGACGTAACTCTAACGATCCAACAATTGGTATCAGAGCCTGGTGCTCTAGATTGTTTCGTTACAGACTTTTCAGAAAGATGTCGTCGTCAAGCAATGCCTCTGTCGTACCACAAGATGGACAAGAAAGGAGAGAGAAGGCTCAAAGCATTGCTTTAAAGGTTGTCTGTGCCTTTAACTAGTCTCAAGTCGAATACGAAGAGGAGGACGGTGATGAAGATGTGGCTCTCTTCACTAGAGCAATGAAGAAAATGGTCCGAAATAAGGGCACCCCTCGTTCCTCCGAAGGGAACAAAGACATGAAGGATTCGTTTGTTACCACTGTCAAACAAAGGACATTTTGTCAAAAACTGCTGCAAGAAAAAGGCAGGTCTTCCTCAGATTTGTGAAGGGAACAAGCAATGATTGCTACATGGGGTGATTCCGACTCAGATGATGAAGAATTATCTCGCTCTAGGAATGTCTGCTTGATGGCCTTAGAAGACCATGACAAATCAAAAGGCGGCGTGAAGGACTGAGGTAAGTGAATCTGAACTCATCTCTAGCTTGAAAAGGAAGTCAAAGAAAGCTTAATTTCCTTCATTAAGAAGCTTGTTCATGAGAATAGTCTTTTCAGTGAGCAGATTGAAGAAAGGATGAATCGATCTCAAGTTTGATCGAGGAAACAAAGGGTGGGCAGAAAAAGTGTTCAAACTTGAGAAAGCTTCATCCTCTTCTCCAAGTCCTTGCAATGAGTGTCCCAAACTCACTGAGAAGATCACTCTTTGGAATCTTCTGTTTCCTCACTTGAGTTTGAGTCTTTAATGTTAAAACTTGGAAATGCAAAACTGTCTAGTGATCTAACCAAACTCAGTGAGGAACAGAAGGACAAGCCAAAAGGTATTGTGTTTGTTGCAGCCAAGAATGAAAGAAACAGAAAAAAAAGAAGAAGTACATCATTTTGGAATTGGGTATCAACCTAAGCTTCATGTTGATGGCACTAAGTCTAAACGTCCTGGAGTCGAAGGAAAGCAGTCAACGCAAGAAAAGGGGAAAGTTCCTTCGGAGAACAAAGGCAAAAACTGTTCAAACTCGACTGAGGAGGGAAAGGCTTGGTACCATGGACAGAAGGCTCATGCCATCTGGTTGAAGCAATCTCAAAGCAGTAAGTCCAAAAATATTGATTTTCATTCAAGGATTGCTAACAAAACAATTTGGCCTGGAAAGAGCAAGTAGTCAATCTAAAGTGCCACAGAGTCTGTTGGTATTGTGGACACTCTGGTCACTATAAGCAAGAGTGCCTCCTGAAGAAACACAATGAGGAACTTGCTCGAACCACTAGGGAGAAAATGAATGCTAAACCTCCAGAAATCAAATATGTTGCTCCCACACCCAGAAAGCATAAGCTTGTCTGGGTTCGCAAAAACTAACTCTTTCTATACAGGCTGAAGTGAGGAAGGTTCCCGGTATTTCGATTGTGCCTTGCTCGAACCACTAGGGAGAAAATGAATGCTAAACCTCCAGAAATCAAATATGTTGCTCCCACACCCAGAAAGCATAAGCTTGTCTGGGTTCGCAAAAACTAACTCTTTCTATACAGGCTGAAGTGAGGAAGGTTCCCGGTATTTCGATTGTGCCTTGCTCGAACCACTAGGGAGAAAATGAATGCTAAACCTCCAGAAATCAAATATGTTGCTCCCACACCCAGAAAGCATAAGCTTGTCTGGGTTCGCAAAAACTAACTCTTTCTATACAGGCTGAAGTGAGAAGGTTCCCGATATTTCGATTGTGCTTGCTAAAGTTACCTGACAGGGAACAAAGGATGGCTCACCTTGCTTCAACAGGCCTCCGGGGTTCAACAACCTTTGGATTTAAGGGTAAGGGAAGAGTTTGTTGTTTCGGTAAGGTAAGGTTTTCTAACCATATTACTGTGGATCATGTGACACTCGTGAATAACCTCGGATTTGATCTTTTTAGCGTGGCTCAACTGTGTCAAAACAAGAAAATAGGGTAGTCTTTACCACTGATGATTGTTATGTTGAATGCATAAGTACATGGAAAATTCTACTGAAAGGGATCTGCGACAACAACGTCTACAATGTTGGTCCTGCTTTTGTCCCTGAGAAGGAACTATGTCTGTCGTCCATTGCTGGGACAATAGATCTGTGGCATAAGAGAATCTAAAGCTGTAGGAGAAGCATTGAAGGATTCTGACTGGTAAACGCCATGCAAGAAGAGCTCCATCAGTTCAAAAGGAACAAGGTTTGGCGGTTGGTTCCTCGACCAAGGAACAGAACGGTGATAGGAACAATATGGTGTTCAGAAACAATCTGGATGATCAAGGTTAGGTCACAAGGAACAAAGCAAGGCTGGTGGTAAAAGGTTACAACCAGCAGGAAGGAACAAAGCTTCACAGGCTGATCCCAAAGAGACACCCTCAAAGAAGTGAAGAGGATTTTGAGATACTTGAAGGGAACAGATGATCCATGTCTGTGGTATCCAAGGGTGGAAACTTTGATCTAGTTGGATACACAGACACTGACTTTGCAGGGAACATAGTGGACAAAAAATCTACATCCGGAATGGCTCAGTTCCTTGGGCCGTGCTTGGTTCCTGGGGGTCAAAGAAGCAGAATTCAGTTGCTCTGTAAACTGCAGAAGCCGAATTCATAGCCACTGCTGCTTGTTGCACTCAACTCGTATGGATTAAACAACAACTCAACGACTATGGTATTCTTCTTGACTCTATTCCCATGCTTTATGACAATACTAGTGCAGTAAATATCTCCAAGAAACCCTGTGCAATACTCACGTACCAAGCATATCGAGATAAGACATCACTGTGAGGAGAAAGGGTTGGTGTCCATGGACTTTTATGGAACTAGGGATCAGATCGCCGATATTCTCATTAGGGCACTAATTGGGGAACCCTACACTCAGTTCCATACGAAGCCTGGTTTGTTCCCTTCACTATATGTCTATCTCTTATGTTCCCTCGATGATTGGCTAAATTACATGGTAAAGTGTGAAAGGTTAATCATCATGTCTTGGTCTGCATTTCTTCTCTTGATCATTATTTGAACGACTTGCTTAGACTCATGCTAATACTTCACTTATGTGCAAAATCTCATGCATGTTTTTCTATGATATCTTGTTAATACATGGTTCAGCTTTCTTTCGGCCCAAAAGAGTCAACTTGATGCATTGATCCCTCATTATAAGCCAAATGATTGTTGACTATGTAGCTTACCTTAGCCATCATGCTTGATGCTTCCTATGAGCCCCTCTAATCATCCACATCTGGGAGCCTCTCAATCATGATTAAAAATTATTAAAAATTCTCGTATATGTTTATGTGTGATGTTATTGTACCCTCTCTGGTAACATTACCCCCGCATCACACTCTTCTACTTTTTCAGAAAGTCGAGAATACGAATTGTTGCCTCTGTGGTCTGTGGCTGGGATTTGACAGGTATGCTGTGTAATGATAGCTTACAACTACTTGAGAAGTGTTCGTGCATAAAAGTTGATGTGGTGGTTGCGTGATGGTTGTTGCGCTTGAGATTTTGTGGGCTTTGATGGATTTGGACAGAATCTTTTACAAGATCTATTTTTGGAAGATATCTTATTGGCTGTGATCTTGGAAAAAGAGGAAAGGAGTATTTGGAGTAATACCCTTTGCACTTGAAAAGATATGGAGAATGATTCTTGTGGTACTCCCCTCCTACCTATATGGAAACTTCAGCAAAGTTACCTTATCGCTCCCTTGTACTGTTCCCAAAAAAAAAAAAAAAAAAAACTGGAACACTCCAAGGTACACAAAGAGGCGACCAATGGATCCTTCTTCTACTGGTGGCTGGAGGCTTGTAACCTACACAGGAGTAGTTTGTGTTACAAGAAGGTGTTGGTTAGGTCAAGGTTAGACGTGAGATGGAAGCTGGTGTGGAGGAAGAAGAGTCTGAAGGTGCAGACTCTGAGGGGGAACAAAAGGTGGAATCTGATTTGAGGAAGGACCGTGAGAAGTTTGTCTCGCGCAATATCTTTGTTGGCAGAACAACAAAGGCGTCTTACAGAGTAAGTGAATGCCTAAATTGTTATTCATATTTCAGCTCCCTCTGCAAGCACCAGTGGTGCTTGATTCGTCTTTCTCTGGCTAACCAATCCCTCTTTTGTTCCCAGCACATCTTCCCCTACTACTTTGCTTTTCTTTGCTTCTGTTTCATGTGTTTGCAATGATTGGCATGTTAATCATATGTGTTACATGTGCTCATTTTGTTGTTGTCTTTACATGCAGTCTATGTTTGTGCGTTTCAATCTAATGCAAGGGGTTGTTTTGCTTATCCTGCCGTGGTCTTTTTCTCTCTATCTCTTTACTTATGTTTTTGATGATGCCAAAAGGGGGAAAATGACAGATAGCTTTGGTTGAGGGGGAACAGAACATGGTTTCATATGTTGCTGAGTTGAGGGGGAACTATTATCGCTTGCGTGCAGAACTTTTCTCCATACAACTGTCTTTATCTCTTATGTGAATGTTTTATTGTCAAGGATGTTTGTCACCATCAAAAAGGGGAATTTGTTGAATTCCTTAGGTTTTGATGGTAACAAACATTCAACTAATATGGATACTAAGTGTTTCAGGAACAAAGACATTGTTATAGGGAACCATTGCAACAAAGGATCGCAGAGAGAACAAAGCTCTGTTCATGTGCTTTGTTACCTCTCAAGGAACATCAGTGACGAACAAGATCAAGCTGCGAATGGAAGGAAGATATCCAGCGTGAAGATTATGGAAACTTTCCGGTCAAAGGATAGGATTTCGGCTGGAAGGATCTCGCCGAAAAGAAGATTTGGAGAGAGAATCCGAATGTGTTATCTTAGGAAAACTTTCCTAAGATAATATATTTGGAGAGAGAAGAATCTTATCTTAATCCGTTAATGTTATCTTAGGAATTATTTCCTTAGATAATATCGGTTGTTAAGATAATATCTTCAAATCAATTAATATCATCTTGTTACCAAGTTTAGGAAGATAGGATTATCTTGTTATGATTAGGGTTTAGTCGAGTTGTATTTATATGGGAATGAGGGATTCATTTCTATGTAACCATGACGACGAAGAACGACTTTGAACGACGAAAAAGAAGGAGAAGAGAAAAGAAAGAGAGTGAAGTGGGTGTGAGTCTTTGAGGGTGAGTTCGGATTCATCGTTGTAGAAGAGGCTTCGAGTCTAGCTGGTTGTTTAGAGGTCGAAGTCCAGGATACAAGTGTAATCGAACAAGAAATCAATAAGACAAGTAGACGCTTCAAAATCCTCTCAAGCGGAAGCTTGAAGGTAGTGGTTTTTCCTTGAGAAGCTAGTTTTGCCAATCAGGTTTCCACTATATATCGTGAGTTCGTTCGTTATCTTTCTTGCTATATTATTATGTTGTGCCTTCTGTGGGAACAAAGCCTTTGTTCCCTCAGACGTAACTCTAACGATCCAACACTCTGTCTCCTCACTCGAGGCTGAGTCATTAATGTTGAAACTAGGAAATGAAAAACTTTCTAGTGATCTAACCAAACTCAGTGAGGAACAGAAGGACAAGCCAAAAGCCATTGTCTTTGTTGCAGCCAAGAATGAAAAGAAGACTGAGTCAAAGGAGTGCCTCGCTTTGGGATTGGCTATCAACCCAAACTTCCTGTCAATGGCACCAAGCAAAAAGGCTCCAAAGTCGAAAACAGCATGTAAAGAAAAAGGGGACAGTTCCTCCGGAGGGAACAAAGGCAAAGACTGTTCAAACTCGACTGAGGAGGGCAAGGCTTGGTATCATGGACAGAAGGCTCACGGTATCTGGTTGAAGCAATCTCAAAGCAGTAAGTCCAATAATATTGATTTTCATTCAAGGATTGCTAACAAAACAATTTGGCCTGGAAAGAGCAAGTATGCAGATCTGAAGTGCCATATGGTCTGTTGGTATTGCGGACACTCTGGTCACTACAAGCAAGAGTGCCTTCTGAAGCAATACAATGAGGAGATTGCTCGCACTACTAGAGAGCAAATGAATGCTGAACCTCCTAAGATTAGATATGTTGCTCCTGTGCCCAGAAAGCATAAGCTTGTCTGGGTTCGCAAGAACTAACTCTTTCTGTGCAGAATAAAGTGAGGAAAGTTCCCGGTATTTCATTCGTACAAGGGTCAGTTACTTGACAGGGAACGAAGCGAGTCTCACCTCACTCCTGCAGGAATGTTTGAGACTCAAAGGCCTGGTAACAAAGGTAAAGGAAATGGAGATGTGGATAAGGACTTAATGACTAAATTGTTCCTTGTTTGAATACTCAGGTACCATGTACATCTAGGAAAGACATCACTGTGTCGAGAAAGATTGGCATACAAGGAAACTTGTGGATCAAACACCAGTTTTCTCATTAGGACACTTGTTGGGAACTCTACATTCATTCCATACGAAGCCTGGTTTGTTCCCCTAACTACATATCTATTTGTTGTGTTCCCTCGATGATTGGCTAGATTACGTGGTAAATTGTGAAAGATGAACTTTCATGTCTTGATATGCATTCTCTTCCTTGGGTATTAATTAAACATTCGACTTGAATATGTGCTTTTACTTCCTTCATGTACTGAATGTCGTGCATGATCTTCTATGTCATCATTTGTCACATGAATCAGCTTATTTCAACCCAAAGAATCAACTTGATGTTTTGTTCCCTCATCATAAGCCCAAATGATAGTTGATTCTACAGCTTACCTAGACCGCCATGTTTGAAGTCTCCTATGAGCCCTCTTATCATCCACAACTGGAGACCCCTCAGGCATGATGTAAAATCAATCGCAAATATCATATATTTTGGTGTGATGGTCTTTTGTACCCTCTCTGGTAACTAACCCCCAGTATCACACCCTACTACTTTTTGGTTTGGCGGAAAACGATTTGGCTTCTGTGACTTGCAGGTTGTGGTGACGTGTGTTTGCAGGGTGTAATGATGGAAGTCTGTGTTGGGCCGCGTTGAGCATTTAGGGCTGATTTGATGGAAAGGAGTTGGGAAGGGTAATTCGGCTGGCTAAGTCGGATTTGGACGAGATTCTGATTTTATTTTGGAAAGTTGGAAGATTGCAATTGTTATCTGTTGGAAACTGAAAAGATTTGAATTTATCTTTGGAAACACTAGAAGATTCGGTGAAGATTATAAATCGGAGTCTCCGGGTAAGTCTCCTCCTCACTGTTTCCTTATCTTCCTCAAGCAATCTCCCTTCCTCTCTGTCTCTCGTCTTCCTAGAACTCTCCCTCTCTCACAGAATGGCCTCCAACTCAAACCTCCCCAACACCATCGCCCAAGACCTCCAAACCCTCCTCACCAAACTGTTCTCCATGGGAACCGACCCCGCTCTCCTCGCCGCCATTACCCAATCCCTACCTTCCACCTTCACCACTCCAGCAACCACCACTGTTGTTACCCCTCCACCATCACAACCCAGGACCAACTCGCCATGGTCCCCTTCGTAGCCCCAAACACAGACCCCGCTCCACAAAACCCTAACCCAAAACCTCTCCAGTCGTCCCAACCGCCATCTCCTCTACTGAAATAGAGGAGGTCCATTCCTCTCCAACACATCCCGACCCCATTGATGAGAGATGGAGGAGATGCCCCGTCAAGAGACCCCGGTCACAGCTGAGGAGCACTTTGCTGTGAAGGAGAAGATTCAGTCGGCTGTACGGGACCTCAACAAGGAACTGGTTGAGGAAGTTGATGAGGAGGAGCCCCAAAGGCTCCTAAGACTTCTGGCAGGATGAAGACTGCCTGCTCCTCCAAGCGGAAGACACACTCTCAGAGGAAGTCTGAGAAGGCAATAACGGTCAGCTCCGATGAGGAGTCAGTACCCCTCTCGGGAACAAAGCAAAGAAAGCCAAGGTGTATGCCGCTCCTGTCCGTCAAAGCCAACGTCGTCAGCCTGCCAAAGGAAAGGTGGCGGCTGATGATATCAAAGACATGAGCCACAAGTCGGTGGTCAGGAGCTGTGAGTCGTCCCTGAGTTCCTACTGGAGAACCATCTGGAGGGGTGCATGATCTGTTGGAGACCCAAAATGGGGCAATCTTTTGTGGAGGAAGAGGAGATGGATGAGGTGCTGCTAAGGGAGTTCTACTCTACCTACGCGATGGAAGTTCGCCCCCACGCTGTTCTAGGGAGTTACAAGATGGAAGGGAAGGTCCACATGTTCTCAAGCATTGAGCTTGGTGTTGCTCTGGGCGTTCCACATGAAGGGTATGGGGAATACCCAAAAGGAAGGTGGCCGAAGGACTTTGCCTACTCAGAGGCTGTGTTGGCTGTTGCTGGTATTGAGAACCCTCAGGAGAGTGTTGATCTCGACATCTCAGAGATGTCCGCTGTCAACAAAGTGATGTACCACTTCCTCATCAGCAACATCACGCCAAGGGGACAGAAGAGAACCGGCTTCTAATCTTGGACATTGTCCTACTGTCCCTAATGCTGAAGAAGGAGCCCATTAGCCTACCGAAGATTCTGATGCAGCACATGGCCCACGCCAGGACACTCTCTAGCACGCTCTTCCCTTCCCACGGGTTGTCAAGAAAATCCTTGAGTACATAAAGTGTACACCCGTCGGAGGACGTGAGCATCTTCTCCCCCCGTTCAACGCCAGTAACATGTACAAGATGCAGTTTGTTCTTCAAGATGATGAAGGTTGGGTGAAGGTTGAGAGTGCCCCTGCAGCTTCTGAGGCAGTCGAGGATTCCGAGGCAATGGAGGTTTCTGAGGCCGACAGCTCTGAGGGGGAACTGAACGAGAATTTGTCTCTGGGGAGGGATGTGAGAAGTCTCTGCAAGGATGTGAGACGTCTCATGGCAGATGTGCGCGCGCTTATCTCTCATCACGCATCGGCTCAACCGCTGATCACAGTGATGCCTGATCGCTTACCTGTTGTCCTTACCCCTCTTTTGTTCCCTTGCCCATCTACTCCCTCTTAGTTGTTTTTCTTGTTATCTGGTTGTGTGCCCGGTGTGGCATTTTGACTATGTTTTGATGTCTTGTCTGTCTTGGCGGTGTTTGCATGTTTTTAAGTTTTTTTTAATTAATGACAAGGGGTGTTGTGTTTATCTGGCCTTGACTTTTCCTCTCTAATTCTTTACTGATGTTTTTGATGATGCCAAAAGGGGAATATGACAGGTAGCATTGGTTGAGGGGGAACAGAACAGGTAAAACGTATTGCTGAACTAAGGGGGAACTAACTGTGTCTTAGTGGGAAACTTTCATGTCATATTTGTCTTTTTTCTAGTGGTATATGCTTTCTTGTTAAGGGTGTTTGTCACCATCAAAAATGGGGAATTTGTTGAATTCCTTAGTTTTTGTAGGATCGTGATTGTTAGATAAAAACTTAAGGAACTCAGAATATCAATTCTCAGTTCCTTTCGCAGCGGAAATAAACAATCAAACAACTGAAAGTTCCTTATAGTGGAAACCTTTGACTGCCAACTAGCATCCAATAAAAAAACCACTACCTTTCTTTCGAAAGGATTTCAAAGTCTACTTCTTGATTTCTTATCTCTTTTGGTTACAGCTTATCCTAGAACGAACACACAGTTCCTTTGTCTTACACACATTTAGACAATCCTAGATAACTTAACCAATCAATAATCAATCCAAGAAACAGACTTTTGCATCTAGGAACTATCACTTACAGTCACAGGAACTTAGCACTCAGCTCTTCTTCCTTGACTGTTCCTCTTGATCTCTGTTTGCTTTGATGTTCTTGTTTGGAGGTTCACACTAGATTTGCTAATGAGTGTGAGTCGTGTCTAAGTGCTTGAAGATAACCCTTGGGTTAGTCTTCCTTTTATAGAGGATTCTTCGCAGCTCGATCCTCTCTGGGTTCCCACAGATTGAGCTTGCCCTAGGATGAGTGGTTCTCCTTGGTCCACCTTGTTCTTGGAATGTGCAAACAACCTAGGCAGCTCAGAATCCTTCTAGGTTAGTCACCTCTTCAGCCAAGTCGTTCTCCAGCTTCCTTCTTCTGAGGTTCAATAATCTGGGCACTTGGAAACTGTCTTCTAGACAGCGACATGTTCCATGTCCTGTCGCTTTCACCTTTTCTGTCCGAGTTCAGCGTCTCTAGGTTTCTTGTTGTTTTGCTCTTGGACAATGGCAGGCTTTTGGAAGCTTCGGACAAGTCGTTTTCAACAACTTTTGTCCGAGGTTGTGTGTCCCAGATTTCTCGGGAATCGCAATGTCACATGCTTCGATTCTGGGCACATCTGGGTTCCTCTGGGTTCCTTCCTCTGTCTTGTTCCTTTGGTTCTCTTGTCCTGTTTGGCTTTCTTGCCTTCGGTAAATTCCTGTGGTTCCTTAAAACACATCTTTGAGATAAAACTTAGTATCATAATATTTGTCATCGTCAAAAGTAGAGAAACTGAGGAAAGGAACTCTCAGGGGAACTTAATTCCAGAGTTTCGTTTCCTAACAATTTCCCCATTTTGATGATGACAAATACAAGGAACCTTGCAACATAATCTGACTTTGAATTTCATGAGACCATATTGAGTTTAAGGAATTACAACATTACGGATTAGTGATAGAGCATTCAATGGTTGCAAATTCCCCCTAAGCAGGTGAACGAGTTTATTTCAAATTCCCCCTTAGAAGTAAAACTAGTTCAGAGTTCCTATCAGTCCAGTAGTCTCCAAAGTTCAAGGTTCCTATTCTTTTCTTCCCCTTTTTGACATCATCGAAAAGATCAAGTACGAGTTAAGAAATGATATCCAAGAGAATATACAATTGCATCAAACCCATAACAGAAGCATAATGGAAACTTAAGGCAAAGGCAAATTAATCATAAAACGAAGCCAAAAGATAATCAGTCAAAGCTTAAACTGATCATTGTTCAAGGACGGGTAAGACACAAGACAACACAAAACAACAACAAAACAACGACCACAAGGGCAACAACAACAACAATCTTAGAAAGACAATAAAAGGATAGAAGAGGGAGTAGGATCCTAAGGGAAACTACTAGCACGCTGTGGTGTTTTAGCACTGGGAACCAGAACAAGCGTTCCTATGGCAGAGCAGCGGCCTTCTCTTCAGCATCTTTGTCGACAGTTCCTACATTTTGGCCCTGGCCTGATGAGCACTGATTGCATCTTGCCAATCCTTCTGAAGAACTTCTACCAGAGCCGTAACAGCAGAACTTATACGCCCCAACTCTCTTACTTGATCATGGAGGGCGACCGGGATAGCAGTCGAGCCACCATGATAGCCTTTTCAATACGATCCAGAGCATAAGGATCGCAGAGGAGTCTTGAGAGGGGTTGAGATGTGGCTGGGAACTAGAAGGGCCTTGGAACTGGCCTTTCCTTAGGCAGTTTAGCTTGAGCTTCAGAAGGAGGTCTTGTTGTTCCTTTGTCTTCAACTTCCGAACTGTGGCCATGGTAAGACACTTGATGTAGACTGTCTCAGGCAGATCAACTGGGTACTGGTGAAGGTTGGAGAGAATGTTTTTGATGATGTGAGGGAAGGGTAAAGCATGGGAGTCATGGGATGAGCAGAACTGCATGTGGGCTAAGACAATGCGAGGGAGATCCAATTGAACACCAGAGAGCACCTTGTCCATGTAGATGGCATCTGTGATGAGAACATTGTTCCGGTGCTCCTGTCTGGAACCAGATTGCGGCTGATCCAGAAGTGTAACAACTTGTTTGCGATGGAGAGATCCTTTGTCTCCAAAGATGAGGGGGAGGCGCCATCATAGATTTTCTTGACCACTGCTCCCTTGGATTTGTAGCCCTTTCCTTTGGGCCATCCCTTCTTTTGAGGCAGAATGTCAAACCCAGACCTTGACTCGATCCCTAGAGCAGACGCAATTAGGTTGGCGGACAGAGGATAGCTGTTCCCTTCCATATAAGAATGGCGTCGTTACAGGGAGAGTTCTCCTTCGCAGGCACAAACTCCATAGACTGTAAAACAAGCGGACAATCTCATCAGAAGAAGAAAGGTTTCAAACAGCATCTCGTCCCATCCTTGAAACTGCAGCAGAGAATGGAACTCATTCAGGGCTTCTCCAAATATTTCCTCATCTTCTTCTTCTAGTTCTTGGGTCCAGAACTCCTTGTCAATTATGAGAGGCTTAAGGATCTTCCTCTTAGAGAAGAAAGAGGAGACCTGACCCAGGAGGGGAGGAGGCAGAGAGGGAGGTGATTTTGGCTCTTTTGTGGATTTGGTTTCATAGGAACTATGGCTTGGGAACTCCTCTTTCTTTGTTGCATTTTAGTAGCGACAGAGGGACCAGGGTTAGAAGGGGTTTTGGATTTGAGGCTTACTGGTGAGGGCTCAGTGCTGAGGAGATCTTGGAGAGACTTGTCAGGTGAGGAGTCATGAGACCCCCCTTCGGAGACGGTTTTGAGTCGATTCTGAAGCCAGAGAGATGGCCATGGCTTTCTCCTCACCCTTAGCTTTGTTGGCTCCTTGGGTTCATTTTCGGCTTTCTTTTCAGGTTCCTCCACTATTTTCTCCACATGTTTCTCTTCCGTTGGGATTTATGAGAAGAGATGGCAGAAACGGATTTAGAGGATGAAGCTGCCTTCTTTTCTCTGAAGGCTTTGAGAAGGGCAGCCTCCTCTTCATCTTGAACAAGGTTAGGGTTTGGATCGGCCATTTTTTAGGAGCTAAGGATTTCTGTGTTTGAGAGAAATGAGAGGCAGAGGATCAGAGAGATGGTGAGTTGTGGGATCAGCTTGGAGCAAATGTGCAACTCTTTAAAGGCGGTGAAGGCTGAGATGACCGTAGAACCAAATCCAGCCGTTGAGAAGATCAAGGTAAATCTGGGGCATTGAATACTCTTGCAGCTTTTCGGAACGCTAACTCATTTCAAACTTATCCATTTAGAGAAGAGGGATGTCTGCCATCTGATAAACCGTTCTGAGCCTCTGCAGTTTGCCATAAATAACTTCTGGAGTGCCAATATAGCCGTTGGAGAGACGTTTAATCCTGGTTCTTTCTGGCGAAGTGTTCAGCGTGCTAGAGGAACATATGGAACCTTTGATGTGGGTTAACATAATGGAAGCAAAAAGTATGTTCCATAAAGGAATCAGGGTAGGCTCTTTATCGCATTGCACAATAATTCTCAGAGAGGGTTTTAGAGATGGATCATAGAGAATTAACTTGAGCAATGAGGCAAGGGTGGGTCTTAGTATACAATCATCATTTCGGCTTGTATTGTTGGGAAGAAATTGATCAGATTGTGACTTTTGGGCCAACAAGAAACTTGAGCAATGAGAAATTGAAAGAATAATGAGGACCAAAAGGAGACGATCCAGAAAATTTAATCTAAGCCTTTTTAAGAAACAATTATGACAAGAGGGGTTTGTAGCAAAAGATACAACACAAGACATCAAGACTCAACAAGTTAATATCTAAACTAGTCAATTAGGGGAATTGGAAAGAATTCTTTGAACTGAGGTCACTACTGAGTAATAGAATCATTCCTAGTTCCAATCTAAGGTTCTCGAAAGGAACTCTATTCAATGCCTTGGTGAATATCTGCAACCTGATCTTCAGTTCTACAAAATTTCATAATGATGTTTTCCTTCTCAACATGATCTCTAAGAAAATGAGTCTTATGTCAATATGCTTGGTCCTAGTATGATGCACATGATTCTTAGAGATGTTTATGGCACTAGTGTTATCACAAGAATAGTGAGAGGCCATAAGACATACCAAAGTCCGCGAGTTATTGCTTTAGCCAGAGAAGTTGGGAACAGCAGGAGGCAGCCGCAATGTACTCGGATTCTGTGGTGGAGAGGGAGACTGAAACTTGTTTCTTTGATCCCCATGACACAAGGAAAGGGCCTAGGAACTGTGCCATTCCAGAAGTGCTCTTTCTATCCACCAAAAATCCAGCATAATCAGCATCATTGAAACCCATGAGCTCAAAGGGACATTCTTTGGGGTACCAAATGCAGAGATCGTCCATTCCCTTGAGATATCGAATTATTCTCTTCACAGCAGCCAAGTGGGTTTTCTCTCGACAGATTGGAACCTAGCACACAAGCCAACAGCAAAGACAATGTCTGGTCGACTAGCGTTAGGTACATGAGTGGCCTATCATACCTCTATAGAGCTTCTCCTCCACTAGAGACTCAAGTGGTCCTTATCCAGATGGGCAATGGTGGATATGGGAGTGGAGAGAGGCTTGCATGAATCCATTTTGAACTTCTTCAGTAGTTCCCTTACATACTTTTGTTGATGGATTTGAATGCCATCTTCCTTTTGAGTGATTTGTAATCCGAGGAAGAATGTGAGTTTCCCAATTAAACTCATTTCAAATTCACTGCTCATCCAGTCTTTGAACTTGTCTACAAGGGACAGGTTAGTGGAACCAAAAATGATATCATCAACATAGATTTGAACCACTAAGATGTTACCTTCTTCTTCTAGGATGAAGAGAGTCTTATCAA